>CP113881.1:1200000-1917773 GCA_030370665.1 Hanseniaspora meyeri | reverse complement strand
CCTGAAAAACATTGCCATCAGATATTGACTATCAAGGATTACTATCGTTTGATCTTCCTAGAGTTTCTACTACACCTTTATTAACATTTTGTTCTGTACAAGTTGTTGACTTCTGGACCAAAGCGCGAATTATGTTTTACCCAAACCAAACAATTCAACAATCTTACCATATATACAAGTGCTGACAAACCGCAAAGATGAAGGGAAAATTTCAAATAGATTAAAATATCACAAAAGAAGATTAGATGAGGTCGTTAAGAAGGTTGAAGGTTTTCAGCTTTTGAATGGAAGAATTAGCACCAAAAAAGTGTTAGAAGCTGATGCTGAAGAAAAATGAAGGTAAGCAGAGATGTCGAAGATGGAAGAAGCTTTGGCGATACTTTCGAAGACTGTGAAAATTAAGAAAAAGGGTGATGGCCCCTAATACACAAAAAACAAGTAAGTATGGGGGAACATCTCCACCAAGCTACTTTTGTTTGGAACAATTTCACCTTCTTTAATCGGAGAGGGAAGTTATCAAAGGGCATTATCAATTCTTTTAATTTTAGGTTGCGTGGTTTAAAGGCGTTTTGTGAGGGCACACGGACTTCGATATGTCTGATGAAACCAAGCCAGACCAGTCCACAGTAACTCAATCAATCTGTGACCAAGACCTTGTTTTGAAGGGACAAGGACTTGGTCAAAAAAAAAATTGTTATACATCCAACCAACAATGGGCTGTTTGATTCCATCAAAACAAGGGGTTCGTCTAAGAGCAAGCCTACCCTATATCTACCAGGCGAAACCAGCTACCTCCCACAACTTGTCTCCATGGGGTGGTGTCTATTTGGCGTACGATCCAACAGCCACACCCAAGCCAAGTGATGAAGTGAGAAATTGGCCAGTGATGGGAGAGATGCGAAAGTTGTTGAAGACGAAAATGCTGGAAGAAGACGAAGAATGTTGTTGTTAAAGGAAAAATAGAACCAAGAAGCTCAAGGTGTTTACAAAGGACACTGCCAATGCTGATGAAGAAAGAATCCAAAAACAGAAGAAGAAGGCCAATGCTGCTGGCGAAGAAGAAAAGACACAGAGATATGAATTGGGTCATGATGAGTAAATAAAACAAAAGAAAGAAATTAGGTACACTAAAAAATGCAAGCACGCTTTAATAAACAAAATCAGGGGGGGACGGATGCGAAGATTAAGAACGTTGAAAAAAGAAGAGAAAAACAACAAGCTTAGAGGGGTAAGAGAAAAATAACAGCCATGTACGAGAAGGTTCTTATATATAAAATCACATAATCTTGAACTTCTGGCTGATCCCATAAAGTTTTCTGTCCATTATCATCAATGGAACAGTGGCCGTGTTCATTTTTTTGCCTTTAATGAAAAGCACAGAGTTCTTCTTGGATAGTATTGCGATTGTAGTCGAAATTCCTGGGAAATCTTCCAGAGCAGTGAGGAAAATCTCAATGGACGTATCCTCCTTTCCCAATCAAACTCGCTGTCTATATTTTCGTAATATGTTGCTGGGTTAAATTTGAGGTCATGACGTTAAGAGTTCTCTCCTTTTCTCATGTATATGCGATTTTGACTTTAGGTATCCCAAATTGCTCAAAAAGATTGTCTATGTTCCGTTTTTGGTTTTGTAGGTATGGGTTAAATTTATATAATTTTGTATTGCTACCTTCGTGTTGGTTAGTTGCCTGGCATTGGAATGTCGTATTTGATGATAATGCCTTGTCATTTATACCTGTGATTGTTTCTGCTGTTCTTCCGCTAGTTCCAAGTGAAGGTTAACTGGTATGTATAGATATGTTTTGATGATTAATTCAAGAAGAAGTTGGTAGTTTTCTGTTGATTATTTACGTAGCATTCTAAGTAGGGATCCTTTGACGGGTTTAAGTAGGCTTTCGGGGAATTGCACTACTTAAAGGATTTGTACACCACTTGTAGCTGGTGGGTTTGATTTGTTTTTTTACAAGTTATTTCTCTTTTTGCAAAGAAGAAAAAGAAAAAATTGGGAGGAAGATTTTCGTTGTAAAATTCTTACAAGCGGTTTATGGAACGGGAAGAGAAAAAAAAAAAAAACTGATGGGGAAAAAAATTTGCTTAAAAAAACCAAAAATAAACACCATTATACTATGAAACACACATAAACATGGTGACTATTCCTTAAGAATCTGGTTTGTAGTCAAAACTATATCAAATAAACCGTTGTGATGTTTGTATTACCCCTCTGTGTGGAACTTTCTTTGGACTCCCAAAAAATATGACATCAAAGAACTCTGTGGTTTAAAACGGAGGTCTAGCGGGCTCTTGCAGCAAAACAATAGTTCTAATAAACCTACCTGTGTGTGATGGCCGTCTCCGAAAGATAATCAGCGAAATGAAGGAAAAAGAAAGAAGAAAAAGGGATTTTTTTTTTTGTTTTTGGGTTGTTTTTGGGGGAAAACATTTTTTATTTATGTTCCTCATATATATTTCATAATAAATATGTGTGTATAATTGATAAACATTTTTATTATTATTTTTTTTTTGAGATCAGGCTGATTATCGAGTTTAGTCTTCTCTTGCTTGCTATCTTGGTTTTGTGTTTTTTTATCTTCAAATTGACACGTATTGGAAAATAGTAATTTTGAAACGAGGTTTGCTGTAGCGATCACCAGGACGGCTATTAGCAAAGCAGCGGTCGAAAACTTAACTAGAACATATAATTAGCCTTCAGTCCACAAAGGCTCAACGTAGATAGGTTGTTGGAAAAACATCGAACAGGGGCTTGTAGTTTGTTGCGTAGGTGGATATGAAGGTTCTTTGCTCGTGCAAAAAAAAGACTTTTGATTACTGAATAATGAAGAAGAGATTGACGAATAGACGACATGTTTAGGGAAAGAGTGTTTATTGGTATTTGTAAGTTCTGTTTGTTTTTACTGTAAAGCTTGGAGAAAAAAATAATAACGCTAAAAAAAAAGAAAGCAAAACCAGATAATCGTCTTTCTCCTCGTTTTTCTTTTTTTCTTAAAAGACTCGTGTAGGGGATTTCTTAAACCTTGTCTGGTAAGGCCAAAAACAAGTTTTTAAATATGTGGTCCAAGTTTTCACGTGTAATATCAATTCCACACTAATGTAAATACTAATAAAAAATACAATTTAATAAAGAATGGCTGTATCCAAAGAAAAAATTCCATAAGCAAAGTCCATTATTGGTCAACAAGTACTTTAACCTTTCCTCCTGCTGAAACGCGAGCTTGAGTGATCTAATTTCAGTAAGTATAAATGAGATACGGAAGGGCAGCCGGCGTTAACCGTATGGTTAGTAAAAAAAACTAAGCACAAAAAAAATGTTATATGTGGTAAGCAAAAAAATAAAAAAAAAATAAATTATTTCAGATGGTTGCCTAAGAGTTTTCGAACCTGCATATTACGATACTATCGAGCTATTCTCTAATATAAGAAAGCAAATTATTTAATTTACTTGAATCGGATCGGGCCCCTTTTCTTAGGACCACTCAGTGCCAAACAACCTGGTGAAATAAATTGATTATGACTGACACGAGTTGTTCCACTCGACAACACCACTTAACTAGAAAAATATTCTCTATTAATTGTTGTTAAATGGCATTTTCATTATTTCAAAACATGTGTTTTTTCTTTTATTTTTTTTTTTAAAAATTAGTACAAATTTTAAAAAATAAATCAATTAGAAGTTCTAAAGCTTTTAACAACAAATTTGTGACTTTTGGGATGTTTAATCAATATAGTAATAAGGTGATAGTTAGTGTTGTTGAAAAGCAGTAATATTCAGGTTTTTGATGGCGGGACAATGATTTATTTGCACTTTTTGCAAGTTATATCCACAATCTAAAAGCTAAAAAAACTAAAAAGCATCACCAAACATAAAGTTGTCTGGTTAGTCTGTCTTTGGCAAGAGCCAAGGGAGAAAGGGTATTTAAAAAAAAAATTGATTAATCTGGGACATAACCAAAAAATTGGGAGAGGTACCAATAACGCAGGTCTCTTTTATTGATATTTTGAGGGTTGTGATTTATCAAGGTGGTAACGTTTATTACCAACCATACGGGGTCTGCTCAGACAGCTTTTTAAGTAGGGTAAACAAAAAATTTTTTGGTTTTCCAACACTCAGATTTAATTGAACCAGGATAATAGAATGGTTGGGAGTTTAAACATAGTTACAAAAGAACCAATATTATTTTGTATTTTGGTGGCTTACAAAGCTATGGTTAGTTTTCATATTAATTATTATAAAAAAAAAAAAAAAGTAATTTAAGCCAATAACAGGGAGTATGTTTCTTCTATATACTAATTAAAGTTTCATAAGAATAGTAACACATATCAAGTAAAAGGTGCTTCCAAAAGCAACAGTAACGGTTTTGGTTTTTTTCATTTTTCTTTGGCCCTACGTCATCTTTCAGGAAAAACGTTTGTTGTATGTCTGATTGTACGTTTTCGTAGGATATCCAAGTTATTGACAATGATCGGTGTAGGTAAAATATCAATCATTACATCATTTTAACTTTTAGAGAGATGTGGGGTTTGGTGCAAGGTTCAACACCCCATTGACTGGTTCATTTAAATAAAACCTTTACTGAAAGCTCACTCGGCCATCTTCGAAAAAAAAAAGGGGTCTTTGTTTCGTCATCCACGCACTAGTTGTACATTTTGGTAATACCAAAAAATAACTGGTATGTGGGGTCTGTATTTGCAGATAATAAAAGGTCGTTATTAAATATGACTGGTCGGAATCTATGGCTGTCAATTTTATCATTAACTTTGTTTTTCCGATGCAGTAGTTATCTGGCAAACTCTAATTATTGGGTTGACTGTATCCGCAGCATCATAAGATGTTCTCGAGTGTCCATTGAGGGTTTATTTAGCCAAAAGTAGAAACAATGTCTTCAGATTAAGGGACACTTTTGCAATAGGATAGTAAAAGTTGTGGTCTTCTTTCTGATGAACAAGGATACGTTTTTTAGTCCGCGGCACGCGCCGGTCTATAAAAGTCATTACTCTTCTTGTTTTAATTACGATATTTTTTTGGTTTTGCTTACTTTAAGTGTGTTTTATAGATAGAAATAACCAGAAATTTTATAAAAACGTTTCAGTGGGCACTTTGTTTTAAAAATAGTGTGCTGTTGGTTGAGCTCAAAAATCAAAAAAAAAAAGCATGAATTAATTTGAGCAGTAATTACAGGGAGATACAAGGGGGATAAGTCTGTTAACAACAGCCTCTATAGAAGGGGGACTATTATATATTCAATAGTAATAAACCATCACGAAAACACATTTTAGGGTAGGGTATAACAAAATAACACAAAGACAAATTATTTATATTTTTATTTTTTTAACTTCTCCTTTGTTTGGCAATTGATTTTTTTTTAGTTTGCGGATAAATCCGTAAACAAGGCATGAAGTTGTTAACGGGAATTTTTGCAGATCATTCTAAGTTTGGTAGTGACCAAAGAGTATTTCGCAGCTTCAGAGTTTTTATTATTAAATTGCATTGTTTCGCAGTTGACGGGATCTCCAACGTACCTTAGCCTCCTAAAATAATTTTTCTTTTTTGTTTTTAAAAAATACAAATAATAATAGCAATATTTTTTTGTATCGTATTTGGAAATTCTTAGAAAAAAAAAAATAGAGGTGATTTTAGTAATTTTTCCGCAGATGGTGTTTTCTTTAACATATTTGGTTGAATGAACAAAACAAGTGCTCATTGGCGGCCTGAAGGGCTTCATTGATGTTTTTTTAAATTTTGCTCATGAGATACATATTTCGACTCCTTCCAACCTGTGCGCACAAAAAAATAAGCTAGAAAAGTTGCTATTCTGTTAACGTGTTGTATACGTGGTTCATTTTGACTAAAACGTGACCAAGTTAGCAACCACGTGAGGTGAATTTGTAAAGAATTCAGATAATACAAAGTGTAAGTTGTGAAGATGAAAAGTAATGAACAATAAAAAAGGGAGCTGGACCTATTGTTTACGCTTCGTTTTGTTGATGATGTAGTCCAAATATTACAGTGGGTATCAGGTAGGGAGGGAAGAGTATCTTAAATGCTATCAGTTAATTAGGGGGCTGGAAAAGTTATTTTCCATAGAGAATTTACTCCATATGTTTGCTTTTAATCCATAGGTAAAAAAATATTATGCGTACGCAAAAGATTGTTTAATAGTTTATATTTTTAACTAAAGTTGCCTTAATAATGTAATTCGTTTTGTTAAGCATATGGTTTTAGTAAGTGGGAGAAAAATAGAGATGTTATTGAAATTTGATCGTACAATTACTTTTAATTTCTGGGAGGACATTAATATGAAAAAGGGGGCGGGCAGCCAAAGTTCCAGCGCCATAGCTTTGATTTCGTTTGCATTTGAGTTTCTTTTCTCTTCTTTTTGAGTACTAATAAGGTAGTCTGGATACGCAGCTTATAAGTGACAAATTTATATGGCGTGATTCTTATAGGGTGTAGTGAGGGAAATGATATTTTGTGCTCGGAGGTCTCAGCGAGGAAGTGGAAAACGCAGGGACGTAACATAAGGATAATTTTCCCAGCGGTCAATAATAAGCAAAAGTGTGGGAAGACGTCTTCAAGATCAATGCAATTTGAGTTTTGATTAAGATTTTTGGACTCCTAGCTGACTCATAGTGGGGACTGGTAGATGAAACTAATAAGGAGAAGGGGTGTGGGATTCACGTCACGGGAGTAGAATCCAGTATACAAAAGGAAATCCTAAAATGATCATTTTGTATAAGTCAATATGTTCACTTGTTATGTACGACAAACGTTCGATTAACGTATGGTGAAGTCCGTCCACAGCGTGCAGTTTACATATTAATGTCCAGCAGTTTTTAAAACAAAAATATAAAATATACTTTTTTGTGTCAAAATAAGGTAACATGAGTCTTAAACACATTACAAGATAAAACAGTTTTTAAAAAGATGTAACTAAGTGTACAACCAACGAGGTTGGAAAAAAAAAGTGGTTAATACAAAAAAAACCACTTTGCAAGAGAATAAAAAATCAAATACGGATGGTGTGGGAAGACACGAGTAGTGTCCCCGTTGTCTATCGAAGGCGGAACGGCAGAGGGCCTATCAGTCCGAATCACCAGCAGTCAAAAAAAAAAAACAGGTGGAGAAGAAAGAAATAAAGCGTGGCACTTCAAATTAGGTAAAATAAGAAAGAACAGATATATGTTGGAAAAAATAAGAAGGAAGAGATATTCTGATAGGTTGAGTATAAAGTATTGGATGGGACTGTGTGTGGTGAAATAGGACTTTCTAAATAAGGGTCACTTAATAAGTAAGTTTCAGTTTAATAGTTTAAAATTTAAGGTTTAGGAGGAGGCTATTGCTTTTTAAACATGGGGATGTGGTGATAGGTTGTATTAATATATCGGAGTAGCGGTATTAGCCGAGTAGTTCATTAGGTTGCCTTACAGGGACAAATTTATCAGGTGTATTTTACCCTCATCTATCAGGAATTTTTTTAAAACTGGAAAATAAAAGAAAATTGTGCACTTAATAATATGGTGTGGTGAAGATAAATGAAACAGCTCGAAATAATATAAAAGACTGCGACTGAAAAAACGTTATTCAACGTACGAAACGAGAAGGTAGTGTATCTGATGGGGACTAAATGAGTCCAAACTTTTACATACTCGAACACAAGCGGGAACACTTGAGTTGTTATGTCTCAAGCCAGCTTTAACCATTCACCAACACAAGTTAGGGATTAAGAAAATAGTAAGATAGAAGTTATAGGGGACATACCATAATAAATATAGAAATAGGAGGTACAAGAATATGAGGGAGGAAAAAGGAGATGGTGGGGGGTAAACTAGAAAAATGGTCAGATTCATATACACTCGCGAGGGTATAGGACAAGTTGCTAAGACTATCCAGAGGAGATCAAAACCCAATTTATATGAAGAGGATACTAAAAAGATTCACTATGAACAGTACTATAGCTAATAAGATTCTGCTGTAAACTCTAGAGTATGTATAAAAACATGTATGGTGTTTAACTAAGGGAAGCTCCCTACGACCTATGTCAGACAAAAGTCAAGACTGGTTGGTTACGTCAAATGCTCTGTTATAACATGCCACATTGTCTCATCTAAAATGAGGGATGTTGAGTAAATTTTTATTCCAGAGGGAAAATTACCAATTTAACCTCATATTACCTAGGGTTTATAATATACCAAATACAGTAATAGATAATTAATGATTCTACAGCGATGTAACCTTGAGGAGTATGAATGAATACAAGCAATAAATTGATTCTTAAAAATAGTTACACAATAAAAGGGACTCTAGTTACACAGTGGGGAACGAGTAATTGGCAAGTCGATGAAAAGTAGATTATGGAAGCAATTTTTACCATAATTTAATATGAAAGTTATCTGTAAAATATGTTACCTAACAGGTATTCACAATGATTAAAAAGAGTTGTAAGAATCACCACACATACAAGCTGAACAGAATCATACAGAGGTTTTAAAACTGTTGGCAGGATTGGGAAACTTTAAGATAAGAGAATACGGGGCACGTGCGAATAGCCACGAAGTTTAGTACCCCCGCGTTGTAGCAGGAGGGCGCGAAGCAGGGGTACAACTCAATAGCAGAGCAATAGAAAAAAAAAAGGGAGAAGAGGGAGGAGGAACAAAAAAAGAGGAGGAGGAGAATAGAGGAAGAAAGAGAAGGGAAAATAAGGGAAACAGGAAAACAAGAATGGAAGAGGAAAAAAAAGAGGAGAGGGGAGAGAGGGGAGAAATAAAGGAAAAGAAAGAGAGAAGAGAGAAAATAAAGGAAGAGGAAAAAAAACGGGAGGGAAAAAGAAAAAAATAGGGAGAGAGGGGGAAAAAACAAGAGAAAGAAGAAGCTGAGCACGGGAGAGAAAAGAGTGGTAAAAGGAGGGACAAACACGCGAAGTAGGGGGTGTGAATTCGTCGACGGTGCTCAATCATCGACTGCTACCGGAAGTCTGACAGTTGTTACGGTGGTGGTGGGGGAGGAGGGATTAACACAACAAGCAAGTGGAGTTGGCTACAAGGTATGCTTAATCAGTCTTTCAAAATAGATGATGGCATTTTAACAAAAAATACTCAGTACTTCTTCTTTTCTGTGTGTTTCTCTCTCTTTTTTTCTGTTTCCCGTTCCTCTCTTTTTTCTCTCTCTCTTTTTTCCTCTCTCTCTTTTTTTCTCTTCTTTTTTCTGTTTCCCGTTCCTCTCTTCTTTCTTTCCTCTTTTTTTCCTCTCTCCCTTTTTCTTATTGCTGCTATTGATGTTGTACCCTCTGCTCCGCTCCGCTACACGGCGGGTACTACTCGTGCTTCGCACTCGTATTCTCTTTCTTAGTTTCCTGCTCAACATTTAAACCTCTGTATGATTCAGCTGTAATGTGGGTGTTTAACACTCTTTTATCAGTTTAATACTCTGTTAGGTAACATATTACAGATACTTTAATTGGTAATGCTCCATATCTACTTTTCATAGATGCCATATTCCATGTGTATAGATACCTTTTGACTAGTTTAGAATCATTTATTGTTGTATCTACTCTCAAGTTGCTGTAAGAATCATTAATTCTCTGGTATTTGTATTTATAAACTAGGTATTGGGTATGTAATTTCCCTCTGGATAATTACTCAACATCCCTGCTATGTGTTACGACATTGATCCAACAGTTGCTTTTCTGACATAGGTGTAGAACTCTTAGTATAAAACCATACAGTTTTTATACTATTAGAGTTTACAGCAGAATAAATTATTAGCTTTACTTATGAGTGTTTTAGTTCTCTCATATAAATGTTGATCATCCCTGATAGTTAAGCAACTTCTATAACCCTGCGATGTATATAATCTGACAATTTTCTAGTTTACTCCTTTTCTCCTCATTTTGTACTCTATTTCTATGTTATTAAATGTATGGTCTATAACTTCTATATGTATTTCTTAATCCTAACTTGTTTGATGGTTAAAGTGCTGAGATAACAACTCAATGTTCAAGCTGTTCGTGTAATTGCTCATTTAGTCATCAGTAATTACCTTCTCTTCGTAGTGAATATCTTCAGTAGATCTTTATATTTGGCTGTTTATCACCACACCATATTATTAAGCAAAATTTCTTTTATTTTCCAAGTTTAATCTGATAGAATATGGTACTGTAAAATTGTCTTTATCAACTAATGAACTACTGGTATAACCGCTACCATATTATAAATTGTACATCCCTTTTAAAGAAGTAGCCTCCTCTAAACTAAAATTAAACTAATAAAACTAGAAACTTACTTATACATTATTATAAGTGCTATTACCACACATAGTAACTCCAATACTCATACTAAACCTAACAAATATCTCTTCTTCTTATTTTCCTATATCTGTTTTCTTGTTATACCTACTTTGCACGCTTTTTCTTTCTCCACTCTTTTTTTTGCTGCTGGTGATGTTGTGCCCTCTGCTGCGCTTCGCTACACGGCGGACACTACTCGTGCTTCGCACTCGTTATTTTTTTTTTCTTGCAAAATTTGTTTACACTTTTTCACGCTTTGTTTACACTTAGTTTACATTTTAAATTTTTGTAAATGTGTTTAAGCTAATGTACTTATTTGAAAAAAAAGTATTTTTATTTTTAAAACTGCTTGACATTAAATGTAAACTGCACGTGTGGACGATTACTTACGTTAATCAACGTTTGTCGTAATACAAGTACATGACTATAAAAATCATTTTTTTCTTTATACTGATCTACTCAATGATCTCTCTTATTAGTTATATACAGTCCATTGATCATCTAGCAGTCAATCTTATCAAAACTCAATGCATGAGCTTGAAGACGTATTCAACACTTTTTATTTACCGCTGGGGAAAATAATCCTTATGTTACGTCTGGTTCCACTCCGCTGAGCTCCAAGCACTGATATTGGCTTAGACTCATACAACATACGTATAAATTTGCACTTATAGCTGTATAACAGACTCCTTATTTATCAAAAAGAGAGAAAAGAACTGAATGCAAAAATTAAAGCTGTGCTGCACTTTTGCTGACGCCATTTTCATTTTGTCAAATATAAAATACTAGCAATTTACAATAACATCTACTTTTTCCACTAGCTAAACCATATGCTTTACAAAACGAATACATTATTAAGGACTTTAGTTAAATATACTATAACTCTTTTGCTTACGCATAATATTTTTTTACCTATGGTTAAAACAACATTTAGTAAATGCTTGGAAAAAAACATGCTCATTACTGATAGCATTTAAAGAATCTCCCTACTGATACCACTGTTTTTGCTACAATCAACAAAACACGACAATAGTCAGCTCCTTTTTTATTGTTCATTACTTCATCTCACACTTTTTTGAATTTTTACAATTCACATACTTCTATTGTATTTAGTAAATGACAATTACAACACGTAACAGAAAGCACTACTTATTTGCACAGTTCAAATATGATCTCATAGCAAATTAAAAAAAACAAAAGAACCCTTAGCCACAATGAGCTGTTTTTCATCAACAAATATGTTAAAGAAAATCACCATATGCGGAAAAATTAAAAAATACCTCTAGTTTTTTTTTCTAAGAATCCAAAATACGAGAAAAAAAATATGCTTTTTTTAAAAAAAAAAAAAAAATATTTTAGGGGATATGCGTTGGATCCGCAACATGAAACAATGCGTTATTTAAAAACTGAGCTGGAAAACTCTTTTGGTATACCAAATAGTATCTGCAAAAAATTCCGTTAACAATTTCAGCCTTTCGGATTTTCCGAACTAAAAAAATATTCAAAACAAAGGAGGTTAAAATAAAAAGTAAAGAATTGTCTGGTGTTTTTTATTACTCCCTAATGTTTCTGATGGTGATACTTTGAATATATAATTCTTCGTGGGCTGTTGTTAACAGCTATCCCCTTGTTCTCCTGTAAATACTGTCAAATTATGCTTTTTTGAGCTCACCAACAGCAAACTATTTAAACAAAGCACCACTTGAAACGTTTATTAATAAATTTCTGGTATTTCTATTTATAAACACCTTAAAGTAAGCAAAACCAAAAAAATATATAATTAAACAAGAAAGTAATGACTTTACGCCGCGGACTAAAAAACGTATCCTTGTGCATCAGAGAAGACACACTACTTCTTGAAACGTGTCTATCTGAGATGTTCTACTTGCTAAAAACCTCCAATGACTACTGCGAAACACTATTCTGGGAGAAAGTCACCCATAAATTAAGTTTGCAGACTAACTGCATAGAAAACATTGGAGAAATAAAGCAAAGATTCGACATCATTTACGACTTTTATCTGCAAATAAGAACCACACCATTTTTTGTTTCCAAAATGTACAACAGTCTGGATGACGAACAAAGAGCCTTTTTTTCGAAGATGGACCAGTGCTTCAGTAAAGTTTATTATAACCAGCATGGGGTATTGACCTTGACAAAACCCCACATCTCAAAAGTTATGATTAATGATGAATTTACCACACACGATCATTTCAATAACTTGATATCCTACGAAAACGTACAATCAACATACACAAACGATATATTCCTGAAAAGATACGTAGGGCCAAAGAAAAAGAAAAAACCAAAACGTTACTGTGCTTTTGGAAAGCACCTTACTTGATAGTTACTTATAAAACTTGAATTAGTAATATAGAAGAACATACTCTTATGGCTTAATATTTTTTTTTTATAATATGAATAGGAAACATAACCATTTGTACCACCAAAATAACAAAATATATTTCTTTTGTACTTGTTAAACTCCCAACCATTCTATTCTGTCAATTAAATCTGAGTTGGAAACCAAATTTTGTTATCCTACTTAAAAGCTGTCTGAGCAGACCTATGGTTGTAATAAACGTTACCTGCCTTGATAATCACACCCTCAAAAATATCAATAAAAGAGTCGTTGGATACCTCTCCAATTTTTGTTTCCAGAGTATCAATTTTTTTAACCCTTTCTTGGCTCTTGCAAAGACAGATAACCAGAAACTTTGTTTGGTGATCTTTTAGTTTTTAGCTTAGTTGTGATATACTTGCAAAGTGCAAATAAATCATTGTCGCCATCAAAACCTGAATATATGCTTTTCAACACGTACTATCACTTATACTATGATTATTAAACATCCAAAAGTCAAAAATTTTGTTAAAAGCATTTAGAACTTCTAATAATTATTTTATTGTACTAATTTAAAAAAAAAATAAAAGAAAAAACACAGTTTGAAATAATGAAAATGCCAATTTACAACAATTATTAGAGAATATTTTTTAGTTAGTGTGGTCGATGGAAACACTCATCAGTCATAATAAATTATTCAACAGGTTGTTTGGCCGAGTGGTCTAAGGCGTCCGATTCAAGTAATTAGAATTTGCTTTCTTATATTATAAGAATACTCGGATATCGTAAGATGCAAGAGTTCGAACCTCTTAGCAACCATCTGAATAATTTATTTTTTTATTTTTTTGCTACCCATACATTTTTTTTGGCTTAGTTTTTTACTAACCATACTGGTAACGCCGCTGCTCTTCCAATATCTCATACTTACTGATAGATCACTCAAGCTCGTTTCAGCAGAGAGAAAGGTTAATACTTTGACCAATAATGACTTTGCATTATGGATTTTATTTCTTTGAATACAGCCATTCTTTATTAATTGTATTTTTATTAGTATTTACAATTGGATGAATTGATATTACACGTGACTGGACATTTTAAAACTTGTTTTGGCTACACAAGGTTTATCCCACACGAGTCTTTTAAGAAAAAAAAAACGAAGGAGAAAGACGATATTTGGTTGCTTCTTTTTTTTTAACTATATTTTTTCAACTTTAAAGGTAAAAAAACAGAACATACAAAATACCAAAAAGACCTTTCTAAACATGTCTCTATTCGTCAATCTCTTCTTCATATTCAGTATCAAAAGTATTTTTGCACTAGCAAAGAAGCATTCATCCACCATATCAACAACTACAGCCCCTGTCGATGTTGTTCAACCTATTCTAAGTGAGCTTTGGACTGAAGGGCTAATTATATGTCTAGTAGTTTCGCTGTTGCTAATAGCCATCCTGGTGATAGCTATCAAGGCAACCTCTTCAATTACTATTTCATACGGTGCATTGGAAGATAAAACACAAAACCAAGATAGCAGCAAAAAGATAAACTAGATAATCAGCCTGATCTCAAAAAAAAAATAATAATAAAATGTTATCAATTATACACACATATTTTATATATAGACATTAATAAAAATGTTTCCAAACAAAAAAAATCCCTTATTTCTCTTTCTTTTCCTTCATTTCGCTAGATGTATCTTCGGAGAACGCCATCACACAGTAGGTTATAAGAACTATGTTTGCTGCAAGAGCCGCTAGACCTCCGTTTACCACAGAGTTCTTGATGTATATTTGGGATCCAAAGAAAGTCAACAGAGGGAATACAATCATCAAAACGGTTGTTGATAATAGTTTGACGACAACAGATTTAGGAATATCAGCCATGTTATGTGTTTTAATAGTATATGGTGTTTAGTTTTGGGTTTTTTTAAGGCAAGTTTTTCTCATTTTTTTTTTCTTTCCCTTCATAAACGCTTGTAGATGATTTTACACGAAAAATCTTCCTCCAATTTTTTTTCTTCAAAAAGAAATAACTTGTAAAAACAAATCAAACACAACCAACTACAATGGTGTACAAAATCTCTTTAGTGAGTGCAATTCCAGAAAGCTACTTAAACACAGTCAAAGAATCCCTACTAGATGCTACTAATATCAACAGAACTACCAACTTCTTCTTGAATTATTCATCAAAACATATCATATACAGACCAGTTAACCTTAACTTGGAACTAGCGGAAGAACAGCAGAACAGAATCAGGGTATTAAATGACAAGCATATCATCAAATACGACATTCCAATGCCAGGCAATAACAACACAGAAGTTAGCATACAAAATTATAATATATTAGACATACCAGAAAACCAAAACGGAAACATAGACATCTTTTTGAACAATTTGGGATACCTAAAGGAATACGAATATACAGAGAAAGGAGAGACTCTTAACGTTCATGAACTCAAATTAACCATCAACATATTCAAAATAGACAACGAGTTGATGGAGAAAGGAGGATACGTCATTGAGATTTTCTCACTGCTTGAGAATTTCCAGGATTTCGACTACATCGCATCTATCAAGAAGAACTTGCTTTCATTAAAGCAAAAAATGAACAAGCACTTCCCATTGATGATAATGGACAGAAAACTTATGGACAGCAGAATTCAAGATTATTGATTTATATATAAGACTCTCTACAGTGCTTATTTTCTCTTACCCTCTAGTTGTTGTTTTCTCTTTTTCAACTTCTTAATTTCATCGTCTTTTTGTTTATTAGAGTATTGCATTTTAGTGTATAATTTCTTTTGTTTATTACTCATCATGACCATCTTCATATCTCTTTCTTCTTCCTCAGCAGACTTGGCCTTCTTCTTGGACTTCTTATCTTCATCAGCATTGGCAGTGTCCTTGTAAACACCTTGAGCTTCTTGTTCTAATTCCTTTTGAGCAACAACATCTTCGTCTTCTTCAGCATTTTCGTCTTCAACAACTTCAGCATCTTCATCATCACTGGCATCTTCTTCATCACTGGCTGGTGTGGCTGTTGGATCGTAACCAATAGCATCACCCCATGGAGACAAGTGTGGAGGTAGCTTTTCGCCTGGTAGATATAAGTTAGCTGGCTCTAGAGAACCCTTGTTGATGGAATCAAAGACCCATTGTGGTTGGATGTATACAATGTTTGCAAGTCTTTGTCTCAAAACAGGTCTGTCACAGATATGATGAGTTACTGTGGACATGTCTGGCTTGGTTTCAGACATATCGAAGTCAGCCTCACAAACAGCCTTACCACCGCAACCTAAAATTAAGAATTGAATAATGTCCTTTGATACTTCTCTACCGATGTAGAAGGTGAAATTTTCAAACAAAGTAGCTTGTGGAGAGTCGTACTTACTTGGTTGTATTAGGGCATCACCCTTATTCTTATTTTCATCTTCGAAAGTATCCAAAGCTTCTTCATCTTCGACATCTTCTTCTTCATTTTCTTCAGCATCAGCTTCTAAGGCCTTTTGGGCTAATTCTTCATTCAAAGCATGACCTTCAACCTTCTTACCTGCATCTAATTCTTCTTTGGTGATATTTATCTTTTGAGAATTTTCTTCATCTTTGTTGTCAGCAATTATTTGGTAAGATTTGATTGATGGTGGGTAAACATATCCGTTGTCAGAGTACAACTTGTACAGAACAAAATGTAATAAGGTGGAGTAGAACTCTAGGAAAGTCAACATGATCTTGAAGTCAATATCTGATGGCATGTTTTCAGGGAACTTGTAAGGAATAGTCCATCTGATTTCTTCACCTTTTATGTTACAGCTGTAATAAACACCCTTAATGGAAACAAAGACCTTTCTGATTAATCTCTTTTCAGTGACATAGGTTAACCATTCTTCAGTCAATCTGGAGGCTTCCTTGATGACCTTGTTGTTAATCTTGTTATCAGTGGTTGGCAAGTTGGCGAATAAGAACAGCATGTTCAAACAATCATCCAAATCTCTTAGTGCTTCGTTGAATGATGGGTATCTTTCCTTGACAATTTCATCCAAGTTCCAGTTACCAGCAAATCCAACTTCCTTGTTTTCGTTCAACTTGTTAGCTTGGTGAACTTGGCCCTTGTTCAAGTATTTGGTCAACTTCTTCATGAAGGTTTTATGTTCTCTGAATTTGTTCAATAATGGTTCATGGTGTAAGTATTGGATATCTCTGTAGTAGTAGAAAGTAACTGGGGCAGTAGAACCTTTGTTAGCTTTCTTCTTGTTTCTAGGTTCTCTTGGATAAATACCCTTGAAAATACAAAGCTTTCTGAAATCTTGTAAAGAAACTTGTAATTTTCTGATAGCTTGTGTTCTAGTAATGAAGTTTTTGGCATTACCTTTGGTATGCTTCTTTAGAATTCTACCCATTGTTGCGATATATTATAGATGTTTAATATAGTACTTAAAATGGATGTATTTGGTTTTATATTTTGCCCTCTCTCTATAACTTTGTGATCAATGTTCATAGAAAATACAGAGATATAATTGCAAAATACATAAATATTCTTTTTTTTCTTACCAGATTTTATTAAAATGAAAAAAAGTTAAGATTCTTGAAATGGCATAGATTTCCTAAAAAAGTAATTTTCCTTGGCTAGGAAAAAGAACCAAAAAAAAAAAAAAAGAAAAAAAAATTGCTTTTTTTCCAAATTGTTGTTTTGCCTCGTGTCCAAAAATATGGTAGCGGAATACTCACGATCAACCTTTAATCAATGTATCAGCAAATAAGACTGCTATATTGGTGAAGAAGCAAACGTAAAGGCGTATATTATAGCAACAGTATTTCCAGTAAGAGCCAAAAAGAGAATTTAGATATTGTGGTCATTTCTTCTGTTTATATCCCGCATGTAGTACTACCTTTTAACTACTCGAATTATTAATGTTCAATCTAGCACTTCCAATAACCAAAAAGCTACTTGGCAATTCCATTTTTTTAATACTCACTTTTCCCAAATTGAACAAAGTATACACGTTTTGGGATAATCTGCTTCTTTTGCCTTCTGCCGCGTTTGTGAGATTTTTTTTTTTTTTACGGATTTAAAATGCTTATCTCAGAAAATCAATTCAAGTCTCCCAAAAAGTATCAAACACCAGCAAAGCTTTCATATACAATGTTCAATCAAATTAAGCAACTTACTCAGAAAAGATTGATTAAACTAAATACTACTTCAGATATCAGAAAATTTATCTTTGAATCAAAGAAAAACTCGAATTTACACGAGAGATACGAAGCCAAAAGAGACGAAACATCCAAAGCTGACATAGATGTAAACAGACTCCTCAAGATCTCAAGTTTACCAGCAAATAAAACCAACGAAGAACTGAAAGAGCTTAAAAGTAGTCTCCTTAAATATATTCAATTTACAAACCTTTTGGATGATATTGAACTAAACAAAAATAACAATATTAAGTGCGACAACATTGGGAACCCATTTTTGAAACAAGACGACGTCATTGATTCAATGGATGACTTGAATAGAAAAATTGAAGTATTCCAAGACCAAGGACAACGAAGAAATGCTGATTTGAAAGAAAATACCAACCTGAACAGGCTTTCTTTTTATACATACAAAAAATAACTGTAATATATAATCGGTTATCTAAATATATCAAACAAGGAAGTAGATCTACCTGCTCTTGCTTGACGTTTCTTATCTATAATGTGCTTGAAGTAAATACCGTAGAAGATACCGACAACTGAACCACCTAAATGAGCTAAAAAGTCTAATGCACCAACTCTCATAATTACACCCATGACATTGAATCCAATAGATCCAATGAAAATTTGCCATGCACCCAAGGGCAGAGGAATGAAGAACAGCGATAGATGGGCGTTTGGATACAGATACGAGAAAACACCAAATACACCGAACAAGGCACCAGAAGCACCCAATGATGGATTGAAACTAGTGCTACTTACTCTCTTGAAAAGAGCCTTCAAAATGTTCGGATATAAAACACTGAACATGGAGGACATCATCAAAGCATTCAAATACAAAGACAAGTAACCGACACTGCCAATGGTTGCTATCAAAGGAGCAGAGAAAGAAATCAAACATAGCATGTTACACCCCAAATGCCAAAATTCCCTGTGAGAGAACCCGGACAAAATCATTTGTCTTAGTTTCACAATGTGGAAGTTCTTTTGCAGTAAGAATGACTCAGTCAGCTTTTTTTGGAAAGCAAAGTTGTTCGGTTTGATATGCCATAATCCAAAAACGACCAAGTTCAGACCAACAATGGAGTATATCACTACATTAGGGTCTTTGGGGATAAAATCTTTTAGCAAAGGAAGCCCAAAGAAAGTACCTGCCATGAAGGTGCATCCGAAGGCTAAAATCTTTAGTATATGCTTAAAATTGTTTTCTTTGGCATGTTTTGTATAGCTACTGAATCTGTTCAATGAAGGGATGTCCTTAGGATCAAATTGATTGTTGTTGTATCTTAATTTGTTGCTACTTCTAAAAAGATTTATATATCTTTTGTTGATGAAGTTATGCTTGCTGCCTAAAAAGGGCTTTGTGCTGTACGATGCCATTAAGCCAACATTTTTGTATATGTTGAGCTTTGGGAAAGTACTTACTCGCTTATTAAATATTCTTATAGCATTGAACTGGGCTAACATTTTGCTACTTACCGGAATCAACGTTGTATGTGGGGGCATCTTCCAAGTTTTTAAATTTAAATTTTAAAAAAAATGAAGGTAAAGGTTTAACACTTAGACATGAATACTCCTTTTTTTTTTAAGACTAACATTTTTAAACCCGAAAAACTGATATTATATCCGATAAATCATAGTCATTCAGCACACCGTTGTCCTGATTCACTAGTGATAGATGCTGTGGTCACTGTTTACGCCATTAGATATTATACATAACAACCATAATATCTTTAAGTTTAGAAAAAATTGAGAGAAGAAGAAACAAAAAACTTTAACCTATGTATTCGTTGTTAGCCATGCTGTAGTCATGTACGAACGTGACCGTGTCATATTTTATATTTAGCTGAAAGAACAAAAAAAAAAGACGAAAAAAGCAGGTGAGGGTTTTTCCCATAGAAACCTTTATTTCAGTGAATTCAAATTATAACAGTGAATAGTTTCAAGTACAATAACTAAACAACCGAAAAAGCACCAAGTATATGAGTCACAACCCTGATATTTCCTTTTTAGAAGAGAAATACAAACTGCCTATTACTGAATTTCTGATTGTTACCTGCAAGAATGTCGAGGTTAGAGCAGAATACGATGATAAGAACGGTTTGAATAGTATAGGTACTTTGCACCTTACTCCCCACTACCTTGTGTTCTCTGATTACAAAGACCACCAATACATGAACTTTACCTTACATTTGGGTAACATAAGAAAAATGGAAAAAGTCAACAACTCAGAACAGTTGATGATCATTCTAACATTAACATCTGTTGTTGCCAAGACTAGGCTTCTCATAAGATTCAATAAATTCACCCAACACGGCTCAAACTTTATTGTCAATTTGAAAAGATGTTTAGTTAACGATATAAACATAGCAAAGAACGTTATGCCTGAGTTTAATAGCTTGCTGATGACCACAAAGTTTTTGAAAAATTACTTAGAAAAAAAAGATAGAAATAGCATTATAGATGTGGACATCGACAGCGAACAGCAAAACGACGACCATTTGGACAATAAAGGACTAGGCTTTACTCATGGCTACCCTGGTGACGAAATTGTTACCAAACAAGATATTAAACAAAAACTTTGGATAGAATTCTTCACGAAAAACGGAACAGGCTTAAGAATTATAAAAACCAATGATTTTTACAAACTCATAAGAGTTGGTATATGTGACATTTTCCGTGGTGAAATTTGGGAAGTTTTGTCAGGTGCCATGTACCAAAGATTCCAGCAACCAGGCATATACCAGGAAATTTTAAAGTCAAACATGGCAAAGAACTCGCAAGCTATTGAAGATATTGAAAAAGACGTAAGAAGATCTCTACCCGAGTACAAAGGATTCCTAGATGACGCTGCAGGAATTGATTCTTTGCGTAACGTTTTAGTTGCTTATTCATGGAAGAACCCAGAAGTGGGTTATTGCCAAGCAATGAATATAGTGGCAGCACAGCTGCTAATTTACATGGGTGAAGAAGAAACCTTTTGGTGCATAACACAGTTATGTGAAAATTACTTGAAAGGGTACTATTCCAAAAATATGGAGGGTATCGTCTTGGACCAAAAAATCTTAGAATACCTGATCCAAGATAAAATTCCTGTGCTTTATGATCATATTAAAAGATACGATATTCAAATAACTGTTATGACTCTCTCATGGTTCCTATCTTTATTCACAACTGTTCTTCCTCTTGAGTATTCAGCAAGAATTCTAGATATTTTTTGGGTCAATGGTGGAAGACTTGCGTTGTTCCAAGTTTCCTTAGCCATTTTGAAGATATGCGGCGAGAATTTACTGATATGTACTGATGATGCTCATTTTGTGTCCGTATTCAGAAACTTCTTTAACAAAATAGACCACGACACCTTTCAAAAAATTATGGTCACTGCTTTCAAAGAATTTGGTGTTATTAATTATAAAATCTTAGACTCAATCAAAACCAAAGTTGAAAGATCCGACTCCAAAGGGGGTTGGTAAAAATAATCATAGGTATTTAAAAACTTACATGTGATATATATACAAATTAAATCATTCTTCTTCTTTTTCACCTTCTTCTGCTATATCTGGCATATTTTTGCTAACTTTTTGGGAATATTCTTCTTCTTCATCTCTTGTATCCAAACTGCTTCTTCCAGCCAAACTGTCACTTCTCAACAATTTTGAAAACTGCTTGAAAGACTCATACTTTGATTCCATCTTCTTCTTTGTTTTGAATTTATTTCCTATAATATTACCCGTGTGGCTTAAAACAATCTTGATCAAATCTTTTTTCAAAGCAGTTATAAAGTCGTCGTTTGACCAGATCTTATTTTCATACTTCAAAGCTGGGATTTTTACTATTAAATCATTCAGATTGGTAATCTTTTTAGTTCCTCTATATGAAACACATAAGACAGTTTTGTGAACAACTATTTTCTTAATAGCCATGTATTTACTAGATCTTTCAACCATTTCAGATAAGCCTTCATTCGCGGCAAACAGTTCACTCTTCCCAGCTGAAAAGTCCATACCAATTTCTTTCAAGTTAGCTTCATCTTCATCTTCTGATTTCGGTTTGTCATTAAATGTATTGTGGTCTCCCAACAAAAAGTGTATTATTTTTTCTAAAATCTGGTGCTCTAATTGCAGTCTCAATGGCCTCAACTGAACATCGATAGCATTGATTTGGGAAATACCACCAACTGGTTTATCCATTCGCCATAGAAGCTCCAGTAATGGGGCATTTGAAGTGTTGTATTCCTTCAATGGTGAAATGATTTCCCCATACCTGTTTTTTTTATCTAAATTGAAACAGTGCAAAGTATACAGCATCAACATGTTTCTATTGGAACCATCACTGAAGGAAGTTCTTTGAAATGAGGAAAACCCTAAACCAAAGGTAATAAATGGCTTATCAGGATCATCATAGAAATCACAAATCAAATCATCTGCAGAAATATACCACAGGATTTTGCTTAGTTCATTTTTGCCTCCTCTTTTTTTACTCACAATCAAGTTCTTTTTCAAAGATGAAACTAACAATCTCAATTCAAATCTGTCCGAGTCCAATTCCTTTTCAACCTCATCTCTAATATCCTCAAAGGCATCTGGATCATTATACTTCATGATCGTTCTTTCAATTCTAATAGCTCTAATCTTCTTTTGCAAGTTAATAATAAATGAGGCACTATCTTCAATATTCTTCTTCATTTGATCGGCTAAAATGTTTCTAGCAAAAGTTTCCCATTTTTTATTTTCTTTAGACCCTAATGTTAGTAAATCATCAGCTATAGAAAACAATGCATTGTATTGCTGCTGCGTAACTTGCATATGTATTTCAGGTATACCAATTCTCAGAACAGGATCATCATCGTATAGTTTGTGAGAAATTTTATCATAAAACAAATCATTGGGATTGGTAAAACTCAAATAAAGTGATGATTTGGTAAAGTTCTTATACTTATCCAAACACTTATCATTTATGAATGCCTCAACAGGCAAAAACGGAATCCAATGATGATTTGTGAAATCGAGAGAGTTTATTTCATATTTCAAACTAGGATGTTTCAAAACAGATTGCTTATCTATGGTAAACATTTTGACTTCAGAAAGCAACATACAAATTCTTGTTTCTCTCAAATTTTCAATACTCTTAACAGCCAAAGATGAAGCTCTGCCTTGAAGAATATCAATAACGCCAACTTCAATTTCATTAGCTAATATCATGGTAGCCCAGTCAGGTGCCGTTGAAGAGCTTAATTGTATTTGTGGCATGATAAATTTTAAAACCATATTATCCGATGAGAAGAAGTTAATATCGGCTACGGATCTAATGATATCATTGAAGTTCTTAATAGATTCACTGTTATCCATAGAATCTAGCTTCACATGATAGTCAAGTTCTCTATTGTAACATTCTTTATCTGATTGGTCTTGTTCACCAGATCTTAGATTCTCACTAAGATCACTTCCATAGTCCATTAAATCCTTTACAATACTCAAAGATTTGTAAGAATCATAAAATGATGTAGCTTTTCTTTCTTCCATTTTTTTCACATAATTGAATAAAAGTTTTTTAGACATTTCATTAATTTCTAACTTCATATTATGAACAACAAATCTGTTGTCAAACGTACTTTTACTATTATCACTTTTATCATTATTCAAGCCAGAGGTTTTTTTAGAAAGCAAAGTAGGAATTGGATTGATTAATTCCAAGTCTTCAGATCCTAAAGAAGTATTTGAATGAGTTTTGTTAAGTTTCTTTAGCATCGGTTGGAATTTTTCAATCAAATCTGAAATCTCATTTTTTTGAGAAATCAAATAGCTCAATACTTCTTTGCTTTTAAACTCTTTACTGTTCAAATGCTCAGGTTTTGAACTCTTAGAATGGTTAGTAGATTGAGATCTTAATTCTGCTATCTTTTCTTTTAAAAATTCCAACCTTTCTATGTAAATATTCATTTGTGTTTGCTCACTATCATGTTTGCCAGAGTAACATTTGTGGAAAGACTCATCACCAAACGGATAGTCAACTTTGAATACTTGTCTTTCAATATTTCTGAAATACGATATTCTTTCAGATTTAAGCAATGAAATGGTTTCAATAAATTCTGGAAATGCAGGCAAAACTTTGAAATCATCCAAATCAGTATAATCAAGAGAGGCATACCATTTATAGTCTTCTGAGCTTTGATGATCGTCTGCAGTATTTTCAAAGGTATCTTCGGAGTTATTTTTGAACACAGAATGAATTAATCTAATATCAGCATTCAAAAAGTCAATTTCACCTTGATCCATTTTCAATTTCCAAATTTTTCTGACTCTGTTCAACATTTCATTACTGAAGGTAACAGGAGATCTTTTTTGATGAAGGTCTAAACTAAACATATCGAATTTACCTTTCAATCCAGTGAACAAAATGTCATCAGAGTTTCTATTCTCAGACGATGAGTGTCTGTAAACATGGGCCATATCCAGATTGGTAAAGTTCATCTGATACTTTAAAGTGAATAAAGATCTACCAAATTTAGTTGAAGATTGCTGCATCGAAGGGAATAGAGGACCTTGCCTGATAGGACCAGATGTAAATGTATTGAACAACTTCCACCATGCTAAGAAATGCTCACTACAGAAAGGTGCTAAATGCACAGAGTTTTTCGATACTTTTTCATCATTTGAGTACACCCCAATATCCATGTGAATAAAGTCACTTCTAAAATACTTGTATGAATCACGTTTCTTTATTTCTTCTTCGTTTTTCAACAAAGCAGGGTTGGCCAAATAAACTTTGTAATGAGGGTCAAACTTGGTTGATCTTTTTGTTTGACCAGGTTTTTGTATATCACCCATTTCAAACATCAAACCAAGCCTCCACAAAACATTACCATCCAAGTCCATCATAATCTTGTTGAACTTGTCTTTTTCATATAAAGCATCAAAATTTCTAACACCCAAAATAAAGCTTTGTGATCTGATCTTCAAAAAGTCCGCCGGATCATCATTTTCATGAATTGTCAAAGATGTATTGCCTTTCCAGCAGAATGTCAAACCAGCTCCAAATTCGTGAATTTCATAAGGATCTGTTGAACCTTTCATGTTCAGATGTAGCTCACTGTTTTCTGCCCAATTAAACTTTATAACACCATGTGCCAGTAGTCTTATTTTATCCCAGAACCCCATCTTTGGTGAAGGGTCTAGAGGAGGCTTTGTCAAAAAATCAAACCACATCATAACTGCTTGTATAGCAGGCTGCAAAGACTTACCCCACGTTAAAATAGTTGGCTGTTGGGAGTCAATATAGATCTCAAAGTTCATGTAAAACTTAATGGAGTTGATGGTTCTTATAATGTTTGAGCCAAAAACACTATTCTCGATAGGAGATGAACAATCAAGCAATTTTTCATTTTTGATAAACGGAACCCAAACCTCTCTTATACCAATTTTGTCTGGCATAGGCTCACCTAATGCCATATCACCGGACAAAACCATATTTGGAAAGAATAGCATAGGAAGTGCATAGTCTCTTAATTGGAACTTTAGCAAATCGCATTTTAAATATACATTCATTAGAATCAACAGAGTGTAAATGGTATCCTTTGGAGCTTTTTTACCGTACTCATAAATGAAGTTGGCATAATTGGAAACACCAAAGCTTGGTGGCTTCACAACAAATTCCATGTTTATCAAAGAGTAAGCAAATAAAGGTATTTTCTCATGACCGGCATAAATTTTCACTGTTCTATCAAGAATCTTCTTTTCAACAATATTATAAGCTCCTTCATTCAAAAATTCTTTTTTAGCTCTATTAATTCTTTCAATCCAACTAGTTGCAAAGTTTTTATTTAATCTGTATTCTGCATCTTTAATTTGGGCTGGTGACAGCGGATTATTTACTTGCCTCTCAGCAAGTTCAGAAACAAATGTAGCCTCTTTGTCAAGTCTTAGACGTTGTTCTAAGTGACCTGTTTTGTAAATAATGTTCAGTTTTTGCTCAAATGGATCTTCATCAACTTTTACCAGGAATTTATCTATTTGGATCTTTACTGAAGGAATTTCTATAGGGTTAACAGCAGACGGTTGATTTTGGATAAAAGAGTCTATGGTTGAAAGCCCTGTTTTCAATTGCTTTAAGGACTTGAATGTCGATACTATTCTATCAAAAATTGTGTAAAATTTCAAATGATATTCAGATCTCAATTCAAAGGTATTGATGTCAAGTTCAGCAACATAATCTCCAATAATTTCTTTGTTTGTGTTAATAAAGATATCTTTTGCGTGTATCAATCTTGTGAATACAGCTTCATTCTCATCTCTGTGAATCTCTAACAAGTTAGGATTATATGTGGAGGCATTGTATGTTTGAAATAGACTAATGCTAATTCCTTTTGGAGAAACATCTAGGTTTTTCAAATTAAAGAGAATGTTTAAATCATCAACTAGCAAAGAATCAATTAAAATAGAGTTAATTTTGAATGTAAAGTCCGTCTTATTTTTAGTTTTAATGGCTTTCTTTTCAGATTTGTAGAAATTTAAATTTTTGTAGGCCAGGACTAAGTAAAACCCAGCCCAAATAGTGGCTAGCTCAATATTCAATGCGCATGCATCAACTAAAACAGTAGGATGACTGGAGCTCAAATCTATGGAGACATTTTCTAATGAAGCACATTTTTTGTGTTTGGATAGCAAGTCCGGAGACTGCTCTATCAGACAAAAATCTATGCTGCCGGATTTGATAATTGGTTTGTTGCCTGAATAAAGAACTTCAAAACCCTTAATAAAACTTTTGAATCCATAAAACTTGTCGAATAGTTCACCAGTTGGGTCGAGTTTTTTGGCAATAACATTGGAAAATGCATTAGTAAATCCAAAATCCAAAATCCTTGTTTTTGAATTTATTTTCTTCAGTATGGTATCTTTATAAGAGAAATCTGATTGCACAGCTTCAACTTTAGTAGTATTACAGTATTGCGAATAATAAGTTGCTATTTGATGAGATGAATCCAACAACTCTTGTATCATTTCAGTATCACTAAGTTCGATATTGATACCACCAATCAAGCTATCTACTTGGAATATATTGTTTTGATAATTTTGCAATTCCAGCTTTTTTATAGTAAGAAATGATATTGTTTTCTCCGGAACTATCTTTCCTTTGATGTATTTTTTGTATAGTATTGTCAGATCAGAAGACTTAAAACTGGAAATAGTTTGGGTTAATCTTAAATCTTCATTATAGTCATAGTTGGTACCGCCCAAAATTTCATCATATAAATGGTATATGTTTTTAGGACTTTTCAAATGAAATACAGCTTGATTGTTGTTGAAACATAATTCAGAATCATCCATAAGATATGTGATCTTACCGTTTGGAATCATAATTTTGAAGTCCAAGGAAAAGAAATCAAATAAGTATAGCATTAAAGAAAGCTTCTCATTTTCAAACTGCTTATTCTTCTCTTTAAATTCATTCATAATGTTTTCGTCTACGATTGCGCTCTTCTTCTTATGATTAGATCTTAAAAAGTTGTAGATTATGTACTTGATTATTTTTTCGGAAATCACTATATTGCTTTCTATACAACTCAAAAGACATTTTACATTGCACTTGAAGTTTTCAATATCTTTAAAGTCGTAAAGAGAGTCTCCGACTAGGTAGACATTTAATAGAGGAAGAGAGATTACATTTTCGTGATAAATCTGTAAGGCAATCGTATTGGAAGATAATGTGCATTCATACCCAGAGGCTATATTTTGACGATTCAAAGGGTTAAAACGTAAAATCATAGCTGCGCAGTAAAATTCCACATCGTAATTTGGTATTTTTATGTCTATATCTTCAATTTTTATTTCAACAACGCTTAGGTAAGAGCATATCTTGGTGAATGTCTCTCCGTATTTTTGTAAAATGCGATCATTGCCTTCGCATGTTTCTTTCATTTTATCAAGTTTATGTTTGTTTGTATGGCTATCTACGTGTTCACTTTCAGATGAATGTACAGCATTTGAGGTAATGCTCAGATTAGCAAGCTTAAAGCTTGATGAATAGTTTCCAAAACTTAGAACGTGTTCTACTTTATCGTGTGACCATTCAGCTTCAATTTCGTACTCCAAGTTTTTCAAGTTCATATTCTTATAGTTATTCAGTTCATGAACAAAAAAGCTGAAAATTACCTTTTGACTCTTTGGGTTATAACTAAGTCTTATTGAAATGTAATCAGCATAAAATTCCAAAGATCCAAAGGTAAGTCTCACCTTTTGCAGACTAAATTGCAAAGGAAAGATAAGTTTAAAAACAGAGAGAGCAATAAATTTGTTTTTAAAGAAAGGCTTCAGCTCAAAGTGATTGAGCTTCTGAAGAAGTTTAATAAATCTTTCATGTGCCTCTTTTTCATCTATATCCTCTTCTTTTTTAGCTGTTTTTTCAGAATTTGAAAGTCTTGGAAAGAACATGTAGACATCAATAAGATCTATCAGTAAGGATTTTTTACCTGAATCATCTATCAACTTTTTCTGTATCCTCAACTTCGATATGAGTATCTCACTTCCGTTTGTTAGTAGTATTCTGATTTTTCTGAAAAAATTCAATACAGAGAACCCTATAGACACACTTTGAATGTTCTTTTTTCGCAGAAACCTTGCCAGTAGTACATCGAATAGAAGAATTGGTATAATTTTTTGTAGAATCCAGTACGAAAAGATTACTATAATAAGATATCTTGATTGTGTAAAAAAGAATTCTTTAGTTGTGTTCAGAAGGCCATTTATTAGAGGTATACTTTCTTTGTACTCCAGCTTGCCATGGGGAAAAACACTGTTGAATAATTCAGTAGTGAAAGGGTCACTTGGCATTTGAATGGTTGTTTGGGGATTTCTCCTACCTTTTTTATTCACACATACGTGATTGAAACGAGCCAAACTGAATAGACATCAGTAATTACTTGATAAACATATCAAGCTTGTGTTTTTTGTAATATCCGCTGAGCTATTATTCTGAATATTTTTTTTAAGGGGCCCGAAAAACGGTCCAAGGCTCTCCACGAAAAAATTGAGAATTCATGAAATTGATGTCATAAAGAGTTACACAGACAGCAAGTATAATTTAATGCTATTTGCCTTTACTTAAGCTAGTTTTATATATGCATTCAATTGTAAGAGTAATATGATCTATGCCAAATGGATTGCAAACCATTATATATAACAATCGTTTGCAGCTTCTTCGCTTGACATATTTTTTTGAAAAAAGGTATTGAAAGTTGAAGATATGTCGCACGTGATTCATGAAAAAAAAAATGAGTCTCCAGACAACTGGCTTAGTAAAATGGATTTAATTAAAGCATATCTGCTACTATCTCCTTATCCAGCAGAATACCTTGATTATAGCAATCAACAATTACCTTGCTGACTTCATTTTTCAGCTCTGAATTAGGATCCAAATGCTTGTAGTCTGAAATGATGCCATAAAGAAATACCAAAAGCTTTAAATAGTGTTCTTTGAAGATCTTATCGTAAGGAGGTGCTAGGTTAATTCCGCTGGCCCATCCGTTAACCAAAGCATAGCATACTTTTAGGGTTTCATTGATATTCTGCTGTTTGAAGTATCTAGTTTTTTGATTACTTTGGTACTCATTTTTGCTATCCAATTTCTTTGACCTCCATTTTGTTATGCTGTGTTTGATTAGTTTATCATGTAACAACACTTCGTCAATCTCAGCATCAATTTTTTCGTCGAGTTTAATATTGCTTTTAACTTCATTTATCTCCAAACACCCTAGCCCCAAACTGGTCAGTAAAGACAATCTTGTTTGAATATTTAAGTCTTTATTAAATAAATAGTCCAGCAAAAACTCAAACACTGCCTTTGGATTGGCCTTAGCTGTCGCCACCAAAGCCCTGATTCTGAAATTCTCTATAGGAAGTTTCTCATCAGCCTCCGTTTTCGGTTTTAGGTTTATCAACAATGGGAGAAGATCAGAAATATAAAAATCAATCTCTTTAGAATTTCCATTCTCTATTTTGATTTCCATAATTTTACAGCCTTCATTCAAAACCTCAACTATGTTTAAGTCGTTGCTGCTTTGGGAAGATATAGAAAGCAGCTGTTTGATGAAGTCTTTGATAAAGTAGATTCTTTTGTTGACATCATCAGTGAGTTCTGGATTAGCAAGCTCATTGCTGCTTATGGATATTTCTTCCAATTTTCTCGGTAGTTCAACCAATGCGTCTTGTTTGTTGGTGTAACTCAATGCACTAAAGTTAAGTTCTTTTTCAAAGGAACTATCATCTAGGAGATCTATCTTGAGATCAGTGTCAAATTCAATCATATTATTCGTTAGTCGTTTAGAAACAATCATGGTTCTTTCAAAAAATCCTTTCAAAGGGTTCATTAGTCTTTTAGAAACCCCATTAATGAAGAACGTCTTGTTGCTAAACTCTTTTGCAAAATCAACATCTACCAAAATATCGCAGCACTGTAGTATCATCTTTGTTAACAACAAGTCATTTAAATCAGATCCGTCTCTCTCACTTAAATTTGTCCATTTCATTAGTAAAGGGATCATTATTCTTTTCACTGAATTTGGATTACAACTCTTTAAAAAAGCTGTCAAAAAATACTCATTAGTACAGTTTGTTAAAACTTTATCAGCATCCAGATATTGAGTATTCATTTTTTTCATAATATAATGCATCGTTAGGTAGTTTTCTTTTGAGCCTATTTTATTGAGTAACAGTGCTATCTGATATATTAGCTTCTTTTTAACTATTGTTGACGATGGCTCGTACACGTTTGCCATAAAAATTTCATCAAAAGTTTCTTTGCTGTGAAACAAACTTGGAAATGCATTGTTATTTATATCAGAATTCAAAAAACAAACATCAATGGCTAAGAAACAGCTCAATTTTATTATATCTAATAAAAACTCACCATAGAGAGCATTCGATTCTTCTTTAACCAAGCTCAAAAATGACGTGTAACAGTTTTCAATGTAATTTTTTATATCGCATTTGTGATGTTCTACAAGCTTGTTGAAAATTTTGGATCCAAAGTAAAGCGATTTGAAATCAGACAAAAACATTTTCTTCTTTTGTGCATTTGCAGTTAAAAATTTGAAATGGTTTTGCATAATATCAGGATGCTGATAAACCAAAGGATAGAGTAAGTCGAAATACTGCTGGTTTTCCAATGAGGTAACTAACTTCAAGAAAAAAGAAAAGTTTTTAGTCAATACTCTTTCCACAGTTTGTTTGAGGGTATTGTCTAATAAACTATACACAGAGTAATCCTTATCAAAGCAGATTTTGTGGCAAAGAAGCACGTCCAAAGTCTCCTCTTGATAAGAGTCAGTAGACTCGTTTAATCTATTCAAAGGTTCAAGAAGATCGTTTATGCCTAGGTTATCATATTTAGGTGCATTTTTCGTAAGTGAAACATCATTCTTTTGATTCAGATTGACTATCTTAGCTCTATGTGCTATCATAAGTGTAAATATGGTAATGGGGTTTGGTATGATAACAAGAGTTCTTCTTTACAAATGTATCACTTTTTATTTTTTTTCCGTGTCTGGAAAGCGCCATCTTGAAAAATGATTTTAGTTTGAGAAATTGAAAAATTGTATACACCTCAAAAAAAAAAAATAAACATAAACAAACTTTTTTTTTTATGAAGCATCACAGACATAAACAAAAACGACAAAACCATACAACATACCAACACTCTTTCAGTAGCTGTTAATGCAAAAATGGAGAATAGCAGGCGTCAGACATCTGACCTCACCAAACTTAGTATCAAAACAGATTTATCAAGCCAGCTTGAAATAGAAGAAAATCACCAGTACGAAAATATCTACAACATCACCAATGATTCATTTCTCAAAAATACCAAAAGAAAGTACAACGAAAGGAATGTTATCAGTCAGATAAATCTAGAAACTGAAGAGGAGAAAAGCATCTTTTATACAAAAACCGAAGAGACTGAAGACATTTTATTGCTCAAAAAACCGAAACTAAATGCTCACCAAAACCTTGGCCTTACGGAAGAAGCCAAAACCAGAAAAAAGTATGATGATATAATAGTTCAATACCAAGAGAGCAAAAATAATTTTGATTCAAATTTGTTTGATAGTGATGTTAACGATTTGTTTGTGTCTTTGATAAAGGTATGCTACAATGATCACCTCCTCAATAAAATGCCAAACCTTGTCTATGAGCACATATCCTTTTATAACAAAGCCTTAAGAATGATAAAAGACAAAGATGTGCAGAAACTGGAGCTTATAGAAAGGTGGATTGTTGAGCTGTTTAATCATTTAACCACACCTTTTGATGAAATTAAAGAAGTTAGTGAAATACTCTTGACAGACTTTTATTTGTATAACAAAAAATATATTCACCACCTAAAACTTGTGGTGATACAGCTGATGATCCTGAAAAACGAACAGAAAGATGAATGCATTTCTTCCTTGCTGAAGATGTTTTTATATGACAAGAGATTTCTATTTGGATTTGAGGAAAGTCAAAGTAAAATACAAAACGTTTTGAAAATTTTATTGCATTTGATGGCTGTTTATAATTCAAAGAACATTACAAATCTGAAATTCTTTTTTCTGTCGAAAACGGCTGAATACTGCAAAAGCTATAAAATTGATATCAACATGTACATAAAAACAACAAACATAAATGCAGCACAACTAAAGAAGCTGTTAACGGATTTGATTCATCAGAAAACTGTACCTGAAAAATATGCCTCCTACATCGAAGGATATTTGTCTAGACACAATTTCAAAGCACAGCTGGATATAAGCAAAATATACGACAGTGTGTTTACTTTGAACGAAAGCTGGTCCATTAAGTTAGGAAAAACTTTTGAGAAGCAGAACACAAATATCGACTACATGAATAAATTATACGGATTTTATAATTTTTATGTTAACCAAGTGTGCGTTAGTGGGATTACAATAACACCACAACTACAGAAAAACTTGCATAAATTGTTTAAAAGGATGGATAGCGATATTACCTTTTTATGCGACCACTTCAAAACCAACGAGGTCATCAACAAAGTCCAAAAAGTTTTGTCCAATTTGATAGAAATATTTATCAATTTGAACTACGATAGAAGCTTACTGGAAATTTTGTCAACAATATCGTTCAACCTGTTTTCCAAAATGTCAAATGAGGAGTACATTTACAACTTCTTGAAAGTAAGCTTTCACATCTTTTATACATCCAAGGCAAAAGACCAGTTTTACAAAAAGAGTCTTCAAAGAATCATCAAAAGCATACAATGCATTTTATCAATGGATATGAGAAGATCTCTATTCAGAAAGATTATAAGCTATAACTCTTTGAACAATAACAGCTCATTGGCAGCTGCCAGTGACTTCATTCTCAACCAACTGCAAGCGGTCCACAGCATTTTACCTTTGATTGACTTCAGCGAGCCAGATTTCCACAAGACAAGCGAATTGATGATGGCCTTGTTCATGAGTGGAGATATGAGATATGTTTCCAAGAACAAAAGCCTTCTGCTGAAAGTCTCCAAGGATTGGTCGTTTTTGACAAAGATGCTATTCCAACTGATATCTCAAGAGACCAATGTAATCACAATTGAAAGAATAGACGATGACCTGAACCCAAACTCGTGTTTGTACAATGAAAAGAATTTTATACTTTGTGGTTTTCAGTTTTACAAAGAGATAAAAAAGCGCTCAATGCTGAAGCTATTTAAGATTGGGAATTTTTACATGGATTCAGTGCTGGCTGTTCGCAATGAGGACTACTTGATGTCGTGCATAGAAAAAGAGTTTTTGAGGAACTTATTTGCATATCTGAAACTAAACGGATTTTATCAGTTGGTTGTAGAGATCTTTCAAAAGTTGAAGCTCCATGTTGAACAACAAGCGCATATGGTGAATATAGGAATTTTGATATGCTTGAAGCCTCTGTATTCTCGGATAAGAGCCATGTTGTTATACTTTACCTACAACAATGCGGAAAACATTGTCTTGAATGTGTTTTTGTCAAAGTTCATTGAGAATAAGAATAAAACTGCCATTGATTTTGACGAGCTTAACTCACAGCTTGAAAATATACTGAATGTTGCAGATTTCAACAGATTTCAACAAACTTTAAACCTGGAGTATCCTATTATCTTTGATTATAGTAGTGGCAACTTTTCCAAGCTATCTAAAGCATTGAAACTAGAGATAATATTCTTTAACATCGCCTTCAACATCAAGCAAGGAGTCTTGCTGCTAGAAGAAAATGAAGGACATTATACAGAATCTCTGCAGTGTTTCAAAACAGTACTGTCGCTTGGAAAAAGTCTGATAAAGCAATTTGATTCAATCAGTCAGCTGGTGAGAATAAGAACTATTGACTATGTCATAACATCCTTTGATCACATAATCAAGATTATCATACACATGGGTAATTTCCAATATTACGATTACTACATAAAGGAGTTTGATATTATTTTGAGCAGCATTAATGAGCCAATCATCAGATTCAAGAAGTACTCCTTATCCATACAGTACGCTGCTTTGGTATTCGACCAAGTCATGGAGTTCAAAGAAAGTGTGATAAACTCTGTTGATCTAAATAACAGTGACAGTATTTTCTTGGAGTATTGCGAAAGAGAAAAGCTTTTGAAGAATGTGCATAAATCATATGAGAAAAATCAGCTGGGGATGTATAAGCAAGTATTGATGAAACACGATTATTTGCAGATGCGCCTAGACGAAGTTGTAGACTTTAGACAGCGTGGGTTGATGGAATTTCACGAAGTCATCAAACAAAGCTGTATAAAAAAGGATTGGAAAAAGACCTTCTACTGGGAGGAGTGTTATAGAACTTTGGGACTGACGTATGAAAAGCATTTATGTGAAAATGTCTCTGACTACACCGAGGACTCACATGTATTGAATAAGATTTCCAGCAATGAACTGGATTTTGCCACAACCTCAAGAATCGTGACTCTTGACTTCTCCATGAACACGTTGCTGGTTAATATATTTGAAGATGGCTTTGACAATGAGCTCAGAATTGAACTACCAGACAGGATGATTTTGAACTTCTTGGAGAATTTGGAAAAAATCATTGAAAGAAGCAATAAATCTACATCTATTGAGACTGTTGGGAAAGTGAAAAGCAATGATGAAAAGAGACAGTGGTGGGTCACTAGATACAACCTGGACAGCGAAATGGAGAAGCTTTTGAAGTCATTTGACGAGTCCTGTGACTTCAGTTTCATCTTTGATCAAATAGTGTTTGACAAAGAGAGTGAGCTGCTCAAAAGACTGAACAGCGAGCTGAAAAAAAGAAACATACATAATATCAACAACTTCTTGATAAGACTGATCCACTCGGGAATGGATCTGCATAAGATCATAAAAATTTGCAACAAGAAATATGAGCTTGCTGAGCTAGAGTACATAAAAAAGATCACTGAGAAGTATGACGACAAATTGACGAAGGAGTATGTGTCTGTAAACCACAATTACTTTGTATTAACTGACTATTTCCACAATGTTCCGTGGGAATCCATGCCAACATTTGAGAACATGAACATCACAAGAGTGCCATCCCTAAGCATTCTGTCCAAGCTCATTACCAATCACAAATACCATCAGGATTGGAAGATCTCACAAGATGGGATATCGCTGATCTTGAACCCCAAGAAAGATCTCACAAGAACTGAGGAGCTGTTCAAGCCTGTGTTTTCGAAAGTGGAAGATAACCTCAAGATCATTGGGAGGGCCCCTCGCAGCGACGAGTTCATCAACATGGTCACGATGGCTGACTTGTTCATCTTCATTGGCCACGGGAACGGGATCCAGTACACTGACCCGAAGGCCTTGAAGAGGCTCAGCAATGTGACGCCGGCCTTGCTGCTGGGGTGTTCGTCTGTTAAAATCCACAACACGAAGTCCTTCTACGGGTACGGGTCCATCATGTCGTTTTTTCTGGGTGGCTGCCCAATGGTTCTGGGTAACCTGTGGGACGTCACGGACAAGGACATCGACTTGTTCACGCTCTCACTGTTCGAAAAGCTCAACATAGTGAACAAGAAGGAGGGTGCCACAAACGAAAGCGTGGATGTCGCCTGCAGGGAGAGCAGGGGCGTGTGCAAGCTGCGGTACCTGAACGGTGCTGCGCCTGTTGTCTATGGCCTGCCCTTGAAGTTCTCATAGTTCCTGGCGGACACTATATATCGAATCAATTGTCTCAGCACAGACTCGTGCTCTTTTTTGTCTTCTATGTACTTGAGGTCTTTTGAGAGGTCGAGTGGGTACGTGTTCAGTTTATCGGCTTCCGGATGCAATAAACTGGAACAGGAGCACACCAGCTCGATGTAGTCCTTGTTTCCTTCTTTTTTGAACGTGCCCAGTTTTTTCAGGGATAACTTTATCCCCTCTGTGTCTCTTTTGTACAAGGGTTCGTGGAACTGCAGGTCTCTTGCAAGCTTTTCAAAGTGAGAGTGCTCAGAGAGCTGGTCTTGGCCGTTCCTGGCGTTGTTGTTCCTGTCTATGAGCTTGGCGCAGTGGGTCTGGTATGCTGGCAGCGACTGCAAATCGCCACTCAACGGCACGGCGTACATGTTGCTTTTGGCCGCTGTGTACTCTGGCAGACCGAACTTCCAGGCAAACTTCGACCTGTTGTTCGTCTCCGTTTGCACCTCAACCGCATTCACACGCTCGTAGAACCTGTCTTTTTTCAGTGAGAGATACGTGCCCTTGTTGTACACCTCTTCCTGGATGTACCTGCTCAAATTTGGTTCATGTTTTATGTGTACTTTGTTATTGCTTAGGAAATCTCTGAGCAGCTGTTTTTTAAAGTTCAAAGCAGCTTTCTTTTGTATCTGCAGAGGATCCTCCGGCCTCATAGCGAGCCTCAGCTTCTGGTAACTCATGTGGTATGAACGTTCTTTTGGTTTTTGGGAATTTTTCCAATTTTCAATTTTTTTTTTTTTCGGAGATGTTGTTATACGATGCAAAAAAAAAAAAAGAAAAAAACCCCCTGTTCAAAATGTTTACTCCAAGTTTTTTTTTCAAACAGCTCCATACGTAACCACCACCACCATGACTGCCAGCGCTGTGAAAACCAAGTTCATCGACGGGATGCGGCAGATTGCGAACCAGGCCATGATCCTCACCACGAACAGCAACCCAGCCAGCGCTGTCAACTGCAAGGACTTCCGTGGCGTGACTCTGTCGTCGTGCGTGTCGCTGTGCGTGAAGCCGTACCCCATGCTCCAGTTCAACCTCATGAAACCCTCGTTCACCTCAAACGTCCTCTCTGCTGAGCCACACAAGAAACTCGCACTCCACTCCCTCATGCCCACCGGGGAGAGCAAGAAACTCCTCAAGCTCTTCAGCAAGGGCGCAAACATCCAGCCACTCATCAACTCGACCTGGGACAAGCTCGAGCACTCGCAGAACAAGCTGAAGACACTCTTTGACGAGCTCGAGAAGAGGGACCGTCTGCTGAACAAGGACGGCACAGGAACCCCCGCAGCAGAGACACATAGTCACCCCATTCGAGCCGTTCACACTGCTCCCCACACAGGACTACGCGGTGTACAAGGACGAGGTGCCGTTCCTGAAACACGCCAACGTGGTCTTCATATGCGAGACCATCCCCGACAAGACATTCAAGGTCGGCGACCACGAAATATGGTGTGTCAGGGTCATCGATGTCCTCAGCGGCGGGGAAGGGCCAGTCCGGCGGCATGCTCTACTGCAACCAGAAGTTCCATAGCATTTCTTCAGAGGAAGTATGAAAAAAGAAAAAGGTTTATATAAATGTTCATGTTTTTTTTTTTTTATAAAAGAAAAAATTTCTCCTAGCTGTATAATGATTTGTTTATGTCTATGCTGTAGTTGCCTTTTTCAGAGGACTGCACGTCGTCTTCGGTCTCCTCCTTCATCTGCGAGAGCTTCAAAGGCTTTGAACCAGACTTGTTCGTCAAGGACGTCAGCGAAGTCAGCGAGGATATTCTCTTGTGCCCCAGCAAAGAATTCGACCCAGGTTGTCCAGATGGGGCTTTCTTCAGGGTCACCACGGATGTGCTTGAGGATGAGTGGCCGAGTGCTGGCTTCTGCAGCTTTGGAGACAGCTGCGTGCCCTTGACGACTTGCTGCCTGGCCAAGGATGCGGGGGACTGCACGGTTTTGCCCTTTCCTGAAAGCGACGTGTTCGAGGTTGTCTTGTTCAGGGGGATGCCAAAGTACCCACCGGCAGCAGCCAGGTTGGCGTGTGGCTGGTTCTGTATGGATGCAGGGGACGAGTCGTTCGAGGATGACGAGTTGATGGCGCTCTTGGATGCCTGCGTGCCGACAAATAGATCCTTGGAGGCGCTGAACTGTTCTGCCTTGTTGGCGAGCTCCATCTGCTGCATGGTCATCGATGCTGGGGATCCACTAGGCGGCTGGTTGAACTTCGACTCATTGACCGTTACCAGGTTGCCGTTGTCGTCTATGCTAGGGGTCATCACAGTCTCCGGGAAGGGCATCTTCTTGCCTGGTGGCGCCGGCAGGTCTATGTGGGTTGGCTTTTCAAGCTTGTTGACAAGGCCACCAGCAGTCTTCTTGGCTGCTTGTGTCTTCTGGGCATGCTCCATCTTCAGGTTCAGGACTTTGTCGTGGATGTACTTGGCTCTGTCCTTGCTGGAATTGAATGAGCACAGCTGGGTAATGTCCAGGATCCACTTCTTGAACAAGGCCTTGGCTTCCTGTTCGCTTATTTCCCCAGACTGATCTGGCTTGAAGGAAAACAAAACCTCAGTTTCGTTGTTGGAGAATAAACCCCCCTTGGAGGCCACGTTCTCTGCTGAGTTGTTGCTCTTCTTGGCTGCAAGATCGTTCTGCGAGACGGATGCAGGCTTCTTCAAGAACTTACCTATTTTTTTAGAAACGGACTTGCTGGCCAAGCTGCTGGTACTTGCCTTTGAAATATCATGTTTGGTAATGGTATCAGCATCATAAGAAGCGGCATCCACTTCGGATTTCTCTACATAGCCGTCTTTGTAAATTTTGATGGTAATCTTTTCCTCACTGGCCTCAACAAGAGTGGCATAATTCAGGTTGATTGACATGATTGGGGTCAGTAGGTTTTTGGCATTCTTGCTGACAATGGCATCGTTGTTGTTGTTTGAGTTTGACTTGAAGAAGTCAGACGACTTGAATTCATGCAGGTAGTTGGAAGTCAATATGAAGTAGCTTCTGGTGTACTTCTTGAGTTTGTTCTTCTTCAGAAGGTAGCCTGCCCTCACACACTTTGCCAGGGCGGACTTCATATGCGGGTACTTGATATCGGTTAGCTTTCTATAAACCGGGAATGGGTCATTGGATTTCCAGTTCAGCAGACATGTTGGGTGGTTCACAACAAAGTTGTCCCACTCAACCGCAGGTGGCTTGTTCAAAATCCCATGGTTCAAGTCATTGCAGAGAGTCTGCAGAGTAAGCCTTACTTGTGAATCTATCAAGTCGGTGTACTTCGACAAAGCCTTTTGGATGTTCAGGTAGATGATCTTTTCCAGTTCCAGACCATTCTTCTGCAGATTGGTATAGGAATCTTGTAGGTAATGCTCCTCAAGGAGTTGTCTCTTCAATTGCAGATCAAGCTGCAACTTCAACAAATACGGATCGTTCTTCGACTTCAAGTTTTTGGTCTTGTTATCCAATAGGTCAGTCAAGGTAGTGCTCATCTTGCCAAGGTCCTGGTTTTCAATATAGTCCAGGGCAGTGGTAAACTTGTTGAGCAGTTGTCCTGTGATGGCGACGTGCTCTTTGATGTTTGTCTTGAAGTCATCGTGCAAGGACTTGATTTCCTTGATCTTGAAAGTCAGGTCCTTCTTCAAATCTTCAAGTTTGGGAATGATCTTGGTTTCCAATTCCTTGTTTGTTTCATACTGTCTTTTAGCCAGAGCCATGTGGTGCTTCTTCAGGATCACCTGCAGGTCCTGGATGGAGCCGCTTCCAAAGGGCAAGTAGTCGCCGGTATTTATGGTTGTTGTTGTTGTTTGTGAGGGACTGTTGTTCACGTACTCGTCATCGGACTGGTTGGAGTTCACAGATGAGGATGACGTTTGTCTTCTGTTAAGCTTTGGTCTGGGAGGGAATGAGAACTCATCAGCCACAGGATTTGTTTGTGAGCCCGCGGAGGTGGACTTTGTTGTGGTGGTTGTTGTTGTATCGCCGCTGACAACAGTTCCGTTGTCCATGACATTTGGGAGGATCGAACCAAACTTCATGTTGGCTTTTATGTTGTTGTTGATTCTGGCGAACTGCTCCTGGGCCATGGAGACCTCCCTTAGATAGCTGATCAGGGCTTTGAGGATCTTCTTCCACTTGATGAATCTATCAACGATGATTGTTGTTGGGTACTCGTTTGATGCTGAGAGGGTATTTGTGGTAAAAAGCCCTGCATTTTCTTCGCCCTGGGGTTCTAGATCGCTTCTATTAATAGAAGACAAGGTGGGGACTGAGTGGCTTGAGCTTGGGTTTGAGTGGTTTATTGTTGTTGAGGTCAAAATGGAGCTGTAGTTCTTGCCCTGCTTTGAGTATACGTCTATGGATGCATTGGTGCCCTTTGGGGTGGGGACGGCGATGTGGTAGGGGGAGCTGAAGTTTTCCTTTCCCAGGACCTTATTGTTGGCTGCGGAGTTTACAGAGAGGTTTGAGGTGGACAGGTTTGACTTGTGTGTCTTGTATGTGCTGTTGTGGGTCTTGATGGGCCTTCTGGCCAAGCTGCTGTCCTGCAGCCCACTTGTGGAGGGTGTCTTTTTGTGATAAGGAAGATCACCTGAAGGGTTTCCTGAGGACTCATCGCTGCTTGACAGGAAGTAGTTCATCATCTCCTGCTGGGAGGGGTTTCTGCTGTGTGTGTTCATCGACAGTGAAAGTTGTTGGGGTTTTATTGAGTACAAAGATTTCTTGTAGTAAATTACTCTGTGTAACACTATAGTTTTTGTGTAATCTTGATATTCTATATATATATATTATTTTTTCTTGTACCCCAAAAAAAAAAAAGTAGCCACTAGGATCAAAAAAAGGCTTTTACCACGTAATGGTGTGTGTTATTTGCGTTACGTGGGTGAACACACTCAAAAGGAGAAAAGGGGAACGGGTTTTTGGGAAATACTCCAGGCACACACTTATGTCCGGTTATTACTAAAACATCACATGACACACTTTGCATCTGTTCAGAGATAAGAACCATACCCAAGAAAAAAAAAAAGTTCCAGTAACAGAAAAAAAATCTCTTATGTACTAAATAATCATATATATAACTGTAACGGTCAAAAAGGGACTGATCTTATTGCTTTACTGGGGACAAACGCACTCATTCGGTCTTTGGCTTAACCCCGAAAACCTTCTTCTTCGCTATCTTCACCATTATCAGGAACCAGTACGCATTCAGCACATTCAGCACTATGTTTCCTGTGGCAATCACCAGTGCGTGGCCCGTTTGGAAGGCAGGGCGCGTGTACACCTGCGAGAAATCCACCAGCAGCACGCCTATCTGGGTGAGTCCCCACACGATTCTGCACAGGAAGAACACCAGCATGAACACAGCCTCATTGATTCGTGCAACAACATTGTTCGCCTTCTGGTAGTGCATCGCCATCCATCTGATGTTCAAAAAAGGGTTGCTCAGCTCAAAAATCAGAAACACACACGCGTAGTAGTTGATGAACCCAGACAGCCCGATCGAGTACACAGTAAAAGACACCACCCCGTGGACCATGAACGCTGGGGTTGAGCAGTACGCGGAGATCAGCATGTCCCACAGGAAGTACCCACACGCCAGGACCGCAATGGTGTTGTTCTCGGCAGTGTGGCCAAACACTCTCTCCCCAGCAAGTTCAAGGAAGGCTTTGTAGTCGAACCTCAATAACGACAGGGACTCCAGCTGCTTGGCATCGTTCCTGACAGGAAAGAACGTGAAGTAGTGGTCAGGGTTCTCGTATATGGCCAGGAAACAGAACTCCAGAATGCACACAGACTGCAGGAATGAGACTATGTGCATGGCGATCTGGTTCTTCGTGCGGCTGTTGCTGTCTTTGGCAATCAGGGCCGTGTTCTTCTTGTCAATCAGCAGTCTTGTCAGCACTGGCTTGACCAGGTAAAAGGAAAACAGAAACAACAGGTGGTAGGCAATGGCGACGTAGACCACCTGGTGCAGGTGTGCCACGTATGTCTCATTCAGAAAGGAGATCTTGTTCAGAACATACCTGTCCACGAACTCGTCGTACTTGCCGTTGAAGTCGGGTTTGGGCAAGGATAGAATGCCGTCAACAAGGGATACAAACATTGGAGAAGGAGATTGTAGTTGTGTGGGTGTATGCACATATTCCTTTCTTGTAACAACTAATCAAAAAAAAAAAAAAAAGAGAGAATCGATGAATGTTTTTTTAAAAAAAGTGTTATATAAGACAGAAAAAATGGGAGACCCCCCTTGGTAATTGTTTCTCGCGCGACTTTTGGCACTGTTTTTTTTCTATAAAATCTGCACCGTTCCTAAAAAAAAAAATCAGTGGAGATATCCTAAACCCCCCGCGGCTCTAATACAACCGTTTATCGCTCATGGCCATTTTTAAATAAAAATAAAAAATTGTTTTAGAATATTCTAATATTTTGTTATATATAATCAGTTTCGTCATTGCACTGTCATCGTCATTCATTTCTCATCATTCACCATAGCAGAGCACCTAGTAAGAGGTGTCAACAACGTATCTACCCAAGATCTTACCGCTCTCCATCTCCTCGTAGACCTTTGGCAACTCTGACAACCCAATGATCTTGATTGGGGATCTGACTAGACCTCTTTCAAAGAAGTCTAGGGCCTCTCTGGTGTCGGCTCTGTTACCAACATAGGAACCAACAATCTTGTAGGACTTGACAACCTGGTCAAAGACACTCGACTTGCAGTAGGCATGGGCTGGCAAACCAACTAAGACAACAGTACCGTTCGATCTGACGTACTCAGTGGACTGGGAAATGGCAGCCTCGGAAACAGCAACATTGATAACCACATGGGCACCGCCCCTGGTGATTTCCAAGATCTTCTTAGGAACATCCTTCTCCTTGGTGAAGTCGACAAAGACATCACCACCAACCTTCTTGAACAACTCCTCCTTACCGGCACCACCATCAATACCAACAACGATTAGACCCATGGCCTTGGCGTATTGGACAGCTAGGGAACCTAGACCACCGGCAGCACCGGAGATGGCGACGTACTGGCCAGGCTTGGCTTCGGCAGACTTCAAGGCCTTGTAGACAGTGATACCAGCACACAAGATAGGGGCAACTTCAGCCAAGTACTCCTCATCCTTGCCATACCACTGGGAGCCTTTTTCTGGCTTTGGGATGTGGGCAGCCTGGACAGCTAGACCGGTGGCGTACTGCTGGAAGGACCCGTCGTGGGTGTATCCGGACAAGTCGGCTTCAGGGCAGTTGGACTCGTGCGACAACTCACACTCCTCACAGTTCATGCAGGATCCGTTCAACCACTTGATACCGGCGTAGTCGCCTAAGTTCCAGCCCTTGACGTTGTCACCCATGGCAACAACAACACCAGCACCTTCGTGGCCACCAACCAAGTATGGGTCTAGCTTGACACCCAATGGCCAGTCACCCTTCCAGGCGTGCAAGTCGGTGTGACAGACACCGGAGTACTTGATGTTGATCAAGATTTCGTCTGGCTTTGGCTTTGGAGTCTTGATGTCTTCGTAGGTTAGTTCACCGCCGTTTTTGTAGAAAACAATGGCTTTTTGAGTTTCTGGGATTTTAGTGGACATTTTTGTTTGGTTGTTAGTTTTTTTTTTTGGGTTTCTTAGAAGAAAGATTGGTTTTTGTTGTGAATCTTGAATCTAAGAAAGTTACGACAGTGTTTAGTTTATAAGAAAAATGTTACGAGGAAGGACCAGCTTATATACAAACGGTATTTTGTGTTGGTAAAAAGGGATGAGTGATAAAAAATTATATACATCACTGCAGTATTTCCCCTCACACCCTGTCATTAAAGTCAGCAATCCAATTTAATATAATTTTTCGCCCTCCCCAACACAGAGGAATACGGGGTAGCAGCTTAATCTATTCTTTGTTTAATTAACTATTCAATGTGTTTTTACGGTTTAATTTAGGGGGGAAGGCGGCTAAAACACACACCCGAATCGGAACAGATTGAAACGATAGGAGAAAGGGTGTGGGCACAAAAAACCGGCGTAGATAAAGACTTATTCTCCTAATCAGCCTTGGAAAAATGGAAAGCATGAAAAAAAAAACATGCATGGTTGATAGGGGGGAAACGGGGGGATGGCTCTCACATGTTCCTGTTTTGTTGGTGGATTCCCAGATAAACGTGTATTATTACGTGTTGAGGATAGATAAATCATGATAATTTCAATTTGGTAACCAGATGTATTAACAGTACGATAATCATTATCACCAGTTTCCTGTTTCTTCATTTTTGAGAATTGCCAACGTACAACTCTGTCAATCACCTCTATTTTTTTTTTTTTGATTTACAGAAGATGTACCCTCTTCTTTTTCTGCCTGAACTTGACTTGTACGTTACATGCGTGACCCACAGCTGCAGTTCATCATTCCATCATAAAAAGCTGTGCCGCACTTCTGCTCCCGTGTGTTTTGCTGGACTTCTCCATGGAGCACGTGTGCGTATATAGTCGTATTTAAGTACAATCACGTGTTAGTCTGTATAATCTCATTCACGTGCGCACTCCCAGATTGAAAAGCATCAACACCAAAAAAAAACAACTAATAATAATAATTAAAATATATACCAAAAGAGAACAGCTATAACCTTCTAAGATCATTGGTTCTTCTCATTGGCTTGGACAGCATCGGTCTCAGCTAGCATCACAACGGCTCTATTCAACTGGATCACATTGGCAACCTGTTTGAAAACGTATCCAGGCAATGTGATGATGAAGCACCACAGCCCGATTCTGCTCCAAATCAAACTCTCACTGAAGGACAGCCAGTAAACGGACATGTAGAACAGCTCGTTTAGTGCACAGATGGTGAAAAGCACCTTTCTGCTGCTGTAGTACATGTACAGCAACCAGTTTTCGTTTGAGTCTATGTTTTTGTGGGATTTCTTGTTTGAGCAGGTCAGGGTTGCGTACATGTGGATGTAGTGGGATGACAAGTCCAAGCTGTTCATCAACTGCAGGAATATGACGATGTAGAAGTACTGGCTGTATGCAACACACAGGTAGCAAATCAAACAGGCTGTTGTTGATCTGTCGGAGACCATGTCCAGAACAGCACCCAGCTGGGAGCACTGGTCGTATTTTCTGGCCATTGTTCCATCCAGAGCATCCAGCAAACAGCTCACACCGTATACAAGCGTTGTTACTGTTGGGTAACGCGGCATGAAGAACAGCGATATTACCATTGTCAGAACCCTAACGTATCCGATCTTGTTAGGTATGTACAGCATCACGTCTCTTGCAGTGACCAATTTCTTATTCATGTTGGTATTTCCAGACATAGGGTTTGTTAAGTGCAGGTTGTATGGTTGCGTTTTCTCATCTTGAAATCTCTTTTTTTGAAATGGAGGGGATTATATAAATAATAAAAAAAACAAGCAAAGAGCAGATAGACACCACTTGAAGCAACAACAAAAAAAAAGAAAAAAAAATGGAGAAAAACACACTTTTTTTTCACATGGAAAAAAAAACCATCCCATTTTTAAACGTCATTATGTCACGTGAAACATACATTTGGCAGTATTTACAAGTTCGCTATATACTGGTACACAGACAAGCTGATTGCTGTTGTGGGTGCTGACTTGATCAGCCCAACCGTAAGTCCCTGGTACAGCGCCAGGACCCCTTCCGTTTTGATAATTTGCCTGCCTATGCCGAAGAACGTCTTCTTCATGCTGTACGCTTTGTAGACGTCCTTTTCCGTTGTGAGCTTGTCGAGGTTCTTTGCCTGCATGATCTGTATTCTTCTTCTCACTGTGTCGAGGGGGAAGGTGAGTGTCTTCGCAGCAACACCAGTCATTCCGGACACAAAGGGGGCCATGAACGCAAACTCTTGGTTCTTCTCAACAAAGATCGTCAGCGTCTCGTAGATGGCAAAGATCAGAGATGTCGACAGCCCGAATGTTCCAATCGACGCACTGCACCCCTTGTACAAGCCCCTGAACCCATTCTCGTACCTGTATATCTGCAGAACCTCCTTCAGCATGGACTCCCTGTTTTTGCTGGATCTGGCCACGAACCTGGTTTTCAAAATGTCCAGGGGGTATGTGACAACGCATGCGGAGATCCCTGCCAGGGCGCCGTTGACCAATGAGTTCAACGACTCGTAGTACTTGGGTGCGTGTCCGTTGCTTTTGAATATTTGCAGCCGGCTGTTGAGGAAGGAGTATGCGGAAAACTGGACTGATCCGTAGAAGAGGTACATCGCCATTCCGGGGACGTTTCCCTTGAAGAAGCCACGTATGCCGTCTCTCTTCATGATCTCCCTTGTTATGCTGACCACATCGCTGCCGTTGCTGCCAAACTTGAGGAAGTTCAGGTTCTTCTTCCCTGTGTGGCCCTTGAAGTTGTCCTCGCTGGATATCTGGAACGAGCTTATACCGACATTCGGTGTTCCCGCGGACTTCTTCAGGTTCATGTCGTTTTCGTGGATACTGATGATCTTGTTTCTGGGTTTCAACTGGGCAGATATCTTCAGCACATCGAGAGGGGCGGTTAAGAACCGTGCCACAATACCGCTGAGCCCGCCTGCAACCATTGCCTTTGCTGGAGATACTTCATTGCCGCTTCGAAGCGCGTCGTGTTTAGCCATTATGGTTTGGATTGCAAAGAATACAAGAAGTGATTAGCTGTTTCTTGATCTCAGTAAGAAAAGCACAAATATATATTATAGTTTTTTTGTAAGGGGGACGTGATGAGTTTGCTTCATTGTGAATAAATAGCCATACTTGAATCGCCATAAATATTCAATAAAAAAAGAAATTGAGTTTTCGAAAAAACAAAAAAAAAAAAAAAGCGCAGTGCTGATTATAAGAATTAAGTCCGATACATTCTTTAAAAGAGTCAACAAAAAAATTAAAAAATAAAAGAGGTCTTACCCGGATTCGAACCGGGGTTGTTCGGATCAAAACCGAAAGTGATAACCACTACACTATAAAACCAGCAAATTATTTTTATACACTATTTAGTCTGTGGAGGTTATATATAGTATGTAATTTTAATAGTATAACTATTAATCAAAACTAAAAATTCCGAGTTTCTTGGCAGTGAATAATAAGATTTTTTTTGCTTAAAGTCTTCTTTGTGTTTGCTTTGTTCTCCTATTCTTGTTTATCAAAGAGCATGTATAGGCTCATCTATTCTTGAGCAATACATCATTACTGTTTTTTTTGTTCTTAGATGTCGTTTAGTATTTCTTACGTTATTTTAGCTGCTAAATCCACTATGCTAATTATTCTTTGTTATTTTTTATGTTTAATTAATAAAATTTTCTGTTTATGGAACAAGGATCGTCTACAAAATCAGGGTAACCCTGGTAAGAATTCTTAAGACTTTAATCACACACTCGTGATTAATAGCAATTTGCTTGTTCTTTCTCAGGATACTCAAATATTTGAAATAATTTGAACAGGGATGAGCACTGGATACTGAGATACAAAAACTGCACTTTTGTTTTGTTAATAATTAAAAAAGAAAAGAGAGGCACCTTTTGAATAAAACAGGGAATTATGGCACATTTCCATTAGCGTTGAGATGAGCTGGTGATCGCACCGATAAGAACAAACAGCGCTGCTGCGAGGTTTAAAGCCGCGGCAGCAATCCTTTTTTGGTGTGTTTTTTGTTTTTTTTTAATTTTCTCGTTTAAAAGAATATTCAGTTTTTTGGGAGTACAGCTTTTTCTGGTGTGTGTGAAAAAAAACAAAAGCCCGCCCTTTGAATAGCGTGATAATATTCCACTTATGAAAAAAAAAAAAAAAAAACACGCTACTGAAAACGGGTACATTATCCCAACCTTTTTCTGGGTTCCACCATTGAATATTATTCCTAAAAAACACTCGCAGCCTTTATTTTTTTTCAAGGTCAAAAAAAAAAAAATATCACAAGATGCACTCCACAAAATTAAAACCCACACCAGAACCTAATTATCACGCGGTACACACCAAAAAAATATAGCATGAGTGTTTTTTTGCTAATGGTGCCATAATTTGTTGTATTTTTTTTTAATTCTAGTGATTGTACGTTGTGTTTCTCTTCAAGCTAATCATATAAATAGGTAACTTAGGAGAATGAAAAATATAAATTTGTTATTCATCCTTTTCTCTCTTTATATATGATGATTATGAAAAAATATTAATCATATAACCATCCACAAATACAAGTTTCCATAACTTTATTTACAACAAATAACCTCTCTACAACAAAAAATTTATAATAATGGCTGTTCCAAAAACTCAAAAAGGTGTTACTTTCTACGAAAACAACGGTGAATTAAAATACGAAACCATTGATGTCCCAACTCCAAAGGCTGACGAAATCTTGATCAACATCAAGTACTCCGGTGTCTGTCACACTGACTTACACGCCTGGAAGGGTGACTGGCCATTACCAGTCAAGTTCGACCCATACTGTGTCGGTGGTCACGAAGGTGCCGGTGTTGTTGTTGCCATTGGTGACAACGTCAAGGGCTGGAACTTAGGTGACTACGCTGGTATCAAGTGGTTAAACGGTTCCTGTATGAACTGTGAAGAATGTGAATTATCCAACGAATCCAACTGTCCAGAAGCTGACTTATCTGGTTACACCCACAACGGTTCTTTCCAAGAATACGCCACTGGTCTAGCTGTCCAAGCTGCTCACATTCCAAAGCCAGAAGAAGGCTCCCAATGGTTCGGTAAGGATGACGAATACTTAGCCGAAGTTGCTCCAATCTTGTGTGCTGGTATCACTGTCTACAAGGCCTTGAAGTCTGCTGACTGTAAGCCAGGTCAATGGGTTGCCATCTCCGGTGCTGCCGGTGGTCTAGGTTCCCTAGCTGTCCAATACGCCAAGGCCATGGGTCTAAGAGTCATTGGTATTGACGGTGGTGAAGGTAAAGAAGAATTATTCAAGAGCTGTGGTGGTGAAATCTTCGTTGACTTCACCAAGGAAAAGGACGTTCCAGCTGCCATCAACAAGGCCACCAACGGTGGTGCTCACGGTGTCATCTCCGTCTCTGCTGCCGAAGCTGCCATCTCCCAATCCACCCACTACGTCAGAACTAACGGTACCATTGTCTTAGTTGGTTTACCAGCCAATGCTTACTGTAAGTCCAGTGTCTTCGACCAAGTCGTCAGATCCTACAAGATCGTCGGTTCTTACGTTGGTAACAGAGCTGATACCAGAGAAGCCTTAGACTTCTTCGAAAGAGGTCTAGTCAGATCCCCAATCAAGATCGTCGGTTTATCTGAATTACCAAGAGTCTTCGAAGAAATGGCTGCTGGTAAGATCTTGGGTAGATACGTTGTTGACACCACTCACTAATTGCGCATATGATCAAAGCCCAATTCTATAATGATAATGATATATAAACGAACTATTTTTTAACCCCTTTTAAAGATAATAATTTGCCCATGTGTGTTTTTTTTCTTTTGCCTTGTAAGGACTTTATTCCGCATTGAATCGGTTTAGATAAGTGTTCCTTTTCTCTCTTTTTTTTTTTTTTTAGGGAAAGGCGGCTATTCCGGCTAACGCCATCCTCGGTTCGTCTGATAGCGCCAATTTCCTTCCGCCTTGTTTTTTTTTTTTTCGGCTTAACAATTGATCATTGGAACCTAACCCATTTGCCTCTGGCATCTTCATTTAGATTGTGGATGATTGGGCTGGAGGCAAAGAGGGGTAATTAATTAAACATACGGCACATTCGGGATTGTTTTGTTGATCACTGAAGAAGAAAATGTCTTTGATTATTATTCATCAAGAAACGACTGATTGCACACCTTGTTTTTTGAGTTAGAAGAAAAAGTATTGGTTTATTTGGTGTTAAAAAAAAAAGATCCCATATAACTGTTTTAGATATAGAGGGGTGTGAGTATTTTGTTGAGCTCTTTCGTGAATACCGCTGTTTTATCAACAACTTATGGTCTGGGTCCGTATTTTTGTAAAAATGGATTATCTACAAAGGGGAATAATTTACTCTGCTTAAGAGCACGTGCACAAGTACAAGTGGCACGTGTTTAAGTCACGTGAATTTCTTTTAATCCGCTACCAAAGTTTTATTTAAAAAGTTGCTTTTTTTTCTTCCTCCAACTTTCTTATTCTTTCAGGGCTCATTTGTGCTCCTTGCTAATCGAACACACTACGAGTTTCTTCATTAACAAGTGGAAAGTGCCCAATTAACCAAATCACCCTCCGCAAAAATACAAATATCACAACTTCATAATGATTGATATCAAATGCTCCGTTTTGCCGAACCTAGATGGCTCATGTGAGTACTCGACATCCAACTCCAAAGTCATAACCGGTGTTTCAGGACCTTTGGAACCAAAACAAAGACACAGACTGCCTCTCCAATCCGCTATAGAAGTATTCATAAAGCCATCACACGGTGTTGGCCCATCAACCAGAGAAGTCCTGATGCAAGACAAAATGGCCACTGCTCTGCAGTCTGTCATAGTCACTGAAAAGTATCCAAGAGAACTGATACAAGTCAACGCACAGATCCTGTCTAATCCGTTTGACTCATTCGGCTCTTTGAACAATGACCCTTTCAACGAAATTGTTTCTTCTATGATTGATTTGAACTCATGCTTCAACAGTGTCTTCATCTCATTGATTGACTCTGCTGTTGCTTTGAAATCGTGCTACTACTCAAGTCTGTTCACCATAAATCACAAAAATGAAATCATAAACATCACAAATATCGAGTCTCTTGAGGATTTCCAGTCATTGAAACATAAATCTATACATCTAATGGTTTTGGAAATAGAGGAAAACAAGCCTACAAATATCTTACTCATGGACTCAAAGGGTTCATTCAACGACGACGATATAGTCAAGATTATAGATGCTGCCCAAGCAAACACCCAGGCTGAGTTCAAGAACCTTAGATCTCTCATCAAAGACAAAGTGCAAAACGATTATATATGGAAAGTTTAACAAAAGAAAATCAGCAGTTTTATTATTTTTATTTTTTCTTTCTTAATTATTTCTTTATTTTTATATATACAGTACTCATCAAATACGGAACAAACAAAACAAAGAACAACATTCAATCTATAATTGCAACTTCTTCAAGTTAGCAATGGTAGACTCGTAACCTTCGATTTCAGCAGCATAGTTTTCTAGCTTGACCTGGTTTTGTTCTTGGATTTCCTTCTTGACCTTCATTCCGTAATCCTTAACAGCAACGGCCTTTTCCAAGTTCTTCTTGAAGTGAGAGGCCTTTTCCAACTTCTTGTGGACTTTGGCGATTTCAGCTTCCAAGTCAACTTGGCCCTTGACTAAGACATGGACGTTGATTTCCGGAGTAACAGAGCCTAGAACACAACCTTCTGGAACCTCAGAAGCAGCCTTGACAACATCAACTTCTTGGATGGCCTTGATCAAGGAAACAATGGAGTCCTTTTGGTCAACAAACAAGTCGTGGTACTTTTCAGACTCAACAATAACCTTACCTTCCTTCAAGATACCGAATTGGGCTAGGATGGATCTGGAGGTCTTAACAGACTCCAAAATGGTGTCGTAGTCAGATAAGGCCTTTTCGTTGAAGAAGTCTTCTCTGTAGACTGGGTAAGAAGCCTTGACAATGGTTTCTGGAGACTTTTCAGAGGATCTCTTTGGCAATCTTTGCCACATTTCTTCGGAGATGAAAGGCATGAATGGATGGATCAACTTCAAGGTGTTGTCTAACAAGATGTATAGAGTGTCCTTGGCAGACTTTTGTTGTTCTGGAGTACCTTGGTCAATCAAGTACTTGGAGTTTTCAATGTAAACATCACAAATGGTGTACCAGAAGGCATAGATTTCACTGGTGGATGTCAAGAAGTCTCTCTTTTCTAGAGCGTCATTGACAATCTTGTTGGTCATGGTTAACTTGTGTAAAATCCACTTTTCAACTAAGGACTCCTTGCCGCTCAAGCCTTCAGTAGCAGATGGGACGTAGTCATCACCTAATCTCATCAAGGCAAACTTGGTGGCTTGGTAGATCTTGTTACAGAACTTTCTGTAACCATCAACTCTCAAAATATCCAAGTTGATATCTCTACCACCGGTGGTGTAGGCACATAAGGCAAATCTCAAGGCATCGGTACCACATTGAGGAATACCATTTGGATAGGACTCTTGTTGACCAATCTTAGCCTTTTCAATTTCTCTTGGGTCTAAGTTACCACCGTACAATTTGGAGTGCAGGTCTTGTAAGGAAATACCTTCAATAACATCAATTGGATCAACAACGTTACCTAAAGACTTGGACATCTTTCTACCTTGAGCATCTCTGACTAAAGAGTGACAGAAGACTTCGTTGAAAGGAGACTTACCAGTTAGCTTGATACCTAACAAGATCATTCTAACGACCCAGAAGAATAAAATATCCCAACCAGTTTCTAGCATGGAGAATGGGTAGAACTTGGCCATATCTTCGGTGTTGCTTGGCCATCCCAAAGTGGAGAAAGGCCATAGACCAGAAGAGAACCAGGTATCTAAGACATCTTCATCTTGTTCTAAGGTAAAGTTCTTACCAGAGAATCTCAAAGTGGCCTTGCCTCTGGCTTCCTCAGCATTCTTACCAGCAACCCAGTAGTTGTCTTCACATCTTCTCTTATCGTTCTCATCTTCAGTGGAACCTTCAATGTTGACAAAGTAGACTGGACATCTGTGGCCCCACCATAGTTGTCTAGAAATACACCAATCTTGAATGTTTTCTAACCATCTGAAGTATTCGGCTTCGGAGGTCTTTGGAGTGATGGAGATTTCACCGTTCTTGACAGCCTTGATGGCTTCAGTGGCCATGGAGTTTTGAGCAACCCACCATTGAGGCTTCAACAAAGGTTCAATGACATCACCGGATCTGGAACAGGTTGGGATAACCATTTCGTTGTCTTCTTGGCCGACATATAGACCCATGTCTTTCAAGGCGGCGATGACCTTCTTTCTGGCATCGAATCTCTTCATACCTTCCCATTCAGAACCACAAACTTCATTCAACAAACCATCATCAGTCAAGATGTTGATGACTTCTAAGTTGTGTCTCTTACCGGTACTGTGATCGTTCATGTCATGGGCTGGAGTGATCTTAACGGCACCAGTACCGAATTCCATGTCAACGGCTTCAGCATCAGTGACAATTGGAATTTCCTTGTCCAAGAATGGATGCTTGACAAATTTGCCGTGCAAGTGCTTGTATCTTGGATCTTCAGGGTGAACGGCAACACCGGTATCACCAAAGATGGTTTCAGGTCTGGTGGTTGCAACAATTAACTTTTCGTTAGTTTCGGAACCAACAACAGGGTAGGCAAAGGAGGTGATGACACCGAACTCAACCTTTTCTTCGTATCCTGGAATGGAAATTTCAGTTCTTCCCTTGATGTCCTTGTTTTCAACTTCCAAGTTGGAAATGGCGGTGTTCAACTTAACAGACCAATTGACTAATCTAGAAGCTCTGTAGATAGTACCGTCATCGTGTAATCTGATGAAGGCTTCTTCAACAGAGGTGGTCAATTCTGGAGATAAGGTGAAGGCTTCTTTAGACCAATCATAAGAAGCACCCAATCTGGTAACTTGGGATTTGATTTTTTCATGGTAGACTTCCTTCCATTCCCAGACCTTATCAATGAATTCTTCTCTGGTAAAGTCGTGTCTGGTCTTCTTTTCGTTGGCCCAAATCTTCTTTTCAACAACGGATTGAGTGGCAATACCGGCGTGGTCAAAACCTGGCAAGAATAAGACAGTCTTACCCTTCATTCTGTTGTATCTGATCAAGGAATCTTGAATGGCAATGGTCAAAGCATGACCAATGTGTAAGGCACCAGTGACATTTGGAGGTGGAGCTGGGATGGAGAAGACACCTTCTGGCTTGATATCACCGTCTTCGGTGAACTCTGGATCGAAGGCACCGGACTTGACCCAGTATTCGTACCAAGAAGATTCAACATTGGCTGGGTTGTAGATCTTCAAAGATGGGTCATCTAAAGAAAGTAAGATCTTCTTTTCACCAGCAACAGTCTTGTCAACGAATTCTGGAATGACTTCAACTGGCTTTTCAGCCTTCTTCTTTTCTTTCTTTTCAGATTTGTTGGCAGCTGGAGCAGCCTTCTTGGCTTGCTTGGCCAAGAACTTCAACATCTTTTCAGCTTTTTTCTTTTCCTTTTCAATTTCCTTTGGAGTCTTTTCAGTACCGTCTTCCTTCAATGGGTTGATGATGATTTCACCAGTCTTAGGATCGACTTCTGGAATTTGTTGATCGTTGTTTGGATTCATTTTGGATGAGTCAAATAAATGTCTATATGAATAGTATTGTAAATTTTTTATTTGTTGATGAGTTAAATTAGAATCGCTAGAATAAAGTCTCTTTTGATAAAAATTTGGATTCAAAAAACGTCTTTGGTTATGAGTATAAGTAGCTAAAGTATATGGATGTCTAAAAATATGTTTGAAACTATTCAACATATATTTATCTAAGGGCTTTACTTTATGATATTGAAAAAAAAAAAAAAAGAGAATGATAAAATTAAATGTACACTAGGACTATGAAAGAATTAGTAGAGTGACTTTAATTATATTTATTTTTTTTTCTTTACTTTAACAAATGACTAATAATAAATTAACCTTTTAAAATGGTAAAAAACAATTATTTATTTTGGTGTTTTTTCAATTGATATAATCTTTTCTTTAGAAGACTCATTGAAATGTCGCAAATACGACTGATGTAGAGAACTCGCCATTTTTTTTTTCTGCTTTTCTTTCCCAAATGATGACAAATTGTCAAAAAAAAAAAGAATACATAAAATTTTTTCTGAATAATTTTGGTTGGCCTTATCTCCTATAGTCACGTGTTTTTAATATTATAAAAAAAAAAAAGCAGAAATATAGATTAGCCGCTTTTTGCCCTAAAAGGGAAATCCCACCAAAACTGTCCTTGATGCGAGAAAAAAAAAAAAGAAATTTTCTGTATTTTTATTCTTTTCCATACACGCTGAACAAAGATATCTCATCATTAGAAGAAAGGTTCTATATTGATTATAGATCTAATACTATTGATAATAACAGTTAACAAACCAAAAAAAAGAAACCAACATCTTCCCTTTTTTTTGTACTAACCTCCAAAAACAAATATTAATTACTATAGTGCAAATTTAACAGAATGTCTACAGGTACTTTATCATCTACTAGAATCATTATCAAAAACTTACCTAGTTACTACAATGAAGATCAATTGAAAGAACACTTTTCCAAAAGATTGTCTTTGATACACAAAGATGATGAAAACACAAACGCTTTGATTACAGACATAAAGCTGGTAAAAGATAACAGAACAGGCCAATCCAGAAGATTTGCCTTTATCGGTTTCAAAAATGAGGATGATGCACAAGACGCAGTTAGATTCCACAACAACTCATTCATCCACACTGCAAAGATTCAAGTGAGCTTGGCTAAGAGTTATGTTGACCCTTCTATTCCAACCCCAATGAAATTGAAAAGACAAGAAGCTTTAAGAAAATTGAGAGATGAAGAAGAAAAGTTATTACAAGAAAGAGAAGAGGAAAACAATAAGAAAAATAAATATAAAAAAGTCAAGTTGAGTACCGACATTGAAAAGGAAGTTGAAAAGAACAAACAGCTAAAGGAGTTCATGGAAACAATGAACGTTGAAAACAACAACCAAAACAAGGATTACTCAGCTTTGTTGCAAAACAACAAAAATGCTACCAACAACTTCTTTAGTGATGATATAAAAACTGATTTCGATTATAGCAAATTGAAATCAGACGCCGGAAAACCTGCTGAAGACGACAAAAGTGCAACCATAAAAGATGACGATGAGGAGGACGACGATAACTTCAATCCATTATTGGCTACTGTTCAAAAGGCAACTGCTTCCACTAGTCAAGAAATCTCAAATTCTGATAACGAAGAAGCCAAGTCAGACTCTCCAGATAACAACGATGATGATTTGGATGATTTGGAGTGGTTCAGAAGCAAAAGAACTTTTATGAAGGAAAACCAAAGTGAAGAAACACCTAAGGAATCAATGATCAAATCACCTGAAGAATTGGGCGCCACCACTGAAAATACAGCAACTGAAGAACAAGAAGAGTCATTTGAACCTGAAGAATCAGATGAGGAAAAAAACATCAGAAAAATTAAAGAAACCGGTCGTTTATTCGTCAGAAATATTTTATACACAGCCAGCGAAGAAGACTTCAAGTCTTTGTTCTCCAAGTATGGTGAAATTTTAGAAACACATATTGCTTTGGATACAAGAACTGGTAAATCAAAAGGTTACGTTTACGTCCTATTCAAGAATCCAGATGATGCAGTCACTGCTTACATAGAGTTAGATAAACAAATTTACCAAGGTAGATTGTTGCACATTATACCGGGTGATGAAAAGAAGATCCACACCTTAACCGAATTTGACCTAAAGAATATGCCTTTAAAGAAGCAAAAAGAACTGAAGAGAAAGCATGAAGCCACTAAGAATACATTCCAATGGAATTCATTGTACTTGAACCAAGATGCAGTTCTTGAAAGTATGGCTTTCAAGTTGGGTTTGGAAAAGAACCAACTTATTGATGCTGAATCCAGCAATGCTGCTGTTAAACAAGCTCTTGCTGAAGCTGCTGTCATCAATGATGTTAGACAATTCTTTGAAAGCAAAGGTGTTGATTTGAAAAATTTCAACAAACAAGAAAGAGACGATACTGTTATTTTGATCAAGAATTTCCCATTCGGAACCACCATCTCAGAGTTGGCAGAATTATTCTTACCATTTGGTGTTTTGAAAAGATTTATTATGCCAACAAATGGTATCATTGCTATCTTACAATATAGAGATCAAACATCTGCTAGATCAGCTTTCCAAAATCTATCATACAAGAAGTTCAAAGATGGTATTTTGTATTTAGAAAAGGGTCCAAAAGATTGCTTTAAGGAATTAGAACCTAGCAAAAAAGATATTCAAGAATTGGATGACATAATGAAACAAGCTAATCAAAATGTTGAAAAAAACAGCATTAAGACTATAGATGATGACAAGGTTGATGTTGAGAAGCTTCTTGGTGATGCCAAAAAAGATGATGCTGAAGAAGATGAAGAAGAGAGTTTCTCTGGCCCAACTACTTCAATTTTTGTCAAAAATTTGAACTTCTCCACAACCTCAGATATTTTGAAAGAACACTTCAGTCCTATTGAAGGATTTTTACTAGCTCAAGTCAAGACCAAGCCAGATCCTAAAAACAAAAACAGAACATTGTCCATGGGTTTTGGTTTTGTTGAGTTCAAAACCAAACAGCAAGCTGATATTGCCATCAGCACTTTAGATGGCTCAGTTATTGAAGGCCACAAAATACAACTGAAAATCTCACATAGACAAAACACAGTCAGCAATGCTAAAGCCAAGTCTAACAAGAAGGTCTCAAGTAAGATCATTGTTAAGAATCTACCATTCGAAGCTGCTAGAAAAGACATCTACGAATTATTCTCTTCTTTCGGTCAATTGAAATCTGTCAGAGTTCCTAAAAAGTTCGATAAGTCAGCAAGAGGTTTTGCATTCGTTGAGTTTCTGCTGCCTAAAGAAGCTGAGTCTGCTATGAATCAACTTGAAGGTGTGCATTTGTTAGGAAGAAGATTGGTCATGCAATATGCTGAACAAGATGCTCAAGACGCCGAGGCTAAGATTGAAAAGATGACAAACAAAGTCAAGAAGCAATTCACTTCTAGCCAAATGGCTTCCAAGAGAAATGCCACAAAGGGTAAATTCACATTGAATGATCAACTTGAAGGAGACGATTTCTAAACTAGTGTTAATTTTTGTATATAGCTAATTATTGAAAACCTAATTTGATTTATGCAATGTCAAACTCATTATAGGACATTTGAAATAGTTCAACGTTTTTCTTTTCTTGTTTTTCTGTTTCTTGACAAACCTCGCTGTTCCAATAAACCCTTTGAGGTTGGTTCAAAACATACGCCATTACAGATCTACCAAATTGCATGTCTATTCTTTTTGTAGGATCAAATGTTGATACATATATTTCACATTTTTTTCTGGTATTCATGATCTTGAACTGTATGAAATTTTGAGTTTTATCATTAATGAAATCCTTGTATTCTTGGTCATCCTCACTTACAAATTTTTTAAACTTAGACATCACCTCTTCGCCTGCTTTTTTATTTTGGAATTTGTATTGTCTATCTATGGCCTTTGCAACTTTAGATAAAAACTGCACAGGCACAGGAACAGCTTGTATATGGTAGTGGACACCAGTGGTCATATTGAAATCGAAAAAGACAGTTCCCATTTCAACTTTTGCGTACATGTCAGAAATGGAGTGTTCATACGCAAGCAGCTCTTTGTAAAGAGGCTTTTCAGTAATATCAACTTCTTCAAAGTACTCACTAAGTTTTGGTTTGTGCTCTATAGGTGTTATGATGACGTGGCCGGGAAAACGAATGAACTTGTTGGGCACAGAAACAGGACCCTTAGCCAGAGTTATGTAGCTGTTTTCTGCTATACTGATCAACATGTGACTCGCAACTTTTGGGTTATTGAAGCAGAAATGGCATTCGGAACTTTTAATGGAAAGAAGCTCTTCAACTTTGTTCTTTCTTTTTTCATTCAAAATTTTCTTGAATTCTTCTGAGTCTAAAAGCTTTCTTTTTTTGATAACCCTCAAATCAATTTCATCGTTTATTTCTTTTAGCTTTTCTCTGGTTTTCTGTTCATTATTGTTTTTTCCAACAACTGTTGGAGTTTCTATATTAACCTCTACAAGATTCAATTTTCTTTTCTTTTTAGGTTTAATTTTAGGCAAAGATGGGTCCGCTGACTTGTCCAAAACAGGCTTTTCTTCTTCCATGTTGTCAAATGTGGTATTTGTGTTTGGTTTTTGGCTTTTTCTTAATCAACGCATCTATTGATATAGACTGTGAAAATATCAATAAAAAGTAATTTATTTTTTATTTTTTAAAAAAAAAAAGGTCGCGCAATCAAACAAAAAAAGCAATTTTTCATTTAAAAAAGCTTACTTCTTAGCCTTGAAGAAACTATCCAGACCCTTAGACTTAGGGACTGGTTTCGATTTCAATTTCTTGTTCGTAACTGGCTTATTATTTTTTGTGTTTGAATTCAAACCTTGGTTTAATGTTCTTACAGAATTCAACAGCAGCTCTTCTTGTTTATTCTTTTCTATAGTTTTCTTGTAATCAACTTCGATGTAATTGATAAAGTCAGGATATAACGAGATTCTGAAAGTTTTATTCAAATAATCATAGATCTCGAATGGTATCAAAAATGCCATAAGCTGCAGTGAGTAAAAGTATTTGGCTTGCTCAGATGTCTTACTGTCCTGCAAAGACAATGCGGGATAAGTATTATTAATCTTATTCCAAACTTTAGTTGGGAAGGTTTCGGAGATCTTTTTTATCTTTTTCATGAAAAAGTCCACAAGGTTACTTTCGGTTATCTTAAAAAATATCTCCTTCGTTTCCTCGCCATGGTCTTCTTCTATATGATGGCAGATCTTCATTAAAGTGCTTTTCAAAAGTTGTTGGTTGATATATCTCCAGTTACTATTACACTTCTCGAATAAAACCATGTGTATGTCATTCAATGTCTCAAACTTGCTTTCAAACTCTTTGTTAATAACAAAACTCATTTTATTGAGTTTATAAAAACAAGATATCAAAGAAAAAGACAAATCGTAGTCAGTACTGAAATGAATACAATCATTGTTGACAATACCTCCTTTTTGTAATTCATCAGATTTGAAATAGAATGTCGACTTAACAGTCAAATCAGTGCCTTCTGGTGACTTACCAAATTTATTTCTTTGCAACCAGTAGACTTTCTGTTCATTGTTATCGGAATCACCAGAAAGAACTAAAGTTATAGGAGTGCTATGTTCTTCGTAATTAGGATGGTCTAGGGTTATTATTTGATTATCCGGTGTGAGAGTGTCGGGTAAGAATACTAAAGTTTTTGTGGTCATTTTAGTGTTTAAAATATTAATCAATGCCGTTAGTTTTGGTGTCCTAGTGTTTGTTTATGCTACCCTCATCAGTTGCTGTTAAGTAAGAAATTGATTTTACACGAGTGAAAAATAAAAGAAAATTTCACAAAACACGTAAAAAAGTGCTTGTTCACGTGAACCAAATTTTTCTCTCAGAAGTTTTAATCAACTTTTTTAATTGTATAAATTCCAATGAGAAACAAGAGTTACCATAAGACGTAAAGAAGAATATGGCAATAATGTTATTGTGTTTGCATAAACTGCAATAACTAGTAATATTTCTCTTTGGCTCATACTATCTGTTAAAGTTTAACACTAAAATATCCAAATTTATGAATTGTCAGTAATGCAAAACACAAAACCCTAATAATGCATCATGAAGGACTCCTAAACAATTTATAATTTAACGATTAAACACATGGTAAACATTGATAAATTTAACAGTAGGCATGTCCCTTGTTAATGTGAAATAACAACTGCAATCACTAATACAGTTGAAAACTACTTATTTGTTCAAATGTGAAAATCATGTGCAAATTTTTACTGTCAATTAAAATTTACGAAGCTCGATTAGCTCAGTTGGTTTAGAGCGTAGTGCTAATAACACTAAGGTCAACAGTTCGATCCTGTTATTGAGCATTTTAAGTTTTAATTTTTTTTGCTTATCAATGTTATAATCACGTGACCTATGTTGCAATTCTTTGGATGACTATTAGAAGCTACAATTATCAAGTAAATTAATAAATGGTTTTCTATTCTTGAAGTAAAAAAAAGTATATATTAATAAAATGTTGCAAACGGATCAACGTTTCTTGAACCTTCGTATAATATACCAGTAGAACCGGACTTACCTTTTCTGTGCTTGAAAGTGAATCCCAGGATATTGGACATGACGTCTTGAGTAGGATCGTTTTCAAATTTGGCTTGTCTCTTAAATACGTCTCCGTATCTGGCCATATGCTCTTCGTTACCAAAGTCATCAAAGTATCCAACATCTGTTTCGTCATCCAATTGAGGAACAAATGGAGGCTGTATACTTCTCAACTTTTCAAAGTCTATGTCATTAAAGTATCTCATTCTTTTGACATGCTCAAAAGATTTGAGTCTACTGATAGGATCAGCTATAAGTCTTGTGATCAATTCCCAGGTTCTGTCACTCATGGCATACTGACCATTGGACTTAACAGGTCTCGTAAGCACATTTTTCCAATTTCTTAAATTCTCATATGTTTCGGTAGAGTTGCTTCCGCAGAACGGAGTGTATCCAACCAAACTTTCAAATAGTATACAGCCCAAAGACCAATAATCCGCAGTAAAATCATACTGTCTGCCTTTTTCCAACACTTCTAAAGCCATGTAGTCAGGAGATCCTACAGTACTGGAGGCGTAGTTGGTATCATCTATTCTAGCCTTTTGGTATAGAGCAAGTCTTTCTTCCATAGTCTTTGGCTGGAATTCCAATTGGTTCAAGTCTCTTACTTGTTCAAGTCTAATCTTCATACTCTCAATTCTACCTTTGGAGACTTGACCAGCAGCCAAACCAAAATCAGTTAGTTTAATATGACCTTTAGAATCTATCAAAAAGTTTTCTGGCTTTAAATCTCTGTGTGTGTAACCCAACTCGTGTAGTGCATTGACCGAGCAGAACATCTCACTAATGTAGAATCTTGCATGTGTTGATATTAAAGTTCTAGTATTGAAAAGAAGAGTTCTGAAATCACCACCGGGTACGAACTCCATTGCTAGATATAGATGTTGGTTGTCTTGGAATGCATATAATAGCTTGACTAACCATTCCGATCTTGTGATCGTTAGAATATCTCTTTCAGTCAAGAAGTAATCTGTTTCCTTTGAGAAGAACTTCTTGTTGACTGTTTTTAAAGCCACTATTTCATTAGAATCCCTCTTCTTGGCTAAATATACAGCACCATAACCACCTTGCCCTATTTGTGTAACAATATCAAAGTCTTTGGTTTTAGGTTTCATTCTTCTTTTTCTCAAAGTTGCTGATTCTTTCAAAAAGTAATTAGACCAGTATTTTTCTATATCGTTTTCAGGAACATTGCTGTTTTGCAACATGCCTGCAACTTCTCTAGTTCTTTCTCTTCTGGATATGACGTAGTCAAACATGTCACAATAATAATCCAAAAAGTACATTTGGCAAACATTTATCATTCTTTTAGTTTTTTGAGACTCTGCTTTTTTATGGAAGTTTTGAGGTAGCTTTCTAGGAGAATCATTCAAATCCTGATTGCCATGGGTATTATTCAATTTTCTTTGTTGGTAATTATAACGGTTATTTTCGTTGTCTTCGTCAACGTCCATCATAGAATAGTCAGCGTTTTCTGTAGCATCATTCAAATGGTTATTGGTATTCTTAATTGGTGTTTGGAAATTGTTAGCATTATTATACATATTTGGGTTTTGAAAGGTTAAGTTGTTTATGTTACCAGTAAGAGCATCCATGTCATCATTTGGATTTGCCTTAAATTGTTGATTGTTTCTATTGGAGCTTCTGCTAGGGGAGCCAAACATTGAAGCCATTATTCTTTTACTTTTGTCTTGGTTTTGATTAGTATAAAGATACGAGATTGTTGGATAACAACTAAAATATCTTTTGGTTGGTATTAACAAACACTAATCAAGATCTTAGATAAGGCCTTTGACAAACCACAATAACGAAGGTCCTATTTAAAGAAAAAACACGATGCAGAAATTGTTCTGTTTTTTGGAACGCCTTAATAAAAAATCCACAGCCAACAAAAAAATTTGTAGAGTTAAACAATGGTTTGTTTACATAAACATATCCCTTCTGGGAAATTTAATTAAAATGACACCATCTCTTTATTAAAAAATAATCTAGAAGCTATTTTGATTTGGTTACCCTTTTCGTTTGCTTTCCTCTTCCAATAAGCTTCTTGTACTTCTCAGCTGCCATACCCAGTCCACCATCTTCCATATCATCAAGGTATTGGTTTTTCCCATCGGTGAAGGTTTCTCTCTTTCCAAACTCAAGTTGGTTTTTCAACTTATCTAAGTCTCCCGTATGCTGGAATCTTTGTCTATATTTGGTTAGCTTTTTACCTGCTCTTTTCTTATTTTTTTTGTTTTTTTTGTCAACGTAGTTGTTGTCTTTGGGTATTGGGAGAGGCTTGGAATCATTATTGGCCAGTGAATCGACTTTGGGTCTATCATTTTCTATCCAATTTTGGATGGCCTGTTTCATCTCACTGTAGTACTGCTTTCCTGTGTCTCCATTTAACGAGCCTTTATGAAAATCAACTCTGCTCAAAAGTATTATTTTATTCGCCAATCTTTGTGTGGCTTTAGTTTTGATTTGATTGTAGAGCATATTGTTTAGTAAAGGCTTGTTCTCGAGAAGATTTGGAAAAATATTTTCAATGTTTTTGTAAAGATAACCGGATTGTTCATTCTTATTTGACTTTCCAATGTTTGCCAAAGTTTTGTGATTCATTTTTAATAGGTTTTGTATGCTTTTGGTTATCGAAAAAATGTACATAAGAACATTTGTATTGTTGTTCAAAAGCTCTTTAATATTGGGAACGTTTTTGTTAAACTCTTCAAGAATTTGATCAGATATTATTTGATGAATATCATTGACATTTTCATACAAACTTCTGAGAATGTCTTTAAAATCTAAGCTGATTGAAAAAGGATAAGTAGCATCGATTAATTGGAGAGTAATCAAATTTTTTTTATCTGCCCCTATATTAAAGTAAGTTTCGAGAGTCTTGAGAAATTCTTCCGCATTCTCAAATGTGTTGCTCTCAATCAAGAAAGCACTAAATTGAGATAGTACAGCATAGCTTAAGGAATTTTCATCTATAATATCAAAAATTTTCCTCAGATTTATTGATGATCCATTTGTTAAGTTCTCGTTGATGCTGTTGATTGCTATGTTGTTCAAAAACTTACTAATCAGTCTGCACATGTGAGTGAGTTCTATCAAGTCTTCAAATTTCAGAGCCATTTTATCATTGCCAAGTATTTCTTTAGCTTTATGATACCATGTCAAAGTTTTTTCAGTCTGAAAATATTGATCATAGTTGCCGCCGCTAGTTGAAATTGAAGATTTCTGAAGCTTGAAGTAAAAGTTCTTTATGGTTTCAAAAATAGTCAGAACATCTTGCGTGTCTTCTTCTAAAATAAATTCAATGCTGTCATCAGATGGCAATTGTTGCTCACTTAACTCAGGTCCATCGATGAGGTCAGTATTTATTTCTATATCAAGGTCCAAATCTAAATCCATATCTCCCATTGGTATTTATAGCTATTATGTTAACTTGTTTTTTTGGGATTTTGATTACATATTTGTATGTGTTAAAAAATTACTTTAATAATTTTAAAATGTAAAGATAGGTAAAAAGTAAATTTTTTTGAATAATAAAGCAAAATGATTATTTGTTTATACCAAAATCATCTTCTGCACGTGATAAAATATAAACAAATTATTGCCAAAAACATATCTTTCCCAAACTTAGATTAATCACATTATAAAAGTATTTATTTTACTAAGTATACAATTGCATTATTCTTTAGATTCTTATTCAAAAAACGCAGGTAAAACAGGTTTTTTGCTGGTACCTTAAGAGAATTAAAACATGCCTGATTGTTGCCAAAACCAGAATCGATATTCCCATCTTTTATATTTATCATTCGTTAAAATTCTTTTTACTAAATCTATCTCATTTATTTATCAATAAAATAATATCATAAGTTAAAAAGTGTCTTTTAAGCATTATTTCACAGTTCCTGTCTCAAACATTTTATTTCTATTTTAATTAGTTAGATAATTCTAAAGATTGATTAATTTCTTCACCATTTCTTTTGAGGTTTCAAAATTTCTATATTGCCCATTAGAGCAAATGTACCTAACGAAACTTTTTATTATCTCAGTACACCACTTTTCAAATACTTAGTTGAACTATTTTCTGCTAATCTAAACCCCAATACTGCATTTGAAAATTGGGCATCTTATTTTTCCATCAATTTTTTTTTTATTTGAGTTCTTTTGAACGGGTGAAAAATTCATATTTCATCTTTTGTCACTATCACTACGATAAAAACTTAGGTTATACTTGCTGCATGAACGGTTACCCAAAGGAAACTACCAGATTTTAGCAGTTTCGGAAGACAAACTATGATTGACTCTTCTCAGCCATTTTTAAACTTTCATAACGAGTATACAGCTATCAGATTTTTAGAGCCTTACCTAAAAAATGAACAAAATAAAAATAACTTATTCTCACTAAAACCTCAGCCAAATTCTTCTCCTTTAGATTACATCGAGTCATTGTCATTTCCCTTAACAACTGAATGGTCGAATTTTTTGTCAGATTCTAAATTCCAAGGTTATTTCAACGATCACATCAGAAATGAGAATGACGTGGGGTTTCATGGCCTGCCTCGTTTCCTATCGTCTATCACAGAAAATCAATGGAACTCACATATGAATCAATACGTGAAACTATGTTTATTAATAATTCAAATTGATCTATTGGATTTGAACAATTTTTTCCACTTGAAAGCAGATGATGTTTTGTATTTTACTAGTTTGGGCTCTCTTTTAGATTCAGATGACGAAACGTTTTTATATGATTGTTATCTCAATTTGGTACCAATAATTTTAAAACCGTTCATAGAAGCATTTCGATTCATGGAGTTTTTAACAGCTTCAGAAGCAACTGATCCTTTTTTTAATGACTTCATTACTTTGCATAGTCAATTGAAAAGCCGTTACAAAAATTTGCTTCATTCAAGTAATTCACTTTCTTCAGACTTGAAAAACTTGTCTATTAATGATTGTAGTTTACAAAACATGGAAATTTGCAATGTGCTCAACAAAAACGTTAACAAAGATGGAGATGTTGTCAAAGTGCATTGGGGACACCCAGATACTGTTAAATCAGACTTAGCTGCCTATTCTGAAAAGTTGGCAACCTACATCTTACAAGAAATACAGGAAAACAAGCTAACCAAGTATATTAGAAAAACTGCTAGTAGTTTATTACAGTTACCTTCAAATTTTGCTAATGTTAATCAACAAGAAAGACTATCAATGAAATATTTATCTCATCTGGCGAAGTCATCAACTAGGTCTCTTGATGATGGTAAAGTCAAATTTTTCTGTCACAGAAACGTTTTGACAAACATAATTATAGCTATTAATGACAAAACTCATAAAGGATGTACCTTCAGAGTTTATCGAACTAATTCTGGTATTTTCCTACAACCTTTGGAGGAGCCAAGAAGATCTGATGACTATAAATCAAACCCTGCAGTTAGAGCAGGATTTGGGTTTGAAAATTTCCTTTCTGATGATGGTGACCTTAACAACTCGTATACTTATCTGATGAATAAATTTACCCTAAAGAATAAAGACTTTTATGTACAGTCTGAAATTGATTCGTGCTCTCCAGACTGCGAAAGTTTCTATGAGTTGAAAACTATAGCGCAAAAAGCTTATATTTCTGGTCAGCAATGGCCGGCTAAGTGTTTAAGATCATGGGCACAAAACTTTTTCATTCCAAATAACCCAACAACATTACTTGGTGTGAGGAGTAAAAATTTTGATTTAGTCCAAGTTATTCAATTTACCCAATCTGAGTTGCTGAATACATGGAACCATTACTATAGTAAAGACAAAAGTCAATTAAAATCACAACAACAGATCATCAACGACACTTTAGAGACTTTATCAGGGATTTTTGATTTTATTAATTCCTCAATTTCCAGTATTTTATTGGAAGATAAAAATAGTGTTTTCTGGGAAAACTTCACGGTAAAATACAGTGGTGATGATACAAAGAATGTTTCTTGTGCCGTCTCTAACGGGTCTGGTATGGCTAATAAAGAATATACAGCAAAAGAGGACTTATTTGTCAAGCAAGCTCTGAAAGATTTATGTGCAGATCAGAGCTACATGTGAACATACACTAATTCTTTTGTATTTATAAAATTATCAACATTTAACCCCTAGCATTGATGGATATCATCTTTATGAACTTCAAATTGATTAAATGGACCCATGGCTAATTCAAAAAATCTTGGTAGCGAATTGATCAATGACCTTTTTTTCTTTTTTTTTCTCCATCATTTTTGATTTTTTCTCAGGATGCCTTCCCAAAACGGAAAAAAACAGAGAACGTATAGAACTTTCAGAATTCATGTAATTTTTTTTTTTTTTTAAAAAACAGAATACCTAATTCATAGACATTATACAGGAAGTTTGATAACAACAAACCAAACAACCATTTATATATAATATTTACTATTAAATTTAGCTTTCTTGGCCAAAATTTAAAATAAAAAAAAAACACGGGTTATTATTACATAAGAGATGTCCAACAACAACATTGTCAATATTGAATATAACAGAGTAACAAACGTCACATCCACTGACTTCCCAAGTTATTCTCAAAGCAACGCTGCTTCAACTGTTTGGGACACTGAAAAATTCAAGAATACACTAGAAATAGAAATCAAGTCTTTAGAAGAAAGAGACTGTAACTTTGATCTGAAACACGCAGACACCTCCATCGCCAATGCTTTCAGAAGAATCATGATTTCCGAAGTCCCAAGTGTTGCTGCTGAAGCTGTTTATATCTACAACAATACTTCTGTTCTTCAAGATGAAGTCTTGGCCCATAGAATTGGTTTAGTCCCATTGCAAATAGATCCTGAAGAATTGACTTGGTGTGAAAGCAACGGTGAAAACGATGAAAATACTGAATCCAAATACACTGATAAAAACACTATAGTATTGACTCTTGATATTGCTTGTACCAGAAATGTAAATGCTCCAAAAGGCTGTACTGATCCAAAGATTCTATATCACAATTCCAGTGTCTACTCAAGAGACTTGAAATTCCAACCGGAAGGTAACCAAGCCGAAATTTTTGCTAATAAACCAATTGTCCCATGTGATGATGATATCTTAATCTGTAAATTGAGACCAGGTCAAGAAATCTCTTTGAGAGTTCATTGTATTTTAGGTGTTGGTGCTGATCACGCCAAGTTCTCTCCAGTTTCTACTGCCTCATATAGATTATTACCTCATATCAACTTAATGAAAGATTTCACTGGCGAATCAGCTAAGAGATTACAAGGATGTTTCCCAGAAGGTGTCATTGGCATTGATGCTGATGGAAAGGCTTTTGTTAAGGACGCCAGAAAAGATACCGTCTCTAGAGAAGTTCTTAGATATGACGAGTTCAAGAACGATGTCAAATTAGGAAGAATCAGAGATCATTTCATTTTCAACGTTGAAAGTACTGGTGCTATGACTCCAGAAGAAATTTTCTTCAAGTCTGTAAGAATATTGAAAAGTAAAGCTGAATACTTAAAGAACTGTCCAATTTCCCAATAATTGCATCTCAAAGTATTTGAAGTTATAATATAAAACTTTTTTTTTTTATATATAAAAAGAAACATATCAAAAAAGAAAAATAAAATAAATAAGCAAACGCTCATTATGAATACTTCAGAGTGTATTTGAAAGGTTCCGTTTCAACTGTGACCAATGGCTTTGAATGTGCTTTAATTTTTTTGTCTTTAACCACAATATTTTTACTTTTAGCATACTCGATGACAGCTTTGCAACGGTGTTGTGTCAATATGAGTTTTCTACTTAAATGATTCATATTTGGATTCTCAATGCATATCAATTGGAATAGTATTGAATGAAGAATAAGAAAAATGACCTCAAATAACAAGTTATAGAGATTCAACATCAAAACATTATCATTCAAAAAAGTAGGGTATTTTTTGTAATCGCTGATTATATCTATAAATGCATACCCTCTTCTGACTTTAAAGTCTTCATAAGTTAAAGGATACAGCACTCTGAAAACAATCATCAAGATATCTGGAACGATCATCAACTTGACAATTCTGTTGAATTGCCTCATAAGTGTTCTTTCAACAAGATGCTTCAGCTTTCTTAGCGATCTTATCCTAGCTGTTTGTTGATCATTACTGCTACTATTTATGTCATCGTGGTTGATATTGAAGTTTGCATTTGTTTGTATTCTGAAATTGATACCACCAAAATTGGATACAAAGGTAACTGAGTTTGTGTTTTCATCAACATTGGGATCGTCCAAATGCTGGGCATCCAAACTCCCTGGAAGCTGGGAATCACCAACAGGGTTTGTGATATTGATTTCCTCTGTTGGTCCATTACTCAAGCTCACGTCCAAGGAATCATAAGTTGTGAGATCATCATCAGCTAGAATGTCATCATTTGGCACATTTGCACGTTCATGTACATTTAAATTTTCCGTTAATCTTTGCATGCTTTCACTGGAGTTGATATACTCTTTAACAGCACCTCTGGCTAGCTTAGCGACATTATAGCCACCACATGTAGCAATCAGTCTTATAATCAAGAAGAAAGTGGATTCATAAAAGGTAAAAAACTTAAAGAATAACAAGGCTACAATGGTATAGTAAATCTGCTCTGTCAAGTGGCTCCTTGACTTCAACTCCTTCTTTTTGTAGCTTTTTATGTATTTTTTCTCTTCATCTGTTAGTTCATCAAGCGTTGTTGTCGACACCGCATTGACAATATCTTCGTACTTTAGGTCATTCACTGATTGAAGGTTATCGATAAATCCCATTGTTTTTCTTAAAAACTAAAGTTTAATAATATGTCAGTTGTTTTTTATTGGATTTGGTTAAAAGAAAACTTTAATATTTAACTGTTTATCTCAAAATTTGATTATTCTTTAGGGAAAAATGCAAAACTTGACCTTTTTTTTTCTTGTTGAAAGAGATAATACACTGCGCGCCAAATTCTCTAGGGTGAAATACAATGAAAAGCATCGCCACATTTTATCAAATAAGTTATTCCAAAAAAAAAAAAAAGTAATAGCTTTCAAATTACAATCATTATATATACCTAATTCTTAACGACGGAATCAATAATGTCGAATCCAAAGTTGCATATTTCTGATAAAATAGCTTCTGTGTTTAACTGTACGTTGACATCATCAACTGGCTTTACATCAGCATCTAAGTTAATTCTGAACTTGGTTGAGGCACCGTTCTTGAACAATGGCTTGATCAAACCGGTTATGACATTGTATGAATCATTATTTTCACCACCCATATTCTTACCGTTCAAGGCTATGAACTTTTGGTAGGAGAATATCATATGTGTGCCATACTTCTTGTTCAAATACTTGACCAAATGGTAGGTTGGATCCATCAAGGCAGACATTTCCGAGACGTCTTCTGGGAACTTGTTGATCATGTCATCTACATTCTTGAAGTTTTTCAAAATACCAGAAGAGCTGTATAGGTTTTTAGGAATTTTGACATTAACAATGAAATCATAATCCTTCAAACCTGGGCTGAACAATAGCTTCATTGTTCTCTCGTTCAAACCATGCTGAGAAATTAGGTTCATGGCTATTTTGGACAAGGCAGTTAATCTGGTGGCTATGCTCAAGTTTATGTCACTCGAGTATAAAATACCAGTTGGATCAACCTTGGAAGCAACAAAGAATTGGAAGTTTAAACCGGTAGGGTTAGATCTTCTAGTCTCTTCGAAGTTGGTTTGGAATTCTTTATATTGAGTTATAGTTAGCTTTTCAGATAACTTCTTCAAGTTGAATTCGGAAATTTCATTTTCGTTTTCTAAATCATCATCCTCAGACTTTTTGCTTTCGTTCAAAACATCAAACTCTTCAGGCTTGATCAAATCCAATATCAAAGGTTCTTCCAACCAATTCCATTTACTCAAGAATTTGATGATTTTCAAGAAACCATTTTGCACAGATCCTGGCTGGGTGTATGCTCCTTGATCGACAAATGGCTGCATAGCAATCAACTCAATCAATTCTTCAGGGAAGTGTGTTAGCAATAGATGGGAATCTAACCACTGCTTGAATAGTCTACATGTTGGAGCATACATAGGGTAACTGTGAGACAAAGTTTCTATGGTTCTAGTATGCAAGACAGAGTTCTTGTATAATTGGATAAACTTCAAGAAGGTATTTTCTAGTTCCTTCTTCAAATCATTTCTACAGTTGTCTATCGCTCTCAAGTAAAGAATCTCATCTCTTTCAGTTAATACTCTGAATCTGAATCCAAACCCTTCTGGAGTGTAGATGTTCATGGTGATAACTTCCAAGTTGTAAGGGATGCTTTCATCTCTGGCAAAGCTGACTTTATACTCAGAGTTGTCTTTAACTAGATTGTCATGGATCTTCAACATGAAAGCAGCCTTGGCCTTTTCTAAAGCACTGATTTCATCTGGCCATTTACTAGTGCTTTCAAATTCCAGAATAACATCTTGCAAAAACTCTGGGTTGGAGTATGCAAATGGAACTGGCTGTAGAATAGAAGTATATCTGAAGGCATTACCAATTGGTTGAACGTTTCTTACAGCCAATGGCAAATCAGTCATGGCAAAGATAGTTTTGTGTAATTCATCAAATGATTTCTTGACCTTGAAGAAGTTAGTCAGATTTGAAACACTTTGTGTTTTGGCACCTGGAACATTTGGCAACTTCAAGTGATTAGATACCAGCTTTATGTCAGCAGTGTTCATAATCTTCAAGTTGGTACCCAAGTGTTGAGGCAAAATGTATTCCAAAATGTTGAATACAACAGAGTTGCTAGAAGAGCCGGTCCAAACACATGAGTACATTATAGAACCATTTTTAAATCTTCTCAATGATACTTTATTACCCCAGTGCTTTTTGAATTCAGCAATTTCTGTTTTGTCAGTGCTATCGTCTTTCTTTGGACCTTTGGTAACTAGCTTTTCAGATTCTTCCAAGTCTAGAACTAATTTTAATCTGAATGAACTATTCTTGTGATTGATTTTTCTTCTGTTGATGTCAAAGACCTTTTTGTTCATACCTAGTAACTCAACTTCGAATGTTTGAACTCTTTCATCTAAACTCTTCTCAACGATATCGTTAATATAGTTGACCAAGAAGTTTTCAAAGCTTAGATCTGTGATTTTGGATAAAGAGGTAAACTTTTCACCCAAAGTTAACAAACATTGAGAGATATCAACATCAACGATCATATCGTACTTCAAAAGCTGGTTCTTGTTCAAGTTATTCAAGAAAATAGCTTCAAACTGGTCTTTGACCTGGTCATTCAAAGCTATCAACGAATTCTTGGCATGCAATTTTAGGGACTTGTAGCTTTGATGTGTCATTTTGCCAAGAATGTTGATTTTGGTATATTTATCTAAAATGGTAGGTTGATCAAACTCATCATTTTCTTGGTGGTATTTGGTGGACATTATGTTTTTATCGGTTTCATCAAAGTCAGTGTTAATTTGCAAGTAACCATCTTCATTGAAGTCCATGTCGACTATGTATTTGATGGTAGTCTTGAATAATTGGTATGATGAGAAACCATGCAATAAGATTTTGTTACCGGTTAAACCACCACCGTGCAACAAGGAAGCCATCAAAATGGAGAATTCAAAGGCACCAAAACCTGAACCGACATCAGAGGAGAATCCTCTTTGTTTCAACCAGATTCTTGCTAAAACCATAGCTTCTTTGAAAGATTCGGTATTCTTTTTAATTCTATGCAAGTATTTTAGGTAATGGTTTTGGTATGTGTTGGATAAGATGAAGAAGTTGTACAGGGAAGTTGGAATAGGTTCAGCAGCGGTATCTTTATTCAATCTTATGGCGTTTCTCAGTGGAGCTAGCTTTTTATTTTCAAAGACGTCTTCAGGATAAGTAACCAGAAGGTTGATTGTGAATTTAGATTTATAGAAGTTGAAGTCTTTGTTCAGTTTTTCGATTTTAGCGTTCTTGGCACTTTCTAACTTTACGGAGGAGATCTTCAATACTGGTTGCAGGATATCGTTGTTCTTGTAGGAGTAGTTTAATTTGATAAACTCGCACAAACCGGATTTTTCCAATAAAATGTTTATGAAGTGAGCCATGAAAGCAACGTAAACGGATCTCTTGTGGATGATTCTATAATTTAAAAAGTCCTTTTTCTCTATCAAACTTTCTGGCATTTCCAAGGATACATCAATGCTTGAGCCTTCTGGCTCATGGATGGCACTTTTCAAGGCAAAAGAACCAATTAAGGAAACCTTTGATGGCTTTAAGAATCCAAATTTGTAGTTGGTATTGCCAGGAATAGGTTTAGGATCAGCAAATGGAATGGTAGTTGTTTTATCATGGAAGAAGTCTTGGACCTCCTCTAAGGTCTTTTCAGATCCCCAGTCAGGCAAGTCTTGTAACAGGTCGTAGAGTTTGTGTAGGAACTTTTCCATCTTCAAAATATGTTTTTCCGGTAGTTGAACATTCTTTACCAATTCATCAATTTGTAATTTGAATATGTTGGATTTGAACAGTTCAGCTGTTTCTTTGGCTACTTGCATGTCCTTGGCAGTGACCTTGGCCGCATCAACTTTGGTTTCAGAAGACTGTTCTTCCTCTTCGACATCGGATGTTTCTTCGTTGTCTACTTTTAATTTCTTGTTATTGGAGTGATCTTCGTCATCGTAGTTTTCCAGCTCTCTCTTGTTAGAGCTTTTCATATCTGTGACCATTTTGCAAGTTTCTGTATGGATTTGAATACAAGGTGAATGTGAAAAATCGATGTCCTTTGCAAATGGGCTTGTTTTGGGGGTTTGCTTTGAGTGAACAACAATTAGAAAAACAAACTATAAACAAATTTGAAATCTCGAAAAAAAAAAAAAATTTGAAAAGAAGGTAACCTACTTTACACATTTAGCGAGAAAGAAAACAAAAAAGAAAGCTGTTTTTCCAAAAAAAAAAAACCAAAAAAAAAAAAAAATTTTCCTCACGATGCCAAAGCTACACGGAAAAACCAAATAGGCCTGTACCAGAAATCTTGGCTAGGCCGGGTGAGAAACTACAAAAAAAAAAAAAGAAGAAGATTTGTGTGTAGGCGCATACGTTATATCCGATATATAACTGTTGGCAAAAAAAATAACACTGAAAGTTAATATGGACACAACCGGAGTCGAACCGATGACCTCCAACATGCAAAGCTGGCGCGCTACCAACTGCGCCATGTGCCCTTTATTAAAATTCAATACAACAAAAAGTCGTTGTTTATTTATAACTAGGAAGTAAGCAGAGTTTTTATAACTTTTGATATGTAGTTAACATGAACTTATTATAGGATAGAAACAATGGTGTGCAAGTTGCTAGAATAGCAATAAAGAAATTATTTTGCTACTCAATATTCTTGTGTTTTGGATAAGTTTTTTAGTTGTTTTTTAGGTGTATTCATTCTTTTTATTCTTCTGTAGTAAAATAAAAAAAAATAGAATCGCACATGTGGGGTTTGAACAATTCACTAAAAAAAGAGAAATTGTGGTTTCAACAATAACAATGTTTAAGATCTTATTTTACACACACGATTTAAAAAAGTGTAATAAACATAAGCTGAAAAACATGCTAAGTTGAAATGAAACTCAGATCAAATATACAGTGTGTTTCCTAGCTCTCACAAGTTTTCAAAGATTTTCAAAGACGTTACATATCATATCAAATTATCTATTTGTGCTAATAAAACAAAACAAACAGGAATTAAAAAAGAAGCAAAATTCAAGTTTGATGAATATAATTATTTTCCTTCTATTAGATCAATGAAGCCATATGGTTTACTATGGCTTCTCACATGTCTCTATTAGCTATTTGAACCCAACTTGACCCGACCAGGAAGAGGTAATCATCGCCAAAGGAAAAGCCCCTATTTTTTTCTTTTTGGCGACAACAAATTTTTCCCACTTGGCAGTTTGCTTTTTTTTTCATGTGACACTCCTTCTGTAAGAAAAAAAAATAATAAAAAGTAATCAACTAATTTGGAACAGGATATCCATTAAAACCAAAGATATTATCTGCTCTTAGTGAACACCAATTTCAAAACATTTGTTCTTATATTTTTGTTTTTTGAAAGATTAAACAATCCCATTATAAAGAAGAAAGGCCGTTGTTCTCCAGCAGATAAGATCAGTGCCTAAAACATAAAGAGAAAATAAAATAAAAACAAAATGAGTAAGATAGTAGACGAACAAGAGACATCCAAGTCCCCTGTCGTATTCCCTAAAAATGCCAACGACGAAAACGATGAGGAAACACGCTCCATAAGCAATGCCATAGCCACCAGCGATGATGAAAACGACGAATACGAGGGTGGCCCATTCGCCTCCAGAAACAGCTCCAGGAGATCAAGTATATTTTCCTTTGATACAACCCCACTAGACCCTCCAAACGAAGGCGACATCAGCAAGTTCAAAGACGACTCCACCCACTTTTCAATGATCAGAAACCTCCATTTGGCTGACTACATCACCTTGATGAACGGCTTCTGTGCCTTCTACTCTGTGGTTTCATGCTGCAGATACTATATCAACGATAAAGATGTTTCATACCTGCAAAGATCGATGCTGTTTGTGCTATTGGGTATGTTCTTTGACTTCTTTGATGGGAGAGTAGCCAGACTAAGAAACAGATCGTCGTTGATGGGCCAGGAATTGGACTCCTTGGCTGACTTGATATCATTCGGCATGTCCCCTGCTTTGATCGGATTTTGTTGTGGTTTGCAAACCACCTTTGACTGCTTAGGTCTGTGCTACTTTGTTTTGTGTGGACTAACCAGATTGGCCAGATTCAACGTAACAGTCCAGACTTTGCCTAAAGACAAATCAGGCAAGTCCAAGTTCTTCGAGGGCTTGCCTATTCCTACATCTCTGTTTTGGATCATGGTATTCCACATTCTAGTCAAAAACAATCTAATCAATGAGAACCTGTTTGGTGGTATGGCTTTCGAAGGCCAATTCCAGGAGTTCCATTTGTTGACTTTAGGGTTCATATTGCACGGTTCTGGTATGATCAGTAAAAGTCTTAAAATTCCAAAGCCATAAAGTGTCTGCGGAGCAATGAAACAGCTACGCAGCAAATTAGTCACTCTGTTTATATAAGTTATGTTTAAGAGAATTTAGAACGTCGAAACAGTAACTATGAAAGAAAAAAAAATAATAATAAATACTTTAAAATCTTGAATATACTGTCCTAGATAATAGCTATGACCACGCAACGATCTAGTCCTTTGTGATGTCTAAATCGTCATAAATGTTGTTATCAAGTTCGTTGTTGCCATCCATTTCGATGTCGAATTCGGAATTGCCCAGACCTGGCTCCAAGTCTTCAGTCAGTCTTTTGCTGTGAAGTTCCTTTGATATTGTGGTTTCAGGGTCTCTCAATCTTTCTGAGCGTATTTCGCCGTCCTGGAAGTAGCGTTTCTTGATTATGGTGTCAAACACGTACTTTGCGATGTATACTATCACAGCGATGAACATTGCGAATAGCAGCCAGTTAGGCAAGGAAGACTCTGTTTGGGCGCGATCCTTCTCCTTCTCTTTATCATCATCGTCATCGTCTTCATCGTCACTATCCTCGTCATCGCTCTCGTCGTCGTCTTCAGACTCCTTTGGTTTCTCTTCTTCATCATGCTCCTTGTCAGAGTCCTCAGGCTCATCCTCCGTATTGTCTTCTTTAATAAACACGATCTTTTCCTTCTTGAAATTATGGTTAAAAGTTTCAATCTTGTATTCTTCAGTAGGCAAATTGACTTTGTCGTCCTCGTCTTCCAACATATCCATTATGTGGAACAACGCTCTGGATTCCAAGGGCTTGTCATATGGAACCATGTGTGATCCGTTGATTATGTTGATCAGAACAACGTTTCTATCCTTCATGAACGAACCCACCAGCTCGGACTCGTGGTTCCAGTCGTGCCATGCCGCATCCTTGCTGAACTGCTTCTTATCCCAAACAAGTTTTTTCACATAGTTCTCAACCCCCAGGTGGTTGCAAATGATATCCTTGTCACCATTGAACAAGTACAGCTTTAATCCTTGTTCTAGCAAGCTAGGCAAGATTCTGATTGAGGGAACTGTGTCTTGGTTGTTCTTTTTGATGAAAGTACCCACTTTATTGGAACACTCCGTCCATTGGATGATTGCGTCATTAGCATCGTAGTCGTCCTCGATGTCTTGGATGTGTAGGGCTTCTTGCACACCCTCCTTCTTGAAGAACAGGTTGATGTATGGCAACTCGTACGGCCAGTCCATGCCGCACGATGGGGAATTTTCGGTCAGTCTATAATCATAAACATTCAAACACTTGTCCTTCTCATCTTTCTTGTTTTCATCAAACACACTTGAGATGAATGTGTACATGATACTGTCACAGTCTTTGATGTCATTGTCGGAAGTAAGATCCTCAATGGCCACGCTGTTCACATTGGCTTGGCACTTTTCCTGTAAACTCAGAATCTTCTTGAGCTTTAGATTGTCTTTGGTGAAAAGGCCTTCTTTTTGGAAAAACGGCAAGTATGAAGCACTTTGTTCAACAGGATCAACCCACGCATTGCCCAGCATGACAGTGTCTACATTGATCTTGTCTAGATGACTGAACTTGCCATTTTCAACCATTTTGTTGAACTTCCAAATGTTGTTTGTGAAGTGCAAAATGTACTGCCCCGCATATGATTCTCCGGCCAGTATGATTTTTTTGTTTTTGTCTTCTGGGAAAATCTTGAAGTACTCGATGAGGAACTTGATCATGTTCTTGCTGCTGTCGTTGATCAGATCTGTATCGTAGAAATCAAAGTCCTTTTCAGCGGAGTCCAGTTTGGTGGAAAACCCAGTGCCCAGTGGTTGATCCAGATAGACCATATCAGATTGCATGTGCCAAGACCCCTCGTTGGCTGTGAGCAGTCCATTTTTGTCTACTCTGAAGGGACCGTTTTCAAGCAGCAGCCCGTCCATGGAGGAGCAGCCAGGACCACCGTTGATGAAGAAGGTCAAGGTGTCCTTTTTGTTTTCTTTTTCTGTATACTCTCTATCGAATTTCCAAAAGAACAACGAGTGCTTCAGGTCATCGTTGATGGATATTCTGCCGCTGTATATGTTTTCTGGTTTTTTGTAGAGCTTAGTGTCTTTGATGCTCTGGTATCCAGGCAACAGGTCGCCAATCACCTTGAAGTCACTGGCACCTTTGTTGACGTTGTATTTGTTTGTGCTGTTAGAGGTGTAGTACTCATAGAGCTCGCTAACACTTTCTGGAACGATTGTATTGTCGTAGTTCGACGACTCGTACACTGAGATGTAGCCATTGATCAGAGTCAGCAAGCTGACCATGCACAAAAGCTGATTAAAACCTAGCATATGGGTATTCTTTGGTGTGTTGTTGTTTTTTTATCATTCTTGATAGGTAAGCCGTCTTGCCGTTAAAAAAAAAAAACCAAGAAAAAAAAACAAATCATCAAAGGATAGTTATTTTTTTCGTTGTCTTACACGCGGATTGCGAAGGATGGCGTTAGTTGAAAAGAAGAATTAAGCAGGTTGTTAGTGCATAATAAAAACACGTTGAACAATAAAGGCACTGATTGAGAGATAACAAACAGTCATTTTTCAACAGTTCACCACCATGCTGCATATCTTCATAAAACAAAAGAAAAAGAAAAGATACGAGTGTAGCAAAGGCTTTATTTTAAAAGGAGGTGCACACTTAAGCGCGGAGTCCTTAGCTCCTTTATGGCCCAAAAAATAAAAAGAGGCAATTCCAAACTCAAAAAAATAAAACACCATCGGGATTTTGCTCCTTTTGCTGAGTCATTCAAAAAAAAGAGAGAGTAAAAAAAAATATAAGAATCAGTATATAAAAAACAGCTTTGTAGGCTATACACATATTTATTTCAGAATAATGAGTAAGGAAATGTAAAGTCAAATAACCACCATCAACAACAAAATATGACATTGGCTAAAGACTTATCCCACCTACTGAGTGACGAAGCAAAAGCAAGAAAACCATCCCCTCTGAAGACCACCATCAAGTACTTCGGCGATCCAAACATGATCTTCCTGGGCGGGGGCTTGCCACTGAGCGACTACTTCCCATGGTTCAAGATCTCCGGTGAGTCTCCAAACCCACCGTTTGCCAACGGTATTGGTGCCTCCAGAGAGGAACAGGAAATCTTGAACTTTGAAGTCCCAAGAAACATCAGCGATGTCACCGCAGGCGAAGAGTTCAGCACCATCTCCTTGGACAAGGCCCTGCAATACGGCTTTTCCCAAGGCCACCCTCAACTGAATGCCTTCTTCAGAGAACACAACAAGATCATCCACAAAATGACCGGTTACGAAGACTCCGATGTCCTGTCCACCATCGGTAATACCTGGAACCTGGAGTCCGCTCTGAGATGTCTGTGTAACAAGGGCGACTACATCCTGGTTGAGGAGTTTGCCTTCTCTTCCACCTTGGCAGCTGCCGAGGCCCAGGGCATCAAGACCTGTCCTATCCCTATGGATGCCGATGGTATCATTCCTGAGAAGCTGGCTGAAATCCTGGACAACTGGGATGAAAAGGTCCTGGGCAAGTTCAAGTTCTTGATCCTGGTCGCCACTGGCTCCAATCCAAAGGGTCTTTCCCTGCCAGAGTCCAGAAGACAACAGATTTACGACCTGGCCTGTAAGCACGACTTCATCATCATCGAAGACGAGCCTTACTACTTCCTGCAAGTTGGTGAGTATGTCGCCAACAAGGAGGAAAGAGTCCCATTGGACCAGGTTGCCTCCTTGCAAAACCACGACGCCTTTGTTGCTTCCTTGGTCAAGTCCTTCTTGTCCATTGACACTGAGGGTAGAGTGTTGAGATTCGACTCTTTGTCCAAGGTAATGGGTCCAAACACCAGAATTGGCTGGATCACCGGTCAAAAGAACATACTGTACCATTTGTTGAAGTACCACGAAGTCTCCATCCAATCTCCTTCTGGGTTCTCTCAGGCCATTGTCGCCAAGACCTTGAACACCTGGGGCCAACAAGGCTACCTGGAGTGGCTGATGGGCATCAGAAAGGAGTATACCATCAAGAGAGACTTCTGCATCGACTCTCTGCACAAGCACATCCCAAAGAGACTGTTCGACTCCGGCGCCGTTACTGTGAACCCGCCAATTGCTGGTATGTTCTTCACCATTGACATCAATGCCGAGAAGCACCCGCTGTTTGAGTCGAAGTTCGACAGCGATGCCAAGAAACTGGAAACACACATATTCGAAACCGTCATCAAGGAAGGTGTTTTGTTGGTTCCAGGTGCATGGTTCGAGGCTAAGGACTACACCGTTGTTGACAAGGGTGGCGAGGAACAAGCCAAAAAGACCATCTTCTTCAGAGGTACCTACGCTGCTGTTGGTCTAGACAAGCTAGACATGGGTTTGGAAAGATTCGGTAAGGTCTTGGATAAGGAGTTTGTTTAATAGGGCATTATCATCAATTTGTTTTTTTTTTTGTTTGCTATAAATAAGAATGTATATATGTGATATTATTTTAGAAGAGACTCAAGCGATTAATTTTTTGGCTGGTTTGAACTGGTGCTGGAGATGTCTTCAATTTCGTAGACCTCCCCTCTATCTTTCTTCTCCAAGGAGTCGCTGTCCAACAAGTCACTCTTGTAGGTGTCAGCATGAGCAGCTTGGTAGTCTGGATCGTCTTCATTCAGGATTGGGTCGTTGTCTATACCGAATAGTGTGACTGTAAATAGACAGATGAAGACAACAGCCAGGAATATGGACATTGTTGCTGAGTAATTGTGGTTGTTTTCCGCAGCTACTTTACTTTGGATAGTGGATGCTGGGGCAGAGGCCAAGGTCCCGATTTGGTACACAGTCCCCAACAGTATAGTGGAGTACTTAGGCATGTCTCCAAAGGAGCACAGGGAGTGTAGGTATCTAGGAACATTGGCGAATCCAAATTGCACAGCAAATTGCAGCCAGAAGGAGGACAAGTCCTTGTAGGTGTCGACATATCCCCATGGATAAATGACACTGCACCCAATGACAACACCAATCAGGATGGTGAATCTAATGGACAGGTAGTTGGAGACATAACCACCAACTGTACCACCAACAACAGCACCGACATTGGCGATGATGTTGATATTCGATCTCTTTTCCTTTGAGTACCCCAAGGCGGTTAGCAGCACAACGAACAAGTCCTGGGAGCCATGGGTTGTGAAACAGAATGCAATCATGATAACGGCTTGGTACAGCAGCTTGTCCCAGTGTGTGCGGATGGTTTTGAACAGGCCCTTTGTGAATGAGTCTGAGCCAATGGCGCCTTCAGCAATGACACCTGTTTCCATGTCCCTGTGCTTGTTTTGTGCTTTCAAAAGCTTGCTCTCAACGAACTTAGGTGACTCCGGCAAAACCAGTCTCCAAATGATAGCAACAGGACACAGAGCAGCGGTGAAGTAGAACAAGTTCTTCCAGTCACTGACTTTGTTGGCAGCCCATCTGGTGGTGGCCCCCTGGGCAACAAGGAAACCAATTGGGTAGGCGTTTTGGAACGTTGATTGGAAGATGGATGTGTTCAACTTGACTTTTTCCTTTGGTTGTTGGCCATCAAGAATTTCGTCGTCGTCATCCTCGCGGATTTCTAGGTTTTCATTGGCAGTAACAAAGCCGACATTGAAAGAGGAACCCAAGATCATTCCAAAGACACATCTTGTCAGCAAGAAGGTGTGCCAGCTTGTGCAGAATGGGGTGCTGACCTGGACTGCACAAAGCAGCGTGCATGCCAGGATGTATGTGTACTTTCTCGAGAAGGCATCGTTGATTGTACCGAAGATGATGGAACCAACAACTCTTAGAAACAAGGAGTACATGATACCCTGGTTGACATTGACGATACTCTCGTCGTAGTACTCACTCAAAGACTTGGTAGTCAAGGAAACACAGAAGAAAGAAGCTGAGTCCAGGACCCATAAAAAGAAACCTAGGAAAAAGAGCTGCAGTTGCAACGCATTCAGCTTTCTGAAAATAGGAAATGGATTCAAAGGGTATCTTTGGATTCTCTTGTGGAATTGCTTCTTGGTAGGAACAATGGTAGTCAATGATTTGTGTATATGCTTAACAACACAGTTAGTCATTTTTTGGTGTTTTGTGTATAAGAACTGGTTTTGTTGTTGTTAATATTCTGCTCATTCAAACTTAGAAACTTAACACTTTGAAAGCAGTGAAGTGGACCACTTATATAGTGTTCAGTTGTCGGTTTGAATGAGCAGAATTCGACAAATGGAAAAATAACTTATCATATATTATCTAGATCGAAAAGGATATACGACTGTCCCATTCACTTTAGCCTGCACACCCAAACAAAATAACGTAAAAATACATGCTGTATATCCCAACCGAACATTCACAATTGCAGTGCTTTCCCCCAAAATAGCAGTTTTCCCCCAGGCATCGGATTCCAAGAGCTTTTTCTGGAGGGCAAATCCAAAAAAAAAAAGAAATTAAAAAAAAAGGGATGGGGTGGATTATTCGATACGCGCTGTTAATGGAAGATTCGTATCCATCCTTTTTGGAACGAAGCAAAAAAAATAAAAAAAACATGACCTGGGGACCATTAATAAGGTGCTCATGCATGACCCCGTTTTGGGCAGCTCAACCGAAAACCAATGATTTGCTTCCAGCAACATAAACCGTCTTTCTGGATACAGTTTGAATGTAGTATGGTACACCAACAGACACTCCCACGAGAAGGGATCACAATGAACATACAAGCATCTTGAATCGTTGTGTCTGCCCCCACCGTTTATCTCCTTCTACATCCAGTGAGGGGTAATCCGCATTATCCTTTTTTATCCCGATTTTAATTATCTCAAACCCCCCACCGCAGAAATGTCTCTTTTGGAACATGGAAAATAAATTAGTTTAAAGAAAAGGAAATTGATAAAAAAAAATAAAAAAATTAGTTACATTGTAATATATGTGTATATCTTATTCATTACGTGATCATTAGTTCATTAGTTGGTTGGTTTCGTTTCGTTCATGCTGTTGCTGGAAACACTTCTCACAGCTTCGGCCTCGTCTCTTCTCTTCTCCTCTAGGGAGTAGCCATCTGATGAGCTTTCGCTGGTTCCGAATTCAGCCTGGTATTCCGCATCGTCCTCGTTCAAAATCGGATCGTTGTCGATACCAAATAGAACAATTATGAAGAGGATGACAAATACAATTGCTAGGAAAATAGACATTACTGCGGAGTAGTTGTCGTTGTTCTTGCTAGCCACTTTACTTTGGATTGTGGATGCTGGGGCAGAGGCCAAGGTTCCTACTTGGTAGGCTGTTCCTATGAAGATAGTGGCGTACTGTGGCATATCACCGTATGAGTTTAGTAAATGTAGGTATCTTGGGGTATTGGCGAATCCAAATTGAACAGCAAACTGCAACCAGAAGGAAGACAAGTCCTTGTAGGTATCAACATAACCCCATGGATAGATAACAGCACATCCAATACAGATACCTATCAAAATGGTAAATCTGATGGACAAGTAGTTAGATAGGTACCCACCCATGGTACCACCGGCAATGGCACCGACATTGGCAATGATGTTGATGTTAGATTTCTTTTCTTTAGAGTAACCCAAGGATGTCAATAGAGTAACAAACAAGTCTTGGGATCCGTGGGAAGTATAGCAGAAGGCAATCATCAAAACACATTGGTATAGCAACTTGTCCCAGTACTTTCCGGTGGTCTTGAACAATCCCTTTGCAAAGGAGTCTGTGCCTACGGCACCGTCAACAATGGAGCCTGTTTCCAAGTCTCTGTGCTTGTTTTCGGCCTTAAGCTTTTTGCTTTCAACAAACTTTGGTGACTCTGGCAACAAGAATCTCCAAATGATAGCAACAGGACAAAGAGCAGCAGTGAAGTAGAACAAGTTCTTCCAGTCACTGACTTTGTTGGCAGCCCATCTGGTGGCAGCACCTTGGGCAATCAAGTAACCCAAAGGATAAGCGTTTTGGAACAAGGACTGGAATAGAGAGGTATTCAATCTGACTTTTTCCTTTTTGTGGCCGTTCTCATCAACAACTTCTTCTTCTTCATCATCGTGAACAATCAAGTTTTCGTTAGCAGTAACAAAACCAACGTTGAATGAGGAACCCAAGATCATACCGAACAAGCATCTGGTCATCAAGAAGGTGTGCCAGCTGTGGCAGAATGGAGTAGCTACTTGGATGGCACATAGTAAAACACAAACTAGAATGTATGTGTATTTTCTGGAGAAGGCATCGTTGATTGTACCAAAGATGATAGAACCAACAACTCTCAAGAACAAGGAGTACATGATACCCTGGTTGACATCAACAATACTTTCGTTGTAGTATTCACTCAAAGACTTGGTAGTTAAGGAAACACAGAAGAAGGAAGCAGAGTCTAAAATCCATAGGTAAAACCCTAAAAAGAAGAACTGAATTTGGAGGAGATTTAGTTTCTTGAAAATAGGGAATGGGTTCAATGGGTATCTTTCAACTCTCTTTTTCAATTGAGTTTTGGTAGGAACGATTGTGCTTAAGGATTTGTGTATGTGGTTACTAACCGCACTTAGAGCTTTGCTAGTCATGATATTTTTTTTTTTTTAGTGTAGAGCAAAAAAAAAACAAAGAGGATAATTTATTGGTTATCTATAATATTCTTGTTTGTTTATTATTATTGCTGAACAAATAAGAGTGAACAAAATAAAAAAATAAAAACAAAATAAACGTTAAAGAGGTTGCTTAAGTACCCTCCATCTGTGATGATCCCAAGTGTATATTTTTTTTTGTTTGGGTTAAATTGTGACTGTTTACTCTGACTATTTAACAACGAGTAAATGGATCTGTTCTTGCACAAATGGAAAAGTCATACATTTTGATTAAAGTCATCATCCTTTTTTTTTGTATTGTGGAGGTATATTTCCGATTGCAGAAAAATAAGTGTGTGCTAACAGCGTGTGAGAAATATACCGAAAAAAATAAATGAAAAATAAATTTCGCTTGGATTGCCACAGGATTTTGACGGAAGGACAGACGTATTTCCATCGGAATTGTTTTTTTAACATTATCTCTTGTGTTTTTTTTTTTTTCCCTTGCTCACTGGAGAAACGTGAATAATAAGACCCCCCAAAAGTCGTTTAATAAATAAAAAAATAAAAAAATAAAAACTCAAATTAAACGCCTATATCCGAAAGCAGCAACAGCAGTAATCACGTGTACATGACTATTCTCAAAAAACAGAGTGGTTAACGCGTCAAACACACTCTTTTGGTACTATTCTACGAAAAAGGAAAAAAAAATTTTAGTGTTACTCTTCTGAAGTCTTTTGTAAAAAAAAAAAAACACTAATCAACTGTAAAATCTTCAACAATTCTAATAGTTAAAAGGACAGCAATAAATAGTTGAAACAGACTACATATCAAATATCTCTGAGGGAGGTTTTTAATAATCTTAAAATTAAGGCATAAACGAGTATCAAAGTTTAATTAAATTGCTGGCTACAAGCTTTCAAAAACAAAAAAAAACAAAAAAGCAATACATATAGATACACCTCTTTCATATATATGAAGAATGAGCCCCAAGCAAAGAGTGCTGAGAAAATCTACTGCTACTGGTGGTCCTCTGAACACAATGAAGAGCTCTAAAAATAAGTCTAAAGCTATCAACAAGCCCGATCCCAATTTCTCAAATCTATCTAATCAGAGCATCTCATCAAAAACGGAAGAATTTAACACCATGGCAAACAACACAAGCTCGGATATTCTCAAAGACATTACCCCAGTGTCTAGTCCTTCAAAAAGGAGCTTGAAAAACGTATCAAGAATCGTTACCAACAAGCAAAATGAGATTTCTTTGGTTTCCGATGATGATCCTGAATCAAAAGAGTCTCAAGAAGAGACAAAACCTGATAGAAATCAATCCATACTGAAAGAATTCACTAATGTATCTCAAAAGAGACACGAAAGGAATGAAAATATTAAAAGAATTAACCTTGCGGATATAGATCAAAATACGGATATGATCTCTTCCAATAATTCAAGCATCAAAACCATCATAACAACTCAAAAGATAAAACTTATCAAGGACACCAAGATGTTCTTTGGAAAACCTGTACTATTGCTGAACCGAGATGACAACGCTAGACTTAATGTGACCTATACAGAATCATTGTTCTTTATCAATACCAACATACTGAATTTCGAACCCATAAACTTAACCAATGTTTCCCAAATATTGGTAATGAGCTCATATGAGACGATGACTCTTATTTTGAACAGAGAGATAAGAGGCACATACACAAAAGAAGAAGTTGAAAAAAGAAAGAATATGGAAGAAAAGCTGCCTTCAAATAACACCGAAAAGTTTAAATATGTAACGATAAAGGTCAATTCCGGAGATGCTTCTCAAATAGAACAATTTGTAGATAGCATCAGAAAAACACGAACAGCAAAAAATGAGTACTATATCAAAGTTCTGGACCACGATCAGTACATGGAAAGAACATCAAGCTTTTTAAAGGGAATAACCAAGCATCTCTCACACAGTGCACACCAAGGATCGGAATATGGAGTCTTGCCTTCAAAAAAGTCAAGCTCCATTAACAAAGCTTCGCTGAAGAACTCTGCTGGTGGCATAAAGATATCTTCTCCCTCATCAAACATGAATAAAACAACAAGTTCGCCAAACACTAGTTTAAATGATAACATCTCGGCTGTGTCCTTGTCCGGCTACAAACCATTGGGAGAAGTATTGAAGGATGGCTTAGCAGCTAATTCGTTCTATGGGAAACCTTCGAGATCTAGAACTCTTTCTGATAGAAACCCCAACAACAGCGACTCAAGTAAAGAGCTTGAAACTGCAAAGAGGTCAAGGTTCTTTGAGGAACAGCTATCAGAGCCAACCAAAAAAAGACGCTTGGCTGACCTTGAACCTACTAGAAAGACCAGATCACAAACACAGAAAACCAAGCGAGTCGAGTATGCAGACATCTACGATTACGAAGATATAAACTTGGACTACAAAAGAAGCACCAAAAGGGAGCTTCTTTTGGATTTGAAACATAAGTTCCTTGATGGAACTTCATCAAAGATTCACGATACAGATTTCAAGTGTTTGGATTCAGGAGAATGGTTGAATGGTACTATTATAGATTTCTTTAATAAATATTACAGAGAAGAGCTTTTGAAGGAGAAAATGTGTGATGACAAGACAATTACAGAAGACAAAACCAAAGTGTATGATATAGATTCTTTAGCGGATGACATCAAGAACGAGTTTTATGTCTTCAACTCATACTTCTTTCTCTCATTGAACAACACGGAAAAAGTTGTTAGTAGCAAGTGGCTATTGAAGAATGACTGCTCAGTAATGAAGGATTACAAGTATCATATCATACCCATAAATTTAAATTATCACTGGTTTGGTTGTATTTTAGAGAACTTTTATCAAACCTGTATGAACACAAAACAAGTCAGAGATGAGTTTAATGCAAACCTACCAAAAGAAAGTGATAATGAAGACAAAGAAATTATAGATATTAAAGATGTTGAAAAGAAGTTCGAAGCCGGTGAAATAACTGAAGAACAAGTAAACGAGTCTTTGGACAAAATTTCAAGAACTAGATCAAGAACAAGGAGATCCACAAGAAGCGAAAATGATTCAAGAGAAAGTTCTAAAGGCGTTTCAGAGGTTGCTCCACGAATTAAAAACTCAGCCCTTCCAAAAATTACAATTTATGTTTTTGACTCCTTGAGAAATACTCATAAAAAAGAATTGAATAATATACAACAGTTTTTGATGAGTTTTGCCAAACAGAACTTTGGAGTTGATTTGGCACCAGCGCAGTTCAAAATGAAAAACTGTCAAGTCGTTCAGCAACCCAACATGAATGACTGTGGTGTTCACTTGATTTCCAATATAAGAGCGTTTATCACCGATACGGAAAAGACTTTGCAGTACTGGAACAACTCAAAGTTCATAGCTGATGACAAAAACCTGATTACCTATTTCAAAGGCAAGTACAAAGAAGCCAGCAGACACAACCTTAAGAAAATCATCAGGGAGCTACTCGAAAGAGGGGAGTCCGGGGAGGATCCTTACAACATTGCCTTGGAGCCTCTCCAGATATCAGCCTCTGGGTCAGCTGACAGCAACGAACCGGAGGACGATGGGGACTTGATGATCATCGAAGAAACAAACTCCAAAAAAGACTGTGAAATACTGGAAAACGACATCATTGGCGAAGAGCAAAAACCTGATACTGCTGCAAACAATGACGAGTCAGCCAAAGAAAGTGAAGTCTCTGATAGCGAAAATGAGCCTGTGGAACCAAAGGCGGATGAGAAGGAGAACAAGCTCGGTGGAATTCTTGAAGTGCTTGCGAACGACTCACTCTTTGAAGAGCAACCAAACCCCACAAAGAAGAAGAACGCAGTGTCTGTGGTCACAAGACACCAGAACCGGATCTCTGCTGACATCTCGGGGAAACTGCAATCGCACAGGCAGAAGTCTGACCCCTTTGTGAAGAAAATCCTGGAGAAGGAGCAGGTGATTGAGGATGAGGTCTTCAGCGAAGCCAACTCCCTGGCCAAACGCCACGTCAGCAGAGCAGGAAAACGAAAACACAGCTCCCTGCTGTAATTGCGACTATCATTAAATCTTTCATGTTTGCGTTAAAAAAAATAATTATATACATCGGTGGGCTAGTAGCTGGCCTCGGCATTGTCTTCCAAAACCATACCTTCAAACAAAACTTCTTCCTTGTAATTTTTCTTGAACTCTACGAAACGCTTTGAGAATCTGACGAAGCCTGTGAATAGTGCGGATCCAATAATAGTCAGTATGGTATTTCTCAAGCTGAACTTTCCGTACGCTTTGGTGACGTACTTGAAGATGACTGTGAAAATCGGCAGGAAGTCAGTGAAGCAGAACATCCACATGAAGTTCGGATACAGCATCTTGCTGAATCTGTGTGTTGTTTGCAAGCTGTGGATGTTTTCAGAACCAGGGTAGTTCACAAACGTTCTGTATAAAGCGGTTAGGTACATGACCAAAGCATACGACAACATGAACGCGATTCTGACCAAGTTGTTTTTGTTGTCCAATAAAGAAACTGTGCTTTCGTAACCAAATACCTTTTTCATGGCAAAGGAAATCAGCTCCAAAACAACGATGCATGAAGACATTTTCCATGTTCCGACGAATACTTCCTTCAAAATAAGCCCCTTCAATAACGGTACCTTCACAGTCAGGAACTCTGTGTACGACAAAGTCTCTGGGTCGTAATCAGCAGCAATATCAAAGAAGTAGTAGAGAACGGCGAACAACCCTAACAGCATGGATTCCAAGCTTATGTCCTTGACCATGAATGTCAAACCCGACTCAGCATTGAAAACATCCCCATCAACCAATGGAACAAAGTTGTTGATGACGTATGTGATTATGTTACCTAGCAAGTTGCAGATGTATAGAATACTGGTGATCAAGATCATGCCGTACAGATTGATGAAAGCAACTAGGAGCATGGATCTCTTGAAGAACTTTGGCGGGGAGTAGATCACATCGTACTTGTCAAATAGATTGGATTCAACGATCAAGTTATCAAACTGCCCTCTGAAGCCTATCTTGTCCCTAACCTCTCTTCTGTGGATCACCTTATCGGTTCTTGTAACTGTAACAAACAAAGTTCTCAGGAACTTGGTGGAAATGATGTCTGAGCCTGGAACACGGTAAAAGTCACCGTCTGGGATGAAATAGCAGTGAACATCAAGATCGGTTTTGAACAGCTCCTTGGCCTCCTCCATGGTCTTTGGGTTGGTGTACAAGTTGATGTTTGAAAACTGTGCTTGTTTTTTGTTCAACAGTTTGTAGTTCAGATTTCTGTACAAAATGTAACCTCTTTCTTGAATTTCGTCTTTGTTTAACATGTAGTGGGACAATCTTAGTTTGGAGCATGTGTAAACAAAGAAAAGATTCCATACCTTGGCAACCAAATCAGCAATCTTCTCATGGTTTTTCTTGAATCTTGGGTAAATTCCAGGAACAAACAAAACAAGAACTAGCAAGTTAGTCAGTCTTCTGATGTAAACAGAATTGTTTGAGATCATCTCTCCTTTGTGCTTTAGGAATCTAATTGTGACTACGGACATAATCTCCTTGTTGAAGATGTTCAATACCAATGGCAAAGCCATTCTAGTTGACAATCCTAATCCGAAAACAATGATTAAGGTATAAACCATCATCGACTGTAGCAACTTTCTCACTTGCAAGCCAAATCCAGTGACCAAGCAATCTCTCAAAATCTTTCTGTTTGGATCTTCCGGTGATCTTATGAAATACAAAACACCCTTTCTCAAAATCTTGGCTCTGATCATTCCTACAAATCCTGCAATGCTGTACATGTATAGTGTTCCCAACGCAGCATGTGCAATAACTTGCATGAATTTTGGCAAAAACCCTAGTACCCTGTAGACGAAGAAAACATCGGTGATGGATTCATATTTTGGTAAGTAGAATCTATTGACAGATTGCGGGTATAGCAAGGCATTTACCAAAGAGAAATCAACCATCATACCAGAGGCTATAGGGAAAATCAGCAATTCAGTGGATAAAATACAGTAGGCCTTTGTTGTTTGCTTGATCAAAAAGATGTACTGGTAAACGCCTCTCCATGACAATGGTATGCTGGTATACTTGGAGTTTCTGTAGCGAATGTACCATGGAAGCAAGTTGATGCCAACAACTACAATTGTGTAGAATAAAGTGCATGGTATGACTCTTTGGAAAACAGGGTGAAGGGATAAATCAACATTCTTCTCTAAGTACTCTGGGAAACTGTATTCGATATCACCCCCAAAGAGCTTTGTTGCGTTTAATAAAGCTCTGTCTGTGTTGAAAATTACTTTGACCAACGACGTACCCGTCAAGTAAGGGATAAAGAAGAAGAAACAGAGCAACACATTTATGAAAACAAAGGCTAGAATATGCTGTTTTGGCAATTGACTTAAAGACAACTTAAAGATGGTTCCGATGTTGTTGACATTGTCTTCGTTGTTCATATTACCAATATCGCCTTGTTCAGCTCTTTGGTTCAAAGCCTCAACAAATTGTCTGTTAAGATCATTTTGCTCAATTTGGTCTGTTTGTTGCCTTAGATTGGCGTCATTGGGATTCTTCACAACATCATGTATAGCGTTTAAGAAATCCATGTCGATCATGTTATTATCGCTTCCTGGTCTCTCCATCAATTCGTTGATATATTCCAATACTCTGTCTTCTCTGTTGACATCTTCAATAATATCTTCCTCAATAATGTCGTCTTCGATAACGTCATCTTCCATGTTATCTTCGTCAGAAGAATCTGGAATGTACTCACTTTCCTCTTCAGAGTCTGAAGAATTGCCAAAGCTGTGGCTTCTAGCAAACTCAATGTCTTCAGGCTCAGGAGCAAATTCTTCATCAATGACACGATAAGCACTCTGCCATGCAACCGGCATTACTCTTCTTATGTAGAGTTTTCTGTGGATCTCAGTGGCCATGTTTATGAATGTTACTTTAAGTAGTTCATCGCTAACTTGGTAGTAGTTATTAGACCAAGTAACAGCATACTTTGGAATTTCATACTCCAAAATTTTATCTATTAGCTTGTTTAAAATTTCAGTATCTTCTATAAAATTGAATTCAGATTGCAATTTGAAAAATAGCTCTTGAGAAATATTTTCAGATTGTGTTCTTGTTTTTAATACTTGGGCCAAGCTATCTGCAGTTTTTTTAAGAACTTTGGTGCAATCTATGATATCCAACTTACCCATGTCTTGAGTAACCATTTCCTTGAAAACCAACTCAGAGGTGATCAAATCTTGTGTGAAGAACAAGGATGCTGCCACTAGACAGAAGAAGACTATGTCTAATACACCAGAGTAGCTTCTTTGTATCAGTCTGCCAATGAATGGATAAGAGGTAAAAAAGTCGTTCAATATAACAATTTTTTCAACGGCATTTTTCTCATATCCAGTATCCCATAATGATTTTTTATTTTTATAAGATTCATATCCTATTATGTAGTCTGCAATATTCTGATAAAAGGCCTTGCAAAATACCCAGTAATGAGGGACTATTATCAATGCTGAGATTAACAAAAGAAGCAAATAAAACAGGGACTTCAAGTGCTTGCATATTGTGTTAAACAGTGGCTTTAAAAACTGCTTCAAAGAAACATTTTTTAGGGAGTCGTTTTTTTGAACAACTTTGAAATTGTAAGGTTGTTTACAGATATCACATTTTATGTTGATTTTTTTCTTGAAGAATATTCTTTTGGAATCCTTTTCATATTCAATAAACTCGGAGGGGTTTTCTATGTTCGATTTTGATATGATCCATCTGTACAAACACGATTCGTGTATCTTACCTATTGAACCAATGCAACTGCAAGGGTTGAATAAAGGGTTCATTGCTGAACCTTCTTCTCTGCAGATTTTACAGACATCTTGTTGATTCTTAGAAGAATGGGTTTCTTCCATTGTGTGCGATGTTGTTTGGATTTATATGGTATGCTTTATATGAGATGAACTTAATGATTGATAAAGAGTAATGAGAAACCACGACTTTCCAACAAAGAAAAAAAATTTTGTTTTTTTATTATTATTCTGGAATCTTCACCACAAAACATATAAACGCATTTTTTGATTTTTTTCGTCCATGAAAGATTTACTCCATCTCTTGGCACGTGATGGTAAAAAAATAAATAAAATTAAAGCGCTACACAAATGTCAGAAGAATTACACGCACAAACCTTCCGATGTGGCTTTATCACACACAAAAAAAAAGATGTTGATGAATTTTTGTAAAAAACCAATCTGTTTAACACAAACAGTATACAACAAAACCCGATATATACAATGTTTCATCTCCAGCCATCTACCATAAACATCACCGCTGAGGAAGTCAATGAGGTGAAATCATTGACTTTGAACGATCTAAAAAAACAACTCAAGTCACACACTCCCAGCCATGAAACCTCCCACAGTCCCGTTTCTGCATTGAATTTGACAGCATACCTCTCGGACAACGAAGACGGAGTGGAGAATGTAGATGACCACATGGCTGTGGAGTATGATCAAGTAGAAAACAGCGCTGAATCTCCTCTCATTCCCAGATCACACCAAAAGCAATAGCATACTTAGTTATGAGCAATGTGCTCTTATAGCTATATATATATCATATACACTATTCAGTTCTTTATTTTTTTTTTGAAATCTATAAAATGTACAGTTTCTTTGTCTTTTTGCAAGTCCAGAGAGTTGACATTGCCATTGATGATCAAGGCTTCGTGTCCATTGGTTATGTTTGTTTTTATAGGCAACAATCTCTCATTGGTTCTGACTATTTTGTTTTCTGAAAGCTTCATGTACTGGACCTTGTCAAAGGATAGAAGTATGGATATGACTGTTATTACCAATCCACTGTACACCTCAACCTTAACGTCAAAGGGTAGATACAGCTGAGAGGTTATGCTGCTTGTGCTCACAAGCTTAGAGATGCTATTGAACTGGTGAATTGAGTATCCCGAGTGTACTATTTGAAGTAGTCCAATTACTAACAGTATTTTGCTTAAAGTTGACATGATTGTATGTATTCACAGCTGTGGTGTTTGGTTTATTTATCTAAAGTATTTTTTTCAGTGTTCCTTTTTTTATCCAAAACACGCGTGTTGCTTGGAAGTTGCAATGGTAATCCAAAAAAAAAAGGTTAAAGAAAAAACCCCCGCTGCAGGGAAATAGTAAAAAAACACGCTACACTGAAATTATTATTTAAATTTGAAGAGACTCGATAAAGTAACCTTACTTGTTTCTGTTGTATATAGCCTTTAGCATAGATAGTTTAGTGATAATCTCGTCCCTGTCCGAGCTACTCAATGTCTCAAAGTAGTACCATTTTGGACCGTGGGATCTTATGAACTTGATTTTGAAATGTGTTCTGTTTTTCAGACTCTTTTCTATTTGGATGATTTGAGACACATGGAATGTCTTTGTGGACGGAATATTATCATCATTGGCAGCATTGTTTGCTTTGGTTTTCAAAAACTGCTGCGGCTCCCAAACACTGTTGTTCCCACCAAAGCCATAGACACTGTTTTCAGCTTTGAATTCATTCTCAATCATCATTGGCGCAGTGTTCAGATCACAATCAGCTAAGTAAATAAAGTCACCATCAATCATCAGAGTCTTCAGTTGTTTGTTTGTCAGCAAAGATACCTTCTGGTGCTGTCTTCTGAAAACAGTGTATCTGTAGTAGATTTCATTCAGATTCAAAGGCACACCGTTATTGTACGGCTTGTCAGCCTGTTTCTGCAAGGTCTCCATAAACTTCTTTTGATTTTGTCTGTTTCTTTCAACCTTTTTTTCATCGAGAACCTTTTTGGATTTAGAGTCCACTTTGGTTTTGGAACCCAAGTTGTGTGCTGAGCTAGGCAAGTAGTCGCCGTTATTGTTCAAAGTAAATGGCGTCAGTCCATTAATGTGCTCTTTGCTTCCAAAGCCTACGTCTTCAAAGCATTCATTATTTTCATTTTCTTCACGATCGTACTTCAGTTTTCTCAAATTTATTTGCCTTGACTCTCGAATAGATATGGCCTCGTACTTGTCCTCCGCATCGTAAATATTTTTGAAGAAATATCTCAGTGTGATTTCACTCGGCAAATAATGCTCAAAGTCATTTTGAACTCGCAAATAATAAAGCGTTGGATCTCTATCGTTGTACAAACAAAATCTTGCTACAACTTCACCGATCGTATCCAAGTCTTTGGTCTCAATTTTCATTGGTGGCAACTGCGGAGTAAAAGAGTTCTCGTTTGCATAAACAGTGAGCACTCTTTTATCTGGGCTTGTTTTATCGGTGACTTTTTCTTCATGAGCAGTTGCATTGCTAGTCTCCATTCTATGCTTCTTGTTTTTTTCTATTTGTTCTGGATCGTCGATTTTGCAGGCAACAAGCTCTTCCATCATCAGCGACCTTTCAACCAAATCATCCCTCTTCAAAATTCCAAATGTTCCTTCAAATGGCAATCCATCCTCATCAACTATCCGTAGCTGGTAACTGTCAATCTCATCTTGAAGATTGAACTTGTACAGGATTAGTTGTAGTAGTTGGAAGTTCGTAACCTTCTTTGTCATTGATATCTGCAGTTCTATTGGGTTGCTGTTTCCTTCTAGGAAACATGTCAGCTCTATACCATTCAATTCATCTATGATATCTTCATAGTTTGTGGTGGGCTCCTCCAGGTTAAATTTAATTTTGGTTGCTGTGCTAGGCTTCAAAAAAATAGTCAAATTAGAAGTTTTAGTTTCCGTTTTATCATCAAAGTTGGTTTCCTTAGCAAAAAAGCCAGGAATGTTATTATCAGCAGCTAAATCCAAATATTCACTGTGATTGTCATGGAATGACAAGCTTGATTCAAATGAGAGCTTGTCATTTTTAGAAGATAGAAATCCTCTGTTCTTTAGGGGCACACTGTTTTCAACACTGTCCAAAATCTCATCTTCTTCGTACTCGTCATCCATCAGAGATTCACCAAAAGAGGAGGCCAAATCACCGTAATACCTTTCAGTGCCCTCTGATTTGTTGTTTTGCTTGTCTAGTGGCTGGTTTATAACACTTGGCAAACTATTCTTTGATGAACTGGAAAGACTGTTGGTATGATATTGGCCCAAATTTAGTACCTTATCTAGATTTTTTCCGTCTTCCAGATATGAATCGATTTCAACAGATTCTTTGTGATACATGAAGTGTTCATCAATTGTTTGAATCTCCGGGATCTCAGTTTTTGACAATGAATCATCGGATAAGCTCGAGTCACCTATGGTGTTTCCATCATTACTGTTTTCCGCAGTAATATTGTTATTGGCCGAAGGCAAAATCTTTTTGCCAAACTTTCTGAAATTAAAAAGAGAGTCTTCATTAATGTCATTATTGTTATCTCCCACTAAAGGAGGCGATGTTGTTTCAGTACTTTTATTTTTGAGAGTGCTTTCTTTTGCTGTGAAAAAGCTTCTTTTAGAGGAGCCAGCCTGGCTCAAAGAATCATTGTGGCTGCTTATTCTTTTTTTAAACTCATCTGCATGTTGCATGATTTCAAAATCTTCTCCTTTAGTTTTGTTTCCAATGGATTTGTTAAAGTTTGTTCGGTAAAGGGAGTTCTTTCTAATGCTCATATGGCTTTTGTCGGATCTATTTAAATCGTAATCATCGTCATCTTCCTCTGAGTCATCAAAGTTATCTGGAATCTCACCCTCTCTAAACAACTGATCGGTGTACATCATATCTTCTAAAATCTGGTTTGAGTAATTCTTGCCCAATTCAGGTTTTGAAGCTTTATTTGATAGGCCAAGGCTGCTCTTATTGGATGAACTGTTGTGCTTGAAATGAAATAACTTTTTGCCTTTCTTCAGAAATGACGTCGTTTTGCTGTGATACTTATCTTCGTTACTTAATTTGAGACTCTCATTAGAATTAAAACTTTGTGAACTACTGTTAGACATCTTTCTGTACAATGAAGTCATGCCCTTTCTTAGAATATCTGATGATTTTCGAGAATCAGACTGACTTCTTATGTTACTGGAAGCTAGATCGAAGTCTTTGCTGAAAAATGAGGTCGATCTTGATATAGTGGTAAACAATTTGTTACTTTGTGTGTTGCTTGCAGTAGCATATAAACCATTTTCATTTTCTGATGTATTGTGTTTATTGAATAAGCCGGATATCCTGGATAACCGTAGTTTTGATCTAGAGGGCTTGTGCTTCAGCTGACTGGTATTAGACTGTAATTCATTGCTTGTGCTGAGAGACACTAATGAGTCTTTGCCACCAATAGAATTTTCATCTATTGACTTGTTTCTACCTTTAGATACTCTGTGTGTATTACTGTGGTCAAACTTATTGGTTTCCTGAAGATCAGTTGGTGACTGCTTTTTTTCAAAAAAAGAATTACCAACAGAAGAAACATGACTGTCATTGTCATCATTGGCAATGGTGTTAAAGTAGTCATCGTTTATTGAAGGTGATTTGATAATTTTGAGGTAATCTTTTCCTGATTTGTGGTCAATGAAGAGGTTATGTATTGTGGAGTCATTAGCATTGGCTTGGTAAGTATCTATGACTCTTGTTTTGCTGATCTCATTAGAATTTTTAAGAAAAGAAGCTCTCAGTTCATTGATGAGATAAACTTCATCCATTTTGGTAGGTCTATTATAATGTGTTGTGCTTAGTTCATATGGCTTTGGTGTACTTACATATTTTCCTTTAATTTAGACTTTGATAATTTTTTTTCGCTAATTAAAAAAAAAACAAGATATACTGATTACGAAATCTATGCGCAAGGAATTTAAAAACGTTCAATAGGGATACGATTTTCGAATAAGTCTACATAATGTAAACAGACTCTGTACGGTGCTATCTCTTTTGGTGTTGATCGTAGAGAGCTTATGTCTAACATGATTTTGAACATTATTACTATTACTAACGTATTGCCAGTCACGTGCACATTTTTTCTTTTATATCACTCGATGTGTAATAACAACAACATTTGATCAATAAAAATGTGCCATCTAGCACACTCTACATTATACAAGTCTGATCCATTTTACAAATATCACCTTTTATGATGTCCTAGTGTGTGTTTTTCAATCTAAACTTTCGTTTATCTGTGATATGGCTGTTGGTTTTTCTCTTTTCTTTTTTTTTTCTTTTTCTTCCGTTTCACTGATGCTCTTCAAGCTGCCTTTTTTTCCCCAATTTGCATTGACCTCATTTGTAAAAAGACTGAACAAAAACCAAGAAACAAATGGCCAAGCAATACAAAAACAAAGATAACACCAAGACATACAGAACTTACAAGAAGTCTGAAACAAATGGTGGGAACAACAAATTATACAATTTCATTGGTGGTATAACCGCCACTGTCAACAATGCTAATGAAGTCGGAAAAGAGCACAGATACGATCAATCTCTAGATAACTCATACGGAAGAACAAATATTAACAATTACAGCAAAATGCTGAATGAGAGAAGGTCTGCTTACAAAATTGGTAAGTATTTGGCCATTGATTGTGAATTCGTTGGTTCTGGCTACAAAGGCTCCAAAAGTGAACTTGGTAGAGTATCGCTTGTAAATTTCCACGGCAATGTCATCTACGATACATACGTAAAACCAGATAAGCCAGTCACAGACTACAGAACCAAGTACAGTGGTTTGAGACCACAAGATATCAAAAATGGTGTCAGCTTTGAAACTGCCAGAAAGCAAGTTCAAGATATCATTGACGGAAGAATTCTAATAGGACACTCTATTCAAAACGATCTAAGTGTTTTGCAACTACATCATAGCGATATCAGAGATACATCTCAGTTGCCTGAATATAAACAGCTAAATGGCGGTCAAAAGCCTTCTTTGAAGTTCCTAACTGAAGCTGTATTGAAAAAGGAGATCCAAAAAGGCGAACATTCTTCTGTTGAAGATGCTGCTGCTACCATGGAGCTATACAAAGCCAAAAAACAAGTATTTGAAGAATTCCACAGATCTAGATAGTCTGTGATGTTAGTTGCTGAAAAATTGTCATTTGAAATTATTTGTTGAAATGGGAAAGAACCCCATACATGTCTACTCAATATGGAACTGATTTATCAATAGTTCCTCATCTACTGCGTTTTATATATAAACGCCCATAATCAACATGGACGTGTGTATTGCACTTCAAACAACTCTTAAAAAATTCATAAGTGCTCTTATACAGACGACGATAAAAAAAAAAAAAAAAAAAAAAAACTTTACAATCTTATTTTAATCAATTTATATAATCTGATCGGCATTTCACTCAGATTCAATGTTTTGAACTATCTTGTTCAAAATGCTTATGTAATGTGTTCTGCGCTTCAGGCCTTTCATAATACTATCATTCTGTGATTCATCAGATGCAGGATTTTCGGCTAGGACGTCCAGATTTGAGATAGCCTCCAACTGCATGTTTTGTAATCTCTTTTCCATCTTAACTCTGTACATATTTTCTTGTGGGTACAACGGACTCATATTAATTGCCATTGACAACTCAAAGGACTTCATTACCAAATTGTTCATAGTTACCTTTTCTTCAAGCTTCTCTAGTTCTGGCTTAATAGCACCCATGTATTCAAAAAATACTTGTGGTTGAGTGTCAATTACATATAATGCAATTTCCAAAATTAGACTCTTGGCCTCCTCATCCAATATCTCAATAGACATCAATAGTGTAGTTTGGTACAATGTCATATTCTTGGTAAAGTTATCCTCTTTATTTATCCAATCAACAAAGATAGTTGGTATTTGTTGGCCTGATTTCAAAAGAGTATAGTCTAGCTCTAAATCAGGTAGATAAGATGCATAAGTAGTCTCGAACTTGTCTTTCTTTTCTAACAAGTACATCAAGAAAAACAAGCTCATAAAAATGTCGTTTTCTAATATAGCTGTTTTATTATCATTAAACCATACCTGCAATAGCATTCTCAAGAAGTATAAGCCATGTTCCTTAGTATGTGAGAACCTCAATGCTTTGGATATAACATGAATATTGGAGAACAAAAAGGTTTCCTTGGTATTGACCTTCTTGTCAAACTTTTCTAATTCATAAAATTCCTTTTCCAAACCAGCTCTTCCATTGATCCAAATCATCTCATTGGCATTGATGCCTTCTTGCTCAGTTAGCAACAGCAATTTTTCTAAGCACTGAGTTGCTGCTAAAACACCAGCATGGAATAACACCAAATTGGTCGACATGACAAATGAATGACACATCCATGCAAGCTGAATTATTATCTCATGATTGCTGGAATCTAAAGCAAACACAAAATTTCCATAAGCAATTATGTGCGTGACCAAGTGCAACATCGACTCTTCGGAATGAGAAATGTCCGCCAAAAGATTCAAAGTGATTTGGAACAAGTTCTTCATCAAATCTTCATAAATAAAGTCTTTGAACAATATGCTTAGATAAATCATGGCTCTTGCTGACATGTAGGACTCTTCGCCGAAAATGGCTTCCACAATCAAATCTTTGTATTTAGCCTTCCATAAAAGTTCGTTAGATGGGTTTTTACTAATGGTATGCATCAATCTCAACATAAAGTTAATCAATTCAGACATATGAGATACTTTCAATAGCAAAGAAGCTGCATTTGAGGCGTAGTAAGAACTTGAGTTTTCTCTTGTCAGACCAAAGACATATCTGGCTTTTGAAGATGATAGGAACTCAATCGACTCAACCAAAACTTGTCTTTTTTCAGGACTGCCACCTGTTTTTTCAATATATGAATAGCAAATGTTTGTTAATATCTTCAATAAAGAAAGCTTAACTTTAACAGGTCTAACATCAATCAGCATAGACAAAATGTAAAGAACTTCAGGAATGTATCTTTCAAACAAAATATGTGAGCTGAATGACATTTCTTGTAAAATGGAAAGCAAAATCAAAACTTCAGACCAACTGTTCATATTGTTATCATTGGTCAAAGTAGGAACCAAGTTATTAACCAACTTTAGCAATCTTTGAATAATCAAACTGCAAATTGGAATAGACAATGTAGATGATAATATCGATGTACAGATACTCCAATCAGCACCTTCAGACTCTTTATCCATGGAAAAAGTAATCACTTCATCAACAATTAATTCTAAAAGTTCAGGTACACTCAACAACTTTTGCCAGATAAACATTTTGAAAGCAGGTGCATGCTCAGGGTTCAAAAAGGTACTTTTGATCATTAGACGTATCAATTGAATTGTTCTTTCTTTACCGTTGCTTTTAGTGTCGAAGTAAACATGTTCTAAGATATTTGGAATCCAATAGGCACACCAACTCAAAACCAATATAATGTTTTCATGTAGCAACCCAGAAATGATACCTTCAGTGCAGTTCTTTACAGCATGATAAGTCATTTCAGGAATGTTGGTGCATAGATATTGAGCGGTAAATCTTAAAACAACAGTCGTATCTTCAGGCAAAGAGGCTTCAATGCAAGGATAAGCATCATAGTCGAATTCCAAGTTAAATGTTTTTCTAGCTGTCACATACAAAGCAAATCCTCTAGATATAATTTCAGAATCTTTGCTACTGCAACCAGCCAATGAAACCATGAAGATTTTGGTCAATGTGTCCAAATCAAATATTGAGTTCTTTTTAATTGGAGGAGCATCAATTTCGGACAAGGTCATGTTATAGTTCTCACCCATTTTATTCTTTGCATACAAAATAGTTTTCAAGATTTCAAGGTATTTTGGACTTGAAAGAACCAACTTAAACCCACTCTTGAACAAAATTGTAAATTCGCATGGAACACCTGTATCAGAACTGGCAACTGCTTCTTGAACTTCATTCATGTGATACATGGTATTAGCATAGCATTCAGTAATGCCTTCATCCTCTGAAAATTTGATCCTTCTTGGAGTTTCATTGATAACTTGAATACTCTTGTTACCTATTTTTAAAGAAACAGGAACAAATCTTTTTTTAAGCGGCTCATAATACAAAGTATTCAGCAATGTAATTCTTACATCATGGTAAATGTCAGAAGAGTACTGTCTCAACTGAAGTGATTCAAAAACCTGAGGAGAACAATTCGACGTCAAAAACTTGTGTTTAACTGTTCCAAAGACGAAATTTTCGCGAGATCTTCGAGCCTGCTTTATCCAAAACTCTAAAAATAGAGGACTTATGTTGTAGAATACAATACAGTCTAGATTCAAAAATGAATCTCTTGGTAACAAGTTCATGAACATCCCCATTATTCTTCTAATCTTATCCATTTCGCCTATAGCAGCTGCAGTACCATCAAACAAAATGCAGAATTTTTTCGTCCAAAGGTTACTTTCCAAAAAGATTAGTTTGTAGACAACTTCATTAACATCAACTTTATCATTTTCAATCAAATTTAGAGAAACATTAATTCTTGGCATACCCGAGGCATCGGCAGATAGGACAATTAATCCATTGACTTCTGGTCTAGAACCAACTTTTAGATAATGTCTGTTCATGAAATCATAAACCAAACTATACTTTTCAGCATTATTTCTGATGATTTCAGGAATTCCATTGTTAACTTCCAAAGTTGGTTGGCCCAACTTTTGCAATGACTTGTCCAAAATCTTAGAGCTATCTATTAAATCATTAAAAGATTTTTCGTCAGTGACAGTATCAATCATAGCAATCTTAATAGCAATTACATTACTATACATCAATGTGTGTAATGTGCCGACACTCTCTAGGTTATTCAAAGGAGCAGACCAGTCACATTCAATGTTAGTCTGTCTATCCAAAGAAGAAACCTTAGCTAAGAAGTTAAAGACCTTAACATTCCATTCATCAATTTTTGCTTTTTGGTTTTCCAACAAAGGCCATTTCAAAGAGTTTGTGGTTTGGTTGGCTAAATTTTGTAAAAACTTGGCAACCAAAATCAATGTTCTTCTGTTGGTAGAAGAAACTTTATCTTTGATAGTAGCACTTTCTGGATTAACAATTGCAGGACAGAAGAATCTTAAGAAGATGAACGAGCCTACAGATATCAACTCGCTGCCTGGGAACTTTTTGTGAGCAGCTTGATAAATTTTTTGAGAAATATAGAAGAATTCTTCTGGAAGACAATCAAAGGCCTTTTCAATATTTTCAGTAAAAGTGTCAATGCAATTAACAAATCTTTCGACTTGTTGCTCTTTTTCTCTATGATCTTTGATATCCTTTTCAATTTCAAAATCTAATCCATCAACAACAATTGCATCAATTAAAGATTTGATTGTCTTATCTAAAAATTCACTGCCTTTGATTCTGGAGAATATAGCCAAAGTTCTTGTTGCCAAAGAATTTCTTCTTAAAATGTCCATGTTTCTAGATACAAAGTTGATTTCATCTTCAATCAAATCAGCAATGAATATGTGGGTAATATTCTTGGCAGCCCATATTCTCAGAAAAGAGGATGCTAATCTTTCCAGGTCATTATAAGGACATTGCAATGCTAAAAATCTCAAGATGTAAGGATGCTTTAAAAACTCTCTCAAAATAGCATTAATAGATTCTTCTTGTTCCTCGTTCATATCAGTAGTATCATCGGCAACTTTTTTGGTCAAATCAATCAAAATATCTAAGAGAATCTTCTTCATAATACCATTATCGATGTAAGCTATAGGCAAAATAAATTCCAACCCAATTGTTGGCGCACAGTTCAATAAGTTCTTAAGACATGTCAAAACATTCTCACTTAAAATCAGAGTTTTGTGCTTCAAAACAAATGGAACTCTATCAATATCAGTAGATCTCTTCAAGGCTTTTAGCAAAATATTGAAAAAGTTTGACAAAACAGATTTCTTGGTAATTTCCAAGTCAACTGTAGTTGTAGCTGCAGGAGCTTCTAGAGTAAAGTTTTCAGATAGGTAAGTCAAAGCCTTTACACATTCAATGGCTGTATCTAGTCTCAAATAATCAAAATCTCTCTTTTCCATATCCATTTCTCTATGTGACTTAGTCAAATTGACTAAATCTAGATCAATAAAGGCAACTTCGTTGAACCAGTTGAAAATGATATTCAACCATTTGTTTTTCAAAACATAAGCGCCTCGAGTATAGAAATAGTTTTCAGCATATTGGAAGGAATCAACAGCCTTACAAATGTACATGATAGATTTGTATTTGAAAGAGGAAGTGTAATCCATCATGTGTATGATTGCAAAGACCTTGTCAAAAATCTCAATGACCGATTTGAAAGTTAAAATGATCAAAGGAATATCTTTTCTTTCCAAAATCAACCTCATAACAGTCATTATTTGTTCCAAAATATAAGGATTCGACTGGTCTTTCTTTTCAGAATATTCTTTTTCAAAACAATCAAGTTTCTTTAGTATAGTTTTGAATAAAATGCCATAAACACCTGGGTTCAACTCTAAACTTAAAATATCCTTCGAATTTTCTCTAATCAGCAAATCATCGGAACTTAAGAGATCACATTGCTTTTCAACAAAGAAGTGGATTTTCTTATCAATGACTCCAGCATGAGTCTTTAAAATCGATTGTTCATTTCCATGCAAAAATTCCACTTTAAAAATACCAATGAAGGAAGCCAAAATACCAGAATAATTTCTGTATCTAACTTGGTCATCCCTGGAAAGATTATTTTCACCAACAACCATCATATCAAAGACCTTGTCACATAAAATCAAAAAGCAATCGAACAGAGGCTTGGTGGCGCAGGTGACATACTTGGTAATATCGGATCTTACGTGTCTTTGGAAGGCTATAGGACCAAAGACGTTGCTATAACCGGATATTGACTTTGCCAAGTCAACATAGAACATTTCATTCATATCAGTGGTAACTTTGTAGTACTTGCAGTAAACATTAACTTCTTCTTGATAGAATCCACATAAGCTTTTCAAAATCTCATGAGTTTTGACATCATTGAAAGACAAATTAACCAAAATGCATCTGAATAAGACATGAGGCATGTTAGTTAAAACAGCCTTTTCTCTTTTAGTTAACTCAGGGGTTGTAGAAGAAGAAAACAAAAGCTTGTTCATTTGCTTTCTCATACTTAACATTTCGTTGATGATTTGCATGATTGAAAATCTAATAGATTCGGGACAGTTCAAATTGAAAATGGCTGCGGTCATCAAAATAATAGACACACCACTGCTTTCATAGAACTTTCTGTATGCCATACCAGAGGTGTATTCCTGGATGTTTGTCAAGTAGGTTTTGTAACAAGAAATAGATTCATCAACCAAGTGTGGATCACTGCTTAGCAAACCACACAACAAGATCTTTTCAACCTCTTTCATGTCATGATTAAAGCTTTGATTTAAGAAATCGATGTTCTTGAAATCCAAAGCCGCCTTCATGATATTTATAGTATTTGCAACTAAAGAGTTGGTCAAAAACAGCTCAACATCGGCAATTTGATAATTGTTTTCATTGACAACGTTACTGTTTATTTTGCTTTTGCCTAGTTCTTCAGAAGCGATGCTGTAGTCCAACAACTCCTTTTCAATTTTTTCTCTATCTTCAAGCATAAATGAAAAGATGTCATCAGAAGACAAGTTTTTCTCAGCAGCATCATTGAATTTTTTGATGAATTTGTCATTTCTTCTTCCTATAAAGAAGTCAATAGCATGCCCACTAAGTTCATCTGTTTTGAAAATAATTTCGTCAATCGTCTTTGAGGCATCTATCTGTAAGAAAGGTGAGCTATTTAACTTCTGATTTGATATCAAAATGGTAATTTTTTTAATCAAATTCAGAGTTCTATCATAAATTTGAACTCTTTCCCCAATTTTGTCAGGAATGTAAAAGAAGAATCTCAAAGCTTCAGACATACAGTATAAGTCAAACAGGCAATCAATGTTAAAGTCTGAAGCCGCTTTAATACTTAAAAATACTTTTTCCAAACTTTCCAAAGACTTCATCGGTGTAAGCATTAATGAACAAATTGTCTTTTCAACAGTAAGATTAGTCTTTGATACGCCATTTCTTTCTAAAGCATTCTTGGTAGGCACCAAAAACTTTGGAAGATCGGTGTATTTCTTTTGGAAACCTAATAACTGATCAAATGAGGTATTCAATCTACAAGCAAAAGTAGTGATTGGTGAGTCGCATGATTGTATACTTAAGAATCCTCCAAAAATATGGAATATCATCAATGAATTCAAGATATGCAAGTTAGATTTGTCACTTATTTCAGCAGATTGAGAGCTTGCAAAGTGTTTGATAACAGCAGACCAAAACTTGATTTCTTTGTTACTTGTGTAGTAGGTTTGAATTTTTGGCATCTTCAAAATGTTATTCTTGATTGCTTGACCCATATTCTTGGTTTGGTTTTCCAAATGCGTAGTTAATGACACATTTGTAGACTCATCAGCTAACAATGGAGGAGAAATAGAATTTTCTCTAATGTCTTTATTTTTCATTATGTTGACAAAGGAATTCAACCCCCTATATTTTGAGGCTTCTGATGGAGACGGAGTGCTGTCACTTCCCAAAAGACTACTGTTTGAATAAGTGCTTTGTAAAGAAAAGCCATTCTGTTCTTGTTTCGAAACATCATCTAGACCTCTTGATGTTACCTTGTTCAAGTAATTGGTAAAAACATCAACATTGTATATGGAAATTACTGCCAATGCCTTCAAAACAGCAGTATCACCAGGATTTAGCAAATAATCTTCGGTATTTGTAAGACCATGGTTGTAGGCATCTCCAGGACTAGTGAAGGTTAAACCTTTTTTGGAAATAACACTCAAGAAATGCTTTATGTCAGGGCCAGCAGACATTAAAACAGATTCAGATGTGTTGTTTGATTTTATTGGTTTAGTATTGTCGATTGGTGTGTTTAAACGATCAAGAGATTTTGATTTTCTTATAGAAGCACCATTGGTGGAATTGCTAATTCCTTGTGAGCTTTCTCTTTCTTGTGACGAGGGTGTGGATGATGAAGCAGGTTGCTTGTAATTAATCAAAGAGCCTGTTGAGTTTCCATAAATATCATTCACTAGTCTCAAAGCATCAAATGATGAGTAGATGGAATTGAAAAAGCTAGTCAATTCTTTCTTTAAATTACCACATTCCACACTATTGTTGTTGTGTGTGAACTTGAAATAATCTGAATGCTTAAGAATTGCAAACATTTGCAAAGCATGGGAAAAAGCCAATAACAAACACTTTCTGAAAATTGTTCTCTTGTATGTTCTATGCAGCTTATGAACAAATCCAATAAAATTGCTTAATTCCTTGATGCTATTAAAGGTACTAAACGAAATGTATTCAGTGGCGAATAATAAATCGGATGTGAACAAAGCCAAGTAAGCAGGAATCACAACGTACTTAGAATTTGGTTCCGGGTTTGAGCTGCCACTGTTTGTGGACACATTACTTGAATAAGTGTTTAGGGTTATGTTGTCATTATTTTGTAGTTCATCATTAATTAATTGCTCAGTATCAATTTCATTGATCTCATCACCTGTTTTTTTATACTTATCTTCTAGTTCTTGTAGAATAAATCTATCTTTGAAAGCCTCAGGACCAGGATTTATCAATAAAATCTGTTCCAAAAATTCCATATACTCTTGATTGTTGGAGGCAGCTATGTACGATAGCAAGTATTCAATATGGGAATCAATTTTGTCTCTTGTTTCATTCATATCGGTTATGGACTCTAGCTTCTTATCATCAATCTTCATGTAATTGTTATTCGAAAGAATACGTGCGGATGATGTATGCAGACTTTTCTTGATCAATACCTTCATATTAGGAAGAAGAAGCTGGTCTTCAGTAACAATTTTTTCAACACACTCGTCTAGCTTAAAGTTAGACTTTATAGCAATCAAAAACTTAAGTAATTGCTTAAATATTTTTGAGGGCAATCTATGGGGTTTTATGACTCCTGAAATGTTTGGATTTACTTGTAAAGAATCTTCTTTGAGAACACCCATCTTCAAATAATGGAATGGACTATTGTCTTTTGTAAATAGGTTTACAAAATAACTATCAAAATCGTTTTTCTTGCCCTGCAAGTCCTTATTGGGAAAATATGCCTTGTCAAACTTATAGTTGACTTCGAATATGTACAACATAAGCTTCAAAAATATTAAAACATAATTGGATATACCCAAAGATCTTATAGGGAACTTGGTATCTTTTCTGATATCTGAATACTTTTCCATCAATTTTTGTGTTGCCTCAGATAAGCCACTGCTATGGTTTGAATCTGAAGAGCTGTTCATATTAGAGTTTGACTTCTTGTGGTTTACAAAGTTTTCAGAAAAGAGTTTATTGTGTGAAGTGTCGATATCAGGCATTGAATTCGAGGTGCTCAGAGTAGGACTTTGGATGAGTGTGTTTCTATTTACAGGGAAGTTGCTGACTGTTTGTTGAGTGCTTAGTATTTTGTCGTGGTCATCGTCTTCAGATAGCTTTGGGAACTCTTCGTACTTGGACAACTTGTCTTTGAGCAGTCTTAGTATGTCATTTATTATAACATCAACGTCAGTATCCATGTAGATGGAAATCAAACTTTTGACACAGTACCTGAAGTAGGGCTCATTTTCAACGTCTTTGAAGGATGGGCAGAAGTTAGGGTTATTAGGAAGGAACTTGGATATGCATTTCAAGAGATGTCTTGAATAGTTAACAGAGTCCGTGAGATCAATGTTATCAGGCATCGTTGATGATAGGATGGGTGGTTTTTTGTTTGGTGGTTTATGATGTTATTTTCAGAGTTTGTATGTGCTGTTTATTAACAAGCGTTTAGTGTTATTCAAAGAAAAACAAAAACAAAAAAGTACCCTAAAAAAAAAAGCGCTAACGATAGTACAAATTTTTTTTTTTTTGGTAAGCGACCCCTTAGTTGGTTTCAGAAAAAGGAAACAGGCCACAAGAACAAAAAAAATAAAAGTTTCAAGAGGAAAAAAAACACACACACATAGGAATGAGTGCTTTTGGCAGAACTCAGATTAAACGACATTGAAATCAGACACATGGAAGAAAAAAAAAAAAAAGGGGGATCAGCTGTGTTTGTGTGTGGTTTGGCATTGATGGATTTGAGAACCTGCATACCTGCTTGATCAATCAGACTACTGATAAGATATGAGATCTGTGCGCAAGACATAAAACTCACCCGCAAACCAAAACCCATTTTGCCTTCTTATTATCTCCTGAATAAAAAAACAATTATAAAAAAAAAAACAAGGAATCAAGCTTTGGATATGTGTTTCATTCCATCTAACGGTAAGGTGACTTCACACAGATTTGCATTTGACGAGAGAGGATCAAAAATAAAATAAAAAAATTGTTAGGTTGACCATCATCATGCGATGTACTTGAGTTTAGTATCTTCTATGGGGATTGAAATCCTAACTGTAGTCTAGACTTTTTTTTTGGTGATTTTTGTTTTACGTTATCTGGCAAGTGCAAGTATTCTAGGCCAAAAAATGGTCGCTTTTTTTTTTTTTTTTGCTGCTCCGTTTGCTAAGCGATACTTCCGCTATTTGGGTTTATTTCTTGTTTAAACCCCGATTGTTTACTCGTATTTTTCAGAATGGCACAGTAGTCAACCTCTATCCTCGCATAATCATCAGTGATTTGATGCATGACTAGACAGGTCTTAGTGGTAAATGCTTTAAAAATAACATCATCTTTGATCTGGGTTTTTTCTCCAATGTTAATTACTTAATCACCAAAGAACTTCCTGTGGAATAATATTGTAATATTTATTCCATTTGTAATTTTTAAGTTCTGCTCGTTTTTAATTTTTTTCTTCTTCTTTTTACATAATGGTAAAAAAATCATATATGTCTTGCAGTACTTAAACAAACTTGAGGGCCACGATATTGAAAAAAAAAAAATAATATTTACTTTTTTGAAATTAAGACCCCTCTTTTTTTTAATGGTTGCAAGAATATCTTCTATGAAGAAATAATAAAATCTAAAAACCAAAATAGTAATAGAAAGTTATATATCCACAGATCATATCACAGACTTTACTTTTAACTTAAAACAAAGAAATGTTCAGATCTGCTACTAAAACTTACACAAAGGTCATCAGAAACACCGCCATTGCTGCTGGTTTGGTTTCTCTAGGGTTCTACTCAACCAACACCTACAGAAACAACACTGCTGAAATCCCAACCTTTAAGGCCTCCCAGCAATTTAAAAGCACCAACTACCAAAGCGTCTACAATGACATTGCCGAATTAATTAGAGATAACGAGGAACACGACAACTACATTGGTTGTGGTCCGATTTTGCTGAGACTTGCTTGGCACGCTTCCGGCCAATTCGACTCCACCCAGGGCATCCAGGGTGGTTCTTACAACGGTTCCATGAGATTCGACAATGAGTTGGGTGATCCTTCAAATGCTGGTTTGAGCTATGCCTTCAACCTACTGAAGCCAATCTACAAAAAATACTCTGATAAAATTTCCCACGGTGACTTGTTCACCTTAGCCGGTGTTGTTGCTGTTCAAGAAATGGGTGGTCCAAAGATCCCATGGAGATACGGCAGAGTTGACGGTGATGCCAAGACCATGCCAGAAAACGGTAGATTGCCAGACGCCAATGGTAACGCCAACTATGTCAGAAACTTCTTCAAGAGATTGCACTTCCTAAAAGACGAAGAAACCGTTGCTTTGATTGGTGCTCACTGTGTTGGTAAGACCCACTTGAAGAACTCCGGTTTTGAAGGTCCATGGGGTGCTGCTACCAACATGTTCACCAACGAATTCTTCAGAAACTTATTGGATGAAAAGTGGAAACTAGAAACTAACGATGCTGGAAACAAGCAATACAACAACGACAAGGGTTACATGATGTTGCCAAGTGACATGGCCTTGGTCGAAGATGGCAGCTACAAGAAGATTGTTCAAAACTTTGCTGAAGATGAACAAGCCTTCTTCACTGTTTTCTCCGCTGCCTTCAGTAAGTTGCTAGAAAACGGTATTCACTTCGAAAAGAGCACTCCAATCTTATACTTCAAGACCTTGGACGAACAAGATTTATAAACAAAACTTAAACTTCATACACATTTGATTTGAATCAACAGTGAAATTAGAAACATTATCTATATATTTATTAAAAAAACCCTCAATATTTGCTATTCGAATAAATAAATAAAATCTTTCACTTTCATTGATTAAAGAAAGTGGAAATCACGTGGTTTTTTCAAACACACTTGACATATAAAAAAAATTTTTTTTTTTTTTTTGGTTCTTTCATTAGAGAGAAAAAAACCTTTCCCCTAACGTTCAAGTGGAAAGTATAGAACCAATCAAAGGTTCACTCCAACGAACAAAATATACACACACTTACAATGATTGGTTTCAGATCTTTAAATATTACAAACAAGAGATTTATATCCTCATCCAGAACTCTTCTTCAAAACAAGCCTCAAGTCCCTGCATTCACCTGGGTGGACTTTTTTGCCGTTAAGAAGCAAGAAAGAAGAGTTAATGTTATATCTGGTGTTCTTACAGGTTTCATAACATCCAACATGGCCTTTGCATATGCAGCCAATGTTGAAATAGACCCAACACAAACTGTCTTTGGTGTTGATCCATCGATTGTGATCGTTGGTGGATGCATGACCGCTGGTATCCTTGGATACCTGATTGGGCCAGCCTTTGGAAGACCAATCTTCAAGTTTGTCAATAGAAATGTGTTGAAGCAGTATAACGAAAAGACCAAGACATTCTTGGAGCATGTCAAGAAGCATAGAGTCGATGCCACCTCGCAATCATTGAATAACCCACCACCAGACTACTACGGGGAAAAGATTGGCTCTTTGAAGGAGTACAAGACCTGGTTAAGAGATTCCAACGCCTATAGATTCAACAATGGTGATTTATAATGAGTTTTAATGTAAATACAATCATCAAGCCTGATGACCTTTTTTTTTTTTTTCTTATCTATACGTCAAGCGCAGGATTAGCAGCAAAAGTATGGTTATTGACTAGAAAGGGGAGAGCTTTTTTTTTTTTGCTGCTATTTTGGAAAAAAAAAAAAGGAAGCTTGATTTAAGAGCTATCCCTATAGTGTTCAATAGTTGAAGTTTTCATTTCTTTTGATTAAGACAAAGAAAATAGTCTAACTGAACCCATACACCATCAACATGCCTTCAAGTAACAATTCCTTCATATCAGTAACTAAAAACGATGCTTTGCTAATCGTGATCTCTTTCATCATCCCACCATTGAGTGTTTATCTGAGACAGGGCTTTTGGAACAAAGACTTTTTGATTAATGTGTTGCTGACGATGTTTTTCGGTATACCCGGCTGCGTGCATGGCATATATGTAATTTATACAACGTCATCTTTGAGACAGCCTTCTGAGCATGAAGTACAAAGCTCTAGATTGGAAGAGGGAACAGCCCACAACGAGCCACCACAGTATGATTCAACTAGCCAAAGCAGCCCTCTGTTGAACAATGACATACAAGGCTCAATGGATAACAAAATGCAACATTAGAATGCTTAGTGTTATATATATGTTTAACGGTCACTTGACCCACTTATCAGCTGCGGCTTACTCCGCTTCAAACAAAACAGCCGTTCAAGGGATTTTTGTTGGTCACGCCTGTCAACGTAAAAAGCACCCTTTCCCATGTCAAGGGCACTGTAATAGTATCCGCACATCTTTCTTTTTTTTTCGGGTGTGAGTGCACACAGTTGCTTAGAAACAACCGCACAAAAATCAAACTTTAAGTTCTATCATTTTGTTTTTTTTTTCTGGCTTTTTTTTCCTAAACGCCTTTTTCATGGTAAACAAATGAGTTGAGTGATGGAATTTCTTTCCCCTTTGGGAAACTGGGCAACTGAAACAACATATTAAATTACGCACACCCACACATTTTTTCTTGAAATTCCAGTTGTTGTTTTTTTTTTTTCAATGTTTTTTTTCCAGGTGTTCTGGAGTTTGCACATTCCCTGTTAACAAGTTGTCTCTGCATAGGTTGTTGCTATACCACTTTATTTTTATTTTTATTTTTAAATAATGATAATTAAATCATAACATTGGTTAATAACTACATTAATTCATTAATTAAATAGGAAAAGCTAAAAACCATTAAAAAATTTTCAATAAACTTTTGTAACATAATCTATAACAAACAGCCAATTATAACTGTACTTTTTTTTTAATCCAACTGACCCTTATACTTTCATTACAACAAAAACAAAATTTTATTACCCATTTAAAAAATGCAAATTTTAAACTTTATTTTAACAGCCTTAGTAGCCATGGAATTCTCCTTGGTCTCTGCTGCTTCTCACAAACACTCTAGCAGTCAAAGCAAGGAATTGTCTTCTACCACCTTATCCAAGTCTTCTTCATCAACCAAGGCTTCCAGCTCTACCAAGGCTCCTGTCTCTTCTGTCAACCAAACCTACATTCCAGGCCAAAACTGGAGCTCTTTGACTCCAACCAACACCTACCAATGTGGTTTTGTTAACTTCACCTCCAGCTTCGGTGTTGCTGTCAAGACTGTTTCCTTCGGTAGCTTAAACTCCACCAACTCCACCTCAACCAAGGCCAAGAGAGACTTAATTGCTCCAACCCAAGCTGTTGACGTTGTTGTTGGTCAAGTCAGAGCCTTGGCTCCAACCACCACCGGTGTTGTTGTCACAGATGTCACCACCACCTTCACCAGAACAAAGACCATCATCTCCACTTCTGTTGCTACTTTAACTGCCAACACCACTGCTTTGAATGAAACCTCCCAATTAGGTTACAACTTAACCTTGAAACGGTACCTTAGTCAACGCTTCTTTTGCCAACATCTCCTTTGCTAACTTCAGCATGTACGGCAACAACTCTTTGCTTAACTCCACTTACCTAAACAGCACCGCCTCTTACTTGAACTCCACTCACCAAGTCAACACCACCTCCTACAACAGCACAGTCAAGTGTTCTGCCAAGTTGCCAGACTTCTTCAATGATGTTTCTTGTCAAACCAACACCACCTTGTCTGTTTCCTTGGAAAACGGTGTCTTGAGAGACGCCGCCGGTAAGATCGGTTCCATCGTTTCATCCCACCAATTCCAATTCAACGGTCCATGGCCAGCTGAAGGTACCATCTTTGCTAAAGGTTGGTCCATCACTCCAGAAAACACCTTGGCCATTGGTGATAACGACATCTTCTACGAATGTCTATCCGGCGATGGTTACTACGACTTATTCAACGAATTCATTGGCTCCCAATGTATTCCTATCCAATTAGAAGTTGTTTCTTTAGTAGATTGTTAATTTATATACAAGTGATAATAAAAATAAACCCTTAAAGAATACCCAATAAAAAAAACCAATGATATCTTTTTATTTTACATATGCCAAGTATGTTTCTGAGGCTGAAACTGTTTCTTTGTTTTTAGCTGATTTCCTCTAAGCTAAAAGAAGACTTCATATACATTACGATATGGTATTGATTAAGAAGCTCCAAAAAAAACATAATTGTAAGCATTTGGTTTGTTTCACTGTAGACCAAATGCAAAAAAAAATCAAACTCCGCGACGGGGAATCGAACCCCGATCAGGCACGCGACAAGCGCCTATTCTAACCGTTAAACTATCACGGATTGTTAATTTTTTATATACACTGATAATAATTCATTTTATAAATCGCATTGATTTTGTAAACAAACATTGAACATTAATGAAAGATATGGTTTAAAAGTACTATTGATTTTGAAGACTCATTGCACCCAACTGACTTTGTGTTTAAAAAGAGCTGTCAAATTCACCAACAAAAACTTTTAAAAAAATTTATACATAAAAAATTCAAACATTTGTCGTTTGAAACAACAACAAAAAATTAGTTCTGGAATATAACAACTTAGAAGCTTGTCTAATTTACTCCTTTCTTTATATAATAACTTATGTTAACTATTAATAAATAATTCATATTTTTTGTTTCTTTTGCCTTAATTAACTTTTTGCTTCAATGTTGACTTCATCGTTTGCAACAGAGGAATTGGAGTCAACAGCATCGTCGATGTTCAAGTAATCTGTTTTATCCAAGCCATCCAAGATAGCATACGGATCCAGCTTTCCGTCGACTTTGATCATACCAAACTTGACACATTCTTCAGGACTGAAACAATCAAAGTAATCAATTGGATCAACTAAGCCTACTCTTGGGTTCTTGTATGGGAAGATCTTGTAACTCAATAGATACAATGGGATGGTAATCATAGGAACAAATAGGAAGTATCCATAGTAGAATCTCATCATGCCCAGGTTGTAGCTCTTGTCTGGGTAGCAAGTATAGTATAGACCAGGAATACCTAAGGTAATACCAATGCATGCAACTACAATAGCTCTGTAGTTGACACCGTTGTGGTACCAGTAGGTACCAGATGGGGATGTTGTGAAGAAGTCGATCAAAGACAGTCTCTTTCTGATAAAGTAGTAGTCACACCACAGGAAAGTTATGGATGGGGTAACAAACAATCCAAAGGCACTCATGACAGTTAAGAACTTAGAGGCTCCAGTGTAAAATGTCCACGGATTAGTGGCCCATCCACCAACTACAACACACAGTAGAGTTCCTCTTTGGATGTTAAAGTATCTAGGAGCATACAGAGCCAGGTCCATACCAACAGGCATATGCATTTTGGGTCATGTTCAACATTAAGTTGACTTGATGTAAAGGCAATACCTAAGAAGAATGTAGCAGCTCTTGCTTTTGAAGAGTAGTTGTCGTTTAGCCATTGGCCAGTAATATCAGCAGGCAAGAAGTATGATGTGCCGTATAGTGTTATGCAGCATGAAGAGCATATCAAACCAAAAGTTGCAACTAGAGTAGCAGCACCCAAAATAGCAAAAATCAAAGATATGCTGATTCTCAATTTATCGTTACTTCTGGTAAAACGTTGGTAATCGTTACCATTCAAGATGGCATTGGCAACACCACTTATCCAAATGGTGAATGACATACAGCCAGGTGAAGGCTCTATCAGATGTTTTCATAGTATCCTTGGCATACCATAGTTCACCAGGACCGCCTGCGGTCTTTCTTAAATAAATGAACATACCCAGGATACCAAAGAATGTAGCACCACACGATATCAGAGACAGTTTGGCTGTTTTTCTTGGATGAACAAAAGCCAACATACCGCAAATGATTAAAAACACGATGAACCCAACAAGACCCTTAGCATCTAGCCCGGATTTCAAGCTGAAGCTGTCCCAATTTAGGTAGCTGTGTGAAAAGGAGTCAAAGACCATATTCAGTAAAGAACCACCACCCCAAGCTTGGTAACCAAACGTAACAAAGGACAAAGCAATTCTAATTAAAACACCGAAGTAAGACCCGTTGATACCATAGGTCATTCTCTGGGATAACCCAAACCCGATATGGAAGTCAGAACCGTTGTTGGCTGACAAAATCAGCATAGCAATGACTATACAGTTGGCTATGATTAAAGCACCAATAATTTCTGGTGTTGATAGGCCTAGCTCGTTGAATGTGATGGCAGTAGAGAAAGTTGGAATAGAGAAATTAGGCAGACCCCAGTATCCAAGCATGGACCAGAACCCCCATGTTTGGTCTTCGAATTTTATGGGTTCCAGATCAGGGTTTCTTAAAGAGGAGATGACTTTGCCTTCATGTGGAATTTCAAATTTTTTCATGAACTTCTGAAAACTTGTTTCGGGCTGAACCTCTTTCTCCATCTCAAGAGTCTGCTTTAAAATATGTTTTTCATCATTGGAAACGATGGACTTGATGTGGTTTATGTCGGCTGACACGACAGTTTCTAAAGCAGGATTGCTTTGAAATACCTCTTTGGATGATTTGGAGTGCAGCATTATACTAGTTTAATCTATGGGGTTTTATAAAGACTTTTCAAATAAATAATAAGCGAAGTAACAATGCTGTGCGCTCTTTTATATAGTATTTTCAAAAAGGTAATGAACAACTTTTTCTATTAATGCTATTGACGAAGTAGTTCACTCGCATGTTTTTTTTACACGTAAATGCTTGCTTGATCTTGACCCTTATCTAGTTAAAGTTGCTCAATTTAAAAAAATAATCTTAACTTTCTTGTAGCATTTTGATAATGACAATACCAAAAAAAATGTCGGCTCGAAATAAGCGATCGGCAACTTTTGAAATCAAACATGATTTCGGCGATATAGGCAGCTTTCCAAGATTTTTGAAAAAAGGAGAGATGCTGATACGGTTATCGTGTTTTTTTCGCTAATAATTGTTGACAGATTTATATAATTAATAATTAAAGACATGAAAGAAAAAGAAAAGAAAAAAAAGAAACCAAATACTAACTTAAAGCATTATGAAAAAAAACCAAATTTGAAAACCAAAAAAAAAAAATCTGACAAAAAAAAACCTCCATTTTTTATCAATGCACACTATGTTTAAAACAAATCTTCTTCTTCGTCGTCACCGGCAGCTTTGACTAAATCCAAAAATGTTTCCTTTGATACTTCCGATATTAATTTAGACTGTTCTTTTTCCTTGTGTATGATGGACTTGATGTTGGAAGAAGCTAGTTTCTCAGTGACTTGTCTTTCTGTTTTCAGTTGGGTTGTGGTGATGACGTTGAATAGTCTAACAACACCCTTTTGTGCAATTTTCTTAAGTCTCTTTTCTTGCTCCAGCAACTTTTGGACACTGTTATCTTCAGTTATGTTTTCTGGGATTATTTCGCTTTTTCTAGATTTGGTTAGGAATTTCTTCTTTTCACGACTTAGAAGTTTTCTTGCTTTTTCGTCTAGTTTATCTTGCTCAACCTTCTCTAAGTTTTTCTTTTGTCTGGCCATAATAGGATCAATTCTGTCATATTGTTTCAAGTGGGATCCCAAAATTGCGGACATTGCAGAACTGAACTGCTCTGAACCATCGTCATTCTTGGCCATCTTTTGTTTCTTGACAGCATTGGTGTTTTCTATATCATTTAAATCAAAATCAGATTGAGAAGACTCAGACTGGGAAGAAGCGGCTTCTTCTTCAGAGGATGAGTTGCTAGAGTCCGATGATGTATTTTTTAACTTTGGAGTTTCTTCCTTGATATCACTGAGTTTTCTCTTTTTCTGTGCAAGAGTGATTTTCTTATTTGAAGCCATATCTATTTATGTGAATGCTTAATTAGATCTTGTATGGTTGTATTATGTTTGTTATATATTCTAATCAATGGTTAACGTGTTATGTTATCAATTAGTCACTTTTTTGTTACCTTAATGTATTTGAAAAAAATTAACAAAATTCAAAGAAAAAAATGAAGGAACCAAGAAAAAAGTGAAAAAGAAAAGAAAAAGAAGCTAAACGGGTATTATTCCCAAATAGGAAGTTCTTAGTTTGTTTCGATGTAAAGATATCTGTGTGTGGGTTTTTCTTCGCACCAAAAAAATTCAAAAAAAAAAAGAAATGTTACTTTTTGTTAGTGAGAAAAAAAATAGAATAAACTATAATCACGTGTGTTGTTGAAACACGTGAAATCCAAAATCTCACCCTATGTTTCACGTGACAGCAATTGTCATCTTCAAGTTTTTGTTTACTTTTCTTCTTCTTACTTTTTTTTTGTGATTGGCTTCTTTGAGATGAAACACTTATATAACAACATTATAGGTGGATTAATACATAATAATAGTAAACCAAAACGCTCTATTTTTTAACTATATATGAATTATTTTATCCAATTAACTCAACTATTTAATAATGCCAGACATTAACCTGAAAAACCAAAATAAAAGACCCTTTAGTCAGATGAATACTGAATTGATCAATATAGATTTCATGCAAAATAAAAAAATTGTTGTTTCTAAGCTGCAAACTCCAACAAAAATAAACCAAATAGCCCACAAAACTGATTACGATATAGAAGTTAACAGAAATACTAACAACAAAGCGGTGGACAACAACTTGGATTTATTTTACCAAGAAAATGAGTCCAAGTTGAAAGATCTAGAAAACAAATTGGTTTCTTTAAATCAAAAAGAAAAGGAGCAGTATGAGTTGCATAGCTCTTTGAAGGAAACTTTGAATGATGAATATAACCTGAAGAAGGAAAATCTACAGGAAATTGTGGATGGCTTGATATCAAAAGCTCAAAACATAAAAACATCAACAGAAAATCTCAAAGAGACTCTTAGTGAAAAGATCGCAATGCTAAACAAAAAATATGAACTACAAGAACTTGAAATCAGCAAAAATTTTAGAAAAGATTTTGAACTCAAGGAAGAGGAGTTTTTTAATCAGAAGGCGAAGTATGAGGATGAGGTTCAAGTAGAAAAAGATAACTTGAGATCTGCGATTAATGATTTAAATACCCAAATACAAGAGCAAACGCAGTATTTCCTGTCAAACGCAGAGTTTGACGCCAAGAAGAGAGAGCTCGGAATTGAAATGAATAACATCAGAAGTGAAAATTTTGAAAAGCTAAATGAAAAAACGGAATTAATCATAAAGCAAAACAAAGACTTGAAAAGTGAAATCGATGTGTTTGAAAAGAACATTGCCATGAAGTTGATACCTAAAAATGATCTTCTCAAAAGAAGTGTAGAGAAGGAAAACGCAAATCTACAAACTGTCAATGAAACAAGAAAAAGAAAAATCGAGGAGAGTGCCACTTTAGCTAAACAATACGAAAAGATGCAGCTAAGGTACAATTCATTACAGTCAGAACTATCAATCTACGAAAATAAAATTAAAAACATGAAAGACTCTATTCAAAAATACAAAGATGAACTACAAAAAAAGGAAACCACTAGACGTCTGCTGCACAATGAATTGCAAGATTTAAGAGGTAATATCAGAGTCTTTTGTAGAATTAAACCAGAAGTGAATCCACAATTCATCTTAAAGGAAATTAACGCTCTTGACCCTGACGAATCTATTAACGATGAAGAAGCTTTGAACAGGTTTGACAGAGCTCAGCTACAAATAGAAATGCCTGCTGAGCTGCTGGGGAAACAAGGCTCATCTCCTAGAAAGCAACAGCCTAACAATACTATTTTTGAGTTTGATAGAATATTCAATGAACAAAGTTCAAATGAAGAAGTGTTTGATGAGGTTTCACAATTAGTTCAAAGCTCCCTTGATGGGTACAAGGTGTGCATTTTTGCATATGGTCAAACAGGATCCGGAAAAACTTATACAATGTTAAACCCTGGAGACGGTATTATTCCATCGACTTTAAGACACATATACACATGGGTTGATGATTTAAAAAGCTTAGGTTGGGAATATAAAATGGACATACAGTTTGTGGAGATTTATAATGATACCATCAATGACTTATTAGCATTTAAAAGTCCCAGTGGAAATGCAACCGCTAGGATTACTGGCCTAAAGAAGAAAATAGATATAAGACATATAAACGGAAATACTTCTCTAACCAATGTCGAGCAGATAGATATAACGAACTTAGACAATGTAGAAGAGATTTTAAAAAAGCCATGAAGTACAGAGCTACAAATGCAACCAAGGAAAATGAAAACTCTTCAAGATCACATTCTGTATTTACCATCTTTTTGAAGGGATTCAATAAGTTGACAAACGAAACATCCAGTGGTGTTTTGAACTTAATTGACTTGGCTGGTAGTGAAAGACTAAACAAGTCTCAAGCAGGTGGTGACAGGTTGAAAGAAACACAGCACATCAACAAATCTTTGAGTTGTTTAGGGTGATGTCATTCATTCATTGAGTAACAGCAGCCAAAAATCAGCACATATTCCATTCAGAAACTCAAAATTAACTTACATGTTGCAAAACTACTTGACTGGGGAAGGAAAAACTTTAATGTTTGTTAATGTATCTAAGAAAAGCTATTTTGAAACTTTAAACTCACTAAGATTCTCGACAAAAGTGAACGATACTAAGATGAGATAGAATATTTAGATTGTTATTTATATACAGTGATTTGATCAATTGTCATCTATGGAAATATCATCGGAAAACCCTTGCAACCTTCTTATAGCCCAATTCTGGCCAATAAATTGAACATCCTTGTCGGATTCACCTTCTGTGGTTGTATAAGTTCTCCACCAAGATGGGGATTTGAATCTGGGATCTTCAAACGGAAAACCTCTATATTCGTGTCTTATTTTTGCAACATGCTCTCTCAGAGTAGCAGCAACTTGGGATCTGAGTTTTTGGGCTTCTTCGGAGAATTTCAAGTTGTCGTTCAAATCCATCAGTCTTTCGTTTGTGGTAGAGTACTTTGTGCACAAATCGTTCCATTCTTTTCTAAAGCCTTCAATAATATCTTCGGCGATTTGTTCACCTATGGCAACATTTATTTCGGCACCAAAGTTTGCTGGTAGGTATCTGCTGACTGCTGTACCTGCTGCAGATTCCGGAGCAACTTTTTCGAAGCCTGTAGCAAACATAGGCACAATAACAGGCGCCTTTGTGCTCTCCAAAATCAATCTGGTTATACCCCACTTGAAGTATCTCATTGAGTTGTTGAATGGTGGTTGCAATTGCAAAACGAAACCTTCGGGGTATACGTGAACCCAGCTTGGAGTTTGTCTTAGTACCGGAGGCTTGTAGTGGCCCGATGCTTTTTCACCAGGCTCCAAAACCTTTAGTTTTATATCGTTTTGTGCAACGTCACTTCTAATGTAATCTATGTCTATAGAGTCGTCAGGAGATAGTAATCTTATGGCAGCGTCTAGTGAGCCTTGGAATGGGCCTCTACCAAATCTTTCGGTGCTCAGGGTCTGTCCCAAAGAAAAGAACTTTGTCAAAAATGGAGACGAAAAACATACATTGGAAGCACCCAGACACCATCTGAAGTTGTTTTTATGCTTTACATAGAAAGAAAACGGCAGCATCCCCCAAACAAAAGGATCGTCTACTACACTCATGTGGTTCATGATGGTCATGATACCTCTATTTTCGTTTTCAGCTTTCGTCATTGCATTGTCAAGATTGTCTAATCCTGACAATTTAGGTTTGTAGAATATATTAAGAAAAGATTTTGTCACAAATACCGTGAAGTACATGGTACTTTTACTGTAAAAGTTCCATGATGATTTGTCTCTTGGAAATTCCGATAAAAAATCATCACCTCTTTCTAAAACATTAGGCAAAGACATGATAAATAATAATTAACTTTTTACTATTTACAAGTATATTTGAAAGCTATGCAATGTCTTGGCTAGCTTACTGAGCTATGATTTTGGGTTTGCTAGCTTTAGAAAAAAAAAAGTTATGTCTTGTATTCTTATATTCAAATGTTTTTACATAAAATTTCAAATTTTAATAAAAAACGGAAAAAAAAAAAAATGTTGAGAAAAGCTTCACAATCTGAATCCCGTTAGTCACGTGTGGCTGCATTGATTGCCAAAAGAAAAATTGGGTTTTAATTAAAGTGATATTAAAACACCATTTGAGATTGTCCATTTGTATTCGTGTTTATTGCTTACTTTGTTACTCTCTCTTTGGCCGCCTACTTTTATTTCAGCAAAACCCAGATTCACAAAAAACATATCAACTTCTTCTTGAACCTCCTCACTAGTTGGTACTGCTTGAAATGAAACGTTGTTGTTCAAATCCTCTAGATTCAACTTGACCATGAAAAGCAACGGTATACAAATCTCATTCATAAAGTTTCCTATTAGCTGCTCTTCGGCATCTCTTCTATCTGAATCTTTTCTTCTGATAAGCTTGACCGGTTTTTTGTTCTTCAACTTCGACGCAAGGTTTTTGAACTTCTGGCTTTTTTTACTTTCTTTTATAAGCATGTCCGTGTTTTGCTTATGCTCCTTGACCAATGCTTTGCATTCCTCTTTTTCTAGTAATTTTTCTATACAGTAGTTAGTATATCCCAGAGATTCTCCGACTTTATTTTGATTGTGAAGCTCTATAGCTTTTAGCAAAACAGATAAGGGAGAGCTGTAGCTAACAAATGGTAAGGCTTTAAGGTTTTTCATTATGCTTATATTGTTCTTGTAATCTATCTTTGGAACGGCTCTGCTTGAATAGACAATGTCTTCTTTGATGCTGTTATAGTGAGTAAACAGTATCTTAATATCTAAAATAATGTCGCAAATAAGTAGGTACTCATCACATCCGTATTTATAGGAAACTTCATCATCGAATGCTAAGCTCAGTAATCCAAAATAATTGTTGAAGCAATATTTGCTTTTTTTATAATAAATTTGACACTCCTCAAGGTTTGAAGTCAACATAGTATTCAGGTAGGAAATTCCATTCATCTTGAAAAGCTTTGCCATATGAATTAAACAAGTGCACAAAAAAATTTCTTCTTCTAGTTTACCATTAAGTCTGTTTATCAAAATGTTTATTTTATCTAGTGTATTGTAAATTATTTCTGGATTGGTGGTATTATCCGTTTTATAGCATGTTTCAATGCTGTTACACAAAGAATCAACAAAGCTGCCAATACTAGGATCTTTAAGAACCCAACGTTCAGACTCCTTTTTAAATTGTCTAGGGGTGTATTCTGATAGCTTGTTATGACTCATGTGGTATGTCTTCAGCACGGTTTTATGCCTTATGGTCAGATTTACCACTTTTCATTGATAAGGGAAAAGCAACATAGTGTATGGTCGCTACCGAATATGAACGTCTAAGAAAAAAATTTGAGAACGCGTAAAACAGAGAGCACGAAAAAAAAAAAACAAATGTTATGGTAAACGCGGCAAGTTCACTTTGAGTGTTCACTTCTTCGTTTTTTTTTCTTCTTACTTGTGTTGGGATCAACATCTTGTTGAGTAATAAGTTACTACTAATTCCAAAGAACATCACAACCATCAACTTGCTACCTTTGATAATGTCTAATTTGAGAAGATCAGAAAGAATACAAAAACATCAACCAACTGACACAAACAGTGCTGAAACAACACCAACCAAAAAGAAAAGAAAATTGAACAGACAAGATCTGGAAACAAACTTCAACTCTTTAAATGAGGACTTTGTTCCAACCAAACTGTTTGCAAATTTATCTTATGATAAAGAAGATTTGGATATTGCTGAGCTTGCTGAAGAATGGTTGAACACATATGAACAAAACCCAGCAACTGCTCAGAAGGAAATCATAAACTTTATTCTGAATTGCTGCGGTTCTTTAATTACCGTTGAAGAACACGACATCTCAGATCCAACCAATGCTGGTGAAATAGCGCAAGAACTGGAATTATCTTTTAAAAATCAAGGAGTCTTTGAGTTTTACTTGCTGAACAGCAAAAATAACGACAAAAAAGCCAAGTTATACAAAAACTTGTACAAGAATTTTTTAATCTTCTTTGATGAGTTAATCATCAATGCTGACGAAAAGTCTTTAATAGCTGCTGAAATTGAAAACGATGGTGAATCTGAAAACGAAGAATATCAATTGAGTGTCAATCCCTTGATTTTCGAATTGTTGATTTGGCTATCCAAGTTTAGCTCTTCTCATATTTCAGCCTTTAGATTAACTGCTACATTGGCTTTTTACCAAATTCAAACATCTATTAACCAGCTGATTCCACTAAGAAAAAGCAAAGCTGAGTCATTGAAGAAGTTGATTGAAAACGAAAAAAATAAGAAGGATTCAAATAGGATCAACAACATAGCTGTTAAAAACTGGGAAGATCTATTACAAAGTGAATTGAGCTATTTGAATGTATTAAGCACCATTTCAGAAGATGCCTTAGCATCATGTTTTGTTAACAGAATTAGAGACACCCTTGCCTCAATTAGATCAGAGTCTATAATTTTTTTAACAAAATGGATGAAATTTCTGCCTTCTGAATATTACCAAAGTTCCTATTTCAAGTACTATAGTTGGTTATTAAGAGATGATGATATTAGTGTTAAAACCAATGTCATGTCATGTTTATCAGAGATTTCCGAGCTGGTTGTAAACAACAAAGCTACCAAGAAAAAATCCAAAAGCAATCTTCTGATCACACCATTCCACAACTTCGTAAGTGAGAACTTAAACTATATTCTGTCGTTTGTTTATTACGAAAGTGATTTGGAAATAAAAATAGACACCTTACAGTTTATTTACACAATTATTGATACAAAATGGGTAAGCTCTGATGATTTGTTGGCCATATGTTCCATGATGTTCACCAATATGGATAAATATGCTTCATTACCTTCATTGACCTCTAAGAATAAGGAATCTCGATTACTCATCATATTGAGTAAATTATTTCATAAAGCAGAAGCTATTGAAAGAGCTGGTTCTTCTAATAAGAAGAAATCTAACTCTACATTAGAAACTTTTTTGAAATACTTCTACAAAGTTTTCCATACACATTTGAAGATTATCGAAGGTGGTTGTACTTATTCTAATGTGCACAAACAAAAAGTAGAGGTTTCTATTGAGAGTATCTCAAAATACGAGCAGCAGATTATGCAAGTTGCTGAGTTTTTGTCTTCAGTTTATGACGAAACCTTACAAAATTTGGCTGAAGAGATTGTTGAAAATACCGTTGTTGAAAACATCAACATTGATGATTTTACAAGATTGTGGAACGAGACTAATTTTAAATTGGTTTTGTTTGATGGTTACTGCAATGGTATCATTTCATCAAATAAGTTTGCTGCTGAAAACATAAGGGATAATGTAACTGCTCATTTGACATCTATTTTCAAGCAATTTATCAAACCAGGAATGTCATCTAATGATTTTTCTCACCTAGTGGGTATACTAACAATGTTTGGTTACGATGATTTTTCTGAAGAGAATGACATATTTGAGATCTCAGAAACATTTGTAAACTTCTTCTTTTCAAACGGTTTAACGAGTTATAGTGATGCTTTGATGAAACAATCCTTAAACAAAACAATGAGCTATTATCAAAATCCTCAGTTTGATAGCAAAATTAAAGAGAGTTGGGAAAGAAACTTCAAATCATTGATGGATAAGGGGCTTAAATACTTGAAAGAGATTGCCTCAAAAAAGAATTCTTTTGGCTCTGCTGGTTTTGATGGCTTCATTCAAGAATTTTTCTTTATCTACATGAATAAGCTGACTATATGCTTGAACCACTTTGATGTGGAACTATCCGAGGAGTTTTTAGCTTTGTACAAAAAATTGGTTGTAGCAAACTTTGTGACAATGATTGATGAGATTGAGGCACCAAATGTTTTGAACTTTGATGTATATTCGTCACTTTGTTTTAAAAAAATCATTGACATAAATAATTTACTTCCAAATGAAGCTGCTGACATGACCTCACAAGGTATCGACTGGGATTTAATAGTGTCACACACCGGAAGCATAGACTCCTTAGCTCGTGAACTGTTAGAAAAAACTGCTGAGCTACAAATTATTGACTATGATTCAGATGTTATCAGATATGTGAAGTCAAATTTATCTGAGAATTTAGTTGATATCCTTCTGTCATATTACAATGTCGTTAACAAAATTCAAAAGTTCAACACAACCATTCATTTGACTGGACTGGATGGCTTCACCATTGATGAGAATATATTTGGAGCTATGAGAGAAGCATTTATCTTTTATGAATCTAAGGTATTAAATTCAGATACCCGTGATGAATACGAGTATATCAAGTTGTGTGCTTTGAGTCTTAAAATGAAAAGTTTATTGTTGGTCAAAGATATTCCGCTTGAGACATCTTCTCTTTGGAGAAGATTGCTGATCAATAAAAATAGATTGGGACCTGAATACATCTCTATAATAACTTAAATGATAGTGTTATATACCCTGATAATTCCAAATCAAAAGAAAAAAAAAAAGAAAATAATACTAATTACATAAATAGTTCATAATGTAGATTAGCATCATCGTTGATTTCGTCTATAATACCTTTTCCAGGCTTGATATGCAAAACAGCACCACGGTTTCTATGAATGCCACAATAGTTAGGAGCACTGAAAACAGTGATCACACATTTGTCGTGAGAGTAGTCAATACCATTTAATTTCATCTCATGGGATCTGATTATCTTTTTCAAATTATTGTGGTTCAAAAACTTCTTTGTGATGTTTCTACCAAAGGAAAATCCAAGGCCTCTTTTAGATGGACCTAAGTCATCTGCTTCTTCTGTAGGATCTGTCCATAGAAGATCATGGAACAACCCAATGCTGTCAGGTTCACAGAACCTGTTAATTCTCAAAATTTCTTCTATTTTTGTATAAGGATTGGACATTAGCCCACCATGCATAATCAAATATTCGTTATTAACACAGATTGATAAAGGAAGAGCATCAAAAGAGTTCAAGAATAATGTGTGAATGAAACGATCATATTTTACAAATACCTCTTCTTTGAAACCATAAATGTTCGACATTGATCTGCTCTCATGGTTTCCTCTGTTCATGTAAATATTCTTAGGATATACTATTTTCAAAGAGTAAAGAAGCAGAGCTATTTCACAACTATATTGGCCTCTGTCAACAAAATCCCCATTGAAAATATAGATATGGTCGTCACTAACTTTACCAAACATATGAAATATTTTCTTAACCGTTGTGAATTCACCATGAACATCCCCAATAACTGTGATAAGCTTATCATTTTCTTTGTTGTCAAGATATATTAAATTAGGTTCCGATCTAAAAATATGTGTTGCTTGAAGAACGATTGCTTGAACCAGATGGATAGGGAAAGAAAATCTTGAACGACCATGAGGTCTGAAAATTTCGTTCACCATCAATGCAATAAATTCTTGATTTAGTCCATCAATTTGCACATGCTTAGTAAAGTCCTGTCCAGACACATTATACTCATCATCCATTTGGGTATACAATTCTTCCATATAAGCCAAGTAATCGTCCTCAGTTAATGTTGAAGTTGTTTTTTCTTTAACATTTTCTTCTATAAGGCGAATTTTCAGATTCTCATACAAATAGTGATCTTCTATGAGTTGCCATTCCTTTTGACAATCTTCTAGTTCTTTGCCTTTAAGTACAAGTTCATTTGGGTGCAAGAAATCAGTCTCGCAGGTGTATACGTTTTGTTGATTTTTATGAACTTTGTTAAGCGAAGTATTATTGTACTTCTTGCGATATATCAAGTTTGATGTATCAGCAGACATATTTTCTAATGTAGGGTTAAACGAACCAAGGCTACCTTTTTTATTTTCAAAGTTTTTTGATACAGTTGGTTTGGTCTTTTGATTCAGTTGTTATTTCTGTAATAAAAATTACCGTACTTTAACTGCTCATCGATAATTTGACTTTTAAAAATTTCAATGAGAAAAAAAAAAAATGGATCCGCCTTTATTTTTTTTTTTTTATTGTTGATTTTTGTCCCAAGCAAAAGGCCAGAAAAAAAAAAAAAGAAAGTAACAAGGCACATCTCTTCCTAATTAGGCAATTGTGACAAACAAAACTACTGTCATTGAGTCAACAGCCAAGCTCTTAAACTTATAGAATGTAATCTAACATACTTGAACTTTGGATATATAAAATTACCATTTGATTGTTTTTAAGTAACTGCTATCTTCGCTATTAGAATTTTCATCATTGAACAGCTTACTGCCCTTGGTTTTAACATCCAAATCCAAACTTGGCAATATTTTGATTTTTCTTTTAAGCTCGTTTTCAAGCAAGATCTTGTAATTCCAATCTAAGAAATCTTCTATATTATAATTCAATTTTCTAAACGGTTGCTTGAAAATTTTGGCTAAAGATGCAACGTTAGGATGGTAATGGTCCATAAGAGTGTCTATTTCCCACAAAGAACTGTTTATGGCATCAGTCAATTCCGGATCTACTTCATTTATATCATATGGGTCTATAAATTTCAAATTCTTAACTTTATCATATAGTTCGTAGTTCTTTGGTACAAATTCCGGATCGTGAATCAAAATCATACAATTTGGATGCAGTTTCAATAAGTTGTATATCAATGGTAAAATGGAGACTATGGCACCTGGTGAAGCTGTCAGCAGTAATCTCGACATTCTTTTGATGAAAGAGGCTATCAAGTTAATCGACAAATGAGAACTTCTCAAAAACAATTCTATTAATCTTATAAATCTTGATCTGTACTTCAAATGCAACAGCTCTTCGGTAAACAAAGCATATAGCTTTAAATAGAAATTAGGATATTCTAGGTTGAACATATGCATTAAGTTGAATAAACCATTCAGGGCCAATAACTTAACAGATAGATCAGAAGTCTTGTTGTCGTAACAATCGGTTAAGAAATCCATTAGCTTTGTAGGTTGTTTTAATCTAGGCATAACTCTTTTATGCAGTATGGTTAAGATCGTCTTGAATTGTTCATTAGTTATTTTGTTGTTAGATAGAATATTCAGCCAATTGTCCTCAAATGCTGTTTTGAACTTACCTTCGTTTTCCATTAAAGTAGGTGGATGAGGTACAAACACATCTAAGTCAGCTTCTTTATCATCGTAGTTGCTGTCATGGTTAACTAATTGCAACCAATAGCCAGCATTTAATTCAGAGTCTGCAGTAATATTGTTTTGATTGGCTTCAAATAAGCTTTGCAACTCTACTTGGAAGTAAAATTGAATATCAGCATACTTTTTATAGTAGTTTTCACTAAAATGTTTTACTAAGTAGGTTTTGTCACTATTGGAGTTCTCGAACAAAGTACTGATTAATTTTTGTAAAGCTTTATTAGGGAAATATGAAGCACCCATTTTAGAGGCAAAAAAGGTAGCCTCTAGTTCTAAGCATTTCATAAAAATGTCAATACAATCCAATGACAGAGAATTCTCTTCTTTTAGATTATTGATGTAATAGAATAAAATCTTGTTTTTAAAATTTATGTCGTAGTTTTTTCTCAACCATTTGTATAAAATGGTTTCTTTTTCATTAGTGGCCATACTTGGGTTCAATTGTAACTTTACAGCTAATTTATAGTAGATTTTGTATAAGACGTGAGTTAAATATCTCAAGTTCTTCATGACTTCTTCATTTTCATCTTTGATTGAGGACAAGTCTTGATTATAGCTATCATATAAGTTTGTTAGTTTCAAGATATTATTGTAGTTTTTAGCCCCACCATCTATGATAGACTTGTAAAGTGGATCAACTTGACCTTTAAATGTATCCATGTTGATAGTATACTTCTTTATAGATAATGCTCCTTATTGGAATGTGTTTGGTTTTATAACTATTTGTAAAAGCTACATGAACTTTCTTGACGAAATTATAGGTTCTCTTTTCCTTTTTCAGAAATACTAGATGCGCTTTTTTTGTCGTTATGGGAAAAAATGTAAAAAAAAAAAAGAAATTTTTTGAAGATTGCAAAATAGCTAGTGACATGCGGATATAATTATTCTCTGAAAGAGCATTAAAACGTAGATGATATTGACATATGAAATAGAATATTTAACTAATCAATACATATAAGACCATATTGTTATTATTAAACTATTTAAAAATACTATAATTAGGCTTTTTGATGTCAATACTATATTACATTCTGTAAATAACAAATATTTCATTTCATTTTTCATGTTAGCTGTAGAATCACGTGCTGAGAGTTTGTTCAGATAACGCCAGATTTATTTATTTTTTTATTTTTTTTTTTTTATTTTTAAAAACAACCTAACTTAAAAAAAACATGTTTATACACTAACCAAAGATTACTACACAATGCTGACTTCATTTTTTATTGTGAATAACGATGGCAGCACAATTTTTAATAAGGTTTTTTCTGACTCTTTGAAAAAAAACGCTACATATAGAACTATTTTTACTAGTGATGTTATTATGGAAATCAACAACAAGGTCATGAGCGATATCAATAAAACAGAAAAAAATATTGCTAATCATATTTATAACGAGACACCCTTGAATAATAACTACTCTTTTGCACCACCGATTTTAACAATTGGGGTGACGACAATGATCTACATTTATAGAGACGGTTTGTTTTACGTTGCTGTGGTAAACAAAAACGAAGAAGCTATGCTCATCTGGGATAATCTCATAAAGTTATACGATATTCTGAATGATTTGAAGATTTTGAAGTCTTTGAGTTTGAAGGAAAGTCTGTTGAAACTGATCCATATTATCAATTTTGTAATAGATGAACATGGAGTCTTCCAAACCCAAAACTTCAAAACTGATGTCATAAATCACTTTTTGATTCAGTCTTATTAAAACAATTTATTATTGATAACAAAGTCGGAATAAGTTATCATGCACAAAAATATTTAGAATTGTTATGTCACCTTTACTTTTAGGTAATAAACAATGATATATCTGTGAAGAAGTTAATATATATCTATGTATAAAGCTGTCACTATTATCTAGTTAAACTACAGTAAGTGTGTTGTTAATACGCATATATTAATTATTTTAAAAACTTTTGTAAACTGAAGAAATTATTACTTTTAAGTTCATATTGACATTAAAACCTTCATTTAAGATATATATTTAGAATCAATTACTCAAGGTTAACACTTTCAGTTCATAGATTAATCGAAAAACACAATCCCCAAAATTTTTTAAATCAAAACTTTCAATAAAAAAAATCAACAGCAATGATACTCAAAATAATTATAACAATCACAGCAAATTTGGATACCTCATAGACGCAAACCAATGTGAAATGACATGAACAAATTCTAATATTATTTAGTTATCAAAAGTTATGCTGATAAAATTACATCAATTAATTAATTAACTATCCCTCGTAGTGTAACGGCTATCACGGCGCTCTTTCACAGCGTAGACCCGAGTTCGACTCTCGGCGGGGGAGGTTGCATCGGTGGTTTAATGGTAAAATTCAACGTTGCCATCGTTGAGCTCCGGGTTCGATTCCCGGCCGATGCAGTTAATTATTAATTACATTTTAATCCCTCGTAGTGTAACGGCTATCACGGCGCTCTTTCACAGCGTAGACCCGAGTTCGACTCTCGGCGGGGGAGTACAGCATCGGTGGTTTAATGGTAAAATTCAACGTTGCCATCGTTGAGCTCCGGGTTCGATTCCCGGCCGATGCATTTAAAGAGATTTCTCATTGTTTGAAATTTTTTTTTGTTTTTGCTGTAAAGTTAAGATGTAAATTTAATGTATTGCCAAATCCACATTGACGATATTCTTTTTTTCTATAATATTGTGCTATGCTTAATTTTTTTTTTTGAAAAACATGTAACTTTACATAAGGTGCGAAGCAATATGGTTATATCAAAATTGAGAAAACTCTCATTTATATTATCAAGGCCGGATAGTGACTTGAATATATAATATATAACGTAAATTTATATTTCCATACAAATGAATAAGCAGTATATTTTGGTAACTACTAATGAATAACTAACAGCAAAGGCTTCAATTGATTTAACATGTATAAGCCATCTCAAAACAGAATGAGTATGGAAAAGAAAAAATTAACTGTGTAAAGTATTAATAAGAATCTGTGGCGTAATGGTAGCGCATTGGATTCCAAATCCAAGGGTTGCAAGTTCAAGTCCTGTCAGGTTCAAATATTAATACTTTACGCTTTATTTTTTTGTAAATTTTTTTTTTTGTTTACATGTTTTTTTGTTTATGATCTAAGCCAAATTCATTAAGTTAAAAATGTAAACTATAAAGTAAATAATTGCATAAAAACCTAAAAAAACATAATATTTTTATTTTAGTAGTTAAACAATTGTATACATTTTTTTTTTTGAATGCAAAAATTGCTGCTAAGTTATTTTATAAATTAATTCCCTGACTCTTCTTGTAGTTATGAAATTAGATAATAACTATCCTAGCGAAAGTAGTTCCGTGACAAAACTTAAAAATAAATTACTTATGGATAAAGCTCAAAAATATGATTCAAATACAATCTCCATTCAATCAAACAATACTCCGAATCAAAGTCAAGTTAATAACACATCAAGGAAACTTCGAAGATTTGTTCAGAATAGGTTAATTGACGCTGATTTAGGACAAGCAAAAAGATCTGATTCACCAAATAAAGAGTTTTCTGATACTTCAAAATATAATATTAACACCTCTAGGCCTGTTACAAGCAATTCACAAACATACCTCAAGAACGAAAACCAAAGAGATGAACCAAAAATTATAAACACAAATAAAAGAACTTTACCAGATACATATAGAGAAAATCTCATCGATGAACTAAATTTTTTGAAACACCCTGTATCGAACGTAATCAATCCGTTAAAGGAGATTCCACATATACCGGACCAAAATCACAACATTGCTCCACTTCCTTCTGGGGATAGAGTCCAAGTCAATGATATACTATACAAAAAAATTGAACTTATAGGAAAAGGTGGGACATCAAAAGTTTACAAAATTAAAAGACTATTTAAAGCGGAAGCATTGCAAATGATGAAAAAAAAAGGCATCCAATCAACCACTACTTTTGCATTGAAAAGGGTAGATTTTGACCATTTTGATGAAGTCAGCATTGATTTTTTCAAAGGTGAAATTAACATGCTTCATAAATTGAAGGCAAAGCAAAGAGTAGTTAGATTGGTGGATTATGAAATGAAAACAGATCATATAAACCTTGTAATGGAATGTGGGAGCTATTCTTTATCCGATGTTCTATCAAACAGGAAAAATCTTAGTTTCGATGTTGACTTTGTAAGACACCACTTTAAAGAAGTGTGTTTATGCCTTAAGGATGTGCACGATGAAGACATCATCCATGCGGACTTGAAACCAGCCAATTTTGTTTTTGTACGTGGTATTTTGAAGATAATAGATTTTGGAATTGCGGATTCGATTCCAGACAATACCGTTAACATATACAGGGACAAACAGTTTGGAACACCTAACTACATGGCTCCTGAAGCATTGGTACGACTAAATAATAATGATACTAACTACACAGGCTCTAATTTTGTTTATGACTACAATAGTATTGAAAGCTCAGAGATATTTTGGAAAGTTGGTAAGCCTGCTGATATATGGTCTTTGGGTTGCATATTATATCAAATGGTTTACGGGGATCCTCCTTTTAATCATTTACAAGGTGGTAAAAGACTCAAATCCATTATGGATCCCAGCTCATCCGTGACTTGCCCTACTTATGACGGGGCAGGATTTGAAATACCTAAAGCACTCACTAAACTTATTAATGAATGCTTAAACAAAGCTTCAAGAAACAGACCAACAGTAGATGACATTTTGTTCAGAAGTGAGTTTTTAAATTATGAAAAATACTTGAAAAATAGGCTCAAGACGATTATAAGCGATACTTTACAAAAAACCGAACGCTCAATAGATAAGAAAGACTTGATAGAAATGTTAAACCAATTTGATTTGGCTTGATTACATTCATGTTCCTAGATAAATTATATTAAATCCACAGTTTATGTAATCACTTCAATTTTATTTAGTTTAGAGAGTAACTATATACTTCTTTTCATGATTCGATACAAACTTTTTCTGTTTTTTTTTTTTTCAAAAAAAATTCCATCTATATAATTAACTAATTTTAATCAAAAGATTAACGTGGGCCAAATTTGGCTAAAGATTGAGAGCCGCCTTCTAACCATTCCTCTTTGGTCAACCACATATGCTCTTTGTCAGCCATAATATTGGCTAAAACTGCACCACCAATGAAAACCATATGTTTTCTTCTTGGCGGATCTTCGATTCTAATTTGCAGTTTATCTAATCTTGAAGGATCTTTATTTAACACTCTAGTGTACCATAGCTGTTTCAATTCCTTTTCTAATCTGGATGGTAAACCTGGGTACATAGATGAACCACCGGATAAAACAATGGCCTTGTATAATGCTGATCTAACATCCAAGTCAGTAGATTGGATTGTTTGGAATAGAAGTTCTCCAATACCTGGTTGTTCGACGTCTATCAAGTTTGGTTGGAACATACATTCTGGAGCCTCGTATCTTTCACTTCCAATTTTAATGGTTCTACCATCTGGCAACTCAAAGTCTTCAACTAATGTTGTAGTATCTCTTGCTAGTCTTGTGTCCAAGTCTAGGTCATATGAAACATAACAATGCTTCTCCTTTATTTGTCTAACCGTTTCAAAGTCAGCTGTTCTGTTGAAAGCATAACCTCTTCTACTTAGCAAATCAATCAAATATCTTGTAACATCTCTTCCTGCAACATCCAATCTTCTTGTTAAGTGATTCAAAACTGTACTTTGATAAACAGGAACAACGTGAGTGACACCGTCACCTGAATCAACAACAACACCTGAAGACAAACCTTGGGCATATAAAGCCAACACAGCTTGGATGGCAACATAAACACCCTTAAATTCATATTTTTCAAACATGACTTCACACATGGTTTCTCTATTTTTCAATGGATTCATTGGAGGTTCAGTTAACAATATCTTTTCACCGGCTGTGCTTTTCAAGTTCATTTTTTCATAAAAAGCATAATCCCATAGTAATTCCATATCAGACCAATTTTTGATAATACCGTTTTCCATAGGGTATGATATTTGCAGAAATGATCTGACTTCTTGGGCTTCTTCACCAAACATTACTTCTTTCAATGGCTTAGAAGACATGCCCATAAGACTTCTTTCTTCAGCTCTCAAAATAGGTCTACCAACAATACTTGGAAAAGAGTAGTCAGGGACATTTTCACCACTTCTACCAATCTTGACAAAACCTGTACCTTGATCTAAAACAATAGGGGTTCCATTCATCTTGCAATTAAAAGTTATATGATGGGTTGTTTTTTTTGGTTTAATCTGAGCATGATTGTGTGTTTATTTATAAAACAGCTTAAAAAAAAAAAAAATAAACATCCTCGTAATCTGAGGGGAAGGGTTTAGCATTTTCAAAAATAAAAAAAAAAGCAAAAAAAATAACCTCCGCGACGGGGAATCGAACCCCGATCAGGCACGCGACAAGCGCCTATTCTAACCGTTAAACTATCACGGATTGTTATTTTTTTATATACGTTAAGATTGTTTTCTCATTCTCAATTTGCAACTGTATACAGACGCTATTTTGAGTATTAAATAAAGGAAGAATGGATTATTTGCCTGTTTAATAACAAATTAAAAGATAAAGATTATAATTAAATAAACCAGATATATAACAAGTGATTACATATACGCTAATTAATTTTTTTACATTAAAAATAGCATTTTGTTCAAATTGGCCGAGTGAGACATTTAAGATTGCATCATTATTATGGGTGTTATCAACGTTGTGTTCGATACCTGTATCAACTGTTTTTAGAAAATCTTAAAATAAGTAGAACAATAATTTTTTGACTAACAAAATTAAATAGCCAATGGTAAACTATTTATTTACATTCCTTCCAATATCAGCTTAAAAATGGTGTCTCTTCTGTAAAACTGTGTGCGGTAATATTATAGTTATATTCAACTACCGATAAAAACTTGGTCCATTCATATTCATATCCATCTACTAAAGTGTTTAAACTATTGGTGATAGTTTTAATAGTTGTTGAACGGTAATAATTCATTTCTTGGTAATTCATTGTTGAACAACTTAGAGAAGTATCTAACTTTTTTTTTTTTAAAAGGGCACTAAGTTCGTCTCCTGAAAAACTTATATCTTTGCAAGCGACTATGGATTCTGGATATCCATGTTCTCTGAATAAATACATTGACAACGTGTCAAACAAATGCACTAGAGTTGATTTCTCGTAGCAAGCTAATAACTTTACTACTTTAGTATATCTGTCGCAGACAACTAAAAACATGTCATATCCGAAAGAAGATGAAGGTGATAATCCAGTAACGCAGTCAATGTATAGATGGGTCCAACTTGATTCCGGTATTGAAGGCGGCATAATTTGTTCATTTCTTAAAGCTTTAGTGTAATTTTTTGCTAATCGGCATGAAATACAGCAAGAAATATAATGGTCAATAGCTTTCTTCATGTTAGGATAATAAAAATTCTTCAATTTACGACTGGTTTCCAATCTTCCATGATGACCACCGGAATAGTGATTGCCGTGAGCTATTTCTATTAATATTTTCAACTTACTAGCTGGAATCACTATTTTATTATTCCAAAGTACCACTCCTTCTTCAATCTTTATTTGGGTTGAAGCAATTTTACTTTTTTCAAATTTTGAATAGTATTTGTCTAGTTTTTTAACGTGTTGTTTCTCTAAATCATGTGCAAAGGTGCCAAACGTGTACAGAAGCATAGCGGAGCAAAGTGCATCTTTGTTGTATAAGGGAATCCAATCTTTGGGATTGATTGATTCTATGGTATCAATACAGCGACGTTTCAATGCTTGTTTGTCAGTCATTCTACTCAAAAGGTCAACAACTACATTGTTAGTAGCTTTTATGTATTCTATTTCAACATACAGTCCGCATAACAATTGTATATAGCTGTAAATTCTGTTGGAGGGTATTTTATCATCTTGGTTATATTGTGTTAACCATTTATGGTCAGTTCTTAAAATAAAGTGTCTACCGTAAAGATAATATTTGAAGTGTTCAATGCATTTTTTGACTGCAAATAATTCTAAATCTTCCGGACAATAATGTTGCTCATGAGATGTTAATGTACAACTATAGTAAGCTATTACACCTGCTGTATATCCATTTTTATCAATGTGTTCTAAAAATCCTCCAATTCCTGAATAAGAAACGTCCATAGTAAGTCTAAGCCTAGACTTTGGGTTAAAAGTTGTTAATACAGGATGCTTTTGTAGGATCCCTTTCAACTTTTTGAAAGCTTTATTCTGACGCTTTCCCCAATTACATTTCTTGGAAATGTAATCCAATATAGGTTGAGTAATAATGGAACAATTTGGAATAATTTTTTTGAAGTAATTGATCAAACCCAAAAAACTGGCAGCTGCAGGTATTGTCGTAGGAGTTGGTATGTTAGCTATGGCTTTAATTTTATTTTGAACTGGTTTGCGGGATTTAAAGTTTAATTTAAAGGTATGTTGGTAGGAAGGGTTGATTTTTTGGTTGCTTGGTACTTTATCTGAAACAATGTCCGGAAAAACAGAAATTTGACTCTGTATTTTCTTCTTGTAAAGACTTGGATCTTCATTCTTTGCAATGTGATTAGGTGTAAATTTCAAGCCATGGTTTCGCTCGTCAGAAATGCTCGTCATGAAGGAACTCGTTTCAGTGTCATCAAGATAATGCTCTAATTTGTTTAAATGATCCGAAGAACATGATGAAATGGAAAGTAATTCAGGGTGTTGCATCAAAAAAGGATTTCCTATGATTAAGTTTTGGTTTTCCAAATAATCTGCTACAAAGAAGGTGCTTTCATAATATTTTTTCACCGCTGGGATGTAAATTCTCAATTGACAAAATTTCGACAGTGGCTTGGTGGCCTTACCTAATGCTGCTGCAAAGGCCGTTTCTCTGCTGGCAGTATAAGTTTCAATGTTGCAACGGTCAACTAATGCCTGTGAAATAAGCTGAGATTGAGCACCTGTACCCAATAAACCTGAAAAACTGAAGTTTTTGAATTTTATGATAGTTGATCTTTCCTTACTAATATAAGGTTTAGAATCATCTGCAAAATGTTTAAAAAATGAACTATCAAATTTCAAAGGTTCCTTTTTATCATATTGATGTGAAACAATGCGCTGAGGTTGAGAAGCAGATAAAGCGCCAACTGGTAAGGAATCATCAACATGAGTGTTTTCATTGGTATTCTTAGCATTTACAAGTTTATGCTTTACTTGATACTTGTTCTTCTGATTTCTTCGAGTAATACTGGCTTTACATTCTGCAGCATAGTGTCCAACTCTTTGGCATCTAAAACAAGCTTGTTCTTGACGATCATTTTCAAAATTAGATTTTTTGGTAAAATCACCAATAAATGTAGGGTTAGTGTCACTTTGGGTTAAAGCTAAGTGATCATATTGATCTTCAAAATTCAAATTCTCATTGGCTTCAGGTTGAAAAACAGATACGTTCGTTTCGTCGTCCATTGGTTCCAAATCCCGATTTTTGATATGAGTAAGGAAACCTTTTGCTGGAGGTTTGTTAGCTAATATAACTCTGATGGCAGCAGCAAGTTCGTCAGGTGTTTCATAAACCCTATGTGGTAACCGGGAGCTTAGGTAATATGACAACTGTGCTCGAATTAAATCTGTAAAAAGAAAATCGTGTATAGTACTAGATACCCTAGTTCTTAGTTCGTTGATTCTCTTAAAATCTTCTTCAAAATGAGTCTCTCTAACCGGGCAATCTATGAGTTCCTTTACGGTTAGGTAGCCAAGTGAATTTGAAGACATGGTGGGTAAGTTCTTATATTCTAATAAAAAAAAAGAAATTAGGCAAAAATTCAGACAGCTAGCTTTGGGGAATGTTATTCTTTTTAGTTTTCTAAATATTTGAAAACCAAAAATATACAGTCGTTTAGAAAGTAGAAAAAAACTGAAGCTAAAATTTAAGCCGATTAGAGCAGATAATACTGCAAAAAGTCACGTGATAAAATTGTTGTTATCAACAGTTTTATGTACAGCAATAGATAAACTATTTTTGAATATATAAACAAGTTGAAATCAGTGAAAGCCCAAATACTAAAAATAATTAAGCCAGAAATATTGTAATTAGCAATTGAAAAGTCACCTGTTTGATCTCCTCCTTATATAGTGCGGGAAGTGACTTGCGATTTGTAAATATTTAGCTGTGAATAAATATTTAGCTAGGTGTAAATATTTAGCTGTGAATAAATATTCAGCTATGTGTAAATATTTAGCTGTGGGTAAATATTCTAAGGTTCGTTATCTGTACTATAATTTCCTATTTAGGACAGATTAGTTAGGAAGTGAATATGAACTAAAGATGAGTCATATCACACTGCTGAAGAACCGAGCAGCTTCAAATGACCAGATCTGAATGCTATATAAGGAGGAGGTCAAACAGGTGATTTAGGGAGATTTAAAAAGTAGAGTAAATGTAAGATATTAAAAATAGAGTAATCTATGAAAGACCAGAGTGATAAACTATTCTACAACACTATATAATATTATTAACTATGCCATCAACTACTAACTTTTACAACACTCGTACGAACTCCGCATCTTATAACTCCGATATCGGGAAAGGAAGGGGATCACTTTCATTTGGAATCAACAGCCAACAGCACGATTCGTCAATCTGAAGCTGCTTAATTTTTGTACGGTACAATATGGTTCATGTATAGTTCATAACTGACATGTCCTAATTAGAAAATTTTAGCACAGCTCACGAACCTCAAATCATTTTTCCACAGCTAAATTATCACGAATCTCACGCGATTTCCCGCACAAAGTTACTTTTCTATTTGCACTTGCTGAATTTTTGCCTTTGTGGCACGCTTTACCAGTTAAACTGAATTTATCTTTTGAGCTAATGAGCATATGTTTTTCATACAGCTTCTCAAAATTTATACAATGAACTTATCACGTAATTTAAAAAAAAATCATTTCAACGGCATGTGATTGTCTTTTAACGATTTATTGTTGTGTAACTTTAAAGTAGTATGTACTCGTCCATGATTAAGTTGACATTAAACTGTCAGAATCACGTGAAAAAGCAAAAAAAAAATAAAATAAAGTGTAAAGTATTAATATTTGAACCTGACAGGACTTGAACTTGCAACCCTTGGATTTGGAATCCAATGCGCTACCATTACGCCACAGATTCTTATTAATACTTTACAAACACCTTTTTCCTACATTGATACACATATCATTAATTCAGCAAAGTAAATATAACATTTAGTAAATGAAAATATCTGGGTTGATTATTTATATCTGATATTTTAAAGAGTGTAACTTAGATTTTTTTTTGCAACAATTAAAGTTACATACTATATCAACTCATTTGTGAACCAGCTGCTTAGATGAACTACAATAGAACGTAAACCTTTCTTTTTTAAAAAATTTAATTATCAAAATTTATTTACTAATTCACAATTGCCAACACTAATAAACCAGTCTATACTTAAATATGTGCTGTATATATTTGCTATTATGCCTAAGTTTGTGAAAATAACATATTTGCTTTATTTTCATGTTCAAAGGGCTTTTCTTGTTGTTTTGCAAAATGGGGATGGATGCCAGTTGCATTGAAGATTATAATTTGAAAAACAATTACAGGCATTAAAAAAATTAATTATCTTTTAAATAAGTGTTTTTTTACTTATTATTGAAGCTGTTCATTACACCTATACCTCAAATACACTTTCAAGTACTTGAATTAATTAAACCTTGAGCTGAATTTTCTCTATTTTCTTCCAGCCATTAAACATTTTTTTTTCGCTCTCTCCGCCAGAATTATTTTCAGCTTCTTTTTTTGGGGGTGTTTTTTTTTTATATTTCCAAATCAGAACTGTTTGCCATTTTTAGTTCCTTAAAGGAGATGAACAAGACCAAGTAAAAACCACCGAATATGTCCAGTAACATAACGTTTTGTGACTTGAAAGGTAAATGTATACTTTCACGTAAATATAGAACAGATCCTTTGATAACCAAAGAGTCTGTTGACATTATTCCATTTATTCTCTTTGAAAACAAAATATCCAAGAGCTTTGATAACAATTTTGTTTCTGACGAGGATGCAGTTCCTGCTATTGTATCAAACCCAATAGTTACTCATGAAGGTATCCATTATCTTATAGTACAATACAACGATGTTTTGGCCATCAGTTTGCTTTCTTCTTTGAATGACGAAAAGGTGGATATCTTTGAACAATTTCAATTTTTAAGAGAAATATGTGATGTTTTTGATACATATCTACATGTCTTAAATGCCAAGAATTTGAGAGAGAGTTTTATAATTGCTTACGAGCTATTGGATGAAATGTGTGATTTTGGTTTAGCTCAAATAAGCGATATCAAAATGCTAAAGAACTACATCACTCAAACTAATAGAAAGTTTTTGAAGTCAGTTGAAAAGAGAAAAGATAATCTAAGACCACCTGAACAACTAACAGGCACAGTGAACTGGAGAAATACTGGAATCAAATACAAAAAAAACGAAGCCTTTTTGGATGTTTTAGAGAAGGTGAATATGTCCATTGACAGCAAAGGACAAGTCCAAAAATCAGAGATTCTAGGGCAGATAAACATCAGATCTAGGTTGAGCGGTATGCCGGATGTTAAAGTAGGGCTTGATGACAAAGGACTGATTACCGGAAACCAAATTTTCATAAAAAGACAAAGGGAAAATAATGAGAACAGTCATGACTCTATAGACGCAATGGATTACAATGATACTTCAAACAGCACAGAAAACGAATCAGGGATGATACTGGAAGACTTGAAGTTCCATCAGTGTGTTAAACTAAGCAACTACGAAAACAACAAAACCATCACCTTTATACCACCGGATGGTGATTTTACTTTGCTACAATACAGATTGAATTGTTCTGGGAAGAGCCTGAAGCCACTGATTCTTTGTGAAACCCAGTACAATGTGCATGATGGTTCCAGACTGCAAATAGTTGTTAGATTGATATCCAATTACAAGAAACAATCAATAGCAAATAACGTCATAGTATATGTGCCAATCACAAGTGAATACGACACACCATCCTTCAAGCATAACCATGGTAAAGTTAAAATAGTGGCCGATGAAGCTGATAGCAGCAAGAGTTACCTAGTTTGGAAACTTAAGAACCTATCTGGAGGTAAAGATTACGGATTGGTAGCTGAGTTACAACTTCCTTCTACAAACGCTCTGCAGAAGAAGAAGAACGAATACTATTCTAAGCTACCTACCAGAGTAGAGTTCCAAATACCTTATTACACCACATCAGGAATACAAGTTAAATATCTGAAAGTCAACGAACCTCAATTGGGCTACAAAACATATCCGTGGGTTAGGTACATAACTGAAAGTGGTGACAACTATGTAGTTAAGAAGTAGTATATAGCTGTTATTAAACTAGGCCTTTAAATTTCGCTTTTAATCAATTCTAACAATTCTTCCTGGCCCTTTTCTAAAGAAACAGTAGGAGAAACATCGACGTGGGAGTAAACTAACTTACCTGTCTTGTCCCAAACCCAATGGGATCTGATAGTACCGGTCTTTGCGTTTTTGTCAGCCTTCAAATAAGAGATCAGTTCTCTTTCTGGGTCTGAAAGCAAAGGGAATTGGAAACCGTGCTTTTCCTTAAAGTTTAGTTGTGCTTTGATGGTATCGTTGCTTAGACCGAATATTTGGAACTTGTCACTAGAAACACCTTCTTCATCAATCAACTTTTTGTAGAAGTCTCTGAAACCTTGGGCTTGTTTGGTGCATCCAGGGGTACTGGCCTTTGGATAAGCAAAAATCAAAGTTGGTTTTCCAGCATCAATGATATCTTTTTGGATGTTGTAGCTCTTTCCAGCATCGTCTTGTAGAGTGATTTCAGCTAATTCTTTTGCAGCAGAGGACATTTTCTTGGTTGGTTTGGTTTTAGGAGCTTTCTTTTTTGGTTCAACAATGTTTTTACCGTTATTAACAGTTGATGCTCTTAGTGATCTGGCAGCCATGATATATAAAGTCTTGGATGGTAAGGCAAGTGTGTTATTATATGTTGTTAACAGCCTATACACATTTTTTTTTTAAAGGGAGAGGTTTTTTTTTTTTTTTCTTCTTGATTAGAGTGTTATAATATTAATCGGTGTTTAGCGAGTGCGTTTAGTTTAAAAAATCGCGAAGTCACATGCACAACTTGAGAATTACACACTTATGGCAATGACTATCGAGTACCCATGTTTTTGTTTCTTCAGCAGGGGATGTCATGTTGCAAAGGAGCAGAGCAAGCAATCTAAGGCACGTGTACAAGATATATATTTCCACTATCGGAAGACTATTGTGTTTATTTGATCTAGATGTTTTTTTCAAAGAAAGCAAGAGTCAAGTTAGTCAAAAAAAAAAAGGCATCTAGAATAAGATTGTAAAAAATTTACAAAACAAAAAAAAAACTGACAACCACAAGCCTTTTAATCAATGAGTATCTTCAAAAAAAAAATAAAAAGAAGTTTCAGATTGTTAATTTTTCCATTATCACATTTGACTGTATTGTTAATCAGGAATCAAATGGCACAATAGGTCTTACTTCAAACATATGCTTTGAACTCTAAATTTAGAATCCGATAACTTGTACGCGTGAGGGAGTGATATTTTTTTTTCTTGATAGGTTTAAAAATACCATGGGGGGCAAAAGGGGGGAAAAACCCAATTGGCTTCCCACTTATTATATTTCCCTTTTAGGCCTCTTCCTCATTTAAAAGAAATAAAAATTTTTCTTGTACCTTTTTTTTTTTTTCTAGTTTTTAGCCCAAAAGCTAATCATTTTTTCTGCACATCAATCGTTGGAGATTTGATTATAATAATAAAGAAAAAAACAGGACAACCAAAAAAAAAAATAAAAGACAACAAACACCAACAGCCTTATTATTCAGATTTATTGAGGATTGATTCCCATAGTCACATTGCTTAGATTCCAAACTCACAATCTTAGAAAGAAAAAATATAAAATAAAGTACAGCAACCGCAAAACTGAACAAAGAAGCAGAGCTTGAGTTTTTATTTATTTTACTGTAATTATTAACAACATTTATACCCACAACTATTTTTATTAATAGTCTGTTTAACATTGACCTTACAAGAAAAGTATTTTTAATACCTCCTGATATTTTACAAGCTTTGATTACGAATTAGCAACTTTAAGATGTCTGCCTTTACATACCTTGATTGCTATGGCTCATTACCATCATCATTCTCATTTCAAGACACATACGACTTCCAATCTCCTGGTTGGTGCTCTTCGCAGTGTACAGATGCTGACTCAAACAACAAGTACTTTGCACTATTTAACCACTCTGATTGTTATTGTTCATCCGAGTACATAGATTTCTCTTCTGTGGACACATCAAGTTCATGTACAGCTTATTGCTTTGGTTACGCCACCGATATGTGTGGTGGTACATCAAATGCTTACTCCATCTACGAGTTTAACGATGCCATATCATCCTCTTCTTCCTCCAAGTCTGGTAGTTCGTCTTCCTCTAGTTCTTCAATTGGAAGCTCAATTTCAGTAACCACATTATCAAAGTCCAGCTCATCTTCAGATAGCAGCAGTAGTACTTCTTCATCTGAGTCTTCTACTTCATCAGACTCCACATCAAGCTCTTCTTCTGAATCTTCCAGCTCATCTGAATCTTCCACTGCGTCTTCTTCAGATATCCAAAGAGCCACAGTTACATCTTTTGTAACATCCCAACTTGTCTATAGCACCGACACATCAAATTCAGGAACATCTCGGATAGTTGTCACTGAAATTATATCAACAGTGTTGTCAACAGCCACTAAAGAAGTTGTCCAATCTTCATCATCAACAAATCACCATAAATCGAACAAGCACATAGGCCCTATTGTAGGTGGTGTAGTTGGTGGTATTGTATTCTTATTAGTCCTTGTTGTATTGGTGTTAGTTTTGATGAAGAAAATATCCAAGAAGAGAGAAGCTGAAAGACTGGAAAGAGAGTACCAAGAAGCCATTAAGCCTAGAGCATTTGGATTAACTTCTGCTGGTATGCTTGCCAACGAAGAAATAGAAAAGTCATACCCAGACAGCAGCAGCGGCGCGGAAAGACACTCCGGCCTAAGCAATAGCAGCAACAATAGAAACATAAGCTCAAATAGAATAGCTTCTGCTAACGGAGCTCTGGCTGCAGCTGCAGCATCTCCTGCAAGCGCCAAGCAAGAAGAACCATTTGGAAGACCAAACATGCTGGGAAACAGCATGAAGCATAACAGAATCAGTGAATACGATATCAACAAGGAATTTGAAAGCGGATATGTCGACCAGCAAATCAACAAAAAAGGCGACCCATTCTCAGACAAACATGAAACCACTTCTGACCTAAACTACAACACGGAAAACGCAAACTCTCTTGGTGACGACGAGCAACAAGGTGACGACCATGCTTACTCATACAGCGACGATTTCAACAACGAAGAAGACGATGGATCCGATGGATACATTGACTTTGACCACAACGATGGAGCTGACAACGACTACGATGACGACAGCGAGTTCGACAACGACTCGGATAACGAGGGCAATGGTAATGGATTAACAGTTGCAAACCCTGATAGTGATTAGCCTACTCTGAGTTATAAAAAAAATATAAAAATAAAAGTAGATGCTACACTAGAGGGGAGTTTTATCCATTTGACTGTGTAGTGTTTGCAGTGTAATTGTTGATTTGAATAAAAAAGATAAGAAGAGACCAATATGTATATGTACTTAAGTATCAGAAATGTTTTTTCTCTTTTTTAGAAAAATAAATAAATCTAATTGAATCTTTAGAATACGACTATGTCTAATTATTAGCATAAAATATCATATGATTACTTGCAGTTTCCAGAGTAAATAAAATAGCTCATTAACCGGTTGAATAGATAAAAAAAGTGTATGTGCTCTTTTTTTTTTTGCTGGTGATGGGTAAAAGATTTGAGTTGCCAAAGTTTTCCCCTTTTCCCTTGCGTGTTTCTTTTTCTTTAGTCAACCCTCCCTTCACAAAGGATAAAATTTGTGTGTCAATTTTTTTCTCTCTCTCTCTCTTTCGAAGCTTCAAAAACTACTTTCTTGATTTCCAACTCTTCTGATTAAATAAACACATCACTCATAAAAAACCAAATACAATACCATATAAGCAGCCAACTATGATTAATAATGAACCTGTTCCAGCAGTAGAAGAGCCTATTTTGGAATGTCTACTAGACCTAAGAAATGAACTATTCTCCTTAAAACAAAACAGACAGAAGTACTTAAACAGCAGAACAATATACGAGATTTATTACAAGGTTCTAATCAAGGTGCACCATCTATTTGAGGTAAGATCTGATGAAACCGGACTGAAAACACACAGCAATCGTGTAGACTCTGTCTTAGATGATGTCATGCAGCTTATTTCCTTGTCTTTCATAACATGTGGTTTGAAGAATACCGCTCCTGCTACATTTGCACACCTTTCTACAGTCCAAAGACTATTGGAGCATTTGGAAGAAAGCAAAGTTTACACTGTTCACGATTTGTCTCCTATTAAAGAAAGATTGGATGAAATTGAAGAAATTGTGAAGAAGAATGCTTATAACCACGTTCATTCCGAAGATACCAGCAAAGACACCAGTGCTCCAGAATTTGAGAATATCACTGAAATCGAAAAAGAAAATGATGCCACAGAAGATTTGTTATTAAAAATCAAACTAGACGAGTGTATTTTAGAATACCATAGAATTGAAAGTAAAATTGAAACTGTCGATCCTAGACTAACCCACCATGTTGAGAATTTGTATTCTTTAAGAAGACAGCTGCTTTCTGTTACCATATCATCCAAGAACAACGGAAATAAGTTATTTATTCATCACACAATCAAGGAGTCAATGAACAGAAACGATGACCCTAAAGACACGTCTGCTGTGGAAGAAGACGATGATGATATTAAGCGTTTTATCAAGAGCTGCACTTCAAGATTGAAGGAAATTGAAGAATCGGAAATAGTATCTTCTGGATTAGTCCAAACCATGTCTGGATTTCCTGTATTTTCCGGTTTGCTAGATGAATGTCACGATCTTTTGAACGATCTAGTTCACCAGAAAGTTTATGTTGATGATGCCAACAGCTACTATGAAAACCCTTTCTTACAGGAAATCTACCAAAAACTTATTGATACCAAGACCTCATTGGAGAATTTGGTTGTTACCAGAAGATGGACATTAAGAGAAACAGACTTATTCTCCTATCAAAAGCAATTAAAAGACATTGAGAAGCTAAGAGTCGGTCCAACATTCAAAGATCCTAAAAACCCTCAAGAAGATGCCTTTGTGAACGAAAAGAAGTCTCCGTCTATTCTAATATATTTGTTGAGACGTTGCTATGCCATCATTTATAAATTATTAGAAAGTAGTGAACCAGTATCAGAATCAATGCAAAGAGTCCATAATCAATTATCCACCGTTAGACGTTGTTTATTGGAGATTAAAAGAATGGGTGGTGTTGACGATGAAAGAGAATTGTATCCATACCAGCTTAAGTTGGCATCCATTGACAACAAGAGAGTGGATGGTAAGTTTTATGATGAGGATGGGAACATTCCAGAAGGTCAAGGGTCGATTAATGTATTACTTAGCGAGTGCTTTGATATCGTTCAAGAGTTGAAGATTGAGGCCTACGAAAGAGACGATTATTCCAGCTCTGACTCAGATAATGAAGTCAACTGTCTCCCGATAGACAAGAGCAAATCCGAGGAGTCTGCAAACACCAAATCCAGAAGAAGAGACTCAGTGCCATTCACAAAAGACTCGACTAATAGGGACGTAAGTGAATTGGAGAGACCTAATGAAGAAAAAGAAATTGAAGAGTTGCGCAAGCAATTGCAGAAAATGAAATATGAAAAGCAAAAGAAAATGATGGATCCTTGCTATGACGACTCTGAGGATTTAGACTATGATGATAACACTAGTGAGTTTTCCTATGGATCAAGCGTACCTGTATCACTGACTCCGAGCAACAAGCTGTAGTATCTCTAGGAAAAAAAAAAAGATATATTGCATTTTACCTTTTCAATTTTTCTCCAAGTTTATGTAAAAAAAAAAAAGAGTTTATACTATTTATTTAACAACAAAAAAAGAAGTACACATGTAAAACGAATATGATAGAGTAAATACGTTTATATGTTTTTTGTTTATTCAATTGCAGTTTTTCAACAGATCTGAAAATCAATTTACTGTTGCTTTCTAAAATCATTGTAGTTTATAGATTATGGTTAGGTTGTATATAACAACTGAACAATTATATGGTTTCGTGGTCTAGTAGGTTATGGCATCTGCTTAACACGCAGAACGTCCCCAGTTCGATCCTGGGCGAAATCATGTTCTCTTATTTTTAGCGGTGTAGCGCAGTGGAAGCGTAGTGGGCTCATAACCCATTGGTCGGTAGATCGAAACTACCCACCGCTATTTTTTTTTTGGTTTTCTTTGCCGCGGAGCAGAGATGGTGACCAGTCTTTATTTTTTGGTCTCTAACATTATTTTTAGTTTTTTAAAGAAAATAAAATTTCAAAGTCAACAACGTATTTACTATTAGAAAAAAACAAATAAATCCTTGAAAACTATACAATCATATGACCATCTCTCGAAGAAGGTTTAACCTCAAAAGAGCAGTTGAAGTACTGCCCAATACTGTGGAAAATCAAAACATAAAACCTGATGAAGCCAGTGGGTATGAACAGTACCTACCGAAGATCGATCAGTTCTATATACCGGAATGGTTCACCATGAAATTTTTGGTCAACAACCTGGTCTCATTCACACCACTGCTGTCGTATGGGAGTACTGTTTGGAGTATTAAAAGAGTTCAAACAGCCATGGGGTTTTCAATAGATATATGTGCAACAATGATCATTGCCAGTATTTTGAGAATTTCATATTACATCATTACTCCTTATGAAGTGGCTTTGCTGAGACAATCAATGGTAATGATATTTATCCAATTGATTTTGCTGCATACAAGTTTAAAGTACAGACCAGAGGATTACATATATGATAACTTGGAGGAAGTTGAAAGATTTTTGGAGCTTGTACATGATGTTTGGGTTGAATACTTCCCTTCAAATCCTTTCAACAGATCCAACCACAGAGAGCTAGTCAGGTCATTATCCTGGAAAAATCTTGCGAAGTTCTCATATAAAATATTCTTGGTTTGTGTTTATAAGTTTTTGAAGTTCTTTGATCCAAATTACAAAAGATCATATCAATTCTGGCAATGGAGGGATACTTCGCAATTTTGGAAGTTTATTGTTAAATTTGTTATTTTTCAGTTCACCCTAACATTTATTATATCAAAGGTATTTAGCTGGGACAGTATAGCGAAACCTCTAGGGTCATTTATAGGATCATTAGGATTACTAGTTGAAGCCACATTGCCTTTGCCTCAAATAGCTATATTGAGCAAATTGAGATCAGTACAAGGTTTCAAATTGATATTGTTGGTTTCATGGCTTTCAGGAGATATTCTGAAGATTACCTACTTGATACTAGGAGCTTCCAACATCTCCGTTATATTCTTGTTCTTTGGTTTATTCCAAATGATGTTAGACTTCTACATTGCCTACCAATATATATACTACAAGTACTACTACAAAGGCAAGACGTACTTTGACGACCATCCAATAATAATACAAAGTGAAAACATTATAGAAACAGCCAATTTCACATCGAAGAGGCTGAAAGAGAACACTGTACACACAGATATTGATGATTTTGAGCTTGAAGAGTTTATTTAGATTGAAAAAAGTAATTGGGATGTAATTTACACTAGAGCTATTTTTTTTTTTGCTTTCAAGATATTGAAAAAAACGCGGCTATTTACACTTATAGAGATACATTTAACCAAAAATAGGAATTTTGTTGTTTTATTATTTGATTAGATTACTTTTATGGCTTGTATGTATAAATATTATTAACTGAAAAGATAAAGATAACCCACTAATAAAAGCAAGCTCAGATGCCACTTATTAACAATGGGTTACCAAACTTTAATCAATTAATAGCAGGCCATGGAAAAGACACCTCTAGGCTGGAGCTGATCAACCTTTTAAACGCTGATTCTGATAACAATACTCAAAAATTTATTGTCGAAAACTTTGAACATGACTCTTCTAAAACTGTCAGTGAATATATTGCAAAACAAATTGAATATATACAAACAGCAATTGTTAATGATGTCGCTTTTACTTTCTGTTTTGTAGCAACCACAAATAGAGGAACGAAAACTACTTATGGGTTACCTTATTCAGCAAAAGAAAAGACTGAGAAACAAGGAACTAGCAACACTTTAATGTTTGTAAATATTTTATATGAGCTGAATAATATATTAAAAGAGCAAAAATGTTTGGTTTTGAGAGATATCTACTACAAAAACGTAGATATTTATGATAAAAAACAGCAAAACTTTAATTTCATTTTTGAGAAACTCTTAACAACTTTAAAGGTTGATAGACACACTTTCAAGATAGAAGCTTCACAAAAAGGGGAGTACTATAGTTACCAAAGTCTTAATGTGCTACAAGATGACAACCAAACTGTATTAGCTCATGGAAAGCATTTGATACCAAATGGAAGCAGATATGACAAGTTTAAAAACGTATCTATAGCAAATGCTGATGCCCCAATTAATCTTTTGATAGTTGAAAAGGACGCCGTATTTTCAGACATAATTCAAAATATAGACCATAACCTTCTTAGAAATTGGCTGTTGGTTACGGGAAGAGGACAACCTGATAAGCTAACATTAGATTTTGTATGTGGTTTATCAAGATGTCAACAAATCGGCAAGATTTTTGTTTTAAATGATTTGGACCCATATGGAATGTATATTGGACTAAACTACATGAATTCTATTTTGGATGTTGCTGAAACAAGCAAATTTTTTTGTAGAGCGTTATCACTGGTTTATTTAGGAGTAAAATTATTTGATGTTTTATTTGATGAAAAAAGTACACTAAGCAGCCAAAACGTCAACAAAGTTCTTATATCATACCAAATAAAAGACTATCGCATTGCAACAAATTGTATCAAAAAGCTGATCTCTAATAAACACATAGATAAATCCAATTCAATCAAAGATTTGGTTACAGAAACTCAAAGGCAAATGTTTTTTGGGTTTAAAGTTGAAATTAATTCATTGAATGATGGAAACGTGAGCAGTTGGCTGGCAAACAAAATCAGTTTAATTGATTAAAGCCAGTTTTTATTATTGCACGTGACCATTATTTGTGCACGTTTTTTTTCTTTCAAAAGGTAGCTATTTTTGTACCAAGAGAAAAAAATCCTCAGCTGCAAACAAAATAAAAATTTTTTTTCCTGCGAGGGTGGGCTAACAAAAAAAACAAATCTCTATTTATTATGTATTAATTCTGATCTGCATTTAATAAAAGTAAATGTTTCACACTTGATTTGAAAAGAAACCAAACAACCAGTCTCTTGTAAAGATAATTTTTATCTGAAATATACATTTGCTGTGATTAATTTAATAATTAATAATACATATACCTTCAGTTCTTGTGTTTTGGTTTCCACAATCTAGTTTTTAGTTATTAATAGATTTGATATATTTGAAACTTTTAGCATACATTAAACAAACGTTAAACACAGACACATATTGGTCACACATATAAAGTACAAAATGTTCAACAAACTTAATTTGTTCATCGTAGCAGTTCTGACCTACTTCACTGCTACTTTTTCCTTAGCTAACACTGCTTCATATTCTCCAGTGGTAATATCGTTACCATCTTTCACCAAGGAATGTATGTACTATGATTTATACAATGATGAAGATGCTTTGGTAGTATCTTATCAAGTTTTAACAGGTGGAAACTTTGAAATAGACTTTGAAATTACCTCTCCAGACGGCAGTTCAATTATTTCAGAAAAACAAAAAAAATACAGTGATTTCGTTTTGAAGTCATTTGGTGCAGGCCAATATGCATTCTGCTTCAGCAACTCCTACGGTACATCTCTGAAGAAAGTTGAAATAACCATTGAACCAGATAAATCAATTGAAAGCTTGAATGAAGATATCGATGAACAACCGGAAGATATCGTTGCCAATCACGCCATAGAAGAAATCGATAGAAACCTTTCTAAAATCACCAAGTTAATGAACTACCTGAGAGCCAGAGAATGGAGAAATCAATCCACTGTTGAAAGTACAAGTTCCAGAGTAGTCTGGTTCTCTATAGTTATAATGCTATTAGTATTTGGAATTAGTTTCCTACAAACTCTATATGTTCAATATTTCTTCAAAGAAAGATCAAGAGGATTTGTGTAATTATTTAATAATCTATATACAAACATCATGTTATAAACAACTTAGTGTTACTGTTATTATCTAGAGATGAGTTGGGAGTTTGAGCAAAGAACAACGCTTACTTATTATGTCCGCCAGTGGCAAACGCTTCAATGCCTAATTTTTCTTTCTCGCGTGTACGTGTTTTATTTGGGTGGCAAAAAAAAAAAAAAAGAATGCAAAAAGAGCTACTCTATATTAGGTTTACAATGTCAATCTTGATGTAATAGAAACAATTCAAACAAACCCAAAAATATACACCAAATTCATATATTGAGTGGATCTGACATAATGTCTGAAAAAACTAAACAAACCAAGTCTACAAAGAAGAACACCGCAGCTTACGATGCTGTGAACAAAGTTCCTGATTATGAAATTTCTGAACTGGCCTTTGTCAGTAAGAGAACAAATGAATACACCGCACTAGTTGAAGCTATTAAAAAGCAAGAAATGTCTCATTACTACTTATACTTGAAAACTCAGGATCCAAAATTTCCATTTGAGGAAGCATTATATCAATCCTTATTGAAGAAAAATGAAGAACAAGTCAAACAACTCGAAAAAGATATCAAAGAAGCCGAGAAAAACGATGAAGGTGAATTGGAAAAAGCATACTCCTGGGTCAAATTGGGTGAGTACTACGCTCAAATTGGTGATGTTGAAAATAGTTTAAAAACTTTGGAAAAAGCAAAGGAAGTCAGTATATCTCTAGGGGGTAAAATTGACATTATGTTGACTGCAGTAAGAATTGCTTTATTCTTTAATGATCAAGTTGCAGTTTCTGAAAGATTAAGCGAAGTACATGAAGTCATTGAAAAAGGTGGTGATTGGGAAAGAAGAAATAGATTCAAAGCTTATAAGGGTATCCACTTAATGGCCATTAGAAGATTTGAGGAAGCATCAGAACTACTAGTTGACTCATTAACTACTTTCACCTCTTTAGAAATAGCCTCTTACGAAGACATTGCTGTTTACTCAATTGTATGTGGTATTTTATCATTAGACAGAGATAGTTTGAAAACAAAAATCATAGACTCTCCAGAAGTTTTAGCTGCTATGTCTGGATCGGAACCTCTACAAGCCATATTTTCCTTAGCTATTTCCTTGTATAGCTCAGATTATGGTTCCTTCTTCAAGTTCTTGCTATCTACTAGAGAAAAAGTTTTCATACCATCCAAGTTCCTAAGCCCACATACAGATTTCTTCTTAAGACAAATGAGATTAAAAGCATACGCTCAATTACTACAATCATATCAATCTCTATCTTTGAAGTCTATGGCAGATTCATTTGGTGTATCTTCTGAGTTTTTGGATGAAGATTTATGTAAGTTCATTCCAACCAAACAATTGAATTGTACCATAGACAAAGTGAATGGAATAGTCCTAACTAATCAACCAGAAAATAAGGACTCTGACTTCAACAACCTAATTAAACAAAGTGACACTTTGTTATCTAAACTACAAAAATACGTTGCTTCTGTTAAACTATCAAGCGACTAAGATTTATATAGTTAATCATTTATAATATAGATAAAGCCATAGGAGTTTTTTTTGTTAGTCCGTTTCATTCTAAGGAACAGATACATTTTTCCCAAATAAAAAAGTTCAAACGTTTAATCAACTTACGTTTTAAAGTGAAACACAAAAAAAAAATAGCTTTTTTTTTAAATGCACAGTTTTAGTAGCTCAAATTCAGAGCATGAAAACCTTCAATCAACAGGTTATAGCACTATACAGTAAAGAATTGGAATGCCCAGAAAGTTACAATTTAAGATGTTTTTCAGCAGTGATCACAACTCAAACCTAACACAGTTTTCCAAGGAGAGTTTGAATTGGAACAAAATTACAAAGCAGTCATTAAGAAAAGCTTCGGACCCTTGGGAATCATTGAATAGAAAGGTAAATCAAAAAAAACCTTTAAAAAACTCAGTTTTTAATAGAAATCCTATTGAATTGATAAAGCCAGATACATGCGACGTTTTTGGTCCTCGGAATTCGCAAAGAGTAATACGAAGAAAGTTAATATCAAAAGAGGTTGAGAACGAGAAACCAAAGAATACAATGACAAATACAAAAAACCAGACTTACAGAGATTTGCAAAAAAATCAGCAGTTAGAAGAAATTTTTAACTATGCAACATATCAGAGTATTCCAGCTGACAGATCATACCAATCATTGGTGTTTGACACTGAAAGATCAAAAACTCAAAGTAGTAGTCTTGATAGTGAGTTAAATTTGCTTACAAAATACTTGAAGGCTTTCAATCTATGTGGATCATACGCCTACAAAAGATTGATTGTCTTCAAAAATAATCAATCTTTTTTTCTCAAAAATCAGAGAATTAATGCATTTAGCCTAGAGCATCAATTAGGTGTAAGTTTTACAAAGTTTATTTTCTTCAATTATTTGAGTAATTATAGGCAACAATTAAGCTTTAGCCATCTAAACACGTTTTTGTTAAGTTTGCTCATAGTGTTGTCTTTGGTTTGCAATTATTTAAGCTTAAGTTATAATGAAGGAAAAAAAGTCTCCTACAGTAACAGAGAAGTATTGAAAGCAATAAACACTTCATCATTATCTTTTCTAATAAAAAAGTACATTATAGGTCAAAACATTTTTATTAGTTTAACGATGCAACTTTACTTTCTGAAGAGCTTTTGGTCAAATTTTAAATTAGCAGCCAGCGCAGAGTCAACCTCATCTTTGTTTGGCTTTTTAGTTTTAGTAGCTACGATTTTCATAATTGGTCTAGATGAACTAGTATTTGACTTGCTACCAATATTTGTAACAATAAGTAATTATGAGAATAAAGACTTACAATATGATGTTGAATTCTATAGAGGAAATCGTTTTTGAAGCAAAATCAAGCTTAAATGATGAAATGGATAGTACAGACTCTGAGTTGTTTGAACAATAATTTCTTTGTGAAGTGATTTTTCCTTTGGTAAAGTGAACTGATGTGTCCATAAGCGGTAATTTTTAAGCTTTAATTAATTGAAGACGCGTTTTTTTGGTTAAAGGGTATTCTGCTCATCAACTGTATAAACAATGTGTGAAATTTAAACTTTTAATTATTTTCAACAATCTGTATTTAAGGAATGTATTTAAAATACATGGGTCCCTCTTATTTATTTATCTACCAAAAAGACTATTAAAAACCATACAACCTAAGATGGAAAGATTGAATCTAGATTTATATTCTCCGATAAACTCCTTGCACAAGCAATATCAGATTGTGAAGCTATCTAATGGTATTTTAACCTTACTGATTAGTGACCCTTTTGAAAAAACTGCATCTTGTTCAGTAACAGTTGGAACCGGTGCATTTAACGATCCTGACAATTTACCTGGGTTAAGCCACTTATGTGAACATATGATATTGGCGGGTGGGTCTAAAAAATATCCGGAAGTCAACAAATTCAAAAATGAGTTATCCAAAAACAACGGACAAAGAAATGCTTACACAACTGGCCAAGAAACAACTTTTTACTTTTACATTCCTAACTCAAATAAATTAAAAGAAGAAAATGATTACGAAGAAAAACCAGCGTTTCAAAATCTGTTGACCATATTTGGTTCATGTTTTGAAGAGCCTTTGTTCAAAAAAGAAGAATTAAACAATGAAATTGTTGCTATTGATAACGAGCACTCTGGTAATAAGGCGAACTATAGAAAGCTGATGTATCATGGAACAAGAATTTTGGCTGATGTTAAACACCCATTCAGTAGATTTGCAACCGGGGACTCAAATTCCTTAAAAAATATTGCAGCTGCAGAAAAAATCAATGTCATTACAACTTTAAAGAAATATATTGACGATCATTTTTATGGTAATAATATAACATTATGCTTGAAAAGCTCTGACTCTATAAACATTTTGGCAAAGCTAGCAGAATCTTCTTTTGGTGGTATAAAAAGTGCACACCATTAGCTCAAACAGGTCTTCTTAAAAAGTTTAAGTTGAGTGGCAATGGTGGATCTGCACAGAATTTAGCACATTCTAATAAAATTGAAAACTCTTCTATGATGGAAAATGCTTGGTTTGACAAAATTGGTAAAATCAATGCTTTTTCTTCTCTGAGTACAGACAATACCTTATTCATAAAAGGCAAAGAATCTTCAAATATACTGAGAATTGTTATACCAGTTTATCTTAACAGCTTTTTGGCAAAAGGATTCACCAAAAAAGAACTAGCTCAATTTTGCACTTATTGGGTTGAAACATTTGGAGAGGAAAGCAAAGGTTCTTTTGATTTCTACCTGAAAGAAAATGGATATGCTTCTTCAACATTAGCCTTTATGGCAGAATATGCGCTAAACAATGACGGCCTGATTTTGGAATTGAAATTAACATCTAAAGGTTGGAAAAATGTAGATTCAATAATATCACAATTCAAAGCTGGTTTTTGTAAGGAATTGTTATCTCCAGAATCTACTAAAAATCTTGCCAAGTTATTCAGCCAGCAAAACTCTTTAGACATTTTGAAGTTTTTGTACCAAGATGTTAGTCAAAATCCAGTTAAGGAGTGCTCAAACTTTACTTCACATGTATTGACAAGATCTTTTGTTGATTTTGTAGATGTAGAATGCTTACTGAAAAATGTCCCATTTATTTTTTCTAAAAATGGTGCCTACGCTGAATCATCTGCTTGTAAAAAATCATGGTTGAATATTGCTACAAAATGGCAGAGCTTTTTAAGTCAAGTATTGGATCAAAGCAATGTAAGATACATTTTTTATGGCAATTCTGAAAATGTTAATTTGGGTGAAAATTACAACAAAATGTTGAAAGATAATAAAGTCTCAGTAATAGATCCTAACTTTGGGTTTAGCTACTTCAAATTTAATTACAACCCCATTGGCAAGTCCGCTGATAAAATAGATAACTTCAGCTGCAATTTTGAAAACAAGTTTATCCCTTCAATAATCAAAAAGTCAAACTCGATAATTTTGAAGGCCTTGGAGCAATCTAAAAAGCAAAGCAACTCAAATACCAATGCAGGTTTAATTATAAGCAACTCTTCTACTCACACCAAGCCAGAGTTAATTAAAGATAGCAGAAGATGTCAAATATGGACAAAAAATGAGTCTCATAACTCAATATTCAAGTCAAAATCTCTTCTAACAATAAACTTGATTAATGACGAAATGGAATCCTCTGCTTTGAACACTATGTTTTTGGAAGTTTTGACAGAAATTATTGGTATTGAAACCTCCTCCATACTTTATCCAGCTGTTAAGTCCGGATATGCAGTAACTATTTCTCCAAGTATTAAAGGTGATATCAATTTAAAAATTCAAATTGATGGTTTCACAGATGGGCTTACAAACATTTTGGAAAAGGTCATCAATGTCATTAAAAAATACTCTATTGAAGACATTGATAGAGAAAACTTAAAAAAATCTAGAGTTAATGTGAGAAATAAGTTTGAAACTGCTGCCAATGAGAATGGGTTTAAATTGGCACTTATTGGGCTGTACATTGTTTTGGATAAATATGTCTGGAATTTGGAAGACAGATTTGAAGCTTTGGAAGATGAAATTGATGCAGAATCTTTGAAAAATTTTGTCATAGAATATCTGAAAGACTTAAAAGTTTCTATCATTCAACAAGGTGACATTTCAAATGATAATGCTCTTGCGGTTTCACAATTTATCAGTGATAATCTAACGAATCATTTAGAAAACGACAATGACAATGAGCACTTTAGAGCTGGAAATGATCCTAAAACTTATAAATTAGACGACGGCAAAGATTATGTTGTTAATAAGGCATCCCCAGAAGGAGATCCTAACAATTCCATCAGTTACTTCATCCAAGTTGGTGAATTCAACGAACAAAAAAAAGATGCTTTGGGATTTACAGCTGCAGAGCTTTATACCTTAACAAACTTTACAGACTTTATTTTCAAAATTCACTTGGTTTCTGATTTGAGAGTAAAAAGACATTTGGGCTACATTGTTTCTGGAGGCTCAAGAAGTTTGTCTAACACTTTTGGTTTAGAAATTTCTGCAATGTCTTTATCAACTCCAGCAGAAATGGAAAGCAAAATCAACAATTACCTGTTAGACTTTGTGTCTAGTTTAGAAAAGGGTTTGAGCGAGACTTTTTTCAAAAAGAATTATTTAGAAGAATACATTAAAGTTTTGAACAGTGTTTCCGAGTTAGGTCAAATATTAGATGAAACCTCTCTGCCATCTGATATTTTACGTCACGTTCCGCCAAACTTTGTTTTAAGTAGTGACAACGTTATTGAAAGTCAGTACAATTTCCATAGAAAGCTTGTCGATTCAATTGCAACCAAGAGATTTAACTTCAATGATCTAAATTATGACAACACCATTGACAGGACTTTCTTGGGCAGTTTGACTTTGAAAAAATACATGTCATTTTTGAAGTATTATGTTTCAGTAAAGTCAGTCAAAAGATCAAAATTGTCAGTGCACATAACCACAAAAATGACATACGATGAGGTTGAAGAGAAAGTTTTACTGATGCAAATTAATGGGTTCTTAAAATGAAAGGTTTCAAATTTGATGAAAGCAAGATACAAGAAATAATCGAAAAGAACAAAAACAACAAAACATACATTATAAAAGATCTGTATTCTTACTTTTCCACACAAGGTGATGGTATGAAGTTTTTGATGACAGGTGTTAAAGAAGTGTTCAAGGGAGTTGCTGGCGGAATGGCTAGAGCACCAGCAACCAGCAGCACCGTAGAAAAGAAAGAAACCATTGAAATCAAAGCCAGGGATAACAGCGATGATTTAAAGAATTTGAAAGATCAGACAGCATTTATTGATGATTCAAATTATTTCAGAGAAATCAACAAAAACTATGTATAATCTATTTCAAACGTCCAATAGCCAGGTTAAATTTAAATTATTTTGTTTTTTGTTGTAGTTGTTTCCCTTATTCTTAGCATCCACTACAAGACCCATTAGAGCAATGGGATGATGATTTTCAGAAAATGTAGCCTATTTTTGAAAATAAATTCACGTTTAAGATAGCCACTTGTTTTAACTACTCCTAATTTTGTAATTTGAAAGCTTTGGGCGGAATAAAATTCACGCACTTTACGTTTTTAAAGAAACACAGTGTAAATGATTAACTGTGGATTTTTAGTTTTTACTCGCTTGAAAAATAGAATTTACGGGATATGTATTCCGCATTACCCTTTTTTTTTAGATGTAAAAGAGTCGCTTAGCAGTTGCCTGAAATTTTACACATTAATCAATTACGCAAAGTTGTGGATGATTTCTCTATTATGGATTAAGAAATAACACTTTGGTAACCAAAAAAAACATCTATTATTAAAAATGGCATCACAAAATTATAAAATCCTTGACATCACACACGACCAAGATATTATTGAGTACTGCCAAAAGAGAAATGCTGTTACATGGGGATCTGATCTGTACACCACAGAGCAGTACATTTTAAGGGAAAGACACTTGAAAAATCAAACAATTTCATCTAGTCCTGTCATTGATCCATCTTTAGAAAAATATAGAAAGTTCTTAGGAGCCAAGTACTTTGCATTTGTTGATTTAGATTTACCTTCCACTGATAAATTTTCACAAATCGTTGCCTCTTGTGAAACTCTGAACCGTGTCGCATACATACAACTTCCAGATTCGCTGAAGGAAATACCTGTTTTATCTGCCTGTATTGGTGGTGTTTTCACACCTGCAGAATACAGAGGAAAGGGGTATGCTTCAGCAATGATTACTCACCTGAACAGTTTATATGACGACATTGCCAACTCAAATGGACCAAATGACTCATTTTTGAAACATACTACTATCTTTTTGTATAGTGAGGTTGGTGATTTCTATGAAAGGGTTGAATATCAATCAAGACACGTACCATTGCACGAATTCACAAATGATGATTCTTTGACTGCTTACATTAAGGAAAATCACTTAGATGGTTCTGGAAAAAGTGTTGTTGCTTTGAATCTAGATCACTTGGACGAAAATTTGAAAAACTGTTTGGAAGACGAGACAAAGGAATGTGAAAGTTTGGCAGCTGATGACTCAGTTATCAAAAAACACCGTTTTTTCATTAAACCAGATTTAGACATTTACAAGTGGTTTAAAGCCAGAGATACATTCGTCTCCAGCATTGCCTTTCCTGACTTGATTGAAAAGCACCCGTTAGTAGATGGTTTCAAAATTGAAAACTCCAAATCACATGTAATCTGGCATCACAATTGGAATGAAAACAAGCTGTATGTGTTGAAGTTGTACATTGAAGAAAATGACAATGATGATTTGACTACTTTGATAGTCAAGTGTTTGGAAGAGTTGAAGAAATATAGCTTGAAGAAGTTGTTAATTTGGGATGAAGACTTAAGAATATCCAACAAAGAAGAGTATCTGGCACTATTTGCTGCTCATTCCGGCGTTCATTTACACTGCGAAAACGGGTCTTTATCTGCTATCCGTGCTCCATGGATTGAAGATTGCAAAGACTTAGAATGGATAAATAACTGTAAATATCTATGGTTTTAGAATATAAACAATCTTTTATTATTATTGTTGATGCTCAGCTTCTGTTTTTTCTGAATACTGTAAGAGCTCAAAGCTGCTTTAAAACGCGTCACGTCAACTTTCATTTTTTAAACGCGTTAAGTATAAATTGAAAAGAAAAAAATTTAATTCAGCTCTTTGCTTTTTTTCTGAACTTTTTTTTTTAAAAGATTTCAACTACTTTAATGTAATTTCCATATTTGAGTAAATGTTAAGGTTTTGGTAAAACCCCAAAAACTAATTTTATGACCAATATTGAAAGTCCAGAACCATCTTCAAAAAAACAAAAAATGTCCAGCCAATTAAGAATTCAACTAAGATCTGCCACTGCCAAGGCCCCAACCAAAGGCTCTCTTGCTGCCGCCGGTTACGATTTATACGCCTCCCAACCTACCATCATCAAAGCTAGAGGCCAAGGTCTAGTAGGCACTGATGTTTCATTCACTGTCCCTGTTGGTACATACGGGAGAATTGCTCCAAGATCCGGTTTAGCCGTCAAAAATGGTATTTCCACTGGTGCTGGTGTCGTTGATAGAGACTATACCGGTGAGGTTAAAGTTGTTTTATTCAACCATAGTGAAAAGGACTTCGAAGTTAAGATCGGTGATAGAGTTGCTCAATTAATCTTGGAAAGAATCGTTGAAGATGCCGAAGTTGTTGTTGTTGAATCTCTGGAAGATAGTGCCAGAGGTGCTGGTGGTTTTGGAAGCACTGGTAAATAATTACATATATTGCTATTTAAGTTTAAGTTTATAGGATTTTTTTTTTATTTTTGAAAGAAAGCATTTCACTTTGAGATTTTATTGCCATTGATGGCTTGTATCGTTCTTTCAGATTGCCCAAAAAAAATATAATTGTTTCGGATTTAAAAAAGTCAATTTTATGATAAACATATGCATATTTTTTTTCTTTCACAAAATCTTTCAGAAACAAATCATAGGAGAGGTACCTGCCAATCCAAAACAAGTTCACCATACCGCACCCAAGGCTAACAAAATATACAATATTATGAGCGACTCACAAAAAGTTGACACTATCTCAAACAAGTTGATAGTATCCATTGAAGAAATATTGAAGTACACACAACTGAATAACACTCCTGAATTAGTCAAGAACAATGATTTTGAAACCGATGTGAACGACGAAGATAAAGACTTTAACATGTACTCTGACGAAGAAGAAGAGGGTGACGATGAATCTCATGAAAACGATATTCTTACAAGAAACCTACTAAGAAACATCAACGCCAAAAGACACGAAGTAGCCTCAATAGACTCCATAGAACAAATCCAAATTCTTCATAAACACTCGAAAAACGTTGTCAAGTCTATACAAGAACTACTTCTTATTACCAAAAATTTGAAGGAAAAGTGGGCTTTGAAGCACGATAAAAGCTTGGAAGAGAACGAAGCCTCTTTGGAAAACATGCAAAAGTCAAATGAAAAAAATGAAGAGGAGATCAGAGCCTGCATTGAGAGTCTTAAGTCTCTGATATAATTGTTATTATTATAGAGATGCGGGGTTTTGCAAGCAGATGTTGTTTGTATTACTGATGAACAGCTCGGATAAAGCTGCTTGAATTAGGCACTCTGCAATAAAGACATAGTTTTATATAACTGACTGTATTAACACATCTTATTTGAAGCACTATAAAATGCCTCCGCTGTTGTTATTGTCTTCATGGGAGATATGATATTAAACGGAAGTAGGTTAATAGTAATGAAAGCACACTTTGTTGCTATTTGCTATTTGTATGCTCAGTTCAAGAAGTACTTACAATAGTTGTGTTGACATAAACTGCTTTTAATTATGTATAATCAGTTTATTTTCACCTACAAAACTTGTTGTAGTTAAAAACAGATATAAAATAATTACTACGGGCGTGTGGCGTAGTTGGTAGCGCGCTCCCTTAGCATGGGAGAGGTCTTGGGTTCGACTCCCAACTCGTCCAGTTAATTATTTTTTTGCATCTGTTGTCTGCAGATGTAGTTATTTTTTTTTTGAATTATGTGATGCTCAGAGACGTATGGCATATCATATCTTTATTCAACATTTACTCTTGATTAACTGTTAAGGTCTGCACTTTTGGTATATATTATCATCTGATGTGTTAAAATGGCATGTACTGACGCGTTGACTTAAATATTTATTTTTGTTAATTTTCTACGTTGCTACCCGTTTGTTGTTTTTTTTTTTGATTTTTTTTTATACCTATTAGCTTATTTTGCATTTCTATACAGCATTTACAATCAAATCAAAAGGACCATACATCAACAGCACCACAGAAATCAATAAAACAAATTATGAGCGATGTTGCTAGTAATAGGCAGTCACTGGATCCCGACTTCAAGTACGATGTGAAATTGAATGAACAAGAATATATGGATAATCCAGGCAAAGATCGTTTTATCGTTGATGACCAAGAGCAGGTCATCCATAGCGATGCAGCTCCAGAAACAACCAACTTTCCAAACAGCAGTGAGAAAATGAAACTTGGAACTCTGTCTCAAAGAAGCTTCCCATTGATTCCAAGTGTTTCCAGCAAATCTTACAAGGAAGTTGATTACGATGCCTTCAATGGATGGAGGAATACTCAAGCCAATCCAAAAAACCCAAAGAACCTGTACCAAGCCACAACCAATGATTTATTAGCTACATCAAATATAGCCACCCAGTCGTATTCTGATGGAAGAGAATCCAAGTTCATCGGGAGCCAGTTTTCGTCATACTCACTGGGCAGAGACCTGCTTATAAAACAGTTGATCAACACATCAATAGCCAACAAAATGAAGCAGGAGGATATTACCAGTACGAACAAGGAGATATTCAACGGCGTTTTGAATAAGTACAAACAGAAGAAAACAACACTCATAACGGATAATGAAGACGAAATCTTACAAATTGAAGAATGCATGCAGAAATGGAAGATATTTTCACCAGAGCCTCTGAATGACTACAACCAAAAGCTGTTAAATGAAGTGAAGCGGATGATTGAACATATGAAAGATAGCATTGATGACATAGACAAAGTTTTTGCTAATGAAACAGAGCTTCTGACGGACCTAGAGAATGAAATACTGAGAAATAAAGAAACTACGAACTATGAGGAAGCACTTGAGAATTATAAGATCAACTTTTTGAATCACAATATCAAAATTGCGCAGGACATCTCCAACAACATCAATATGCAGCTACAGATTATAGCCAACAGTATAGAGAAAAACAACGAGGAGGTTGTACTCCTCAAAAAGGTGTTTGAGAATACGGAGAGATTGCTAGACTGCAAACTTCAAAAGGTTAATATATTCAAACGAAAGAGTAATGGAGAACTCACAGGAGCAGAGTTTATTCAATTGTATTTGAAAAACAATTCGGATTGATATTACAGAAACATATTCAGTATATAACCAATGTAACTATAGTCTTACCAAAAAAAAAAATTTAAACGATGCTCTATTGGGATAACAGATACAGATCACCAAATACTTTAACTTTGGCATCAAACAACGCGCTTTTTATAGGTTTGGGGCTCTTCGCAACAGTGAACGGGTTCATCAGGTGTTTCAGGTACAGCTCATGCACGTTCAAAAAGAACTTCTGTAGCTGGAGATAATTGATCTCATACTTACTGTCAGATATCACAACAAACTTGGTGTTGTTGTACGTCACGTATGACGAGACCAAGTAGCCGTCGTACTCGTCTATTGTTCCTAGAAACAAGGAACCTTCGGGTAGATTGTTTATATGCTGTAGAGTTGAGTTCGGAGTATTAGTTACCTTTTGGAAGGTGCTTTGGTTGTTTGCATCGTTAACAAGTATGTTTTCGGCATAAAAAGACGTTCTATTCGGCTCAATTTTGTTTTCAATCCCTGCTTTGACAAGATCTTTGACTTTTTGGTGCAGGTGGGACTTGTTATATGGGAAAGAGCTTTGATTTGTGTTTTGAATGTTGTCAATTACATCTAGAGCTGAGTTGGCAATAAACGGGTAGAGGTCTTTTAGGGCAACATCATCAATGGACAAGGAATCATTGGGGGCTATATACGACTCATACAGAGCTGAATCTGTTTGATTATGTAAAATGGTAAAATATAGGGGCACGCTCATGATGTGAAGTGTTTGGGTTGAATTTCACACACCAGTTTTAACACACTGATTTTTGATATGTCTCTCTTTTTTTTTTTGGCTATTTCCCCAGGATGGTTGCCATGCGTAGATGAAGCTTGAGAAGAAAAAAAAAAAGGTCCCTTAATGTCTCTCCTTTTTTTTTTTTCTAATCGTTCCTAGTGGTATTAACGATACTTTTGATATCAACAACCAAACAACCTAACAAGCAAGCAGCCTTTATAGCAATATTATATTACAACCTACTTATGAAGGTATTTAGTAGATTTCAAAAGCCAGAACTCAGCGAGTCTCTGCGAAAAGATAAGAAGAGCAGATCTCTAAATATAGGAAAAAGCCATACCAGCCCTGAGCCCACAAATAGTTCAATGTCTTCAGACAACAGCTCAACATTGTCATCCATGTTTGAGAGCAAGTTGAACAAACACTCCGACTATACAAGTGAAAGCAGTGAGGCCAACAATCAGCCACAGAGCAAGGGAAACGCTAACGTCATAGGCTACTCTCCATTAGAAAGACGAAACTCTGTGGTTGTCAATGACGATTTCAGCAATGTTTCCATCTATGACATTATAGACAACCAGGTGAATAAGCAACCTGCTGCTGAAGTCACAGAAAAAGAAGCTGTTGACAAAAACAGAACAAACGATGAGCAACTGATATGCGATGGGTTTTCCATAAAAGACATCTCCGACTATCTATTAAACAAGCAAGTGCACAATTTCTCGGATGACTTTGTTGAGTGCACGGATTTTCTTGAATTCATGAAGAAGCAGAACCACATAACACTTGGTGACATCAAGAAGAATGCCGCATTGAATAAAATGAAACGTTACATGACTGAGTATTATAGACTACTCGAGGCGCAGAGCATCGACAGCGGGTGCAATCCGCTGAAGACAATAAGAGACAGGGAGCTGAAGCTCCAGCTGCACAACTTCGGAAACAAGACTTTTGAAAGCCAGCTCTCGAACACAACGAAGAACTTTCAAAAGCTGATGCAGAACTACCAGAATGTTATACAGGACCCGCCATTGATTCCTGTCTTGGCATTCACCCAGAGAACTAATGTGAGCATGACATACAAGAACTTCAACAAGGAGGTGGCGGACAGTCAGGGGCAGCCACATAAAAACGAACACCGCCACCACTCATACTATTCATACAGATTGAGCAATGCTTTAGGCCAGGACACAGCAAAGCAATACCAGTATTGGAAGTGGTTTGTTGGTGTGAATGAGAGATATGAGGACATCACAATCCAGAAGATCCTGCATCTGAAGAAGGAGTTCATGACGATCAGAGACAACGAAGAGAGGAAGCTGACCAGCAACGACAGGAAGACCGCAAATCAGCTGAGCGTGCCTACAAACGAAAGCAGAAACATATCGTCTGGAGCATCCGACCTTTCTCTGTCTGACGACGACAGCTTGAAGGAGTACGCAGATGTCAACGAGGGGCTGGATGTGCCTGTTATAAACGACCGCGTTGAGGCTGAGAACAACTCATCGGTGTGCGACATCAGCAAGAAGGACTTGAGCAAGGTGTGCAAGCTGGTCAAGAAGACCCTCGAGTCCTTGGAGTCCTATGAACAGTCCAAGTTGGAGAAAATCTTGTACTACGAGGCTCTGGTCAGACTGCTGGTCAACAAACTGGACAGGTACCAGTATGAAAACGACAAACAGCTGACCAAGCTTGAGTCGTTTGATGTCCCAAGCCTGGAGGCTTTGGAAGCATTGAAGAATAATATCGCAATAGACATACCGACTTGCGAAAAACTCACTGCAATCAGCGAAAACAATAAGCTGACGAACATGGTATTGGAAATGACACACATACAGTCAGAAATCAGCACGACTTTACAGCTCAGACTGAAGAAGATTGGTATGGACGACTTTGACAGTGACTCCAACAGCATTGTGAGACACAGAAGATTGAAAAAAGAGGAGGAATCGTTGATCACGACTATTGGGTTTTGGCTGATTGAATGGATGATCAAGATCATACTTGTGAGCATAAAAGTCAGCTACGGGTTGTACTCATTAGTTTTTCCTTCGAAAAATAAGAAGACATCGGAATCTTCATCTGCATTACAGACATAGTATATATACATTGTGGTTTTGTTTTTTTTTTTTAATAACAAGAGTGAGTGCTTACTCCTCGATAAAAACACCCTTTTCGGCAGCCTCCTCAATCATCTTCTCTCTCTTCTGTCTCATGACTAGCGCCATCTGGTGCTTGTACTGCTCCACGGAGGTCTCACCCTTCCAGGCAGAGGTACCACCAATGATGATTGTGTGGAAGGCGCATTTCAAAGGAGTTCTCAAAGCCTTGAATCCAGGGGAAAATCTTATCAGTAAGGCGTGTGCAGTGATGGAAACTACAGACCCCTGGATTGCACCTATTAGCAAGGCTTTTGAGGATATTTCAAAGGCAGATTGTTTCTTTTTGTCGTCGTGTACGTATCTGTTGTTATATGACATTTTTTTTTGTGCTTATGTATGAGGCTTGAAAATTTGAGTGTTTTTTGGGGTTTTTAGCTTACTCCAATGAGTTTATTTCTTGCAACTCTGCTATCTACGTTTTCAGTGATTTTCTCCCCGAAAGTATACAAAAAAAAACAAAGAGTCCTAATAATCGGGCTTAAAAAAAAAGGAGGTATCGCAATAAGCCAACTGGATTGTAGAGATAGAATGAGAGATAAAACGAGAGAAAAAATAAGAAGCTCCGACAGTATTCAGATAAATTGATGGTAAAAAATATTACATAAGATATATATGAACCGAAAAAATCAAAAAAAAATATCATCAGTTTTGGTATGCCATATTTTTTATTATTGTACTTGTTTTATGTTAAGTAAACGCCAGCACTGCTCATTGTCAGCTCAGTGCTCAGCTTCTCTAGAGCATCTGCATTGTTTCCGTTTGTGTTCAGCTCGCTTCCGTGCACAAGTCTATCGTCACTGTCTCCCGTGATCAAAATGCTATCGTGAAACTCCATGTTTCCGTTGCTGAATCTGCTGGCCATTGAGTTGTTGGCGCTGCTTTGTTCCTGCAAGAAGCTCTTGATGTAGTCCATCCCGCTTCTGTTGCTGCTGCTTTGTTCATTTTCCGCTGAACTAGCAGTATTTGGAATGTAGGCGCCACATAGGCTGTTGATGAAAGTATTCACATTGACAAACTTTTCAACACCTAGGCTTGTTATCAAGTAGTTGAATCTTGTTCTGTTCATGTTGATGATCATTTCTATGTTGTGGATTGCTTCACGGTCCTTGCCGCTGGTCTGCTCCACTAGCACATTGGATACCAAAATATCCAACTTTTCTATGAGATATGACTTGTAGTAGTTGTTCACCTTGTTTTCCAACTTTGGCAAGCATATCAAAATCCTCAAAGATAACTCCAACAATGACCATATTTCCATGTTCAAAGAGGAGAACTTCAAAGCATATTCGTTGTAGTCGTATATCAAGTTCAAAAAGTTCAAGTAAGCTGGCTTGACCTTCTCAAAGCTGTAGTCATTGACCATTATGTATGAGTAGTCAACAACCTTGAGTATTTCGTCTATTGAGCAGTCGCTGGATTCATCGCTGCTTGAGTAGTCGCCATGGGACGAGTTGGATCTTTCAAAGGGTATTTGGGATATAAGCTTGTTGAAGCTGGAAACAATCTTGTTCTGTAGCATCTTGAACTTTGAGTTATTGAAGAACTTGCAGTCAATCTCCTCCAGCACAAAGGGCTCTAGCTTTGGTTCCAGGTCCATCGACTTTTTCAAAAGATGGGTCAACTGGTCCTTGCTTAGAAGTTCCAATACCCTGTCGATGTTGAGTTTGCTCTGGGGCCCACTCTCACCGCTGGCTCTTAGTCTTTTGGCGTTGCCTGCGTGTGATCTTATTTTTATATTTCTTATACTCTGAGATTTTATGTTCATGGGGGTATTGGATTCGCTTATTTCGCTTTGGAATCTTTTTCTGTTGCTCTGGCTATGAGTATTTTTGAACTCATTTTGGTAGTGTGACATTAACAGTGGGTATTATGGTGGGGTTTTCTTTGGTTTTTTAGAAGTTATATTTTGGGTAAAGTGTATTTTGTAATTGTTCTAATACAAAAAAAAAATTATATAGGAAAAACTACACCAACGAGTAATATGGTGTGTGTGTGTTTTTTTTAACACCCAAAAGTACAGAAAAAAAATGATGCAATAGTCAAAGATGGCATACACGTGACTCACATTGCTTTTTTTTTGCTTTTTCTTTTTTTTTTTGCTAAGAAAACACACACTTGGCCTCTTTTTTCCCTTTTACCTAAGAATGGCAAATCCTAAGTTTTCTTAAAGTATTTTTTTTTAGAAAATGAAATCTTTAAATATGTAATGACATACACAATTAGTCTTTTTATAGTCATTATATAGTACCAAAAAAAACCAAACAAGCATCAGATAACATCAAAAATGTCTGAAGAATTGAACTTTGACCAAAACCCTGCACAAGAGGATGCCGAATACTTGGAAATGAACGAAGTTGAAGAAGTCTACGATCAAAACCAAGAAGACGTTCAGCCAGAAGACTTAGACGACGATATGGACATGGAAGACGACAGAGTTGAAATTGACATGACCAACAACAGTAAAGGCTACTATGACCTGCACAAAGACTCTGTCTTCAACATCGACTCATACGGTGGTATTTGCATCACTGGTTCAGGTGATGATACCGCCCATGTTTGGGAAATCTCCAACAATGCTATCAACACACAAACCAGCACCGATGGTGAACCAGTTGAAAGAAAGAGTCTTTTTGAAATCAAACATAATGAATCCGTTATTGGATGCTACCTAACCAGACCTAAAGGTCTATACTTGATTTCTGGTGACATGAATGGTTTGATCAAGGTCTACAAGACTATCAAGAAGGGTACATGGGAATTGATCCACGAAATCCAACAAGTCGAGGAATTGCAATGGCTAAAGATCAACGAAGCAGTCGAAGGTATGTTTGCCTTTGGTGGTACTGATGGTTCTGTTTGGGTTTACCAACTAACCAAGAACGACTTGAACTTGGTCATGTCAGGTTTCTCCCATCAACAAGACTGTGCCAACGGTGAATTCATAAACTACTCTGAAGACGACATCCAACTACTATCTGTATCCGTTGATGGCTCCATTGTACTGTGGTCTGTATACACCGGTGAAGCTTTGATGAAATGGACTGAATCCAACTTCAAATCCCACTCTACTCCACAATGGATCTCTTTGCAAATCTCTCCTAAATCCGATGCCCAACCCCAAAGACTAGCTGCTGTTGGGTCCACTGAGGGTGCCTTGACCTTGCTGAACCTACAATCTCACCAAGTCTTGTACTTCAACCCTGCAGTCATTGAAAACATAACCGAAAACGAAGAACTGAGTGATCTTTCTATTGAATCCATTTCTTGGCTAATATCCCCTGGAAAGCCAGCCCTGCTAGTTGTTGGTATTGTCAGGGGTGACTTGATTGTTTATGACATCCCAACCTTCAAGGTCAGATCCCAGCTGAAACTGGAAGAAGCCATCACCAAAACATACATATCATCAGGCTCAAACAACGCCAACAGAAGGCTATTTGTATCAAGCATGGACGGTAAGGTTTACACTTACGATCCTTACCAGATTGCCAATGAACAAAGCCAGTGGATTGCTCACGGTCATAACATGGGTGTTTTGGACTTTGCTGTTGATGAAAAGAACAACTTATTGATCACTGCAGGTGACGATGGTGTATCTTTGGTCTTCGAACTATAAATCAACTCATATATATAAAGAGGAGTGTAACATTTTTTTTTTTTTTAATGGTTTATATATCAAACTATTTAGTGTATTTTTTCATGTACAAGTCAACTTGCTTGGCTATCATTTTTCCAGTCACGTCAACTTCAACATTGATGAATGTGCCTATTGGTCTCTTTGCCAAAACGTCTCTTGTGTGTTTTATCATGCTTACTCCAAATGTTCCTTGGTCATCATCGACATTGGTGATGGTTAATGACGCACCATCAACTGTGATGAAGCCCTTTTCCACTATGTATTTAACGTTTTCAATGTCTCTTAGTTTATACTTGAAGTTGACAGAGTCTCCCTCTTCAACTGCCTCCACAACCTCAGCAATTGTATCAACATGGCCTTGAACATAGTGGCCTCCGAATCTGTGGTTTCCTGAGCCCATTGCTCTTTCTAGGTTGATCTTGTGTGCATTTTCAGATGATGTCCACATTGTTTCAATGGTTGTTCTTCTCAGAGTTTCAATGGAAATTCCTACCTTGAACCAGTTCTTGGCAGAGTCAAACTCAATCACAGTTAGACATATACCCGAACATGATATGGAATCACCTATTTGACAATCGGACAGGAAATCCGGCTTGTCCTCTACCTGAATGGTTACTTCATAGTTGTCTTTATCATTTTTAAGATCAATGATTGATCCTACAGTCTCAACAATACCAGTGAACATGCTTTGTGTGGGTTTTGATTGTTTATGGTCTTTGGAATCAATATTAGGTTATATTATTAATGTGGAATCGCCAAAAAAAAATAATAGTGACTGAATTATTTGGTGTGGAAAAAAAAAAAGAGGATATAAAGATGTAATCGGTAGTAGGCGGGACACATTTGTCTAGGATTAAGATATAGTCTGGTAGAGATGTTTGGCTCACTAGGCTTATAAGGTTAATGATTTTTTGGGGACATAACAAATACTGGCTTACTGCTATTTTTCTTAATATCCATCTGACATGGCTTGATGGCTCATACGACAATGCTTTTTATTTTTCTGTTTAATTTATAAACCAGCATTTCTAAAACCGGCACGTGCATATTTTCTAGCACATTTTTCAGACATCCTCATTTAGGAAATTTACACAAGATTTAATCAAATGGAAATTCAAAGTATATTTTTTTTTAAAATCATATATACCTTTTTTCAAAGCTGCCTATCTGACTAGACCCTCCCAAGTCATAACTCCGTGGTCTAAGTCAATACCAACAGCACCTGATCTGAACAATGGAATACCTAGGACACCAAAGCTGCTTGGACTCAAGGCTAGAGCACAAACACCTTCTTCAACTTCAACAACCAAATCTTGGCCCCTGATTTTGATGTATTTAGACTGGTTGTTTCTGTTTTTGACTGTTAACACCAAGTGTGGCAAATTTTTCTTGGCACTAGTTGATGGGCAGTTCTCAAACACAAAACTCTGTTGAACTCCGTCCCAGTAGACAGAATCAATGTTGCTGGCGTAGCTGTTGACAACATCGGCTGGCAGTTGAACAACAGAGGAACCAGTGTCTAAAATAGTTCTAACAGCACTCTCCTCACTAACCCCACACAAGCTCTTCAAACCACCGTTGTTCTTCTTTAAGTTGGTGATTATTCCAAAATCTGTGACGTTGATTTGATAGTAGTGAGAATCAGCGTTCAAATTAACTGTTAAGTCACCGTTGACATGGTCAGAGATGTCAAAGTTGCCGTTTGGCAGATCAATCAAAAACGTGTTTCTACCGTCAATGCTTTGGAGAAAGTTAGGGTAGGTGCTGTTGGATGGGTAAGAGTTGTCGTAGGAGTACAGCTTTTGGGATTGCATTTTGCTTTGACCAATACCAAACAGAGCACTGGTAATAAAGTTGGCAGTGTCGTTAATGTAACCGTAGTAAAATTTGTTCTCCAAGGTTTTACTGTCAAAGATGGCCTCAGAGGCAATGTACAATTCCCCAACAACAGACTGTCCTCCAAAGTATTGGGTTTGGAAGGAATAGCCACTGTCTTTGCCTAAATCAGAGGATAAGTAGTTGCTTGAGCAGTCATAAGCATCCTCACACAGCTCAGAGTCAAAAACCCAAGTATCACTGGATCCTGAGTCCAACAAAAAGGAAATGTTCTTTTGGTTTAGACTGAAGGAAGTTGACAAGTATAAGCCTTCATCGTTTAAAGGCAGAGAAATTGCGCCTTGGCCTAAAAAGGCACCACTGGAAAGCTGAAGTAAACAGCCAGATAGCATTAAAGAGCTGTACAAAAACATATTCAAATTTGTGTGTGAGCTCTAGTATTTTAACTTAATGGTGTTTTTTACCTTTAAAATGTTATAATTGACAAATGTATTTAGTCGTTTTTTAATTGTAGTCTTATATAGCTAAAAGGAGAAGAGAAGGATATGCCAAACCAATAGCGTCATTTTACCTCTTGAGAATGTGAAAATTCTTATAAAAATGTCACTGACATGACCTAATCAAGTAATTTTGAATTTAATTAAAGTTTTCTGGAAACTTTATATGAAGTTATTCTGAAACACCTATATATGAGAATATAAAATCACAACTTTGGGTAATGAATTATGGTTGTACTGTTGGCAATTATATCTTTATTTTCCCAATTTATGCTTTAAAATTAAATGTTGCAAATTTGTTTACTTTTGTCACGTGATGTGGTGGTCTATACATATAACAATTCAATAGTTTAAAGAAATAAAACTAATTTTTAAAAATAATAATTAAGAACTTTGAAAACAAGAAAAAAAAGGATGTAAACAATAATAACAAATAACATTGTAACAATTAATGATCTATTATATACGTAACTTATTTCTTCAAAGCATCGATAGGTTTTAAGTAGCCTTGTATCAACTTGATACCATCTTTTCTCATTTGCTTTATGTTTTGCTTTCTCTCTACATCTTCTATTTCACTAACGTCAACAGCGTCTAATTCCAGTAAGAGCTTCATTAACATTTCCCCTAGGAACTTTTGTTGGTATACCATTTTATCGTCTTTGGGGTTGTATTTGGTTTCAGGATCCAATAGCTTTATACAGTCTTTTTCAAAGGTGGTCTTGAACTTGGTGACAACAGCGTTGATCTTGTCTTCATTTTGCAAGTTCTTGTCTATGAGCGGAGAGAACTTGTCATTGTTAATCACTTTCTTTCTGGCGTAAGGTTTTCTCGGTATGGTTTTCTTCATCTTTGGGGTTGATGGTATGAATAGGAAGTAATAAAGTATACTGACGCAACCGATTGTTCCGATAATTTTGTCCGCATCTGTTGGATTGTTGCTGATGATTCTGTTGTAGAAAGAAGCAGCCTCGTGGTTCAGCTTGTTAATTGCTGTATCTATAAAAGCGCTCATATAGGATGCCTGTTGATATGATAGTTGGTTTATGGTTCTTCTAGTCTTAAAAGTGTGATTTTATCGTGGACTTTGACATTTTATTATAAAAAAAATTTTTTTTTATCATTTACACGCAGTGTCTTGAGACTGGGGTTATTGCTAAGTCCGATACACAACAGAGCACATCACGTGTTTTATATCAAGCAAAAAAAGACAAATCAGTAATGTTCATCTTTAGTCTACAAATCAGCAAAAAATGTATTCCGTTAGCTTAGATACTGTGTTTATCAATAAGTCTTTAATAACACGATATATCTGTTGTAAAGCTAAAGTACCCTACCAGGCTATACTCAAGACCAACTGCTTTGTCGTATCTATCAGAAACAAACGAAGATAACGACCACAGATACAAAATGTTTGTGTGGAAAAAAAAAATACATATAAACAATTCCCCCCACTGAGTCAGCCACGTAAACTGTGGTGTTTAAAACTGTATTTCTCAATAATTCACTACTAATGTGTATGTGATTGTGAAAAAAAGTCTCCATGTACCAATATTAACTGTGACCATCACCACACATTACATAGTTATTACACTCACCAATTGTTCACTTCTCTCTGTATTACTACAAATATTTAAATCAGTAATAGGAATCTAACAAGCTGACGTATATATAAAATCACTTCAACTGTCTTCCTTTTAATAAAGCAATATCTCTTTGAGTTTTTTTAAATCAACATTAGCAGTGAAAAGTTTCAGTTTTAACCAACGATAGCAAAATGAGTCAGTTCATTACTAACAACACCAATGTTGAAAATGCTCTTGATATTAATCAATCAGTGTTGTTGAACAGCTTCAACACCATTTTCTCCTATAAAACTTTTGGTAACTCCACTAAAGCCAACAATCTTCTAGACTCTTACATTATTGATAAGAAGACTTCTAACACTACTTTGCATGAATTGCCTATCAGATCAGGTTTAGGGTCTTTGCCATTAGGATACTTGGAAGAATCCGATCCTTCTAATAGCCAAAGCTCAAGTATTATTATTCCTTCTTATGGTCTAAAGTACTTATTTCCAACTCTGAGAAAGGCCTCTCCAAAGAACAACTCTTTGAAAATCTTAATCAACATCTCTAACTTGGACTATAACCAAAATGAAAAGTTGATTGTTCCTGATATTTTGGATTCTTTGAACATTGCCAATGAATTAAACTACCCTGTTATTTCTCCAATCAATCTAAGAGAAGTTTACCAAACCACTTTATTTGCTTCATTCTTATCCAGATTTGGTACCACTTGCCATTTATTAGATGCCATTGCTGCTAAGAATACTTTCTTCAAACCTGACCACGAAAATATCCACTTTTTGCAAAACCAATTCATTGATGCTTCTGCTATATTGAGCAAAAGTGGATTAAGTGTTGAAAGTGCTGATCTAAATGATTTCATTTTTGCCTTCAACAAGCACATTGAAAGCTCTTTGCCATCAAGTCAATCTGCAAATGCCAAATCTTTTGCAATTGAAAACTTTGATTTGAAAGCTGGAAACTTGAACAATGTCAAAACTTTGTTTGTTACTATTGGTAGTACAGAAACAACCGTTTTTGATGACTTCTTGGATTCCATTTCTTTCCCAAGCTCTGACACTATTGGAAGAATTGCTATCAGAATTCCAATTCCGTTTGACGCCAAAAAGTTTTTGAGCTTACTACCTAAGTCTCTTGAGAAAATCATTGTTATTGAACAATGCAATGCTTCTCAATTGAACAAGACCAGCAAGAGCAAAAACTTCTTGTACTCAACCATTCAAAGCATTTTGGAATCTTCTGGATTATCCTCTAAGATTGACATCAATGCCATCTCTTACACCTCTGACTTCACTTGGTCTAAGAATGCCGTTGAAGAAATTGTATTCAACTCATTGAACATTTCCACCGAAGAAAGAGTTGATATTTCTTTACCAAAAATTGATGAAATCAATGTATGGTCTCACGACGATGATGCCAAGAGCTCTGCTTTCTTGGAACTACCATACCAACTATTGGATAACTTGATCCAACACGACAAATCATTAGATCCATCTTTGAGAGTCAAGTATGATAACCTAACCCAAGGTGGTACCTTCCAAGCTCAAATTGCTGTCAGCGCTGACTCCAATGTCAAACACTTGGCTGTTAACAACGACAACGCTAAGCTAACCATTGTCGGCGACGTAAACATTTTACAGAAGTTTGATGTTTTGAATACTGTTGCCAACAAATCAACTGTTCTGTTGTTCAGCGACAAGCATTCTTTAGAAAACTTAAAGGATCCTGAATACTTTGCTTCTAAGTTGAAAATTCCAACCAAATACTTATCAGCCATTGTCAACAAGAACTTGAAAGTCATAGTCGTTGACAGAAAGAATATCAAGGATACCGATGAGACCAAGGGCAGAGCCTTGGTTTACTTGTTAGAAGCACTATTCTGGAAACATGGCTACAACATTTCTGATCAAGATATTATCAAGAAAATCTGGGCCACCAATGGTACCAAGATTGAATTGCTGGCTTCTGTTGTCAGTGATTCTATCACCAGCAACTACGAAGCTGCTGTGGGTGAATTAGATGTTTCCAAGTTGCCTGTTTATTTGTCTGCTCAAGCAAAGCTGGAAAAGCCAGAAGAAGAAGTTTTGAAGACTTACTTGTCTGAAAACTCATTTGAAGCCAATCCAAGAACCATCAAGAAGGAAGAAGAACCTGTCTTTGAAAACAGCTCTTTAACTAAAATCTCTAAGCAACTGGTCTTCAATGAAGCATTTGCTGCCAAAGAGGAGCTAAGACCAGACTTACCAATCAAGAACTTTGTTGTTACTGTTTCCAAAAACAAGAGAGTCACTCCTTTGAACTATGATAGAAATATCTTTGAAATTGAATTTGACATTGGCAATTCTGGGTTGAAATATGAAATTGGTGAGGCCTTAGGTGTTCATGCCAAAAACAACGTCGATGATGTCAAAAGATTCTTGGCTGAATATGGTGTTGAGGACATTAATCAATTAGTGGAAACTCCAAACAAAGAAAACTCCAGCTTGATTGAAACAAGAACCTTGTTACAGCTATTTGTTGATCAAGTTGATTTGTTTGGTAAGCCAGGTAAGAAGTTCTACGAATCTTTAATTTCATACACCAAAGATGAAGTTGTTTTAAAGAAAATCATTGACTTGATTTCCCCATCTGGAGAAGGTGAATTGAAGAAGGTTCAAGATGAAGACTTTTTGACCTATGCCGATGTTTTGTTACAAAGATTCAACACTGTTAAACCACCTGTCTTGGACTTATTAACTTTGATTCCTTCTTTGAAGAGAAGAGAATACTCCATTGCCTCTTCTCAAAAAGTCCATCCAACAAAGATCCATTTGTTGATCGTTGTTGTTTCCTGGACTGATTCTCAAGGCAGATTAAGATACGGTCAAGCTTCCAAGTATTTAGCTGACTTATCTGTTGGTGCTGAAGTAGTTGTTTCTGTTAAACCATCTGTTATGAAACTTCCACCAAGATCTGAACAACCGGTCATTATGTCTGGTTTGGGTACTGGTTTAGCTCCATTCAAGGCCATCGTCGAAGAAAAGATTTGGCAACGTTCCCAAGGTTTACCTATCGGTGAAATTTATTTGTTCTTGGGTTCCAGACACAAGGTTGAAGAATACTTGTATGGTGAACTATGGGAAGCTTGGAGAGATGCTGGTATCATCACTCATATTGGTGCTGCTTTCTCTAGAGATCAGCCTGAAAAAATCTACATTCAAGACAGAATCAAAGAAGTTTTGCCAGCTCTGAAAACCGCCTTCTGTGACCAAGAAGGCTCTTTCTACTTATGTGGTCCTACTTGGCCTGTTCCTAACATCACTGAAGCATTGCAATCCATTTTGAAGACTGATGCTGAAGAAAAGGGCAAGAAGATTAACTTGAACGATGCCATTGAGAAATTGAAAGACACTGGTAGATACATCTTAGAGGTTTATTAATCAAGAGTATATGCTTTTTTTTATATATAATCACATTGAAATATTTATTTGTCACAAAGCTATGTCATTATATTTACAGTGGATGTCCCGTCTTGGAACCTTGTTCTAAATACTCTGTTAGCATTGGTGAACATTCCTTCTTTCAATGAAACAACTATGAATTGAGAGCCTTTAAACTTGGTCTTAATCAGATGCCCAATATTTTGTGTATGCGACAAGTCTAATGCTGCATCCACTTCATCCAAAATATACATTGGGGCTGGCTTGAATTGTAGTAATGCCAAAATCAACGACAAAGCAACTAAAGAACGTTGCCCTCCTGATAGCTCAACCAGTGATTCTTTCCACAAAGAACCTAACTTTACTTTGACTTCTAGACCATCGGTGATGTTGCTGTTTGGTAAAACAACCAATTTTGCATAAGAGTTAGGCAACAACTCGCTGAATATTTCACCAAAGTCTACAGTAACCTTTTCATATGTTTTCATCAATGCATCTATTTTGTGTTGGTTAAGAGTCTGTATGGTCTCTTGGATTTTTTGTTTGTCACCTTCAATTGTGCTGATCATAGTCTTTAAAGCTTTTTCTCTTTTCAAGACGGATTCTATCATTGTAATTACGTTAGGGTTCACTCTATTTTTCAATGTGTTGTGGTTTTCTTTCAACTTTGCTAAGTTGGCTTTAGACTGTACCAAGATAATTTCCTCACTGTCTTTCAGAATCTTGTTTAATCTTGTCTTATCTGTGTCTAGCCACTCAAATTGAGCAACCAAATCATCCAAAAGCTCATCTAAAACTTTATTGGCATCATAATTGGAAGCAATATTCTCTTGAATCTCTTTAATCAAGGCTGGCATTTTGTCAGCTTCGCTTTTTTTTGCATTCAGTAGACTGTTTAATTTTGTGTACTCTTTTTCAATAAGTTCATTTTCTAAACTATCATCCAAAGACTGTTGCTTTAGCAAGTCTATCTCCTCTTTAGACTCAACAATAGCATCATTTGCATTTGCAATGGCATTCTTTGTTTCGTCAATAGTCAATTTCAAATTCTGTAATTGAGCTTCATCAGCTTCAATCTCTTCAATCAATCTGTCTTTGTCAATAGTCAACTCCTCAACTAATTCTGTGGCTGCGTCGTATTCTTGCTCTTTGATCTTCAAATTCTTTGCAAGCTTGCTAATTTCACTTACCAACTTATCCAAATTAGCTGATTTGTTTTTTTCAAAGTTTTTCAAATCGTTTTCTGTGTTTTTTATATTTTCATTTGCTGCTTGGATCAAGGACTCTAGTTTTGTAGAAGTGAATTTTATATGATCGTTTTCATTTCTAAGTTCAAGATTTCTAGATGTCAAAACAGAAAAATATGAGTTTTTCATTTCATCTTTTAATTGAGATTATTTTGCTTTCAGTAAGCTTGATTCTATTCAACATTGGCATAACTCTGCTTCTGTTTTTTTCTAAGATGTCTAGATCTTTGCGGCAAGTTTCCAAGTCGCCTTCTATAACATTCAAGCTCTTTAACAACTTATTGAATACTTGTGTCTGCTCAAGAATATTATTGTTACTACTTCTCGAACCACCCGACAAGGTACCTTCAGGATCGTACACGTCTCCTTCCAAAGTAATAGACTTGGTTCGGATTTCTGGATGAAAGGTTATTTTCTTAGCAATATCAGCAGTGTCACAAATCAATGCTGTACCAAAAATATATTGCATAGCTTTGGAAACATCGTTTTCAAAATGGATCAAATTTAAAGCCAAATCAACTTTTTCTGGTGCTCCACTTATACTTTTGGCTCTTGCAATGATTTCATTTTTGACTATTCTTGTAGATATTTTGTTCAATGGAATAATGGTGACTCTTTTCTTTAGATTACCCTTTTCCAATAACTGAGCTGCAACAGTTTCATTTTCAACAACTATGTTGAATAGTTTTCCACCAGCACATACTTGTAGTGCTTGTGCTTTATCCATGTTATTGTTATCAATGTCAAATAAAGTAGCTGCCACACCTTTGATTGATTTTGGCTGAAAGTTCACATTCTTATGGTCATATTGAAAATCCAAATTGTACAATCTTTGCTTCCAAGACTGAATTTGTTGAGATATCTTTCTCATCTCTTGGTTTAAAGATGTTTCAGTGGTTCTCAATTGTTTATACCTATTCTCATCAAAGTTTTCTTTTTGCAGTTGGGTGTTCAAGTCAACGAGTTCCATTTCAAGCTGTTGCAGCTGTTGTTCATTCAATTTCATGGCATTTTCCGATTCTTTTATTTGCTGGTTGTTATTCCCAATCTCAATATTGTTTGAGTTAATTTTCATTTCATTTTTCTTCAAATTCATAATATGTTCGTTTAGATCTTTTTTTAGCCTATTAATCTGAGTTACATATCCAGTTGAAGAAGATCCTGACGTCTGTAAAGAGCTCAACAATTCCTTCTTGTTCTCAAGATCATTTTTGTATAGGTTGACATCATCATGAAGTTCCTTGCATTTTGATGATTCGGCAATTAAAGATGTTGATTTCTGGTCAAAAAGTGCCTTTTTCTTTTCAACCCCATTTTTCAAACTAGAACAATTCTTGCTATCAATTTCTAAGTTCCTTTCCTGAATTTGTTTTGATGCTTGTAGTCTCGTTAGATTGTTATTAAGGGCATTCAGCTTTTCAGTATACTCTTTTTTGGTTTTCTGATTTTTTTCAATCATTTCATCTCTTTTTATGGCTACTTGATTCAAATTAGATTTGATCTCAATCATTTCATTCTCTAGTTCTTGCAAAGCCTCCGTAACGGCTATTTTCTTCTTTTTATCACTGTTAATTTTCTTGGTGTTTTCTACTAGCTTTAAATTAGAGTTTGTATAATCATGTGCTGCCACCACCTGTTCCAACTTTTCCATTTCCATTTGGATATTTTGAAACTGCAAATAAATGTCTTTATCATGCTCAAATCTTCTCAGCTTGGGTTCAACTTCTTCTGTTAAAATACTTTTAATTTCAAGTAGCTTAACATCCTTTTTGATCATAGTCTTTTCCGCCTTTTGCCTTCTATCCTCAAACATTCTAGTCCCGGAAGCTTCTTCAATAAGAGCCAAAATCTCTTTTGGTTTCATATTCAATACTTTTGTAATCTTACCTTGCATAATCAAGAAGTTTGGATTGTTGATGTTCAGCTGAACAGATTGGAACAACTGAAGTACAGCCTGCTGCTGTGCCCTGTGACCATTGATTAGATATTTGCTTGTACCACCCAGTGTTATCTGTCTAGTAACGGATATCTTTGGTATATTTTCAAACCCTATAGGGGATTTGTCTTTTTGGGAATTGTTAAACACTATGGTAACACTGGCCTTGGTTACACCTGCTTGCCCTCTTTTGTAAATAAGATCCTGCAAATTAGAAGCTCTGACAGTGGACATGGAGGCAATACCCAAAACAAAACAGATGGCATCTAAGATATTGGATTTACCTGAACCATTTAAACCTGTGATGGCATTAAATTGTGGGTCCCAATGAGAAACAACAGTTCTGGTAGAGTATGATTTGAAACCATCTATGATAAGTTCTTCAACTCTCATCTTGCAAATAGTAGCTTTTGGTATTTGAGATGCTTGCTTTTTTTTATGAACAAATATGAAGAGGCAAATAAACAAACTCAAAAAAATGGAAATATCTTACCTATAAACAAAAAAAAATCCACATTATTGAAAACGCGCTTAAAGATGGTGTAGCATCACGTGCTCTCTACAAAAACTTTATTTCAGACGAATAGTTGTCATTGTTATCAACAAAGCTTTAAATTAAAAGATAGAAATAGGTTTTATTTATTTTATTTTTTCAGTATTAATTGTTTGCAGTATATAAGTTTGTTTATATTAAAAAAAAGTTGATGTAATCGTATCTCTTTAAATATAACTAAATTTAATCTTGGGTCTTTTGGGAACCTCTTAATAAACCAGTTCTTCTGGCAGCAATTAAACCAATCTTTTGACCAGCGACGGCGTCTCTGGAGATAGTAGAAGCCTTACCAATGTGTTGATGGTTACCACCACCATGAGGGTGATCAACTGGATTCATGGCAACACCTCTAGTCTTTGGCCAAGAGTTTCTCTTAACTCTGTATTTGTGGAAAGCTCTACCAGCCTTTAACAATGGCTTATCAGTTCTACCACCACCGGCAATAACACCGATGACACCTCTGGCATCAGAAGAGATGATCTTCTTGGCACCGGATGGTAATCTGACTCTGGTCTTGTTTTCATCTGGGTTGTGACCGATAACAATAACGTAGTTACCGGAAGTTCTAGCTAAAGCACCTCTATCACCAGCCTTTTCTTCAACGTTGGAGATAATGGTACCTTCTGGAACGGCACCTAATGGTAAAACGTTACCGATGTTTAAGGAAGCGTTCTTACCAGCGGAAATGAATTGACCGGTGTAGACACCTTCGTTAGCAATGAAGATTTCTTCTCTGATCTTGTATTTGTATGGATCTCTGAAAGCAACCTTAGCTAATGGAGCACCTCTACCAGAGTCGTGGATAATGGACTTAACAACACCTCTGATATAACCGTGCTTTTCAGCGTAATCTAAAGTTCTTAATTTGGCAGCACCTTGTCTCAATCTAGTGTGAGATGTGAAGATGGAACCAGCACCCTTTCTTTGGTTACGAATAACTCTACCTGTAAGTTAATAATATGTGATTTTGTTTTGTATTCAATATGGAAGTCGAAAAATATAAGTTTAGTTGTTAGTAAATTAGGAATTCTCGGTATTTGTGTTAAATGATATGGCTATCATTTTATAGTTGGTAATTAAAGTTTCATTTGACAAGTATTTTCCTTTCTGTGGGTCTTCATTTGATATTATAATTGTTGGATTATGAAAAGTTGATGTTGGTTGCATTAATGAATAGGCTTATTATTTCGCTATAAACGACAATTGACTTATGCAGCAATATAACTCATGTGTCAATGCATTCATAATAATAACTGTAGTCAAAAACTATGAACATATAATCTATGTGCACACATTGACCATTTATTATATTACTGAACATTTACATTGAAGCTATAATAGCTTGCAGTTGTTTATGGTCAACTGAAAAAGTTTGTTCTGAAATAAAAAAGCATTTTCGCAAAATACTAAACTAACCATAAAATCAGCTATTCAACTTTACTGCTTACTTTCTTCATCAAAGATATTATGCTATCATGTTTGGTATTACTCTCTGAAATTTGACATTAAACTGCCACATGATTTGATTGGGTAAAATATCCTGATTGACAACCAATCTGTTAAGTGCCACGTATCTACTTGCTATCACAATAAGCTGGTTGTTTACTTCTATGATTAAATGCTCAATAGCCTGTTGCTGATTTTCAAATTCTAATTTCCATATAAATGTGCAGAAAGTCAAATACTATTACAAGTCCACATTAAAATTACACTCTTGATCCAATTCAATTGGTTATGATGTACATACCCATTGCGTCTTAGTTTGGTTTTTCCTGGTTTTGTAATATGTTTATTAACGAATATATGATAATATATAATACAATTCAAGCTTTTATTTGAATTCTAGAAAAGAGGAATTGAGAGAGTAAGAACAAATTAGCTAGGAAGAGAATAATTCGAGGAAGACAGAAAAACTAAAAATACAAAAAAATACCAAGCACTAAGCGTACTGAAACTTTTTCCTGCCTAAACAGAATCCGTTCTAACTTTTTTTAAAAAAAAACACAAATATTTTTTACTAGTGTGATTTTCCCATCCACGTTAAAAAAAAGCTCTTGTGGATGAAAAGGGTAATAATGCGTGCATTCACCCACTTGCTTCGTTTTTTTTTGACGTTTGCTGTTTTTTTGCCCACTGAAAAAACCAACATACACACCAGGTACTTTCTTTCACGCACTCAAAAAAAAAATAGTTTAGAAATTACCTAAATAGGATATTTTGCCAAAATGTTAATCCAAATAGGAAATTTTAAAACTTGGTAGTATGACTTAGTTTTTTTTGAAATAGTATGATGAACTCAAAAAAAAACTGTAGCAAAAAAAAAGTGAAACACAAAAAATATTAACGACATTGGCCATTGACTATTTTTTGGAGTTTTTGCTAAAAAAAATAAATAGATTATAACAAATCACGTTTCAGCCACACAGACAGACGGGAATAACTGAAAAGGGTTTAATCAATGCAAAAGTTAAGTTTTTTTTTAGAAAAATGATTGTGATTGCTGTTGAATATATATCACATTTCTTTACTTACTCTTGAACATTACTTTCTTGAGGTTGTACAACAGGCTCTTCAGGCTGTACAACAGATTCTGCTTGTACTTCGGCTTGTTCTTTGATTTTTGCTGCTTCAATGACTTCAGTGACTTTCTTTTCAATGCACGGGTGAACACTTATTTTGACATTTCTCAACTTTGAATTATGAGTCTTATCTGAAACATCAGCAGCTATATTATCAATGCCTTCCACAGAAGGTAAGTTAATGATTGCTGACAAATGAGTTTTCTGAAAAAATTTGCCTCTGTGTTTTTTGGATTTGAACTGGAATAAGTAAATGTCGTTTGGCAAGTACTCCTTAAAGTGCTCTGCTAGGTCAGTGTCCAATGTGCCAGCTGCTAAGTTAGATACGTATATCCAATTTGCTGAGTATGTTATAGTGGGTACTTGTGGGAATTCAGCGTTTTCTGCTAGTTGTTCATTGCCTTCTTGATTTTGAGGAGACAATGGGTCCACCGAGCTTTCAGCAGATCCATTTTCAGCAGGCAGTTGTTTGTTCAAATGTCTGAAAATTTTGTGCTGAACATTCTTATTCTTTTCTGGGTCGTAAGGTTCAAAAAGTTTTAGCTTTAATTTTTTGGTGGATTCACTAATGCTCTTATCGCTAACCTCCAGAACAACTTTATTGGCTATTTCGGGTGTGGAAAAATCAGCATAGGCTAACCCTAGAGGAACTACTGTTTTTCTACCAGAGTATTTTGTCACATATTGGTAGGGGATCAAAACAGATGTTGGTTCGTAATCTTTCAAGAATTCAGTCAAGATAGCCTCAGAAACTTCTGCAGGTATATTTGTAAAGTATACTCTTGTGATAGTGGTGTTTGTTGCAGGGGTTAGATGCACATTAGCAGATTGTGGCTGTTCATCTGCCAATACTGGCTCAGGCTGTTCAATTGGTTGGGCTTCAACTTCGGTCATCAGGTGTTTAATTGGTGATATAATGAGGTGTTTTTGGGGGTATTTATTATCAACTTTTAAATAGAGAGTGTTCTAGTTTTTTTCTTTTCTTATCAAACCAAAATAAAGATATTATAACAAAATTATACACAATATAACCACAGAGAGGACTACTTTGTTATAGAAATTAGCAATAATATTTGAGCAAACATTGCCTTTTTTTTGTCACTGATAAAATCTTCAGGCACCGATTACAAGCACATTTGAGATTTGTGTCGATTATCACAAAAAGCCGTTTTGATAAAAAAAAAAATGGAATCCAAGAACAAGGTTTTGGTTTGATGTTTCCAGAAGGGAAATGAGATAACAAGAATAAAATACGTAAGGAGCAATCATGAGCGTTGTTTATCCATCATGTGACAGTGACTTTAATCAATTCTGTTACTTCGTTAAGCACAAAAATTCATAGCAAGATGAAAAAACTAAGTCATGATTGCAAACAATCAGTTCATAGTCTTGACTACAGCATAAAAAAAAAAAAATTAGCATTGAGACTACTGATAATGTGAAATCAGTTAGCAAATTAACCATTTCATGTCCCAAATACTTCAAAAAGTGTTCTTATTATTTATTTTTGTTTCTAATTGTGTTCGTTCACGTGGATTTATAATTACCTTAAAGGTTATATATTCATTTATACGTACTGGATCCGTTGATGAGTGCCTGAATTGTTCATTCAGCAATTCACCTTAAACCATCGTCTGATATAAAAGATATTGTATGCGCTTTATTTCTCATTTATTTGTATTTAAAAGATTTGTTAACTATACTCCATTTAGGCCTTGGCAGCAGCTAAAGCCTTTTGGGTACCGGCCAAAGCGAACTTGTGGTTTCTTCTGAACTTGGCATCGACGGATCTTAAAGAAGAATATTTGTGGGTCTTAACCTTCTTGATACCGTTTCTGTGAGCCTTTCTGGTTTGGTTATGGGCGGTGTGATTCTTAGATTTAGACATTGTCTGTTTATAAATTTAGTTTTTGTTTACTTTTTTCGTAAATTAAGGATAATTGTTAGTAAGATTAAGGGTGTTTCATATGATTTTTTTTATAAGTCTAGGCAATTCTCCAAAGCCAAATGGTTATAATGATTGATGATGTGGGTTGTTTTTATTTCATGGAAGGTTCTAAAAACGCGTGCCTCTTCAACTTTGCATGTGTTCATCTCGGAGGTAAGTACAGTAATTTTCTAATCCCAAATACTGAGCACTATATCTTGTTTTTGTAAATGTATTCCTTTCTCTTAGGATATAAATTTGTGATATCTTACGTTCATTTAATAGTTGTAACACACTTTTTATTCTCTATTATGTATTCCTGATGGTATATCAAATACTGTTGTATCGTCTGATCCATCGCAATTCAATCCCGTTGCGTTAATATCCAAGAATCTCTAAGTGTTGTTTCCCAACAAAACTTTCTTGTTAATTTCTTTATATGGTCTCTCCACTATTTTGGTATCTTGTAAGGCAGCTGTTTGTAAATTTCTGGTCTTGCACTAGCCGTAACCACGTATCCTGTATCTCATTTGTTTAGGCTTTTTGTAATCTCTTTCACTAAATGTATTATTCATTCATGCCCTCTTTAAGGTGCTTTTGTTGTCCATGTTAATCAATCATTAAACTCTTGTGCTTCTTCAAATTGTCCTTAAGCCGGCTTGTAGCCAATTCAATTGAGGTGTTATAGGTCACCTTGCGTCTATTACATACATATGTATCTTTAAACTATAGTTTCTGGGTTTGTAAGGTTCTTTCTTTTATTGAAAACATTAAGAATTCATTAGATTTTTATTAGGCAAAGAAAAAGCTTACAGATTTTAGAAAAACGTTCCACAGCAAAAAAAATAATTACTAGCAAGTGAAAGAAAATACTAGGAAGAAGAGTGAAATTATGTGAAGCTCACAGAAATTTTCCTAATACAGTAATCATTCGACCATCACATTGTAATTTTCAGAAAAGAACATAAATTGCCACTAAACCTGTATTTTTTTTTTTTCCCATGTTTGTTTTCTTTTCTCCGATAACCAAATTGAAGGTTATAGTTTTATTTTAGATATCCATTTCCCCATTTTTGAAAAAGCTACTTTTGTGATGTGTTGGTTATTTGGTGAAAAATACGAGCAATTATTACTGTTTTAGGAAAAAATACTATTTTTTTTGTCATTATTTTATAAAAAATAGATACTTAAAAAAAATACATATGTTTTGCCTAAATGGGAAGGAGCATATTGCTGCTTCTAAGAATTTCAAAATAAAGCACACTTGTTACAACAGTCACGTTTTTTATTAGTTTTGTTTTAATGGCAACCTTTTTATAAGTTAAAAAATTCTGAATCAACTGATACAAATCCAACTGTCATCCTTATCAGAAAAACCTAAAACAAAAACACACTCCTCTTCTTTTTTTTTTTTAATTTTTAAAAGTTTGATCATGAATAAATATGAGATATTTAATACTTCCTACCACCCTTAAGTGATAAAAAAAGCCTATAATAATAAATACATGTGACTAGAAGATAGAAACAGAAGCAAAGATGATTTTTTTTTTTGTTTTCAAAAAAGACTAGCCGACAAAGCAGCTGAGTTTGGCCTTCTACGAAAGAACAATGAAAGTGCTAACAAACACTTGCAAACAAATGCTTTCTTGCAGACCTCCTTTTTTTTTTTTGATTGCTGAATATGTCAAAATTTGCGTGATGCAAACCAGTCGATATCAAAAGTTTAATCAATTATACCATTGTTATGTTGGAATTTATAAATAATTCAGATCATCAAATAGCCACATGGACATTCAATGACTCTGTGATTCGCCAAAAGCACCATAGAATCTTAGAATCCACACAAAGTTGATATGGGAAGAATTCTTCACTGATGGGAATCCACTTCACCCTATTTTTTCTTTTAAAAACCCTCTAGTCACTGAAATTCCTATTATATTGTATTTTATTTCACTTGGAAGTTTATTATTATTATTATTTTTTTATAAAGTATTGTGTGTGGCGAGGGGGTTTTACTTCAAGTGGTTGAATAATTGTGGAGCAGCACAGTCGTTTATGTGGTGGTGCAAGTGGAAGAATTCTTCAACACAGTCTTCCTTATATTCAGCATCGGCGTAGTTTGGATCTTCTTGGGCCTTGGTGACTCTTTCAGCACATTCCATGTAGTGGTGTAACAAATGCTTGGCTTCTTCGGTTTCTTGGCATTGAGCTCTTAAGGTATCGTATTGATCAGAGACGGCGTCTTCGTCTTCATCTTCGTCGTCTTCATCATCTTCATCATCGTCTTCTTCTTCAACGTCTTCGACATCTTCCTGTTATTAAAATTGTATTTGGCGGGAATAAATTAATTGTTATTTGTTAGTAAAGGTGGATTCCTGATTTGTTTTGTTAGGTAGTGATGTGTGGAGTTGTGTGATTGCTTTTCTTGATAATCTTGAATTTGGATATGATTAGGGGAACTAAGTTGAGGTTTTGAGTTAGTCATGTTTGTGATTAGTCCAATATTCTAAACAGACATCTGTGTAGTTCACACTGCTATATTTCAATGCTTAAGTGCATTCCTGTTTTTGTTATGTAATCTCTGCCTTGGACCGATATATCCTTCTGCCAATTAAGTAAACAAATTATGAATTAATAATTGTTCTCTCATATGGCTGACAGGTCACAACTGCAAGTGGGCTTCTTACTATTGCTTCATCTCAAATGCTGTTTTAGTGATATAACACCAAAAAGCAATAATGTTCTTATTGCCCGTGTCTATTCTTAAAATAAAATGACTGTTCTTATACTAATGTTTACCTTCAACTTTCATCCATAATGTTCCTTCAATTTTTTATCAATTACTCAACACACATATCCTTTGAACTTCTTCTCTTCTTGTTCTCCTATTTTTCTTTGTATCATTTACATACTTCGGCCTTGGCAACGGTAGGGGTGAAGACTTCTTTCAATTCTTCTAACATTTCAGTTAAACTGGCAACCATTTTTATATTCTTTTATGTGAGTGTATGTGTATTCAAGGAGGGTTGTAAAAAACAATAAGTCTTTATTTTACTTTGTGAGTAACTTAATTAATTGTATGAAATACTATTTATCCTAGGTCTCTACAATCAATCTCTTATCTTAAACAAAAGCTGATGTTGATAATATAACAAATACTGAAGTGTTTATTGCTAATTAAAAAAATTTTTTTTTTCTGTTTTTCCACAGAGTGAGAATTTTGGTAGTGGTAAGGATTTAGAGAAAAACCAACCAACAGAAAAAAAAAAAATTTGAGTGAACCATTTTTTTTTTGTTTGGTTTCACGCCCAAAATTCTCTTTTTTTCGGTGGAGTTTTCGGATATAAAGTAACTTTTGGTAGTCGGATTTAAAACATCGACCAATCAAAAACTGCATTCGCGAGTGAGATTTTCCCCCCAGCAATACACACACTCGCTGTTGCCAACATGCACGTGTCACAACGGTATGAAAGTCACATGCACATTTAATAAAAACCAACATTTTAATCAAACATAACATAAACACAAACCAAAATACAAAAAAATCATTTATTAACAATTACATTATATACTCCCTTCGCGTTCTCTCGGGTTGTATGTTTCTTCCGGTACAGTATAATTGATTGGGATATCTCTTTTGCGGAGCTCGTTGACCAGCATTCTGATGTACTCAGCCGCATGCTCAACTGTTGAGGCCTTTGAGGGGAATCTGTCGTTCTCCTTCATCTCTGGGGGGATGATATCGTTCAGGTCCTCAAGGGCGGCATTCAGTCTCTCTCTTCTGTGCTTCTCGGCCTCCTTGTGGACTTCCTTCTTCTTGACTGTTCTGTGTCCTGTTCCCGCATTCTTTTTGTTTTCCACAGGGGGTTGGTGCACACTCGCTGTGCTTGTTTGTGGCAATGCACTGTTCCCATCCGGTGCTTGGTTGTACATTGGCATGCTGGTTGTTTTCTTCAGCTTATTCATTTCTGGGGACATGTGCTGGTTGGAAGCATCGAGGTTGAAGTCCTTGGTCATTGTCAGGTTGGCGTTGGAGACTCGTTTTTTCAAGGGCTTGATCACAGGCGACTTGGTGGCCCTGAGAACCTTCTTCTCGTCAGCATACGCCGATGAGTTCGATGTCGACCTGTGGATGTGGTTATCTTTCATGGAGTAAAAGTCATTGTCCGCAAACACGTCCGGGTTGCCGTGTTCTTGGAAGTAATTACCGCTTGATTGTCTTTTTTCGTAGACAGGCATCTGCGGAGATGATGAGATGTTCGATGGCAGGATGACTTTATAGTTACTTCTTTTTTCTGGCCCCACAGGCTTCATGTTTGGCGAGTACTTCACAACCTTCTTTCCCGTGAGGCTTGTTTTGCCGTACCTCGAGTTTCTGGCTTGCAAGTATGGTGTGTACTGCGGTGGCTGGGCAGCATCAACAGTCGGCGAGATGCCTGGCGAGTAGTTGGTAATCTCCTGCGACAGCTTATTGCCTGGTCTGTGGCTGGCACTGTTTCCTGCTGCACTATTTCCGAATGGCGCATAGCCTTGGTGTGGGCTGAACTCAATATCCTGTGGTGGCTGTTTGTTGTGTGAATCCCCAAATGAGTCCAGGTATACATTGAGGTCGTTTTCGTGGCTATGCAGGTCTTTGCTGTGGGAAGCAGTCAGTGGGCGTTCTTGCTGATCATTGCCTATCAGATCCATGTTATTCATATGCTGCATGTATGTGGAGCCAGGGGAGTGGTACCTGGACATGTCGTTGAAGATGCTGTTGAAGTTGGTGTTGTCCATGTTCTCGGCATCGCTTGTGATGTGGTTATGTGAGTTGCTTGTTTGTGGCTGCGAGTCCTTTTCGTCATTGCTGCTTGGTGTTTGCTCTACCAAAACACTGTTTCCGTTAGAATAAAATCTATTGACTTGGTCGAAAATACCTCCTTTGCCTGTTGTAAAAGACATCTGGTTTTTATGTAGATAACTTTGTAAATGATCAAAAAAAAAAATTGAGTTTGTCTGATATGTTTTAGCTTGAAATAAGCGGCACTTATTTGCTAATCAAATTACAGTCAGAGTTACGTGGCTCTATGTGTGGAAGATGTGTGGTGCTTTGAAACAAAGTTTTTTTTCAATAGTGTAATTGTTAAATTTCTCTATTTTTAACGATGTCGATTTTCTGATTACCTTTTTTTTTTATGTTTAAAGATTTAAAAAAATAGAAGAAGAGAGAAAAAATCACCTTGGTGGATTATTGTGAGCTGCTTATCGATGAACAGTGTATTTTAGTTGTGCAGATACAATCAATGTCTTTGTTTACTATTAAAGTTCTCACGTTTGTTTTTTTTTGTGGTTTCTTTGAACAATAAAAAATAATACAAATGTGGCTTGAGTAAGATAATGCGATAAACAAATTGACTTTGGTACCTAAAATGTTATTTAACGATGCAGGTGTTGTTTGGTTTGCTTCTTGGTTATGTGCAATATAAGTACTTTATTTCTGGAATTTTGTTCAACTTTTTCTTTGGTGTTTAATAACTCCTATAAGTATCAGCACCTTGGCCATCTAGCCATATTGTTGTGTATTAGCTGTAAAGGAGTCACACCTGCGGTCTCTAAAACTCCCCTGTGTGTATTCACAATGTGTGTGTGTTTTTCTTGAGGGGAAATGCGCCATGAAAAAAAAAAAATACAGCTTCATTTTTAATTAAATATTGGACAAAGTGCCACACGTGGGGTTTAGTCAATCTTAAATTAATTGACATTATTCACATCAAATATAGGTTCAAAGTGCAACACAAAGCTTTCCTGTTAATGCCGAGAATTAAACAAAAACAAAAAAAACCAGCACTTAAGATGACATCGCTAAACTCCTTATAAAAAAAAACAAAAAAGCAAAAAAACTCTAATTATCAAGACATTCACTCCTTGTTGGGGCTACATCTTATATAAAACAAATACAAGCAAAGGGCAATTCATAAATCATCTTCTTTTGCCCTTGCCTTTACCCTTGCCTCTCTTGTTGAAGTCTCCTGTGACTTTTTTGATTTCGTTCTTGCTTATGACCAGACCGTTTCTGGACGATCTACCAATGGCATTGATTCTCAAACCCTTGTCTCTCATGACACTGCTCTTGCCCATGTCAGCCTTCAGACCTTTACCAATTCTTCTTTCAATGTCCTTTTTGTATGTGAAGTCGATCTTTCTGAAGGACCCCTTAGCCTGTCTAGCCAAGACTATTCCGTTGTCTTTGGCATCAGCCTCATACTTGTCTATACGCTTCTTGTGCTTGGTTATCATCCCTTTACGGATATTCACAGGCACCTTTTCCAGCTTATCCACTATGCCTGCTTTGTTCTTGTTGGAGATATGGTTGTTTTGCGAGACCAGAGTCTTCATCTGGGACTCCATCACCTTCATTCTGGCTTTGCCCACAACGTCCTTCGACGAGTTGAAGTTGGACCCACCAAAGGAGTTCAGTAGATGGGAGTCTCTGATGAAGTTCTGCAGCTCGATGTCGTTTTGTAGGTTCTTTCTTTCTATTTCCTCGTCGTACTCATCATCCGCAAGCTCAGGCTTGTTGGGCTTCTTGTTGACCACTGCTGCTTTCTTGGTGTTTTGCATCTCTTTTATCATCTTATCGGTCAGCTTCACACCAGAGAATACGTCAACTTCGTCCTTGATCGTGTTTCCAAAGCTTATGACTTTAGGTCCTTTTTTGACTTCGGGAGTCTCTGGCTTATGCTGCTGAGCGACGTCGATTTCGATATCTGAGTCGAATTCCTCTGCCTCAGACTGAGACTGAGAGTCGCTGCTTTGCTCTAAGCTATGCTCTCCTTCACTGCTGGATTCTTCCGATTCGTCGCTTTCTTCTCTTTTCGTCTCATCTTCGTATCCCATCTCTTCCAAAGACCCGAATTGTCTTTCAAAGGCGAGTCTTTGGACCTCCATTTGTTTTCTGAACTCTTCGTCCTCTATATCGCTCATTTCAATTAAAAAATAGAGTTAAGTATTATGTGGTGGTTTGTTTGGGTTCTTGTTTAGCACTTCTTATCTGTTTCCAGAGGCATCTGCATATACCTGAAACGTGAAACGTGAAACTTTTAATCTTTTTAATTTATTTTTTTTTTCTCTTGGATGGTGTTTTTCCGCAATGGGTAATTTCAATTTTTTTACTTTTTCTTTTTTTATACAAGAAACGTGATTGAAATGGTAGCGGCAGTTTAACTTAAGTCCGACTACACTAAACCACCACACATAAATATATATATTGAACACATTATGAAAAAAAATGTTACTATTGAGTCATGGCACAGACTCATTTGCTAAAAACCCATTAACCAAAGATAGTGCATACACCTCCAGATGACTAAATTTACCGGGTGCATTGACATCCACCAAGGCCAGGTCAAGCAGATCATTGGATCCACTTTGCTCGACGACGACAAAAAAGACAACAACAAGACCATCCCCGACACAAACTTCGTCAGCGACAAGGACTCCACGCACTACGCGGACCTTTACAAGGACAACGACATCCAATCGACCCACATCATCCTCCTGGACGGGAGGGTGAACCCTGACACCATCAAGGCAGGCGAACGAGTCATCAGCAGACACCCGGACTTCTTCCAGGTCGGCGGGGGGATCAACTCTACCAACTGTGCGGCGTGGATTGCGAAGGGCGCCAAGAAGGTGATTGTGACGTCTGCTGTTTTCAACCATGACGGTGAGTTTCAGTGGGGAGAGCTGAAGAAATTGTTTGACAACTGTGGGGGCCGAGAACGTTTGGTCTTGGACCTGAGCTGTAAGAAAAACACATCAACAGGTGAGTGGGTCGTGTGCATGAACAAATGGACAAAGCTGACAAACCTGGCCTTGTCGTTCGATGTTTTCAAAAGCCTGAGCCAGTACTCCAACGAGTTTCTGATCCATGCGGCTGATGTTGAGGGTCTGTGCAAGGGGATCGAGTACGACCTGGTCAAGGACCTGGGAGAGTGGGTTCAGAAATTGGACAACGATGTGAAGATCGTGTATGCAGGTGGGGCTAAGTCGATAGAGGACCTGAAGACCGTCAAGGAGCTGTCCAATGGGAGAGTGGACTTGACATTTGGGTCGTCGTTGGATATCTTCGGAGGCAGTCTGGTGAAGTTCAGCGACTGTGTGGAGTGGAACAACAATCAATGATATAAGTGAAAAGAATATATATGCAGTCCTTTTTTCAACACATACGATAGACGATAAGTAATCAAAATAATAATAAAAAAAAGAATTAAAAAGAAAAAAAGATTATAAAAAAAAAAAAAAAAGTTGATCAAAACACATTCCTATTTTTTTTTTCCAGCTTTTGTATAAACACTACCAAGCACCATTGTCGCCGTCGTCGTCTGAGAAGTTGGCTGGCTCGTAGTCGTTGTTCGCACCGGAGCCAAACGGATCCTCGCTGGCCACGTAGCCTATGTCCTGGTCGACCATTTCTGGGGCGCCGTATGCATCGTCGCCGTATGGGTTTGCGTCGGCCTGGTAGCCAACCTCCTCGGCCATGTTATTCATGATATTCTTGTTTATGTCCTCCTCCATGTCCAGGCCCTTGTCGAGGTTTTCCAGTTCCTGGTGGATCAGCTCGACCTTCTGCTTCAGAACACTGATCCCTCTCAGGACGAATCTGGTTGGCCGGCAAAGGACTTTGCGGACTCAACACCGATGTAGAAGGTGTTTGGCTCGGCGTCGTAGTCGAACTTTTCGTTTTCGTTTGGCTCGATTTCTTCTCTGTGGTTCTTCCCAACCGGCCACTCCAACTTGGCGTCTCTCTCGTACCAGTAGTCGGTGTGGTTAAGCTTATTCCACGGGTCGTACTCGAACTCTATGGCGGAGGCACAGTCCCACTTGGCGTGTTCTTTGGAAATACCCTTCTTGGCAATGCAGGTCAGGGCCAGTTCCTGGCCTTTTCTGAGTTTACAGATCAGAATCCCCTCTGGAACGTCTGGGGAGACTGCTGGGTAGCCCAGCTTCAGGTTTTTGATGTGGTCGTTCTGGGCAATGATCAAGTCTCTTGAGTAGACGGACTTGGACGAGTCTTCGGTGGCAATGACATTCAAAGTCAAAGGTGACCGAGCACCTGTTACAGTGTGTGTCACAGGAACAGTCTCTGTTGTATCTCAGCTTGTCTATGTCGTAGGACTCCAATGGAATCAACCCCAATCTGTGGGCCAGGAACTCGTCTGCAAGAACGGTGGTGTTCTTTTCAATCTCAACGGAGTCGATGGCCAGGGTTGGGATTTCGGATATCATCACTCTTCTCAGGGAGTTGGCCAATGAAAGGTCGACATTGGTTAGGGTGAAATCTACATATTCCGATGTGGCTTCCTTGAACTTGATTTCTGGGTCTGGGAAGTGCTTGATTAGGTATGAATCAACGTCTTTGCTCATGGTGTGGATGGTACTGACTATAGAGTTATCGGGGGAAAAGCAAACTAAAGTAAAATACTCAATTATAGACTGACGGGATGTGGTCTTTTGTGTTACGTTTAATTTTTTGAATGTTGCTAATGATAATCAACAGACAACATGAATGTAGAGTGAAATGAAAATTTTTCTTAGGTGAACAAAAAAAATAACAGAAAAAACAGAAAAAACACACACACCCAAGGTTTTGTTCTTGTAGCGTTTTTAAATAATACACTCGGATTTAATTTTATGTTGCACGTGATAACACACGTGATTGTACAATTTTAACAACAGAAAATTATTTAAAAAGAGAAGCCCTTCCCCGCTACACTCACAAAAAAAGCATTCATGTTCTCTCTTCTGCTTTTTTTTTACATATTTATCATATACACTTCATACTTCAAGCCTAACCACAGCTATTTACACCCCTCCCCACACTATGTCCTTTTCACACAAAATCAACATCGACAACCTCGACAAGAGATTCCAAGTCACCTTCCTCAAGAAGTTCCACGACAACAAGGCCATATACACCGACAGCTACTCGAAGAAGAAAACAGCTGTTTCCTCCAGCACGGCCAACTTCCTATACCTCACCAAGTTTCTACTGAAAGACCTGGTGCTCTTTCCATTCATCATAAGCTTTGCCACTGCCCTTGCCAAGATCTTCATCGGGAAGTACTCCGTTGTTCTGTACAGACACGGGTTTGTGATGGGTGCGCACCTGAAGAGAATCATCAACAACTCTTATCAGCTGTACTCCCCCTACGCGAAAAAATAATTTTATGTGTACATATTGCTAATAGGAAAGATACAGACTATATACATGCTGGAATATATACACCTTCAAACATGGAGTTTTAGTTTTCAAAAAAAAAAAAAACAATATCAAGATTAAACAAACGATCTGGATTGACCCTTGGCGAAACTCAATGACCCTCCAGCCCTCGGAGACCTCGTCGTGCAGGTTCTCAGCATCCCTGGTCAGCGCAACAACATAGGCAGCCTGCATGATGTTCGAGTCGTTACCCGCGGATATCTCGCCGTCTTTTATGTTTCTATAGATTGGGATTTCCTGGACTCTCAGGGAAATCACGAAGACCGGGATGTCTCCAGGAAGGATCTTGCTGTTGGCGATGTCGATGTCTCTGATGTCCAGGATCTGGGTGTCTGGGTACAGGCCCTGCTCGGTGTAGTACTTCTGCTGGGCGGCGTACACGGACAGAGGAGCCTCGGACATCCAGTGGGTGAGGGTCTTGACGTCACCCTTTGCGTGGGCCTCCAGAACCTCCGGCAGGATGTAGTCTCTTAGGTTCTTGTGGAAGTCCTCCATCTTGAAGTTCGGGTCGATGTCCCTGAAGAGCTTAATGGTCTTACCGGTTTCGGTTTCAGCGAAGAAGAACCCGGAGACCTTGGTGTTGATTGTTCTCAACAGAACAATGAATGGGTTTTCGGACTCGGTCCACAGCTTGGTCTTCAGGTACGAGGCACCAACACCAACGGCTGACTTCTCAACGGCCTTGGCAAATCTCTCACCCTTCTTGTTGCTGGCAGCCTCGCCCTCGGTCACAGCAAGGGCAGAACCGGCTTCCTCATTGACAGCAACGTTCTTGATGTAGTCGTCTCTGCTCAGTCTCTCCTTCATGAGTCTTTCTCTGGATCTCAGTCTCTCCTCCTTGGTCAGGAAACCACCGTAGTCGTTACTGGTCCCCTCGTTCAGGTTCTCAGAGGCGTCTTTGTATAGTTTGGTGTTTGTGACTGGCTGGACAACGGTGCTGTCGACGATTTTTGCTGTGGAGTTCACAAACTTTCTTGATTGGATACCGGCCTCGGACTCCCAGGCTGAGGACACCGCAGAGTCGATCTTCTCCCCGGTCTTCTTCAAGGACTTGGACAGAATGGAGGTGGATCTGGAGGTTGCCTCTCTGGCCTTCTTCAAAGCCTCACTCTCGCTGATCTTCCCCTGGGCATCCTGGAGCTGTTTTATGTTTGACTGCAGTTCCTCGGAGGCCTTCCACTCCTGCTGGAAAGTCTCTCTGAAGATTTGCAGAGGGGTCTTGCCATCAAAGGTCTGCTGCTTCTTCTCCTCCTTTTTAGGTTCTTCGTCGGTCTTCTGCTCTTTCTTTTCGTTCAGCAAGACATATGAGGTGTGTATAAGCTTTTTGCTTGTGGCTTTCGATGTGGCTAGAACTCTGCTGGTGTTCAGAGCAGTTCTCTGTATGTTAATAGCACGATGAAGCATGTAAGGGGTGGGTGTGGGTTATTGGTGTTTTAACAAAAGGACAAATGATCTAAATGAGACGAAGTCGAATATTGAGGATTAGTGGAAAAAAAAAGAGAGAGAAAGTGAGTGAGTGAAAAAAGGCAAGAAAATTTTTTTTTCTCTGTTTTGGGTTGCGAGATACTCCGCTAAATTTTTTTTTTAATCAGTGAGTGTGTGTGTTAGAGTATCGGATATAAGAACACACACAAACACATTCTGTTAATCTAATCTAAGATGATGTAATTCCTATACACTCTTACTAGTGATATAATAAATACACAGTTTATATATATAAAACAATAAAAACAAAGAAAAAACAGTACTAACCAGGAATGGAATAGTAATTATTCAAAGAAATGTTGTTTTAGATATATTTCTTTAATGAGTGATAAATAATAATAAGAATATAGTAGTATTTTATGTTACTGGTTTATCACGTGAGTGTTTTATATTTATTACTGATACAAAAAATGGTTTACCTTTCATTTTGCTTTGATAATTGCTTAAGTCCGAAGAGCATAAGAAAAAACATCACATCGATACACCCATTGAACACAGCCCAAAAAAAAAAAAACACACATAATGATAACCCTTCCCCAAATCAAAAAACAAACAACAACTCTGCTGTTGAAACCACTTGCACTTACATTTTCTATATATGAACACCCCACAGCAAAACAGAAACAACTCTGTTGGCTCGAATGCCTCATCAACAAACCAAAACCCCCCAAACAATGAAATCGACGGCAAGTACAAACAGCTAGAAAAACTAGGTAAAGGCACATACGCCACTGTCTACACAGGCATCAACAAGAAAACAGGCCAGCTGGTTGCCCTTAAGGAAATCAAACTGGACCCTGAAGAAGGAACACCATCCACAGCCATAAGAGAGATCTCCTTGATGAAGGAGCTGAAGCATGAAAACATCGTAAGACTATACGATGTCATCCACACTGAAGAAAAGCTTACCCTTGTGTTCGAGTTGATGGACAACGACTTGAGAAAGTACATGGACCTGGTCTACAAGGAGAGGTGCAGAATCCACAACAGCATGTCTTCAAACACCAACTACCCAGTCAGCTCCTCACTGGTTCCCCCTGAAGTGTCTGTCTTGAGAAACGAGGATTCAAGCGAAACACCGCATGACAACAGCACCTCCAACCCGCCAAGCACCATTGACTGCGGAAACAGCAATTCTCCAAAGGACCCCTCATCAAACACTCTGGCCAATGTCCCAAAGGGCCTGGATCCATCGTTAGTAAAGTTCTTTGCCTACCAATTGTTGAACGGTACGAACTTCTGCCACGAAAACAAAATCTTACATAGAGACCTGAAGCCTCAAAACCTGCTTATAAACAAAAACCTGCAGCTGAAGCTTGGTGACTTTGGTTTGGCCAGGGCTTTTGGTTTACCCGTCTTCAGCTTCTCCAGTGATGTCGTCACTCTCTGGTACAGATCCATTGATGTCCTGCTGGGATCGAAGTCATACTTCACCTCCATAGACACATGGTCCATTGGGTGTATCATTGCCGAGATGATTTCCGGTGTTCCTTTGTTCAAGGGGGCCAATGACGACGACCAGATCATGAAGATATTCGAAGTGCTTGGCTACCCAAGAGAAAGAGACACAAACTTCACAGGCTGGTACAACAACTTGCCGAAGTATAACGCTGAGAGCTGGAACGATAGAAGACTTGGGGTGGATGTCTTTGAGTCACTGGCAACAAAACTGAATCTGGACTTGCAGGCTGACTATCTGACCTTGGATCTGCTGGTGAACCTGTTGAGATTGGATCCGCACCAGAGACTGTCAACCCTTGAGGCTCTGCAGCACCCATACTTCAATGATCTAAGACGAGAAAGTTGAAAAAAAGATTTAAAAAAAAAATTAATACTCTCACTCATCCAATAGCGTGCTATTCGGATGGATCATATATATGTAGTCCTTGAAGCTGGCTAACTTTACATTGTCATAATCATTCAAAATCTCATTGCTCATGTAATCATCCACCAGTTGGTCATCTTGCTCGCCCTCGGTGTTGGTTCTTGGCTTGACAACCATCAGCAGCTTGTCCTTGCACATCTTCTTCAGAATCTTGAAGCATATTTTCCTCTTGCTGTAGTACTCAGCTGTTGAGGTGAACTCGTCTTTATGCGCAGACAAGTACCAGTTGACCAATGACAAACCGTCGTTCAAGCCAGTGCTGTCATCATCAGTCAGGAACTTGACTCTCTTGGCAAAGGCGTCTACAATCTTCGAGTACTCTTCTTGGGATATGGAGATCTTCTTTGCGTGTTCCTTGTCCTTGGCATTGTTGGCTGCAATCTGTTCAGGCTCGATGTTTTCATTGTTAGTGCTTTCTTCCTCATCCAACTCGTCATCGGACATTTGCACATCATCAACATCAATTCTGATGATACTCTGTCTCAGCAAATCGTAAGCCTCCTCGACGTACTGTCTGGTGATGACTTGGGCGCAGTTGGCCTTCGCAATGGCCTCCGAAAGTCTGATCATGGACTCTAGCTGTCTGACAGTGATTCTGTAGGATCCTTTGACCCCGAACTGCTGCGAGTCTTTCTTTCTGATGTCTACGTACTTGTCCATCAAGTACTCCTGCGCCTCTTCAGTGAGCATGGGCTTGAAGGTCTTGGCATACTTCAAGTATCCGCAAGACCTGTTCCTTCGAGTATGGCGGGTTGATGGCATTGTCTCTGTTCATGTGCAGGTTCACAATATGCGCAGCAAGGTTTGTATCAACTGCTTCGTTGTAGTCGTCTAGGACCACGAAGAACAAATCAAATCTCGACATGATAGGAGCAGTCATGTTCAAGTTGGCTCTCAAAGATCTTTTTCTGTCGTATCTCCCCGCAATAGGGTTCGCAGCAGCGAGGATGGAGGTTCTGGCGTTCAGAGTTGCATGGATCCCAGCCTTCGCTATGGAGATCGTCTGCTGTTCCATGGCTTCGTGAATGGCAACCTGGTCGGAAATGTCCATCTTGTCAAACTCATCAATACAACAAATCCCGTTGTCAGCCAACATCAGGGCCCCGGCCTCGATGGTGAAGTCACCACCGGACTCCTCGTCCTTAACAACCGCAGCAGTCAAACCAGCAGCGGAGGAGGCCTTACCGGAGGTGTAGATGGCCCTTGGGGCGAACGAGCACACATACTTCAAAAACTGGGACTTCGAAGTCGAAGGGTCACCAACAATGCAGATGTTGATGTCACCCCTCAGTCTGATTCCATCAACAGTCTTTTTGTGGACACCACCGAGCATCTGCAAAAGAATGCCCTTCTTGATTTGTTCGTGCGAGAACACAGACGGCGCAATCGAGGCAATCAGGTTCTCGTAGATGTTGTTGTCGTTGATCATTGTTCTCAGGCCTTGGACCTCCTCCGGGGACAGAGACTGCAGGTACTCGTTAGTGTTGACGACGTTGTCGTTGTCGTTGTCGACATTGTAGTTTGTGATGTAATTCAAGATCTTGTCCAAGTCCTCGTGTTCCTTTGTGCTCAAGGCACTTTTGCCATCGTCGTTGCTGGCACTCTCACCCTCAGCTAGACCAGTGCCCTGGGGGATGACATGGGAGGCCAAGAAAGTCAACTTGTAGGTCAGGTCCCTGACACCCAAAAGCTTCAAACCACCAACACCGCCGTTTATCCCCTCGGAGGTGGAGTTCATTGCGCTGTTCTCGTTGGTTCTGATCCCGTATGGCTTGATGCCGGGAAGACCAAGCTGGGTCACATCTGGAACAACCAGCTCTGTGCCCACGAACTTACATCTATCACCCGGCTTGGCCTTGTCCACACAGTCGCCCCTCAGAATCACGTCTATTGATCTCGGCATGGAGCCTGATGGGATTTCGCTGGAGTTTTCCTGGATCCTGGCTCTTTGCCAATCAATGAAGCTCGAGTGCTCCAGGGACAACTCCCACGCCATCACGTTGTCACACTCGGGGTTCGAGCAGAACGACGGCTCGGTGTACTTGAAGTCCTGCTCGATCTCGTCGCTCAGCTTGTTGCATATCTCGCACAGAAAGACACCCTTGAAGAGCTCGGGTCTCACCTCCGATGTTCTTGTCACTGTCCCCATGATGGACATCAGCGCACCCACCTTGTCCGCCCTGATGTCCCTGATTCTGTACGTTATCGGCAGGTTTATGAATGTGACCTCAAACACTCTCTTGTTGAACTTCTGGACATTCTCGGCCTGTTCGTCGCTGTCGTTCCCACGCAGCCCGTGGTCCTTCACAAACAGGTACTCCGGATCGATCAGTCTCACACAGCTCTCCAGAGCCTTCAGAATGAACGGCTTGAACCTGTAGTACTGCTCAACAACGGGCTTGACCAGGATCCCGTCCTCGATGTGGGCCAGGTGGTCAAAGTCAACAAACACAGTCGACAGCTTGTTGGTGACCATGCTGTGCACCTGCTCGACGTATATCCGGGTGCTCTCGTCGCCGGAACCCCCACCCTCGCGGTACATCGCACGGTCAACCTCAAGGGCATCCTTCTCGGAAAAGGTCATCAGAAAGTTGTAGAAGATCTTGCCAAGCTCCTCACCGGTCTGGTCAGTCACCTGCTGCAGGTTCCCGTTGGTGTTCACGGTCCTGTTCCGTCTGGGCTGTGGGTCCAGCCTGTTCGAGGGAGCCCTTGCCTGGACCGGGACGTACCTGTCTGGAATGGCATTGGTGTGTGGCTCGGACTCGTGGTTGGTTGACTGCAGGTTCAGCGACGACGAGTCGTTGTTGTTTCCCCCGTTGATGTTCTGCGAAGACGAGCTGTCCAAGTTCAGAAACGATGTGTTATCAGACATATCTGTATGCTTTCGTTTGTATTGGTTGTGTCACGTATGTTGCCATTCCACGTCAACATCAAAATGTAAACACCAAAAACAAAACAAAAAATCACTATAAAAAAAAATTTTCCTTCCTTTTTTCGTTCTCCGCCCGTATTCCCCCGTTGTTCTTTTTTTCTTCATTTGATCAAATATTCCCCAAACGGGTAATATAATTAAATCCTACTGAATCTTTCCAAAAAAACATCTTTTTTTAAATCAAATTACAAATCTATATATCACGAGGCCTACACTGAACAGCCGTTCATCAAGCTATTCTTTGGCCACGAGTAGCCACAGTCGCTCCACGAGGTCATGTTATTGTTCAGGTACGCAATCGAGTGCTCTTGGATGTAGTCGTAAGTAGGGTAGTCCACAGGGTCACATGTGATTGAGTGCGCGTCTGATGGCTGATATATTCTGACGTGGTCAATGGACATTGTGACGGGGAAGAAGATGGACTGCCAGTTGATGTAGGCCCACGAGTTCGAGATACCCAAGTTCATGATGATCGACATTGGCTCCTTAGGCACCTTTCTCCAGTCAATGTTCCCGTTTGGATGCAATGCGTATGAGTGCATGGTCCACGTCGGCTCGTCACCCACAATCCATGTTATGTAGCCGTCGTTGTCATCGCTCATGAACTCGTAGCCGTAAATCTGGTACTCACCGGAGTTTGGCCCGAACTGGTACCAGTTGTTGTTTAAAGTGGTGACTGCTGAAACAGCCTGTTGGAACGGCCCACCGCAATAAACATTCATTGTTGTTGTTGAGAAGTTGTAGACCTCAACGAACTTGTAGTCTGGCATGTACCAGATGTCAAATGGAGCAACTTGGAAGGACTGCGAAGCCAAACCAACACCAGCACCCAAGTAGGTATCAGTCTCAGCTTCTAGGATATCAATTTCCGGAGCCCCTCTACCGGTACCTGCATTTGGATGGGACTCCCCCTTACAGGTACATGAGTTCAACTTCTGGCCTGGCAAGTAAGAGATACCATCGATGGAGGACTGGTTCGGAGTAATCCCGGCATCACAGGCCTCGTACGAGTATGGCCAGGTTCCTTCTGTGCTTGCTAGGTAACCGGGTCTACCCAAGTTACCCATGGTCCACAAACCAGGCCACAAACCGGTAACCTCACCGTAATTAGGCAAGTTTGCGGATATTTCGATTCTTCCTTGGGAAAAGCATAACTTGTTCCATGACTGCACCATACCCGATCTGTAGAAAAGATTGTGGTTTTCAAAGGCGTCAAGGGTAAAAGTTAGGGAACCATTGGCTACAATGGAGGCGTCAGGGTCGTACCACTCCAAGTCCTGGGTGGCAGCGTAATGGATATCTGGGGCTTCCCAGAACTGGTCGTCTCCTGAGTAGAAGGTTCTACCGTTGGCATTGAACTCGTCCGAGAAGACCAAGTCCCAGTTATCACCGTTGGTGGATTTTTTGGATAGCGCATCGCTTGGTGTATCAGGGTCGACCAAGGATGTTCTTATGGCCGACAACTGGGGATATCTGTATGGGGACAGAAGCTCGATGACGTCAGCAGGTTTTGTATAGTCAATGACATTGGCATATGTCAGCACAGGCAATATGATGAAGACGGCGATGATACCCAAGAACAAGACTAGCAAGGCAGACCACCCACCAAAGGACTTCTTGTCCATGTTCTTGAAGTCTAACTTGAATCTGTGCTTGTCTAGTCTGGCCTCCTCTTCTGGGTCCGGGTTGTGCAAGTAGTCGTCGTCTTCCTTTTCGTCCATCAACAATGGGAAGGATGAAGCTGGGTAGCCACCAAACGGCGAGAAGTCCTCGTCACCAGGACCTGAGGTGTTGTTCAATACTTCATTCAGACCAGTGGCGACTGATAAGTCTCTCATCTTCAAGGTTGAGCCCTTCTGAGCAAGCACGTCCATGCTCGGTGGCTTCAGCAGGGCATCGCTGCTGACGACGGATGAGCTGGAGTTGTTCTGGGAGCTGCTGTTGCCGTTTTTGGCGAAGTGGTTGTTTTGGAATCTATCGTTCAGGGAGATATTGGAGTCCTTTGCTCCGCCCAGGCCGGTGGAGTTGCCGTTGTTGTAGTACCCCCTGTAGCCCTGGTTCTGTTCTGATTGTGTGTTGTTGTTTCTTGAGTGCTGGAAAGAGCTCTGGTCGTCGTCGTTCATTGATCTTGAGTCGCCAAGGCTTGTGTCGTTCTGGATGAAATCAGGATCTAAAAACGGGTTGTTTGACTTCGATCTCTCGTGTGAATTAGTAAATGAAATGTCCTGGTTGTTGTTCATCTCGTTGATGAACTCGTTATGGCCAGAGTCCTCGTGCTCGTCAGCAAAAATGTTGTCATTATGGTGGGACATGCTTTCTTTGGTATTGTCGTTTTTTTACACAAAAAAAAAAAAAATATACCTATACAATTTTTTTAAAAAAAAAATAATTTTAAAGAAATTAGTATAGCTTGTTTAACGAGAGTAGTCTTTGTTTTTGGTAAAAAAAAAAGATCAAGGGTGTATGTTTTATTTATTGTTTGGTAGATGGTGTTATCAAATAGCTATATGGCTACTGTATTTCCAAAGGTAATAATGTGGTTGTCTTTGGTATTTGTTGCTTCATAACAACTCTGTTTTTTCCATCCAATGTGTTACAAATCAAAAAAAAAAAAGAAACTAGAAAAAAAAAAAAAAGCTTTACTAAAAAAATCTTGGAGTGGAGTGTACGTATCTGGATCCATTAAAAAAATTTGCTGGTGGTAAAAATAGATCCACAGGAACGCTACTAAAAAAAGAGAGAAACAGGAAAAGACGAAGGGGAAAAAAAAAACAGTAACGCGTAACAGTCTAGAACACTTTGCACAAGGGATCAACGCCTGCCTAGCCCACCTGACGGGTGGTTCACCTGGAATCGCTCAGCCATGAGCAAACCATCAGATCTGTTCACACCATCAATGACATCAAGGAACACACAGTCCAGGTACAGGTACAGCAGCTGCAGCGACAGGGTCGGGGCCTTCACCCCTGTGAACAGATCAGTGTCCTTTGGTATGCCCTCGTAGTCCAGCACCACCCTGTCCTCGATCCCCCATTCAGGTGAGAGCTCGTACATATCACACGCGCGTGTGCCCACCACAATGCCCAGCCTGGCATGCGGCTGTGGTCTCCTCTTTCTGCTCAGCAGGTCCAGGCACTTGACCACCTCGCTGGTGTTCCCGCTGATGGAGACGCCGAAAACCATGTTTTTTTTGCTATTTACATCGATGGTTCCTATGTCCCCGTGCAGGCACTCGTTCGCGTTCAGAGACCGTGCGGAGATGTCCAGGGAGTTCAGCATCGCTGATATCTTGTTGCACACCGTCAGAGTCTTCCCGCACGATATGAAGTAGACGGTCCCGTTGGTGTGGTCGTCGCTCGTGATTGTGTGCACTATCGTGTCTATGAGCTGCGTGTACTCGCTTCCGAAGTTGTTTTTGTAGAAGAGGTTCATGCTCTCCGCATGGGCGAAGTACAGTCTCTGCCCCACACTCAAGTTGGCACTGTTTATCATAGATTAAGTTATGGTGTTTGTATTCAAGTGATCTCTACAAGTGTTATTATGTAATATATTTTATAGAAAAAATCCTCTTCCTTATATACGTGTTGTGTCACAAGTACAATGAAAACTTAAGATCCCAGACTCCAAATTGAAACGATGACATAATCACCAAACGGCAAGGGTGTGCTTTTTTTTTTTACGGGGAAAGGAAAAAAAAAAATACCACTACGGAGAAACCACTCCGGCACCTTTTTTTCACAGGGTGTGTGCACTATAAACGATAATTGCCTTTTGTTCTCTTCACTAAAAATTATATAACGATATTTGAGTCACCTTCAAGGGACTTACTGATGACATCTTAACCTGTGAAAAACTCCATGACGTAGCACAGAAGACCCCGCCACGTGACCAGCTCCAGCCCACGGCGCAGCCAGAAGGGCCTGATCCGGTACAGCAGGCAGCCGCAGTTGTCGCCCACGAACTCGCCTCTCTCCGCGTCCAGGCCAGCCCCTTTTTTGATCGTCCGCCGCACGTGGCACTTGCTCCCCAGCCGGAACCAGTTCCAGTATATGTAGTTGTTTGCGACGTAGTCCTTCTCGCAGACCCTTTCTCTGTCGAGTCTCTTCCCGATGGGGCCGGTGGGGCCGTCGATGTACCGCCACTGGACGTACCCGTTCTTCTGCATGGGGTGGGTCTTTGCCAGCTGCGCGTTCCCCCAGCGCCCCATGTAGTTCAGCCACCCCGTGCCGAGTTCCTGCTCCCTAAGACCAGCCGGCACGAACACAAAGTCCTCGGGCTGCTGGGCAGGGTGAAGGTCCAGGCTGTATGCGTAGTAGTTCGACGAAACATCCCACAGCATGCCCCTGTCCGTGAAGTCGCTCAGGGCGGAGAAGAAGAACGGCACGTCGTGTGCGTGCTGGCCGACTGATGCGTAGTTCGCGTGTGTCCCCTTCGCCGAGAACACCACAGCCTTCTTTCCTGGTGCGAGGTTGCTGTCGTACTTGGTGATCTTGTCGAACTCGTACGCAAAACCCCCCGAGTGCGCACTCAGCCAAATGGTCGATGGCTTGAAGGATGTGCCCTCGGGAACGAACCGCACGAGGACGTGCTCCCAGTCGCCGAGATGGTTCCCCCACGGCCCGGCTCCCATCACATAGGCGCCCTCGTTGAACGGGTAGAACAGACCCCAAAAAGCATCGATGTGGTCAACCTCCAGGGCACCAGTCTTGGGGTTCTCTAAGTGGTGGTACGTCACGACAAGGGTGGCTGGGGTCTGCGGGGCCGCACCCATGCTCTTTGGCCGGTGGCCACGCAGGAACTCCGTCTTTGGGTTGAAGAACTTCTTGGTCATGAAGAAGTGTCGCGAATTCATGCGGTACTCCGCACTGCTCTTGTTTTCCTCCAGCCAGAGCTGTGTGCCCTCTTTAACCATAAGGTGTTTCAGGTCAACGTCGAAGAACGCCGCCAGTGTCTGTGGATCAAGCCCGTCGCCGCTCTGGCGCAGGCAGATCTCCTCGGGAACATCGCCACCCCCAAGCCTGTTGATCCCCTCAAGAAGTCCATCGACCAGGTGGTAGTTCTTCGCCGGAATGCACAGCTTGAACTTCGGGATGTAGGTCCTGATGTCCCCCGGGTAGTAGTTCTCCTCGGAGTACAGGTACACCATTGGGGCGTAGTCGAGCACAAACTGCGGGATTTCCCGTGTGCCCTCGTCCCCAAGCACAGCTCCCACAAGGAGTGTGAGTAGTAGTGTTAATGTAAGCAGCATTGTTGTCGTGGTATGCACTATATTAATTAATTGTAGATAAAGCTGGTATTTTGTTTTTTTTTTTTTTGGGGGTTCTTCGACCCGATGGCTGTTTCTCGGAGATACGCCAAAAATATTACTATTAAAAATTAGAGTTCTCTTGGTTTGTATATATAACAACGGATATTTAAATAATCATGCCTGTTCCTGGGCGGCATGCAAGGCTGCTTCGGTGTAGTCCTTCTTACTCAACTTCTTTCTGAGCTGGGCGCCCCACTTGCTGAATGTGAACGGCAAGATGATCATGAAGCTCGACACAAAGGCCAACACAAAGTTCGCCCACATCAACCCCAACTTGTGGTACATGGCCGGGATCAACAAGATGATGCCCGCAGCCAAGAACGATCTCTCGAAGACCTTGGACGTCAATGCAGCCGAGGCGTACTGCGCGTAGCAGTCGATGATGTAGTTGTTGACTGAGTAGTACACCAAGACCATACCGAACCCAAAGAAGAGCCCTGGAATGATGGCCACAGAGGCCCAGTGGTGCGATACGTGCTTGGATGAGGTGGCACCCAAGACCCACAACGAGATGGCTGTGGCTGGAGCACCAATCTTCGCACCCAAGAGTCTGTCTTCAGGAGTCAATACGTGGTTTGGGTCCTTGACTAGTTTCATGTACTCGCTCTCGCAGTAGATTGTGCACAAAACAGAAAGAATGGCGCCCAGCAAAATAGGGATAAACATCATACCGATTTTGTCGTCACGGTAGTGGAACAACTCTCCAAAGATGATTGGGTAGGCAAAGAAGAAGCAGTACAATAGGGTATAGATCAAGCAGACGTAGAAGCACATCATGTTCAAAACAGGCTCAGTGACAATGAAGTAGAGAGGTCTGACCAAGCACGAAAGAAGCATTTCCCTGAAGGATAGGCCAATGGCTTCCTGCTCGGTCATGATCTTGTCGTTGCTCAACTGTTTTCTTAGTTTAACGGCTCTTTGCTTCAAGATGTATGGCGCAAATGTCTCTGGAACAATAAAGGTCAAAAAAAACCAGGTAACACCAGCAAGCATCATGTTGACCCAGATGATCCAGTTCATCGAACGGGTGAAAGTCCCCACAAAACCATTGACCAAGACACCCAACACAGCACCACCGTATGGGCAGATGGAGAACACAGCAATGGCGTATCCTCTGGACTCAATAGCAAACATATCGGACAAGGACCCACCTGCTTGTGAAAGAGTAGCACCAGCAGTCACACCACAGATGGCTCTGCAGATCAAGTGACCAGCAAAGGTCGGAGACAAGGCACATGGGATGTTGAAGATTGTATAGAGCCCTAGGGCAACTGAGTAGGAGAGTCTTCTTCCGTAGAGGTCCGCAATGGGAGAAAAGATCAAACCGGAAATCGCAAAGGCAGCAACCATCACGGAACAGGAAAGGGTGGCCACCACTGAGGACACGTGGTACTTGTCCATGACTGTGAACAAGCTCCCACTGACACAGGCCGATCCGTAGGCTGTGGTGATGACTGAGAAGGTGATCAGCAAGGTGTATAAGACTTTTTTCTTCAAGGCCCAGTTCAATGGGTTTTCCGGGTCCTGGATTTTGAAGGTCACGAACTCGATGTCGTCATCAAGAACAACCTTTGAGTCTTGGAGGGTGGCAGGGATTGTCTCTGTTCTTCTCAAAAGACCCCCGGCCCCAGTTGAGGATGGCAGGGAGATGTTTGTTGTGGATCTCCCCAACACATGTAAGGACTGGATGGGAACTAGCCCTGTTCTTGTTTCTATCGTATAATTTTCAGGGAAGATGGGGGCGTAGTTGTTTCCCACTTCTGGGTAGTTCAAAGTATTTGGCAAGGTGACCTTTCTGGACAACTTGGTTCTCAATGTATCAGCAGTTTCAGTCTCAACTTTTTCCAAGCGGCCCTCAGACTCGTTTGAGTAGGTGTCGTATAGGGTGTTAGGGACGTAGCTTTTGTTTTCGTACTCGTCCTGCTCGCTCATGCCGGCTGATGTTATCCCATCAGAAACGGCGTTTGAGTGGAGGTTGTTTATGTTGACTGGTTTGTTGCCATTGGCGTTTTGTTGTTCATACGAGTCATATGAACGTATGGACTCAAGCTCTTCAGTGTTTAAACTGTGATCGGACATTAGAGTGTGTGTTTGTTTGGGTACCTTATAATAAAGAAAGTGTTTCTTAATATTAAAAATATCTGTTGAATATAAACACTTTTATATATATAAATGTATCTGAGAGAATATTCTCTTTTTTTTTTTAGTAGATGACTTTAACGTGACACTTGGCTTTAATTTGTGTTAGGTGTAATTTTTTTTTCTATGTTGTTTTTTTTTTGAGCTATTTTTTTTTCTTTTTTTCTTTTTTTTTTAAGGGAAATCTCTTTGTTGTTTTTCCCCAATAATAGCTCTCTCTGCCTAAGGATCATCCTGAAGAATTATGGGCATTGAACAGGATAAATAAATAACTCAAGTATTAATGTAGGAGAAAATAAAGCGCAATAAGACCGTATGGATACTACAGCAAAAGCTCTTTTTTTTATAAACGCTTCAAAGGGCCAATTATCCGAAATTAAGGCAGAGGTAAATAGAATAATACATCGCAACCTTGTTTTTAGTTTAATCATTTATGCTATAATTATAAGAGAACGGGGGTTTTGTGTGTGTGTTTTTTTCCGATTTTAAGAATGTTTGTTTTTTGCACGTGTGGCATGTGGTAGCGTTTTATCAAAAAAAACCAAAAAGTTCACCCAAATATTATGCATTACCTGTTTTGAATACACTTGTCCCAAAGAAGAAAAGCTGACATTAGCCGCCTTTTCTCCCAAAATGTGGGTTTACCAAAATATTTTTTTTCTCCTTCTTGTTTTTTTTTCTTGTTCGCAGTAACGCGTCTACAGTAAACATCAATAAAAAACAAACAAATCGATGTTTTATCTTTAATCATCAATGCTCATATTTTATTTCTGGGCATCTTCTTATCTTCTAACTTAATAAAAACCAAAACAATAGCTCATTATGTCAACTGAATACAGTGTTGCCAAGGAGGAAATACTCCAGAACTTTGAAACAGGCCTCACCCTGGGCCCAAATGACCTGAACGTCATTTCGGAAATAAACCAAAGCGTTCTGCTGACAAACTACCTCACCCTGAAGGGCTCTGCCTTCTCAAGTCTGGATAGAGAGTGCTGGAAGTACCTGGTCTCTTACAACCTCCAGTACTACACCAACTGGGATCTGGAAGAAATCAGCGAAATCAGCCTCAAGGATATTTCATACGTCAACGACTCTTTGATCAAAGTAAAAAACAAAAACTTCACAGGCTTCATCCCGGCTTTGGACAAAACGGACTTGTCTCCTGTTACCTTGCTGGCATGTTTCCTCTGGGACAGAATGAACATCTACAGCGAGCACAACAGAGACCTTCCAGTCACCAAAAACACGGATCCGGCCACCCAAAAGGAATGGCAATTCAGAGTTGCTACTGCTCTTGACCTGAAAACAGACAGCGAGTACCTCACAGATTTGCCCTTGTTCAGAGGAAAAGCCGTGGTCCAGCCCATCTCCATGAATACAGTCACCAAGCAGTACGCAAAAGCCAGCAAGCTGTCCAATACCAGCTACAAGAAAAACAATTTCTTCACCAAGCTGGTTGATCCTTTATACACAGAGAAGAGACTAGTCCATAGAGATCTGGATATGAAGAAGCTGCTGCAGTTTCTGAACATGAAGAAAAACATTGTCAAGCCTAAGTCAGGCCCAGTGAGAACATCCATGAACCTGTACCCTATCCCAAACGAGATATTCGATGACCAACTAGAACAAAAAATTACAGCTTTTTACGACAGAGAACAGAAGATGTACTATGCAGACATAGACACCACCATTGACAGAGAAATCGAAAAGTACCAGACCTATCGAGTCTGTCTGGATTACTTCCAGAAGATTTTCCCCCACGACGAAAAGCTCTGTGTTCTGCTAGTCAAGCATCTGCTTATTGGTGTTCCCCTGATATATACCAAACTCCCACACGGTCTGATCAGGTCGTCTTTCTCGAGCCTAAAGGGTAAGCCCGGCTTCAATGTATACTGGGACAAAGTGCTATCTAGAGATTTGAAGAAGTTGTTCAAGCTCGAAAGCGATGATGAGGACATGCACGAGGAGGAGGACAACAAAGTTAAGGCTCTGTCTGCCGATGGGAAGGACGAGGTTGTGATTGTGCAAAACTCCAAAAACAAAGCTCTAAGAAGAAAGCTGGGCATTGCCAACGAAAGCGACGCTGCCAGCATAGATATTCTGAGACTGACCATATACAAGGAAATCTACGAGAACTGCAACGACTTCACAGAGTTCAAGGAGTATTTATTGAAAGAGCTTTTGAGGAACAACGTTGAAGTCACCAAGAACAGAAAGAACCTGGGCAAGAAGAGGAAGATCGATCATACCCCTGAACCTCTGTCTGAAGGGCCACAGATCATCGCAGCCTTTGAAGAGCAAGGAAGTCGCTGTGGATGACTTCTGCTGATTTGGAGCAGGAACCCAAAAACGACCGTATCTACCAGGCCATCAAGAGGGTCAAGATTGCCAAAGAAGCCGGGCCGGAGGAAACAAACGGAAGCGTTATAGACGACTTGCCTGTGTTGAAGAGCACTAGACAAGTCCCTGTTGAGGAGTCAGACAAAGAAGAAATAGACCCCGAGCTCAAAACAGCAAGCTCTCCAGAGCCAGTCCCCAACGAACTGCAAATCCCCAAAAAGCTGAACACTGTCACAACAGTCTCGCAGTTTGTGATTGATTGGTTCTCGCCGCTTGGAACACAGATCACCAAGCTCGATAGAACGTACAAGGGCCAGTGGAGGTCAAGGGAACCCATCAAGAGCGAGTACGAGTTCCAGAAGGTGTTTGCCTCGACGTACAAGAAGCTGATCAAGGACATGGCCACGCAGCGCGGCGTAACGGACCTGAACGACGCAAGCGTGAAGTGTGCCGAGCTGCTGGAGCTGTACATTGAGAACAAATACGACGGGGACCTGAAGAAGTTCATCAAGTTCCTTGGCTTCTACCAGAAGAGCACAGGGAAAATGTGGTATGACCTCAGAGCCCTGCTGGACCTCCACAACGAGTCTGATTGATATATATGAATTCCTGAACTTATATTACGTGTTAGAACGCCAAGTTTACTGGGGGGCATGAAAAAAAAAAAAAAAGAAGGGGAGCAACAGCAACTAACAAATGCGTTTGTCGCCATATTAGTTTTTCGTGATATTTTTTTATATTAAGCAAAGGATACTAACTCATAAGACCACACACTGTACAAATAACTAACTTCCTGTCTGCATGGCTATCTCCAAAGTTGAGTACTTCTACGGAGACAGAAACAATAAACCTGTGGTGTACTTCCAGCCCATCATTGAGGCTGTCTTAAACAAACAAAACGCATTCCAAACCTCAGATGAGCACACAAAGCTTGGCATGGACGCCATCTACAAAACCATTGAGTCCTGCCAAAGCGACGTTGCCTTTTTCAGCAAGGTCCAAAAGTCCTTGAGATTGCGAATCCAGTACTTCTTGAATGTGTACCTCTGGACGTTCAAGTGGGTAGAAGTCCCCCAGGGTAAGTTCATTTCAGATGCCATTGACGAAACGCACTCTTTCATGAACAAACAAAGAGGCCTGATTAACGAGTACTTCATGAGCCTTGTTGATAACCATGGAAAAACTGCGGTCTCTGATGACTTGTTCGCTGAACTTGCAACATATGAAGCAAAAAGACCCTCCTTCTACGCCTTCAACTGGATCACCCTGATAGGGGTTGTTTACGGTGCCGGTTTGTCTTACACATCTGCAGTAGATGCATGGGTCCAGTACAAGAAGCCAGTTTACGATTTCTTCACCAAGAATCTGTGGAAGAGCATAATCCTGGAGCCACTGACAAAGATCGTCAATACTCTAAACAATACAGACGCCAAGGACATGTCGATAGTGGCCTCTGACTATACCCTCGTGAATGAGAAGAACTCCTTGAAGGAGCAGTATGAGCTGTTCTTGGGCAATAACCACACAGAGAAGATGCTTCTGACCGAGGAAAACAAAGACGATGAACTAGAGAGAAAGTTCTTGCACTTGTACAACACAATTGTGAACAAGCCGTGGAGATCGCTTGCCAAGGGTGACTTGATAACAGTCCTGATGATCACGCTGCAGAGAATCAAGCTCGAGGCCAATGTATCCTTGGCCAGCATAGACAAGATCATTGAGTCGCAGAACCTGCTGATGAAGCTGATTGGAATAACCCCTGCCTTTGCCATTCTGATCGCCACCTACAAGTTTGTCATCAAGCCTATTCTCTACGATGCGCCCTTGTCCTTTGTCTCGAATGTGATCCAGATCATCCAGAACCAGTTCTCCGTGATCAACGACAAAGACTTCGACTTGAAGACTGAGTACATAACCCTGATTGGGAGCCTGATGCAAACTGAGTCGAAAGACTCCAGCGACGAGTTCTTCTACTTCAACGCAGCAGAGCTGGCTAACCTGGGCATGCACCAGATCCCAAAACCCCTGCACCTGACGTTTTTGAAACACATCTCCCTGGTCGTGCATGCTGCAGACAGAAACGAGATCTGCCATGCAGTCACCCAGCTGGACACAGTGTACCACTCGTACTTCTACTAACTCCCAAAAAAAAAAGGCTCATCAATGTGCAAGGTTATGTCTGGATATATATAAAAACATGTGTTTATACTTACTTTTCTTTTTGTTATTGCTTATAAAATTGCATTGACCAGATCACCACCAAGGGTGGCACCAGCACCGAAGACAAAGGCGTTACCCAGCTTTGATCCAATATTGCCGAACTGGCTATGGGTCTTCTGAGGTTGTTGCTGTTGGGGTTGTTGCTGCTGTTGAGGTTGTTGCTGGTAGTAATTGGTGCTTTGAGGAGGGAATGGAGCCGGTTGCTGTGGTTGTTGGTACTGCTGGACAGGCATCTGCTGAACTGGCATCTGCTGGTAGTATGAGTTGCTTGAGCCGCCGGTTGGGTTTTCAGATGCAAAGGAGGTGGCGGAGTATGTGGGTGGAGGAGGAATTGGTCTTGAGGAGTCTCTGCTGCTGCCTTTCTCCAGGACTCTGACGTAGTTTGCAGGGAAGACACCCACGTTGTTGGAGGAGTCTCTACCCTTATACCAGTCCGGAGACATCTTCTCAAGGACAGTTACTCTGTCGCCCTTACGCAAAGTCAAGTCACCTTGCTGCTGAGGCTGGAAGTCGTACAAGACCTCAGCAACCTCGTCGTTGGATCCAGGGGCTCTTTGGGTGTGGTACTCGTTCAGAATCTTTTCTACGATTTGATCTAGCTGCTTCAAATCAGGAAGGCATTGGGATGGCAAGGCGTTGCTGTTGGTTAGGTTGATGATTTCTTTTTTGATGTTTTCAAGGGACTGTTCGGCTGACATATTGGTTTGGTGTTATGAGGGTGTATTCTTCAAGAAGCAAAAAAAAAAATAAGGATGGCGATTCTTAATAAGTATTTAAATAGAAAAAAAAAAAAAAGACAAAAAAAAACAGAGATATAAGGCCTTAAATGTGGCTGTTTCCAGCATTCTCGGGTTCGCTAAATGGGGACTCTCGTTCGCCACGGACTCGTTCACCCATTTTTTTTTTTTAAAACGATCCGAGAAGTAGCACGTGATGTGTGTCTCTTAAAGATAACTGTAAATGACACTACAAAGACTTGTATTAAACAGATGAAGTAATCAGTTTTTTTTATTAAAAAAAAAGCAAAGAAATTGTTAATCATCATAAAGCAAATCCGAAAAGCTTGTATGACGATAGGATAGTATATAACAAGGAGCAGCAGCTGACACACAGAGGCACCCACGTGGACATCCCAAACAGGGCAGATCTATAAACCACACCCAGCAAAAAGCCCATAACGGTGCCGTATATCATTCCGTAGATCAAGCCTATTGTCGGGTACAGAAGCAGGTATATGAATATGATCAGGTAGTAGATACTGTTGTTTGTCAGCGAGCTGCTCAGCTTGATGCTGTCCGTGAGGCTTGACATGCTCATTGACGGCTCAATCGCACTGCCGTCATTGGCAATGTTGAAGTTCATGAACCCTTCTTCCTTCTGCGCGCTTTCTTTGCTGTTTTCCTTGTGGGTCTTCTGCTTTGTGAAGATTCTGTTGTGCACATGAAGCAGGTTGTACAGCGTGACTATTCCCGATATGATGTATGCTGCCGGATACAGAATCAGGCACCAGTACAGAGTAAACTTCCATATGTCAGAAACATAGTATATGTACGAAGTGGAGAACTTGGACGCATAAGTCGCACCGGTTGTGTTTCTTTTGGTTTTCACTGGGAAGTACAAAGAGGGGAACTTCGGAGCCACGTATCTGATGTTTATAGACTCACTTGCTACAAAGAACATAGATGATATGTTGCTCATTTTTTTTTTGTTTGACCTAAGGGAATTAGTATAATGTGGGAATTTTTTATAATTTATGTGGTTTGGTCCTACCGAAATTCTTCTTTTTATTTAATTGCTATAAATTGAATTAAATAAAACAGAGAATTATACGATAGATATTGACTTTTGACATATCTGCTATTTGAAGATAATACAGCACATACATAAAACGTGTGTTCTTTACAGCAAAAAGAGGAGAGTCGCCCTTATGTTTTTTTCGAAATTTGTTGAATTTTTTTGTATCAACGATTTTGGCATCACTCTTTTTTTGGCTGTTGAAAAGCACAGGGGAACAGCCACATCCTCCTGAAAAATACAATCAAGGGTAAAGACTTGGGGTTTTTGCTCTATATATAGAGATTATCAATGATTTGCAGACTCCGCTTTAAATCTTGGGCATAAATTGTATCCAGTACACTATTTCTTTTCTCTTTTTATGTAAAGACCAAATGCTGAGATAAAGCATCGTTCATAAAGTAAGCACTGCACGTGAGTATCAATCTGCTTCCAGTTCTTATAATATAAAATAGTGACGCGTGCTCTCGTTTTCTTAATAGTGTAGCGCCTAATAATATGAACTACGCAAACCAACATACCAAACCTTCGAGTTCTTACTATAGCAATACCCCCAATAAAAACAAAGTAGCAGATAAAATCTCTTAAGTCCATATATAACCAATGGTATTTTATTCAACATCCATATCTTCTTCGTCATCATCCTCGCCGTCCTTTTCATTGACTCTGTGCTCCTTCAACAACTTCTCAATGTCCTTGTTCTTATAGATTTTCATGTTCAAGTTCTTCTTTTCAACACCGTTCATGGTGACTATATCGTGGCTGATGCTGGCTATTTCAATTCTGTCGCTTGTTAATTTCGAGGACGAGTCAGTGGTCTTGGATAGAGTCTTCAAACTCAATCTTATGCATTCATCAAGGGTCATGTCTTCTTTGTAGTCCATTTGCAATAAAGTCTGGGCTGACTGTGTGTTTGATCCAATGGAAATGGCCTTCCACGAGGAGTAGTTACCCGATGGGTTGGATGTGTATAGCTGGTATCCATTCATGTCATCGTAGCCTGCATATAGCAAAGAAACACCAAATGGTCTGATACCACCGTACTGAGTATATGATTGCTTGATGTCACTGATTTGTCTTACCAATGATTCTATAGGAACCTGGTCGCCGTATTGCTTCAGGTGCTCCTGCGAGTATATTCTGGCGTTATCAATCAAAGACTCAGCATCAGATGTTAACCCAGCAACACCAACCAAAACATGATCATCAATCTTGTAAATCTTTTCCATATCATTGTCGTTGTCTTGTTCCAATAGTTTACTGGTGATTTTTCTTTCAGCTAGCAAGACTATCCCGTGCTGAGGATTCATGATAGCTATACAGGTACCAGCCATAGAAATACTCTCTAAAGCGTACTCGACTTGGTATAATCTACCCTCAGGTGAAAAAATTGTTGTTCTACTATCGTATCTTCTGGAACCCATTCTATGTGTTTGTCAGTATGTAATGTTTTTTTGGTTTTGGTTTGGGAAACGATTATATTTATTACACAATCTAATCAGATTGTATTTAGTTACACTTGAAAAAAAAAATATATAGAGCAATTTGCCACCCGTGAAGCTGTTTACACCAAAAAAAAAAACAGAATCCAATAAAAATTTTAAACACTTGAAATACCTTATGTCCGTACGTTTAATCAATTCAAAAATCTTAAAAAAAAGATCCATACAGTCTTCTAACATTTTTTAATAAATACTGTTGAATATAAAGCCATCACTAAACTCAGTTGAGTCATTGGAAACACCTGTAGTTACCTTGATTCTGTCTTTATCCTCCAGATCCAGTCCATGCTCTACAGAATGTTTGAAGCTCATTCCATTCTTAACATACACATTTACATTCATCCCTGGATAGACAGTTGATGTTTCAAAGAAAGTGTTGTACATGCGCACCAAATCCATGGGGGTATACGTCTTGGACTTGTAGCAAGGATCATTTTTCACCTTGTTAGTCACATGCTTGGAGTACAAATAAACACCCAACTCGTAATCCTTGAAGTTATTAGACTTTTCAATGGTCTGGTTGAACTCAGCAGAAAAGTCAACTATCTCCTTGGACTCATCAAAGTGCAGGTACTTGTTCAGCTCGAGTTGGATGAAGTAGAAAGTATTAAACTTCTTTTGTGCTAGCTCAGTGCCCTCTGGATCATTCTTCTTGTGTTTAATGTCAATCAATCTGCCCAAAATATAGCTGAGATCTCTGATGATTTGAATCAATGTCATGAAGACTGAGGAGTCCTTGAAGCTGAATGGGAAAGCTCCAGGGCATGCCTTATCAGCAACGTTCAGCAAAAAGCATCTTGTTATAGGACTACAGAACAAAAACTCAGAGCTTTTTTTGTTGTCAAACCCAGACTCAGAAACAGATAAAATGCTTAGGTAAATACCTTGTAATTGGCTCAAATAAAAGTCAAGTTGGAAGTCAAGAAGCTTTAGCATTTCATCTGAAATTTCCTTGTTTTCCTCTTCACAGATTCTTACAAACCTCGATGTGTAGTCAACCAATACTTCCAAGTAGTTCAGAGCATGGTCCAGTTCTGGTAAGACTGTGTTTTCAAAGTATGATTTTTTCAACAAGTTAAACCTTGGGTGGTCTTTGACCAAGTAGCAATTATCTAAAATTGACTCTTCTTCTGTGTCTCCGCCTATGCTTCTGCTTAGCAACTTGAACATGTAAAAGAAGAAGTATTTGTACTTGAAATACTCTTCTTCTGAGTCAAGTTTTACCAAGGAAAAGCAGCAGTTGATCCAGCACAAGTAAAACTTATCCATCAAAAATTCGTCAAGCAACCTTTCAGCAAAGAAGTAGTCATTTTCCATGAGTTTGAATATTTGGTCATCTGTTTTGAATAAAATTTGCAGGAACTCGCCTCTTAGATTGAAGCATGCCTTCACTTCAACTATCACACTTTGTGTGAATGCCTTTTTGTCAGACCCATTATTCAACGAAAAGATATCGCCTAGTTGTGATAAGTTCTTGTCCATTCCACCATTCGAATCCATGTTCAAAGTCTCTGCATCGATTTGTGAAAGCACCTCCTCTTGCGAGAATACAATCCCCTTATTGAACACATCATTGAAGTGGTAATTGATAGAAGCCAGTTCAGACAATAAATTCATTTTGTCTAGGTTTTCCAATTTGGATAGATTCACAAACTTTTCTATGCACGACTTCAGGTTTATCTCAACAATGGGCTTTATAGGGAAATAAGCATCAAATGTGTACTTGTTGTCTGACAAGTACGGGTATGTTACAAATGACGAAAAGATGCTCAATTCTTCCAAAGGACAAAACTCCTTGGTATCAGACACAAATACCAACTCATCATCAGTGATATCAATTCTCTTCTTTAGGTCTGACTCTTCGATTTTTTTGATGAAAGTCTGCGTTACTGAACAAGAACAGTTGGCGTCCTGTGATGACTCCACAAACTCTTGGATCGCGGAAAACTTGGTCTTTGGTACAGCGTAGTCGCCATACTTCTTCATGTGATCCACTCTGGTCTTGTTCAACAGTCTATAGTCAAATATGTAGTGTCTGAATGAATTGTTCGGATCCAAAAAGACAGTTGTGTCATTCGGCCCGTAAGTCTCAATGGTGTCAAAGTAGTCCCTGAAAACGTACAGGACATCGTCGTCAAGGTCGTCATCAGGAATGATTTCCAAATACTCAAAGAAGCTGGATTCTTTGGTATTTTGGTTGAAGAAGTCATGCATGTGGACTTTATGGTTGATATCAGCATAGATTTCGTATTGTTCAGAAGAGTTGTTCATGGTCAGTTCGTCTTTTTTGTTAAAATCGATGAATGTATTCTTATAGATTAAGTTCATGTAGTTTTCAAGCAGTTCAATAGAGACTGAGGAGAGTGCACCTGAAGAAAACTTTCTGTTAATTGGAGCCATGTATTGGTCGAAGGAAAGATGTTCAAGCTCGTGTCTGATGGCATAGTCATCCATTTTTCTGTTCAAAATCGTTCCTAGCAAGTATCTCCATCCTGACGTCAACAAAATCAGACTCTTCAAATATAAGGGCTTTCCTCATCCTCATCATAGTAATCAGAGTCGTGTTCTTCGCTTGTTGGCATATTGGTTGCTTCGATGATTTGATCTATTTTCAAAAAAATACTCAAATTCAAATTACAACTAGCCCAGCACCAAGCCATCAAGTCAACATATGGGTTGTAGCCAGTTGGGTTCAAGTCCTTTGACAACTTCTCTATACTATGGGTCATCAATATATTCGCATTGAATATGATCTCCATGTATCTTATAGTATACTTGTAATCAAACAAGTTGTCTGTTTTGGTAATCCAATCGTCATCATTGTCAATGGCTAGGAGCTCATAGTTCAAAACATCCATATGCAGATCTTTCAATGATGACATGATTGTTTGAGAGAAGAATGAGGCCAGCTTCCTTTTTATTTCTTTACATTCGTACTCATTTCTTTGATGTTCGGCAGGCATCAATTGGGTTATCATGCCTATCATTAAATCAGCTGTTCTATCAAGAGACATAATCTTTAAGTTAGCGTCTGCAGGTCTTCCATAAGAGTCAGCGAACGATAGCACTATTTGCATGGCCTTTTCTTTCCATGGATCCAAGGCCAAGGAGTCAAGAAGATAAAACTCCTGGATCAAAAGAGAGTAAATAATCTCTCTTATTGAATGTTCTTCAAGCACAAATTGGTTAAACTTGAAGATATTGCCCTTCCTTGTTCACTGAGACAGGGGATATTAGAATATCCCGTTCTTTCAGTCTTATCTCAATCAACTGAGCAGAAAATCTCATGTTTAGGACCATGTCCATTTCCTTGCTTTGAGCAAGTATCTCTTTCCATTGGGTGCGGATTGCTTCAGTGTTTGTTTCCTTGGAAGAAGGATCGGAGTTGTATGACTTGTCATACATCGGCAAGTACTCGTTGGCATTCAAAGACATGTATGAGAACATATCAACTACGCTAAAATCCGCATCGCCAATGCTTTCTTTAAATGACGCTATCTTGCTCAAGTCCAGCTGAATATTGTTTGTCTTCAGCTCCATGAATGCATTGAAGACAGGCTTCAAGCAATCATCAAAACCATTGGGCAAAAAATACAGCATTGAAGTGCCAAACAGCCGTATGAAATGTTTTTTGAAAAACTTGGAAAAATGCTTAACGGTGAAGACAAAGCCTAATATTGGGTTTTTAGCAAGCTGGTCACTATCAGCGACTCTTTTTTTTAGGTTTTGGTTCTCTGTGAAGTAGAATGATTTTTTCTCTAAAATCTTGAGAACATTGGCTTTTTCAGGTGCATCTTCATTGGCATATTTGAAGTAAAAAAAGTCCTTTTCAAAGAAGTCAGAAACGTCTATAGCATCAACAAAGGGGTCATCTAGTGAGGATCCAAAGACGAATTTGGAAAATGTATTGGTGATTCTGTTTAAGTTTAAGATTTCATCGAACTTGTGGTTCTTCATGGATAGACTATACCCAAAGTAAGAGATCAAAGTTGCTTCTCCATCACTCTGCTTTGCAGTATTCAACAAATGAAGCATCTTATCCACAAAGAGTTTTGTATACTCCCAGAGTGTAAAAATCAGGTCAGATAGGGGATCATAGAAGGAGTTCTTATCGTCTTCAGATCTGATGATAAAATCAAGATACTTGTTGAAGTTCTCTATTTTCTTAGAGTCCTTAGTATTCAAAATATCCAAATCCTTGACTGACAGTGCAAATGATTTGAAAAACGAGACTATGTCCAAATCATCCACTTTGTCAACATATGTGTCCACGTCCTGCATCAGAAATAAAGTCAGGAAGTGAAAGCCTTCCTCAGGGTTTTCAAATGGCCATTCGTAGCCATGTAGAGACTGGTCGAGTATTCTCATTTTCGAGGAGGCATACAATGCTGAGAAGTTGTTCTTGCCTATTTCCTTTCCTTCTTTTCCAAAGTGAATTCCTATGTTCTTGCTGATTATCTCTACAATATCGTCATCTTCGTCGTCTTCCAAAAGTTCCTGGACATTGCAGTTCTTTTCTACAGTGGGTTCTACTAACACTGAGGAGATGTTTTTGTAGTTGTAGTTTGCCGACTCATATGACAATATATCAGTATCCGCCAATAATCTGAACATGTGGGAGTAGTAATGGAGATATGATGGGCTGTAAAAGGCACAATTGAGGTATACATAGAGCTGATCAAACTTCGGGACTATTTTCTCAGTAAGAAACCTTAACAAAGTGGTTTTCAATGCTTCATCGTCTATGTCATCTTTTATGGCATAATCTGTGTGCAAGCTTGTCTTTTGTATCTTCATGTCAGGAATGTCATACTCAAAATACGACTTTCTTGATGTATCCTCCATTTTGAAAAACTTTATTTTTGAGAAGGTCACAACGTAGAAGTCCTCTTCTGTCTTCAAGGAAGTCACTTGTGCGTTCTTGGTATGGGGACTGAAATTCAGCTTCTTCTTGTAGAATTCATTCACGCTGAATTTCTCAGCATTCAAGTCAATGCTGCTGTTGCTAGGACGCTCGGAGTTTTGGAACTGCTCATTGAGCTCTATGATTTTTCTGAACTTTTCACCATTCACGTTGCAGTTGTTGTCCCTTGATATTTCTTTTCTTCAGGTCTGAAATTACATTCCAAACTTCATATTCGTTTATGTTCCACACCAAGTCTGTGAGCTTGTTGGAAGCAAAGTCGGTATTGCTTGTCATGTGAGTGGTAAGACAAGTATTGGTCTGAGTTTTATGTTAAGTGTTGTTTGGTTGTTTAGGTAGTTTTTCACAAAGGCTAAGTGTGTTTCTCCAGAGCATTTTGAAAAATAATGAGAAAAAAAAACGTGTGTGTGCCCATGTAGTGCATGTTTTTTTTTTTGCTGCTCTGTCAAATGAAAAAAAGAAAAGAAATACTGGTTTTTGGTTAGTTCAGAGCAGAGTCACGTGTGTGTGGTCACATGACGGTGGAGTTTCTCTTCAACATGAACTAACTATTTTTAAAAGGTTTGATTGTATGTGTGAAGGAATTCATAAAACAAGAGCGTGCTGTACCTTGGTATTGAAGAAGGTGCAAAGATAAAAAAATGGTGAATATACCATACGAGCTATGTATTTTTATTGCTTCTTATTACAGAAGATAGGAGTTTTCAACAGATAGCCATTACCTGATTTGGAGTACCAACCGAAACACCAAAGACAGTTCAAATATGTTCCCTTGTTTTTACTATAAAATCTATTACTTCCATGCTTATTCATACTAAGTCTTCAACTATAATCACTTAACCGGGATTGCATATATTCACGCTCGCTGCCGGTGTTATCGGTTTTGAAAGATCTTTATCTTATTTTTTTTGTTGGTAATTTTTTTTTTTTTAGCCGCACAATCAAACACATAGGTGACCCCCTCATTTCTTATCTAAGAGATCACAGAGACAACAACAACAAAAAAATAACAAATCAACTAAAACAAAAAGTAACTCAAAGACCAAACACCATGACTAAATCAATAAGAAAGCTGTTCACCAACAGCCTCGACAAACCATCGAAACCACTGAGACTGGACCAGTCCATCAAGAAGTACAGAAACATATCGTTTCCTGAGCCCACTTTCAACAACGCCAAGAAGACCCGGTACGAGGAGATGCTCTTGCGTGGGGGAGACATCCCTGTCCATCTGAACAACTCGTACGAGAACCAGAAACTCGACCGGTTGAACAAGCTTGTTGGGCGCAGCATCGTGAGATCGTGGCAGACTGATGCCCTTCTTGGCAAGAAGGCCTTCTTCATCCGGTACCCCCACGAGGAGGCCGGGAAGGCCAGTGGGCCAAGCGAGGTGAGCAAGCTCGTTGACGAGCTCAGCGAGCCCTTGGCAGTGAAAAAGGAGGATGCATACCACGACAAGTTCGAGAGCTATGTCCATGGAAGAGCAGGCACAGGGGGCGTCAACTCGATAGGGCTAGTGGCCAGCGACAGCCAGAACTACAACTTCAAGAACAAGTACGGGCTCGGCATCCCGCAGGAGATTGCTGCGTTCAAGGAGAGCTGTCCGCGGTTGGGCATAGGGAGTGTGAGCATGAGCAACATGGGCTACGACGAGGACTGGCGGGCGTTTTCAGAGGCCTTTGTGAGTGATGTTAAGCTAAAGCACGAGATCTTGAAAAAGCTGGATGAGTTGAGCTACAAGCTGTGATGTGGTGTTGTATTCTGGTTAGTACCAGAAGTTGGGAGTATTAATAGCAGGAGATGAAGGAATTTAGTTCATGTGAGTATACTGCCTGTTGCTACTCTCCTAATACAACTTCTTTATATATATATAACAATATTGCTGTTGGGGTTGTCTTATATCCGATTAGCACCCTTACAAAAAAATAAATCGCTATTGCTATAAATGTTTTTTTCCTTGGCAAATTGAAAAAAAAATTTCTACCCAGCATTGGGTGGTGTTTTTTTTTTAACACATTTTCTTTTTTATACCAATTATTTTTTTACTCTCTCTTTTCCATAAACCAATAGCTACAAGAACCATAACCTATACACTATGAACAACCCACAACAACTCCAAAAACTAGGTAGAATTGCCGGTGTCCTAGGTCTTGCTGGAATTGCCGCCAGCAACTGTATCTACGATGTCCAGGGTGGCTCTAGAGCGATCATCTTCGACAGACTGCAGGGTGTCAAGCCGAATGTCATCAGTGAGGGGACCCACTTCTTCATCCCATGGTTGCAAAGACCGATCATATTTGACATCAGAAGCAAGCCGAAGAACATCTCCACAAACACCGGGACCAAGGACCTGCAAACAGTCTCCTTGACTCTGAGAGTTCTGCACAGACCTGACATCTTCTCTTTGCCGCAGATCTACCAGACCCTGGGCCTGGACTATGCGGAGAGAGTGCTGCCATCGATTGGTAACGAGATCCTTAAGAGTGTGGTTGCGCAGTTCGATGCTGCTGAACTGATCACCCAGAGAGAACTGGTCAGCTTGAAGATAGCCAAGGAGTTGGAGAAGAGATCGAGCGAGTTCAACATCATGCTGGAGGATGTCTCGATCACGCACCTTGACCTTTGGCCAGGAGTTCACCAAGGCCGTTGAGCAGAAGCAAATCGCCCAGCAGGACGCCGAGAGATCGAAGTTCCTGGTCGAGAAGGCTGAGCAGGAGAGACAGGCCAACATCATCAGGGCCGAGGGTGAGGCTGAGGCTGCTGATCTGATTTCCAAGGCTCTGGAGAAGAACGGTGACGGTTTGCTCGCCATCAGAAGACTGGAAACAAGTAAAGGACATCGCAACCATTCTGTCAAGCAGCGGAAACATCACATACATTCCAAACGGTGCTGCAGGCGACAAGGGCAGCAGCGGGAACTCCATGCTGTTCAACGTAGGCAGATAGGTTCAAACCAAAAAATAAAAAAAATAACTTGTATATATAAGAAGTATAATATTACAGAAGATGGTATTTAGACTACGAGAGAGTGTGTTGTTGTTTGTTTTTTTTTGCTGGGGAGGAGTTAACGGCTTATGTCCGCCTCCGTAAGACGTTGAAACTCGTTCTTAAGAAAGAGGAAACAAAGGCGATGAGAGAAGAATAATCCCTGAGTGGCTCCTTGTGTCCTGTGCCGTGCTGTAACACGCCATTCCCATGCAACCACACTAATAGCGACTATCGCTGTTTCATATGTTGTTTACTCATGAGTTTCCGTATACTGACGTTTCCAGAAAAAAAAAAAAAAGGAATAAAAAAAAGGGGGGCGAAAGACATTCAAACTCACTAAGATTATAGAGAAATCTCATTGGATACTGAGTTATATAGGGTATATACTTCCTTCAAGCACGCTTCTTCGTAAAAGTGAGTGATCACTCTACATGTCAGCTTGAGCATATATTAGTTAATTAAGTGATTGTTTTGTTTGGCATTATGATTCTGTATTATTGTCATGTGTTTTTTCTTTAATGTTACTTATATGAGCTTTTTTTTTTTTTTGGCTGTTTGTTATTTGAAACAAACTATGTCATCTCTATCAATAAACTAGGTCATCTCTATCAACAAACTATGTCATCTCTATCAATAAACTAGGTCATCTCTATCAACAAACTATGTCATCTCTATTAACAAACAACAACAAAAAAAGACAGATTATACTTGGGAAACAGAAACCTTCTTACCGCCCAGACCGGAGCTGGACAAGTTGATGACGTCAAAGACCATCTTGGCGAAGAAGATGAAGAAACTGAAGTACAGGAAAGCAACTGAGGCCTGAGACTTTCTGCATCTGTCCTCTGAGCCGTCGATGATGGCGTTGCTGTCCAAGTAGGCCTGGTTTGTGCATGAGTGGACTCTGATGCCAACGGCCAGGGCGGTGGCGGCAGCGAAGGTGAAGACGAAGTTCAAAAAGTCTATGCAGAACAAGGCTAGAGGCCAGGTTAGAACAGACAGGAAGTTGGCGGCTAGTCCGTACAAGGAGTCGAAGAAGAGACCGAAGACGGAGGCGAAGAGGGCGAAGTTGACTCTTGAGTGGCCGCCGTTGTTGGAGCCGTGGATTAGGGAGCCGGTTAGCCCCAAAACAATGATTAAGAAGACAAAGTTTAAGGATCTTAGGGATAGGTCGAATATGGAAAGCATATTGTTGTTTGTGTTACTATTTTGTGTGTGGTTATTTATTAGTATAATTTTATTTGTTTTTTTTTTGTTTAACCTCTTCATTGACAAAGAGATGATTGTACTTATAAAGCATTAAAGGAAAAAAAAAAGAAAAAGAAAGAAATATATATAAAAAAAAAACAAAGGTTCACTTGAAGGAAAAGTGCGCGGAGAGAGTGCAACTAAAAATAAAGGTAAACCTTAAACGCTGGTGGGAAAGTCTTGCTGTGTTTTTTTTTATCCCCTTAAAAAAATAATAACATAAAAATCACACACATCGATTACGTATGGGGTGGGATAAATGCCCATTACGTTTTGAATAGTTTCTAACAAGGTTGAATAGATGTCATCATTGAATGGTTTGTTGGTAGCAAGACCCACCCCCCTTAAAATTTTATTAGTCACCTTTGTAAGGCACATGAAGCTTAGTACAGAGGTGTTTCTGATTATCTACCATGAGATTCTTTATTTTACTTTAACCCTTTTTTTTTTCTTTTTTTTGCTCATACGCACCTAACAATTGGCCATTTTTTTTGTTAAAGGAAAAAAAAAAAACAAGGGGGGATATAGAATACTTGTTTAAAAAAAACATACAACATACTTTATACTTTAAACACACTGTTTTATACTAGTATTCACTTATTAGCAACAAAAGAAATATATTATCACAATAACCAAATAATAACTTTTCTTCTTTTTATTGAATATTTACCAAAAAAAATAAATAAACAATAAAACAGAAAAGCCTTCCCCCATGCACACAATCAAACCCCAATCCAAAGCAAACGGCACTGGTGGGTTTTTGGACCATCTGTTCGAGGATGACAACAAAAAACCCCAGCAACCATTAGAGCCTTTGATTGACTCCACCAGACTAAGAAAAGGCCTATCCACCTCGGTCTACTCCAAAGCAGAAGAAAACAAAAAGAAGAAGTTCCCTTACGTCTACGGCCCTAAGCTTCCTCAGCTGGAGCCAAGACACCTGTACTCAGTGAACAGCGACAACGAGTCCATCAACCTTACCCTGGTTGACCACCCTAACCAGCCAACCATCCCAAAGTCCATCCCAAAGAGAGACAAGAGACAAACCAAAGACTCCACCAAGATCAAGGGCAAGCTCAGCGTCTTGAGCGACAAGAAGGATACTTTGGAACACAGAACTACCATCTACAACCAGGTCTACCCAAAGGACTCCGAGAAGAAGACCTCAAAGGACATCAACCCAATCACAAAGCCTGTCTACAAGCTGTGGGGTAAGTTCAAGAACGACAAGGACTTGAAGGCCGGCAAGAAGGTCACCTACGCCGCATCAGCTCCAAAGACCCCAATCTGGCAGAGATTCAGCCAAAAGGAGGATGGTTCTGAAGAAGGCCAAGAAGTTGATGGCGATGTTGCTGAGAACGTCAATGGTCTTGGTGATATTGACCCAGATACTCACGACAATGAATTGAACAAGACCAGAACCAATGAAGAGGTTGATGCTGATATTGCTGAAAACGTCAAAGGTGTTTCCGAAGATGATGCCGATATTGCTGAGAACATGAACGGCCTTGGTGATATTGACCCAGACACTCACGACAATGAATTAAACAAAGTCAGAACTGCTGAGGAAGTCGATGCCGACATCGCTGAAAACATGAGCGGTCTAGGTGACATTGATCCAGACACTCACGACAACGAACTAAACAAAGTCAGAACTACTGAAGAAGTCGATGCCGACATCGCTGAGAACATCAAGGGTGTTTCTGAAGATGATGACAAGGTCGATGCTGATATTGCTGAAAACATCAACGGTCTTGGTGACGTCGACCCAGACACCCACGACAATGAGCTTAACAAGACCAGAACTGCTGAGGAAGTTGATGCCGACATTGCTGAAAACATGAGCGGCGTCGATGGCCTAGACACCGAAGCCATTGAGGCTGCCGAGGGTGCTGTTGAAGTTGAGAGCGAAGCTTACGCCGTTGAACCAGCCACGGACTTGACCGTTGACGAAGACGCAATCGAAGCTGCCGATGGTGCTGTTGAAAACGATGAAGTCGATGATGTCAAGTCAAAGGTCTCATACAACCCAGTCTTCTTCATCAACAAGAAAGCCAACAAGAAGATCCAAAAGTCCTTTGAAACACCTCTGCAAGCTGTTGCCGCAAAGTTCAAGAACCTTGTCAACTACAGCGACAAGAAGTCCTTGGCCAACTCCGACAACATCAAGGAAGTCACCGAGTTGCAGCAAAAACAAAGCTCCAATGCTGAGAAAATCGCCATCTTGACCGATGAAATCATTGAGCTCCAAGAAAAGTGCCAGCCTCTGCACTTCAAAAAGCTTGATGAACTGGAAAGACAGAACGACTTGAAGAACTTCCACCACAAAGTCGACCTGTACAAGCACGACCAAGAAAAGCTGCAGATTGAAAAGAAGAAGATCGAGAAGGAAAGAAGACACAAGGCCAGAGACTACAACAGAGACATGAGAACCGGCATCAGAAAGCAAAGAAAACTCCAAAAGTCCAAGAGAGACCTGAAGAAGGAGCAGCTGAGAAGCTTGAGAAGACACCAGAGAAAGGTCAACCACTTCAACGAGATGAAGAAGAAGTTCGTCACAGATGTTGAGTCACAGACCTTTGAAGCTCCTGTGTTTGCTGACGACGAGTCCGAAGACTTCATCCAGCCAGTTGAGTCTGTTGCTTCAACCAAGCAGGAAGAACCTGAAGTTGCTGAAGGAGACGAAGCCGAAGAACAAAAGTTCACCAAGGAGTTCATCGAGCCAGACACTCCTGAGGAATACGAGCAAAAGATCGAAGCAATCGGCAAGGAATTCGCCTTCATCTCGAACGAGCCTTTGATTTCCCACGAGGAAGAGAAGGAGCTTTCCCAGCTGAAGGCTGAAATCAACAGCAAGAAGGAGGAAATCAACAAGCTATCCGAAGACGTGAACGCCACCAGTGAGACCATCAACTCGAAGCTGGCTGTGATTTCCGACTTCAAGCCACCTGTTGAGACCAAAGCCACTGCTGCTTTGAACGAGATGAAGACTCCGATGCTGTCAACAAACTTCAAGGCCATCAACAAGGACTTCACTGTTGCCACCGATGACGAGTTCGTGTTGTCTGACCCTTCAGTCATCTCCACCACGCCTGAGTACGTTCCGGCCAAGTCCTCCGAGGAGTCCGACCTCTCCACCGAGAAGATCTCCTCCAGCGACATTGGTGCCGAAACAGACTCCGAGGACGAGGGTGATTCCCTCCACCAGGTCCCTGCTGGCTACAAGGGTGTCTTGCCGCAGAGAGGCTTCTTGAGATCCGTGAACCACGACACCAGTGCTGCGCAGCACCTGGCCGCTGCCAGTGTTCCTGCAGCCTACGACGCATGGGTCATCAAGGAGGGCACCGGTGCGGACAACGTTGCAAAGGGCTTCAAGGGCATCTTGCCGCAGAACAAGCACTTGAGCTCAGTCACCTTTGACAAGAGCAGCGGTGCACACCTGGCCGCCGCCAAGGTTCCTGATGTGTACGACTCGTGGGTGATCAAGGAGGGCACAGGCGCGGACCATGTCACGAAGGGGTTCAAGGGTGTTCTGCCACAGAACAAGCACCTGAGCTCAGTCACCTTTGACAAGAGCACAGGGGCAAACCTGAAGAACGCAAAGGTCCCGGAGGTGTACAGCACCTGGGCAAACAAAAGCAAAAACATCAACAGCATACCGTCAAACGCATTCACCGAGTACACTGAGGAAGACATCATAACCGTTCCTTCAGGATACAAGTTGAACGATAAGATCTTGTAGAGGATATACAGCGTATATATTTGAAAAAAAGAAAAGACTAATATTAAGAAACAGAAAGCGGGTTTATTGTGTTGGAACACAGGTAACGGTTTCAATAAATTGATTGTCATTGCCCTTTGCTGATGTTCCAATCCAGTCACGCGAACAACTCCATTGATAGGGTTTTCGTGATGTTTTTTTTTTTTTTTTTTGAGGGAAAAAAAATTTCTGGCAATCCTTCCAACACAGATATCTCAAGTTCAACATATACAGATCTCAACCAATACATATACACCATACGCAATGACTGAAGAAGCCGCTGAATTTACCGTCAACGAAGCCATTGAAGAAAGCCAACCTGCTGCTGCAACCGAGCAGCCAGCCTCCAGCAACTTCTACTCCTTCTTCAACAAAGTAGACACCTTCATATCCTCGACCGCCCATCAGATCCAGTCCAACATCCCAACTGTTGATGCTGCTTTCCTAGAAAAGGAAAAGGAATCTTTGAACAAGAACATCCAGAAGAACTTCTTCAAGATCAACGAGAAAATGAAGACCTCCAGCGTCATCAAGCAGAACGATGACTTCCAGTCAACAAAGCTTCCGGACACCTACATCGAGCTGGAAAAGCGCACTGACGACCTGGGCAAGGTCCTGAAGAAGGTCATCACCATTCTGGAGACCTACGAAGTCGAGGGCTACGACTACCCACCCACTCTGAGTGATTCGTTCAATGAGGTGTGGAAAGTCACCAACAAGTTCAAGCTGTGGGGGTCTGACGGCCAGGAGAGCAAGGCTGACTCGACCAAGCACGAGGAGAGCAAGGGGTTCTTGCCCAGATCGTTTGCACAGGCCTTGAGCAATACCTTCAACCAGTGCCACAAGATCCTGGAGCACACCGAGGACGAGGAGGATCTGGTCAAGTCCTTCAGCATTTTGAGGGACACCAACACCGCCATTGATGAGCACAAGGAAAACCAGGACAATGTCATCAAGACCGATGTCTTGCCCTCCTTCAAGGCTTTGTACCAGGACGTCTACAAGGGCCTGAAGAACAAGAGAAGGGCCGTTGAGGACCTGAGAATCGAACTGGACTCGCTGAGATACACGAACGAGAACAACGACGACTCCCTGGAGGACCAGTTCATCACGGAAACCTCATCCACGCTGAGCGACATGCAGAACTTCGTGGACTCAGGTCGATATCATCAGACTGTTGAGAACGTTCAACGAGGTCCAGCTGAACTACTACAAGAAGTGTGTTGAGCAGCACGAGCAGAGTCTTGCTGTATTGAAAGAGATCGAGGCTGAGTATGAAGACGACGATGAATGATCTATTATATATATAGTTTTTTTTATTTGTTGGCTTGTTTCGCCAGTCTTTCGAGTTCCTTCTCCACGTACCAGTCCGAGCTGTTTGCGTGTTTGGTGCCATCGAACTGCTTCATGTTTCTGAACGCCGCGTCCCCCAAGCTCTCCATCCGTCTGTCCACCCCAGTCACGCTCTCGTCTTTCTCGTACTGGAAAAGAATGTTGCTGTTTGTGGTGGCCTTGGCTGTTGTTTGCTTCAGGTCCTTGTTCTTCAGCTGCTTCAAAGTAGGCAGCTCCTTTTCAGGCTCGTCCTTGGTGTCGTCGAATGTTCTTTTGGTTGGGTGCAGACCGTCTGATTCAGAGAGTACAGGTGTGTTTCGCAGTTTTTCGTATCTGGCAAGGAGGGTCTGTATTTTATCTTGATTCATGCTAATATAGGCTGTGGTTTGATGAAGGAGGCAATAATAATATACACATTACGTTTATTTTAAAAAAAAAGAAATGAGGGGGAAAAAATCTAAACAAAATTCAATCTCATGAATTAAACTCTTTTTTTATATACAAAAAAAAAAAAATGCATCTCTCAGTTGCTAACACACTCTAAATTTCTATGTACTCCACAGACAACTTCATGTTCTTCTCCTTGATCGACTTCTGGTTCTTCTTCTTGGTCAAGTTGTAGTTGATGCCACCGCTGTTACCGTAGGTTTTGTTCTCAATCAGCAAATTCAAAATTTCATTATTGCTTTTGATGATCTTGATGTTTTTCACTATGAACTTGTTCATCTTCTTCAGAGTTATCAGGTCAAGCTGGAAGTACCCAATGGAGTCGATGATCAGGTTCAGGAACTCTATCATCTTTGGCATGGACTCCTTGATGTTGAACTTCTCGATGTTGTAGTTATTGTAGTTTATGATGAACTCAATGAAGTTCTTGACATTGAACTTGTTCAGGTTCTTGATGGATTGTTTGATTTCAGCCTTGTTGTAATCGTTGAATATTCTGCAGGTCAGATTGAACAACAGTTCGATGTTGTTTATCTGGAAAAGGTCACTCATCAGGTCTTCTATAGGGATGAATGGACAGGTCAAAATACACTGTTTATACAGTCTGAAGTCAAACTGCAGCTTGGATAGCAGGCTGTCGGTATATTGGTATAGTGGATGTGTCAACAGGTAGATGAAGGACTCGTTCACTACTTCCTTGTTGATATAGTTGTTTAGTAGCAGAGTATTCATTTGGGTAATGAAGTGCTGGGAGTTTAAGAATCTATCGCTATTTTCGTCATAGTACCCCTTGTTGGAATCAAGCTTTAGCAACTTGAAGAACTCATTGTCAAACTTGGTTGAGTCTGCAGTCTTGGCACATTCAGTCAACTTATTGAATACTTCATTCAGGTTCAATTCAGCAGTGGCCTTGTTGACGTTCTTATAGATCAACCCCCACTTCTTGCTATCCTTGGTTTCGTCGCTGTTTACTAAGAAGGATTTTCCTAGAGACTTCCTTCAAGTTACCCTCACCAACATTGACATTCATCAACTCCAAGTATGAAACTTTGCTGCTTGGCTTTGTGGAAACACCTAAAATCAAGGTATTGTTATCGTTGAATAACTCATCGTTTTCGACATACCAGGTCTTCAACAGTTGGAATGTCTTTATGCTGTTGTTGCTGATGGTTCTGTTGGACAGCAAGGACTTGTGGACTAGATCCAACAAGTAGACTTCGTTGTCAGTGTTCAAGATTATTCTGTTCTCAGCAATGGATTGAATGGAAATGGTCTGCAAGTTGGTATCAGCGGTAATAAATCTGGAAAGGTCTATTTGCTCAGTCAACTTGAGAATCAAATCATTGGATAGGTTATAGATTTTCAAGAACTTGCTGTCCAAATCCAACTGAACGTACTTGGTTTGTGAATTGGTTGAAGAACTGCTGATACTTGGTATTGTTTAAGCTAATGTTGTCGATGATAACAGATTGGTTTTCTATAATTTTGTTGTCAGATGACAGCTCAAGTAACTTCAAACATCCAGTGGTGTCGGCGTCATTGTTGCTGATCTTCAATAAGGCAAAGACGTAGTAGCTGCCATTCTTTTGGTATATTTGAGTGTAGTTCATGTTGTCGTACTTGGAATCGTACTCGTTGATCAACTTGAATAGAACTTCTTCTTCGCTTTCAACTTTTCTATGTGGGTAGATCTTGTATAATCTGACTTTACCTGTTTTCAAAACAACCAAAACGTGGTTTTTGTTGATGATTCTTAAGTTGACAATAACCTCATCATCCAAGCTCAAGGTGCTCTTGCTGATGATGTTGGAATTGCTCTCGTTCATCAGGTTCTTTGATCTGATGAAGAAATTCAATAGGTTATTTTTGTTGTTTGATAGATTGGTTGAGTATACCCATAGCTCGATATCTTCGTCTTCTTCTTTGGTATTTTTGTAGACAAAGGTATCCAAGTTTGTGATGTTTACTATGGAGCTTATGGAGTAGTTGAAGATCAGCTTTGGGGATGGGTTTATTATGTACTGACTTATGGAGGAACCGCTTACACCTATGTTGATGTAATCAGATGTCTTGTTGTTGGAGTCATTGTGGCTGGAAGGCAGTAGTGCGTGCTGGTTCAAAGGGTTGTTGAGCTGTGCTATTTTAGGTAGCGTAGCTATTCTGAAGGGTTGTGAGATAACAGCAGACATGATATGTGATTGTTATTTTGGTGTTGTACCTTGTTGATGGAGGTGATAATATTCAATGAAATTGCAGCTTGCCAACAAAAAAATATGCCTATGAGATAGTTTTTCTAGAAAGAGAGTGTGGATAATTACTCAATGCGGTAATTCACAGGAAATTTATGAACAAAAAAAAAAAAGAAAAAAAAAACAAAGATGTATCGGACATAACACTATTCCCCCTAGCTAAAATCGATGAAGATACATCATTTAGTATATAGATATTGGCAAGAAGATAAATACTTAATAAAAATTGACTAAAAATAAGATCTGATGCATAGCTCTTAGACATATTAGTTATTATACTTAAGTACTTACTTCTTATTGGCTATATATCAACATATAGCTTCCATCCAAGCTTGTCTTAAGGCCGACATTGATTAATGGCGCATTTTTATCATATGGAGCTACCAAATAAACATTTTTAACTCCTATTTTGTTCAATTTTTTTAATTATGATTTTTTTTCTTAACTGTTTCTACTCTGTTAACACACACACGAAATCGTCGATATATACAAAGCTTGTTATACAAAGTATCTTTACAGTAAACACCAAAAAAGAACTAGCACAATGGCTAATAACAACTTTAAACAAATATTCTCATTCAATGTGGAATACGCCCCACAGTTCACAATCAAGAAATTTCAATCTGAAAGAACTAATCTGCAAGTAGTCCAGATATTCTCCAAGTCCTCTCCTATGGTTGAGGGTTACTTCGCCGTAGGAACTGAAATCTTCAATGACTCCGGTATTCCGCATACCCTTGAACACTTGATTTTCACTGGTTCCAAGAAGTACCCTTACAAGAGTATCTTGGACAAAGGAGCCAACTTGTCCATGTCCTCCACAAACGCATGGACTGCCACCGACCAAACTGTTTATACCCTGAGCACTGCTGGTTGGTTAGGTTTCAAGAATGTCTTGCCTGTTTACTTGGACTGTTTGTTCAACCCAACCCTTACCAAAGAAGCCTTTGTCACTGAAGTCTACCACATAGACCCAGTCACCTTGAAGGACAAGGGTGTTGTTTACAGTGAAATGGAAGCTATAGAAAACCAATCCTGGTTCATAAAAGACCTGGCCTACAAGAGATTGACCCATCCACAGGGCTCAGGCTACAGATCCGAAACCGGTGGTTTGACTGAAAACTTGCGTTCTTTGACCATAGAAGAAATTAGAGAATACCATGCCAAGAACTACAACTCTGAAAACGTCTGTTTGATTATTACTGGTAATGTTCCAACCGATGAGCTGTTGGACATTGTTAATGAGTTTGATATGGAATTGCCTGAAGCCACACATGATAAAGTCAGACCCTTTGTTGAGTCGGACACCGCCAAGTTCTTGCAACCTAGATTCAATTCCGAAATCATTGAAAATACCTGTCAGTTTCCAGAGTTGGATACATCCCAAGGTGAATTAGGCTTGTACTGGGTTGCTTCTGAATATACAAACTCGTTGAATGACTTGTTGTTGACTATCTTGCTGGAATACCTAACTGACGGTTCCTTGGCCATTTTGCAAAAGACCTTTGTTGAGTGTGAAGAGCCATTGGCTAATGATGTCAGCTACGAAACCGAAGATTTCTTGAGATCTATTGTTAATATCTATTATTCAGGTGTCCCAACTGAAAAGTTACAAGAGTTGAAATCAAAGACTTTAGAGCTGCTAAAGGATCATAAAGTTGATATTGCCAAGATGAAGCAAACCTTGGAAAGCTACAAACTATCTTACTTGTCCAAGCTAGAAAGAAACGGTGCCGATATTCTGTCAAGCAGTGTGATCACCAACTTCTTATATGACAAGGACATCAAAGGTGAAACTCTGATTCATGGCTACAAGACTCTGAAGGACTTCGACGATGCTGCTGAATTGAGCAGCGAACAATGGACTGAACTGTTGAACAAGTGGTTTGTCCAGAACTCGCCAAATGTTGTCTTAGCTGAACCTAGTGCTGAGTTGTATGAGCAATCCAAGATCGAAAAGGAAAACAGACTGAAGTGATAGAATTAATAACTTCACCGATGAATACAAAAAGGAATTGGCTGAAAAGGTAAGATCCGCTGATGAGATCAATAATACTCCTGTCCCTGATGAACTCTTAAAGAGGTTCAATGTTGAAGATCCAGCCAAGGCCATCAAATTCATTGAAACCACTTCTGTTCCAATGTTTGATGTCAAGTCTACAGGTCCAGATGCTGAGTCTGAAGAGGTTAAGCAATTAGTTGAGTTACAAAAAGACAGCAAGATCCCCTTCTCTATCCACCTAGAACAATTCGACTCCAATTTCGTTGAAATCAACTTGATGATCAGCAGTGAAGTAATCAAGGATGAGGAAAACTTGCCTTTGTTCTGGCTATTCTGCGACGCCTTCACCATGCCTATGAAGAGCGAGAATGGCCTTATCGACTACGAAACCGTTGTATCCTCCCTGAAAGACGATACATTGACCTTCGGCATTCAAAGACACGTCGTTTCCAAGTACTACCCAGATACCATCAAGTTCAAGATCAAGTGTACTGCTGAGAACTACTCGAAGGGTGTCGAATGGATCAAGAAGGCCATTTATGACTCCATCTTCGACGAACAGAGAATCAACGTCCTGTTGGACAACTTCTTGTCTTCTATCGTTGAGTCCCACAGAGATGGTTTGAACATGCTGAAGTGCTACGTGAAGGATATCTTCTACACCAAGAGATCTCTAGAGAAGTCCTCCAATATTCTGAGCAATGAGGAACTGTTGAATGACATCAAGGATGACATTGAAGATGGCAAGTACAAAGAAACCGTTTTGCCTAAGTTGGAAGCCTTCAGAAAAGACATAATCAAGGGCTTGGCTGAGGCTCATGTTTTGGTTTTGGGAGACATCAAGAAGATCGGCCATGACACTTTCTACAAGGTCTGGGAGCAAAACTTCAAGATCGATGCTCCACTGAAGCAGTTCCCAGAGCTGCCTGACGCCAAGAAGCACTTCACTGCTTTGAAGAAGAGTTTCGGCAAAAAGACTTTCATCTTGACCACTCCGGGTTCTGACTCCAGTTACTTGTCCCTGCACGCCAACTGCAGCATAGAATACGACCACCCTGACTATCCTGTTGTCAAGTTACTGCTTGGTTACCTTGCAAGCCACCGAAGGTCCATTCTGGACTTCCATCAGAGGTCTGGGTCTTGCTTACGGTGCCTGGGCCTACAACAATGTTGACACCCATGACATAAACTTCTTGGTGTACAGAGCTGCTGACCTGATCAAGTCCTACGAGGCTGCTGAGACCATCATGAGGGACCTGGCCTCCGAAAAGGTCAAGTTCGACGAGAACCTCATCACTGGGGCTGTTGCTCTGTACTTGAAGGAAGTCGCTGAGGCCAACAACTCCTTCGTCAACTCCGGTTACGGCAAGTACGTCAAGACTTATGGTTTGATGAAGGACCCAACCTTCACCGAAAAGCTCACTGCGAAGTTGGTCAATGTGCAAAACGCTGATTTGATCAGATGTGTGAAGACATACTTGCTGCCTCTGTTTGACCACAGTACTGCCTGTCCGTTCATAGCCTGCCACCCAACAAAGAAAGACGAGTTCAAGGAGTACATGGAGAAGAGGGGCTACGTTGTTGAAGTAAGGGAGCTGCAAGAAGAGGAGGAAACAGACTCTGAAAGTGAAGATGAGGATTAGAGTAGACTATATATTATGATTCCTAACTGCTTGCGATGGTGAATCTCAAAAGCTTTTTGTATCTGTACTGGTTAAGCGCACTGATCAGGGTCAATACTTCGATGTACAGCTCGGGGTCCTCCTTTTTCATTGAGTCCAGGCTGGCCTTGTCCATGATCCAGATGTCCGCTTTGGTCTCGGCATACACGGTGTCGTTGTACTCGGGGGCAATTTTATAGTAGTTCTTGGTGATCTTACCATAGGCGGACTTTCTCGACAGAGTCTCGTAGACGCTTTCGGTCTTGGTGGAGTTCTCAGTCACAGAGTACGATATCTTGATCAGACCAGACTCCACCAGGATGACACAGTTGTCGTTGGACACAACGTCGTGGGGGTCCAGGGTTTTTCTGACGAAGTACGATGAAATAGAGCTCCACTTCGCAAAGTCCCTTTCCTCTATAAATATTTTGAATGCCTGCAGGAATAGTGAGAAACAGATGTCTGTGACTGCATCGTTCGTGTTCTTCTTCATAATATCGGAGCTTTGAGACTTGTTTTTGTTCAAAACCTGAACCAGGTTCTTGCCTACCTCGTTTTCGGTGTTGATGACGTTCTTCGCGGCCTTGAAGAACATATCGTTTCTAGGCGTATTTGCAAACATCTTTGGCGGCAATGCTGCGGCCTTTTGCTCGTGGTTTGAGATGTTTATGTGGATGCTTGGCACAACCATCTCCTTCTTGACCAAATCTGTCTTCAGCAATTGCTGGTTCTTCAGTAACTTGTACTGGTACAAGTACTTGTTTTCACACCACTCCAGAGAGCTGTTCAAGTCGTTGAATAGTTCAACGTCTTCAAGCAAGCCCACTTTGTTGAATACTTTGAATATAGTATCCGTTTCCTTGATAGACGAGATAATCAGGGTGATGTTCTTGGAGCCAACAAATCTCTTGATTCTGTTGAATCCTTCCGCAGCTGAATAATCTATTTGGTCGGTTTTGATGTTTTTGAAGTCCAGAATCAAGTACTTGATAACACCAGACTTCCCTTCTCTGTCCAGCATGACATTGATCTTCTCTTCTATGGATAAGATGGTACCGAAGAACAACAAGTTCTGTAGCTTTAGGATGTAGATCTGGTCACCAACCTTGTTCAACAGTTCAGTTTGGTAGGAGTTTCTGATGACTGTGCTTTGTAGCTGGGTCCCGTCGTACTCGCCTTGGATGCTAGGCAAGTTGGCGGAGTTGATCAAGAAGTGGAAACACGCAATGATCAGACCAACAATGATACCCATGACGAAATCAAACACTGCAGACGTGGCTATGATTAGCAGGACAGTTAGGTACTCAAACGAGCTCAGAATACCAAACGTATCCTTCAAGGATTCCTTCAGCAATTCATAGCCCAGCAAAAAGATCAAAGAACCAACAACACATATTGGAATGAACCCAATGATGGCAGGGCCTATGAACATCACAATGGCTGTCAGAATGGCCAGCAGGATCCCCGCAAATCTCGAGTTGGCGCCTGCTCTAATGAACAAAACGGAGTTGGTATAGACCAGGTAGTTTGGAATGGAGCCAAACAGACCACTCAGGAAGTTTGAGAACCCATGGGCAATCAGTTCCTGGTCAACATCGTACTTGTCGCAGCCCAGGGTAACGGCCAACGCAGGAACGTTGATAGGGACATGCAGAATACCAAAGAAGGCCAGAGCAATCATGGTAGGAATGTTCTTTGAGACGAGGTGCCAGTTGACGTTTCTGAAGTTGAACAGCTTGTAGAAGGAGTACCAGCTGTCGCCGATGTCCACTGCACTTGTTTTCAAAACAACGTCGTTGCTGGTGGTGGAGAATATCCACCCATGTTTTCTTAGCAGGGGTAAGTTCAAGTTAGGCATTAGAGCAACGACAAAGTGGAAGAAGACCAGGGACCCAACGTAAAAAGCTGGCAAAACCAAACTGTTGTTGTTGAACTTCTTTTGGGAGTAGATCAGGGCAACAGTCAGGAAGATAGGAAGGAATAGCTTGCCCCAGTTGTAGTCTGTGGGTAGCAGGTCGATCCAGAACTTGTAGTTGTATGAGAACTTCGGGATCTTTAAGGAGACTTCAATGCCGGTGATGATCAAGAAATAACCCACTGACCCAATGCACCCAATCAGGATGTGTCTTGGGAAGAACCCAACGATCTTCCCCAATCTCAATACCCCCAAGGAGTAGAATACTAAACCAGTTAGTAATGACGACAGGACAAAGCATATCAGGGTGGTGGTGATGATTTTCATTTGGTAGAACTCGATGCTGTTTTCCATGTTCTTGTAGAAGTTCAAGTTGTTGAATGCCATTGTGTGGAAGAAGGGGGTGATCTCGATCATTTCTGAACCGATACTGGTACCAAACAGTGAGAGCCCCATTGAGTAGCACAGCTGGGAGACGATCGATGATATGTAGAACAAGGACAATCCAGTAGGGCCTAGGTCCTTGAAGATGGGTTCGGTGATGGGAAAGACAATCATACCGTATGACAGAGCATCCAGCAGGTTCAATAAAACACCTAGGAATGCAGCAGGGAAGTATTGGATGGTTTGCTGGAGACAGTAGGATACAGACTTGAATTTCTTTATGTCGTGGTACTTTGGAGGACCAGTGACATCAAAGTGCTGACTCTCTGCTGAGGTCACGGTATCCAGAGAACCGTAGAGGCTTTCCAAGTGTGACGAGATAGGGGAAAAAGGAATTGCCTTCCTGTGTGCAGTGTCGATGTTGCCGTCTATGGTATCTTCGTGGTTGAATGTTTCTGTATCGTTGAACACATCTGAAATGTCGTCCTTGTTGGATTGGTCGTAAGTATCGGTAATTAAAGCAGTTTCCTTGTGCAGGTTGTAAGATTTGTGTATGACTGGGCTGTCGCTGTTTGCGGAGTGGAATGGGTTGTCTATGATATTCGAGTTGTTGATGCTGGCTTTTCTGTTGTTCAGGGATTGGAAGTAACTTCCTGAGGACACAAAAGAACGCCCCAGTACGTTGATATCGTGCTGATACAACTGGGACTTCCTTCTTTGGGGACTGTCTTTGGTGATCAAGCTAGCCTGTTCGTCAATGGACAGGTCGTTGCTTTGATTAATCATTGGTGTTATCACTGCTGCTAATTGCTATTTGGTTCTTGAATACTATTATTATTTTTTTGAGTAGAATGCCATTAAAAACGGGACATCTAAAAATAAAGAAGGATAGTATAAATGAGTTGTAAGGATTTTCCAAATTTTGTTTGTTTTTTAAAATTTTTTGATTAGTCATAAGAAATAATCAATCTACGGAGAAAAAAGAAGTGGAAAAAAAAGAAAGAAAAAAACGAGGGAGAATCCTTAGTGGAAGATTGTGCCTTGTTTTTTTTCTTATTTTATTATTTTTTTTTGAAGGGCAACACAGTTTTTTTTTTAAGAAGAAAATCACGATCATTTGTTGTATTTTTTTTTTTAATTGGACTTACCCTGCTGTAAAAGCTGTTTGCCTAAAACAGACATCCATGTCACGTGATGTAGTTTTATTATAAGAAAGTTAACGATAATTCAACAACCTTCCTTTTTTGGACTATCTTCATATTAAACCCATTTCTTAGACTCGCACTGTTTAGATAATTTTATATCCGTTTTTGTTTTATTTAGCCTAAAGCCCGTTTTTATATCATTTTTTTTCTTATGTACGCCGCTGTTATATTTTCTTCTTTTTTTTTTTTTTTATATATCTCTCTACGTAACGAATAACACCAAGCGGTACAATATCACGGGGATCGTTATTATCCTTTTATTTGGTTATTCCCATAATTATATTTCCATAAACGAGCAATCTGCACAGAACAAAAAACAATAAAACTAAGAAACAGGCTGTTAGATTCTCATTCCCCAAGAGAAAATTTAGAAAATTTTACAGACACACACACAAGCACTCTCATCCAAGAGTCTGTTACATCCATTTTCATTTGCTGCTTTACCATATTTCGGAATACACACTCAAGATACACCTCCGTTTTTATACTGTTTCATTATTATTATTATTTTTTTTTTACGGATCAAAACGGAGTGTCTGTGATTGTCCTTAGCCAAAAAAAAAAAATACATACATATTCTCAGGCAATTTACAGTCTGCCCATGGGGAAATTTAACTTTCTCCGTGAAAAAATAAAAAAAAATTAGGACATTGGCATACAAGCACTTATGTAAAACTTTGTATCCATAACCTAAAAAAAAGATAATTATATATACACACATCTTTATGGAAAAAAAAAAGATTAGATAACATAATGCTAGCTACTGCTATTAGGTAAGTTTGGCAGAAGAACCAAATACAACAAACAGCACATATCCCATTCGTATATAAATACACTCGTTTAGCAGTATGCTTATGATGAGCAATAAGAACCAGTCGATCCAACCAAAAACACTAACCACAAACGTCATAAACGCAAGCATGAGCGCAACAGTAACAGCAAACATCTTTTTAACACCAATCGAAGTATCAAAGAAACTCTGCAGAAGCAAGACCTTCTCGTCATTCACAAGCACTCACCACTCCCCAGAACTAACCATGCACAGCGAGGACACAATCCACAACTCCTCAATCAAGACCTTCTTCGCCAAGAAGTTCAAAAAGAGAGCTATCACTATAACAACGGACAAAGTCACCATGCACGACCTAGCGAAGACAAAGAAGGTCGTCACAAAGGAGGACATCATCGAATTCCACAAGCAGCACGGAGCTGCTGGCAAACATACCCTTTCGAAGTAACTGCTTTGAATGGCAGTGCATCAAACAACACCTTGTACACACGAATATATAATTGCAATTATTTTTTTTTATTATTAATCTTAATTAAAGTAAAGTAAAAATAAAACCTTAGTGTATATATTAAGCTTGGGATACCTTCTGGTCGTGGATCTTGGCGAATCTACCACTTGGGTCTTCGTGACAGCCCCACTCGGCCTTAGGAACCCATCTCATGACTGTGGCAGCAGCAGCCTTTTGCGGGAATATAGCATCGAACTTGCATCTGTACCAGTAGGCTTCCTTGGTTGTTGGGATATCGTCGCCCCAGTGGGCCTTTGGCTTGCTGAACTCCTCGTCGCTGACTGCATTGGCTGCGTACTCCTTCAGACCATCGAATCCAGGAGTAACCAACACCGTCGGAGAACTGTTCCTTTTGTCTCCATAGAATTTCGTCTGGTAGGTAAGGCTTGCCGGTTGGGTCGCTGTCCTTGGTGTCGAAGGCCTTTCTTAGAATATACTTCTCGATTCTGTCGCCACCAATCATCTTTTCTTGAGGATCAATGTTCATACACAATTGCAGGAACTCCTTGTCCAGGAATGGGACTCTGGCTTCCAGACCCCAGGCCATGGTGGACTTGTTGGCTCTCAAACAGTCAGCCAAGTGCAGGTTCTTGACTCTCTTGACGGACTCGGTGTGGAATTCTTCCTTGGATGGGGCCTGGGCAAAGTACAGGTAACCACCGAAGATTTCATCGGAACCCTCACCGGACAAGACCATCTTGACACCTTGGGCCTTGATCTTTCTGGATAGCAAGAACATTGGGGTGGAGGCTCTGATGGTGGTGACGTCGTATGTCTCCAGGTGCAGAATGACATCGTCTAGAGCATCCAGACCTTCCTCCAAGGTGAAGGTGTGTTCGTGGTGCGCAGAGCCAATGAACTTGGCGACTTTTCTGGCAGCTTGCAAGTCTGGGGCGTTTGGCAGACCAATGGCAAAGGATTGCAGTTTGGAGAAACCAGTGTTTTGGTATAGGTTACCATCGTCGTCAAGACCAGTTAGGTGCTCCTTGCCCTCGGCATTGGCAGCAGCAGCATTAGCCTTGGCAGTTTCTCTGGAGGCAATGGAGGCGATCAAGGAGGAGTCCAAACCACCGGATAGCAAGACACCGTATGGAACTTCAGCCATCAATCTCTTTCTGACAGCCTTTTCAAGGGATTCTCTGATGGCTGTTAGGTCAAGTGGGGTGGTTGGGATTCTGTTTTCGTCCAACCAGTCTGGGGTGAAGTATCTGGTTAGCTTATCGGTGGCAGAGTCGTAGACGTGGCCTGGTGGGAAGGCAACAATGGAGTCACAGTTGTCAACCAAACACTTAAGTTCAGAGGCAAAGTAAACGGTCTTTGGGTTTTGAGAGTCTCTACCCAAGTACATGGTGGTGATACCGACTGGGTCTCTAGCAGCAATGGTTCTGTCCTTCTTGGCGTCGTAAAGGGCCCAGGCAAACATACCGTCTAGGTGCTTTGGAGCATCGATGTCGTACTTTTCGTACAAAGGAATGATTGGCTCACAGTCACTGGCGGTCTTGAATGGGTAGTCTGGGAACTGCTCTCTGATCTGGATATGGTTGTAGATTTCACCGTTGACACACAAGGATAGGTCACCAGACTCATTGGTCAATGGTTGGGCACCAGTGGACAAACCAACAATGGCCAGTCTTTCGTGGACTAGGATGGTGTTGTTTCTGATGAAGTTACCACTCCAATCAGGGCCTCTGTGTCTGATTCTCTTGGATAGTTGCAGGGCTTGGGATTTGAAAGACTCAACGTCTTTTTTGTTGTGAACGACGAAAATACCACACATTCTGATAGTACTGTTTTCTTTTGGTTATTATATTAAAAAAAAGAGTTGTTGTTCTTATTGGTTTTTAAATGAAAGTTACTCTTTTATGAATAGAAAGGTGGAAAATAAGAAAATTTTTTGTTGTCAATGATGACTCCAGCAACTCATAGAAGAGTGAGGAAATGTTCAAGAGAAAAAAAAAAATTAGAAAGAGAAAATTTTTCCATATTCAGAAAGAATGAAAAAAAAAATAAAAAAAGGCGCTTGGTGATTTTTTAAGTGAGTCATTCTGGGTGAACTACTGAGATTCTGTACCCGCTTCCGGCTAGATTTTTTTAGGTGGCTTAAGCAAAACAGAGATAGAAAGAAGCAGTCATGTGAGCACATTGAACCAAAAAAAAAAAAAGAAAGGCACTGTACAGTGAACAAAAAGTAGTCATTGCCCTTCAAAGGTAGGGGGCTGGGTATTGATCTCCGAGTAGTTCAAAAGCAGATCATAGCAAAAGAAAAATAGGGCATCTCTGTGCTAAAATTGTTCAAGTCACGTGGTCTATAGAACAGCTAAAGAACATTATCCAACAATAATGTTCAATAACACAGCAGAGCATTATACATCATCTAAAAAAAACGTTAAAATACAGTTTACAAGAGCATTACACAGTAAGGCTACTACACAGCAAGAAAACAAAAAACATCCCCACTCATAACAAAAGGTAAAAAAAAAAAAAAAGAATCAGATTATTCTACTCCGTCCTATCTTTTTCAAATTTATAAAAAATTTGGTAACAAGGTACACAAAGAAGGGCAATAAAACGGTGGTCTCCATTAAAACTCGTGAGCCTCCGAAGAAGCCCACATGAATTGTTCGACTTAGGGTAAAACTTCCTCGTGATTTCCGTCTCCGTCAAGAGACAATGAAACTTGAAAAACTCTCATCACATTCTTTAATTTTTGAACGTAATGACTAAACAAATAGCCACTACTGGGAAAGATCGGTTTTTATTAGAAGTTTTTTTTATTAATTAAGAGATAGTGAATATAAACCTGAAGAATCAAGAGAAGAGTGTTGAAACTATAAGAAAAATTCCGTTTTCTTCACAGATGGAAAAAAAATAGAGAAAGAGAGAAAAAAATTTTCTTCGGCCGTGAGAGAAAAAAAAAAAAGAATTATACTCAAGGGCCTGTTTACTTGAATAGGAAATAAACCAAATGGGTTACTGTATGGATGGCTAACTAAGAAAAAAAGAAAAGAAAAACGCATGGTCACGTGTTTTAAACCATCAAAAACATTCATCAAAGAGCACACATTACAATATAGATACTTAGCAAATTGACGCTGTTGGAATTCTAAAAAAAAGAAGTTGCAACTTAATTCCATGCTTGAAGAAGTATACTCATCATAATCATAGTCCAGCAGCCGACTATTTGTGTCCCTTTTTTTCTTATCAGCATAATTGAACCTTTCAAAAGAACCTTCATTTGTAAACATTTGGTTTACAATTTTTGTTTCCCCTCTTTTTTTTAACTAATTACTTTAAAAGGCACACTTACTGTAAACAAAACACCTGTTTTTTGTTTACTTGTTGATAAAAAAAAATAACCCTTTATTTACTTTTTTTTTGGTGTTTTTTGCCCTTATTTTTCAGGATAATGGGTAATCACCGAATATAACAAAACTTTTTTTTTGCGTATTTTTCTTCGATCTTCACTGTAAGCACACGTGATAGGCCAATTTTAGCAAGAAAAAAAAAACAATCATGCGGCAAATAAAAGTTTTTGGTGTACGCTAATTTTTTTTCCTACTGGAAAATGCCTGGCCAGGTTTAATTAGTTTACCCTTTAGGGAAATAATATTTAAACACGTAAGCCTTTGTTTAAAATAAGAAGAACAGTCACATTGTGTTCTGCAATGCCACTTCAAACACACAAACTTTGAAGCCAATGGCAATTAATTAAACACAAAAAGAGAGATACGACATGTCTCTATCTGATAATATTATAGTGGCACCCCTACGTGCAATGAAAGAGGGTTTGATGAGCAAGTGAGAGAGTCCAATTTTTACACTGTGTGTAAAAAATTGTGATTCTTTTTTTAGAAACGTTGCTTTAAATAGCGCGCTTTTTTCCCGTATTATTTACTATTTTGAGAAAATGGGGCAAAAATAATAGGTGTGTGCCTATGGCAAATTTAAAAAAAAGCTGTTGTTTTTGGCTACTTTTTTTTTTTTGCTCCTGATTGTATATAAGGAAAAGAAAAAATTTTCATTCACTTTGTTTCAATGTAATGCTAGCAATAGGTTGTTTATATATAAGGTAAGGTTCCATTTGTTTCCATTATTCTAGTTTATCAATCATCTTCTTTATTCTTTGATTGCATATTAAGAGAAAGAATATCAACAAAAAAAACCAGAGTCATCTATCAAATATACCCAAATTTCACAATGCAATACAACAAAAAGACTGTTTTAGCCTCCACCTTAGTTGCCACCTCCGCCATGGCCGCTTACGTTCCTTCTGAACCATGGACCACTTTAACTCCAACCTCCACCTACGCTTCTGCCACTACCGAATACGCTTCTTCCTTCGGTATTGCTGTTGAACCAATCACCACTGGTTCTTACGCCTCCTACTACGCTTCCTCTGCTACCTCTGCCACTCAAGCCAAGAGAGATGCTATTTCCCAAATCAGTGATGGTCAAATCCAAGCCACCACCAAGACTGAAGACCACCCAAAGCACTGCTGCTGCCGTTTCTCAAATCACTGATGGTCAAGTTCAAGCCACCACCAAGACTGAAGCCACCAAGAGCACTGCTGCTGCCGTTTCTCAAATCACTGACGGTCAAGTCCAAGCCACCACCAAGACTGCCACTACTGCTGCTGCTGTTTCCCAAATCGGTGACGGTCAAATCCAAGCCACCACCAAGACCTCCTCCACTGCCGCTGCTGCTTCCCAAATCGGTGACGGTCAAGTCCAAGCCACCACCAAGACCTCCTCCACTGCCGCTGCTGCTTCCCAAATCACCGATGGTCAAATCCAAGCCTCTACCTCCGCTGCTGCTACTGAATCCGCTTCCAGCTCTGCCTCCGCTCCAGCTGCTGCCTCTTCTTCTGCCGCTGACTCTGGTATCACCTCTGTCTCCTGTAAGAACGACGGTACCTTATCCATGAGCTTGAACGACGGTGTTCTAACCGACGAAAAGGGCAGAGTTGGTTCCATTGTTGCTAACAGACAATTCCAATTCGACGGTCCACCTCCACAAGCCGGTGCCATCTACGCCAAGGGTTGGGGTATCACTCCAGAAGGTAACCTAGCCATTGGTTCCGAAGATGTCTTCTGGCAATGTTTGTCCGGTGACTTCTACAACTTATACGACACTGAAATCGGTGCTCAATGTAAGCCAGTCTACTTAGAAGTTGTTGACTTAATCTCTTGTTAAGGTTTGATACTTTAGCAGTTTATAAAGTCAATGATTTATTGTTTCGAATCAAAAAATAACAAATAACAACCATTTTTTTTATCTTTTATTGCCTAACTCAATCCACCTTTGGAAATAATAATAAAGAAAAACCAAAAACTTTTTTTATATAGGTTAAGTAAGCAATAGAAAAGAAAGATAATTACAGTGTTTGTTATTTGGTTTTTTGTTTTTCTTCTTTTGCTAATTCTTTATTGCCATCTCTCCATAGGTAGAGTAATAGTTTAATTCGGAATAACTGACAGATTAGGAAGGTTATGTTGATAATAATAAAGACCATTATTGAGGAATACGGCAGTAAGAAAGAAAGAAGAAATCAAAATAAAAGAATTTTGAATTCAAAAGCAACAAAAAATAAAAAAAGTAAAATACAAAAAAAAAATTTAAACAACAATTTCCCAACTGGTTAGATCCCATTGCATTGGATACAAATAGATAAGTGGATAATGCATTCCGCTTATACTTGCTAATAAAATAATAACACTTTTTGACCATTTCATTATGGTTGAAACAAAAGAGAAGAAAAAAACCAAAATTATGTAAACTAAAAAAAAACTAAAATAAAAAAATAATACATTCGTTCAATAGAAAGATAGATAAAAAAATTATGATTTAGAAGTCTTTGTTATGAAGAAGATTAACCAAAAATACCCACATCCCAAACGGATGAACCAGAAGTCTGCATAATGAAGTAAAAACAAAACATTATTTATGGATATCTTATATAATCAGGCCATCTAACCAAAGAGTCCTTCCTTTTATACAACAAAAAAAACACACACATATCTTGTACATTGTTGTTTCGAAAAGAGACAATCACAATTTTTATATATATAACACTCAGACAGCAATGAACATGACTGATGCGGCAACGATTGCTGAGCCTGCAATCCAGTATGCAGCGCTGAGCTTGTTGTCTTTTTGGAAGAACCTCGACTGGGCGTTTGATCTGCCCTCGTTGCTGATGTGTCTCTTGACTCTATCCCTGACGTTTTTCAGCGATCTCTTTGTCAGGACGCCTGTGTCTGCTGCTGAGGTTGGGTTTAGGACCTGGGTAGGAAGCATGACTGGGGGCTTGTAGGCTATGTACATTGGCTGCATAGGCGACCCGTCAAACCCGTACAAGGTAAGCTTGTCGCAGCCGTGGTATTCGTCAAACTCCATCAAAAACCACTTCACAACGTTTATGTTCTGGTATCTTGTGTAAACGGACACACCGTCGTCGTTGCAGGGATCAGACAACAACTGTCTCCCGTCGCTGGCAAATGGGTACAACATCAAGGACCCGTTGTTCGAGGCGAATGAGTATGTCCCGTGCTGGTAGATCATCACAGCCTGTGGACAGGCTGGGTTCTTTGGGTTTGGAGTGACCACGTATCTGGCCTCTTCCCAGTACCCGTCTTTTGTGAAGGAGAAGGAGATCCCTGGAAGAGAAGGTTCAATAAGGAGCTCGTCAATTGGGTCGTAGAACCCAGGCCCGGTGTAGACTTGGTGCGACTTCGAGGTCCATGTTCCTTCAAGCTTGTTCATAAGCTCCTGGTCACTGGACGATACACTTGTGTCTCTCTTTATGTGTTCAACGGCATCGGAAGCATCCCCTTCTTCTGCACAGAATACTTGGCTGACTAGTCCAAGCGTGAATAGAATAAGGAAATGCAGGTTTCCTTTGGTTATAGACATTGTGGTTTGGTTTGTGTTGATGTCTTTCTTGGGTAGTCTATTTTAGGAAATCAAAAAAAATAAGTAAAATTATCGAGTGTACAAACCTAGTCTGTTTTTTTTTTGAAGCATGTATTTGTTAAAAATAATGATTAAGAAAATTTTTTAAAAAAAAACGTGTGCACGTGATACACACAAAAGTTTTGCACACGTGATACCTAAAAATTTTGTGCACGTGCTGTAAAAAATTAGGAACAACAATTATATATCCTAACTAGGAAAAACGGTTTTTTTTCAGTAAACAATCACGTTTTTTCAGTTATTATTAGCCACACGTCAGGGTGCAAATCTTCTGTTTTTTTTGTGTTTCTCCTTTATGAAGCATGGAAAAAACCCCATGGCCCAGATCAAAAAAAAAAAAAAATTAAAAATAAAAAAAAAGATAATAATCAATTACTCCCCACAGGTTTCAAGTCTGAACAAATATTGTGTTGTACGTTTTTTTTTATCGGAATAATTGCTTGAAATCTATTAATAGTTAGTGGTAATGCCGCTGAGAATTTTACAGCCACAAGTTGAAATCATCAACCAAATGTGATCAGCTCAAACCCCTACCATCCCCATTATTAACAAAAAAGAAAAAAAGAAAGTGGTGTAATTATTTCAATATGGTAACATTTCCGTATGTTACTCTACTTTCGTGCTGTGTTGTATATAGCAATAAAAATATATTAGTATTTGATCATTATTTGGTTTTTTTTTTTAAATTTTCATTAGGTTGAAAAGTCAATACTGGCCAGTCTGTGTGAAAACTGTCTGACTTGTTTTGTTTGTTTTTGTTGGTTAACGAACTTCCCATCCTTGCAGTATCCCATTGATGGTGTTCCTGTTGTTGAGCAATTTCTTGATGCCGGTGGGGTGATGTAGCTTCCTGGTCCTGCGTTATTCTGAATATTGTTTAAAGTCTTGCCTGATACACTTTCAAAGCCCATTTTGATGTTCTTTGTTGGTGTTGATGAGTCTGTATTGTCGTTCATCACACTCAAGTTGATTGTTGTTGGTGTTACCAGTGTATCTGAATCATTTCCAGACACAGACAACCTTCTCTTTGTAGCCAAGTATGGAGTCGACCACTTGTTGTCAACAGACACAGCAGTCAAGCACTCGTCAGCATTTATCAAAGAGTTGGAGTTGCTGTTCAAGTTGCTGCTGGAAATAAAAGTTGATGATGGAGAGTTCATGTACAGAGCAGCACTGGTGTCCAGGTGCAATTGACTTTGTTGCAGCAAAACGTATTGGTCCTTGGCCAAATCACTACAGGCATCTAACAGAGACAAAACATGATCCATCATGTTTTGCAATTCGACTTTACAGTTGAACAAGTCAATGGCTCTTTTGATAAAAGAGTTGATTACTAATTTGCTTCTTGTGTTTTCATTACAGTGGTGCAGAATGCAGTTCTTCATGTACACAGACTTGTACTCGTCATCATCGCTGTTTCCAGTGATGTTCATTATTAAGTTGGACCAGATCTTGTCTCTTATGTACAAAGAGGTTCTCTTGTTGCCTTCCGGACACTTGATCAAAGCAGTCAAAAAGGTTCCGTTGAAGTTGGATTGGATCATGGCGTAGATCTCGTTTTGAAGTACCTTCAAGTTATCGTTGATGTTGTCAAAGTTGGTCTCTTGAATGTTCTTCTTGGAGTTTAGCAAAGTATTTTCCAAGTTGTTGATTTTGAAATTCAAGGAAGACAACTTGGAGCTACTTAGGCCATATTCAGTAGAGAAGGACTTCTTTTCATCAATGGAGCCAGGCAAGCACAGCTCCAAAAACATCAAGCAACCAGAAGCCAGATCATTGAACTTGAACTTGACAAATTCCAAATCAAACTGAACAATATCCAGAATAAAGAACTTGATTTTCATTATGGCGATTTTGTAGAACAAGTCACTTTCGGTGAAGACCAGATCATTGTTGGCATTGACAACATCAGCACAAACAGGATTGATAACATTGCAGATCTTGGAGAAGTAATCATTCTGTGTGGTTATCTTTGCAGGGATATCGCCGTTGGCATTAGGCTTCAAAAAGATTTTCAGGTCTTGGTCGTTTTCGTTTTCATTGCTGTTGGATAGGAATTGTTCATATTGGGTGATGCAAAACTCATCAACATTCATGATATACTCAGATAAAAGCGGCTCAATGATTTCCCATTGCAGAGTATCGAGGATGTGTTTTTCCATTTGTTTCAGCATTTGTTCATCAACACACAAGTTGTCCTCGGAGCTTCTCTTCATGGACTCTTGTCTGTTGAATTGCTGAATGATTTGAACCAGTTCTTTTAATCTAGGAATTCTAGCTCTCATAACAGGGCCTTTGAATCTGCCGTTTGTGGCAACAACCTCGTTGTTGATGATGTGGTTGCACCCACCGTAGCTTTTAGCAACCATCCACAAACAAGTAGCAGCAACCAGCTTTTGTTGTTGTTTTAGAATAACTCTCTTGCTGCTGTATCTATCATAAGTTCTACACGTGGCATGGAAGACTATAGGATTGAAGCATCTGGTGAGCAATGAGATGTGGTAAATGAAATTGACAATGCTGTTTCTTGTTAGGTTTACAGGCTGAAGCTCAGGTTGCTGCAAAATCAGGTTGATGTCAGGCTGGTTTTTACAGTTTTTGTTGTAAATGTTTTCACTGATTTCCTCATAGTAATCCTGGATCGTTTGGAAATGAGTTAATAACTCTTGGTTACTCAAATCAATAGGGTATGGTTTGATTTCCGTTTCTATTTTACAGCCAGTGGACATTGTTGTTGTATGGTAATATTTGGAAATAAAGATAGCAAGCTAAAAAAATATAAGAAAGGAAACTTTAAGATTCTTCTATATTTTATTTTGTCAATGTATATTTCTTGTGAATTTTTTTCAGGTCTTGAGTCTTGAAAAAAAAAAAATCAGAAAATATAAAATAAGGGCAGCTAAGGGTATTGGCGATTTTTTTTTCTATGTGTTAATGTAGAAAATAGCAAAGAAGTTGTAGATCTGCTTTATTTTATTTTTGATTAAAATAAAGTCAAAGTAGCAACTGTGATAATGTTAAAAGAGAAAACAGTATTGGGAAAAGAAAGTCTCTGGTGTACTCAAAAAAAAATAGCTAAAAAAGAAAAACAAAATATGTTCTATTAGATGGTTCTTACTTTTTTTTTTTTTTGGGTAGAGATATGTTAAATAACAGTGAAGTATTATTTAAAAGAAGGAAAGTGTGAGTTTAAGCTTACTTGGTCTTGGGTTTCCTATTTCTTTTATTTTGTAATAAGAAGCTGAATCAAAAATATTTGAGAATTCGAAAAGTACATATCTGATTAACAACTTTTAACCACCCTAAGTATTTATAACTAATCTCAAGAAATAAAAAAAAATATATATATAACCAGATTAAAAAAAAAAAAAAATTCTGCCCAGCAAATAAACACGTTTTACGCCAGATTTTTTTTATAGGGTAGGAAAAAAATAAATGGTTATTTATGAAACCCAGCTATGTTTTTTTTTTTTTTATTTTGAGGCGATAAATTTACCTGTGTGGGTGTTTTTTTTATTCACCTGTTTTGATATAAGGGCAAAAAAAAAATAATCAAATAAAAATTTGTCAAATAAATACATTGGAATTAAATTACTTGAAACAGATATTTTAATTGCAAGTCAGTGCAACGTCTTTTCACCCACACTTTTTATTTTTAATCCACCCATATGAGACTGCATAATGCAGTTTGGTATCACTGATTTGCACTCTTGTTATGAAACATGCCCCTTGGCACTAGATGCTCTTCACTGATACACATTTTACGATCTGATACATTGGCACACCAAGTTTCAGGTCCTAATTATTTCTCCCGTTTCAGCAAAAACGTGACACCCCCAACAAGAATATAAACGTATCCACATTCCACAAAATAAAAAAAAACCAGGTGACTAACCAATTGCCTATTCCGGGAATTTTAAACGCCAGTGAATCACATGCTATTTTACTATGCCAAAAAACCTCTTATAAGAAAAAAAAACCATGCACATTTGACCTCTTTTTATTTAGGAGAATTTTTTGTTGTTATTTTTTTTTCTTGGCACCAGCTTTTTTTCCTTAGAACATACCCTACAACCACACACAATGAATAATTCCACTAAAATTTATTCAGCCAAAAATAATACCAGCAAATTCTCCACTGTAACTTTCATTTTTTCTTTCGCTTTTAAAGCCCTCAAAAGATAGTCGCTTGAGAATTACTATCTTCAAATTCAATCGATCCTTCTATCAGCAGATATGAGTCTTCAATACTTTAAAAGTTAAGCTCACGATAAGTGTCAATGTAATAATCTGATCAAGATAGTAATTGTAAAGTGTTTAAAAATAGTATCATCTTACTTTCTTGAATCTAAATTCTTTTTGCACACTGTGGTTTTGTGATAAAAAAAAACAATAAAAAAACTTTCTCATCTATACACACTTAAGATAACAGCTATTTTTTACAAGAACAATAAACATTATGTCATTTATTAGTCATTTCAGCACCTTTTTGCAAACTCAGTGATTGTGATTTTGTTTTTTTTTTCTCGTAAATTTGCTCGATGGATTGACCTTAAACGCGGTTACCTAATTGATTTCAAGTGTTTTTTTTGAAATATATCTCAGACTGGCCTATTTTTCTTTTTTTTTTCCGCCCAAGATCAATAAATACCAATAGGGAATTCTATTCTTATCTCATGCCGTCCAAAATCCTTATTGATTTTTTGCCTCACTGTTTTTTGTTTTTTTTTTAAGATCTTGGGCAACATACACGAACTAGAGAACTGCTCGAACAGGAACCTTGATGGTCGGTGCTGAAGATCAAAATGCTCCTGTTTATCCCTATCGTAATGCCTATGTTTTCTTGATTCCTATGATCTATCTTGCTTGCCAGTTGATGGTCGAACTTTTTATTCACCGTATCACAATCCTGCATCACCAACAATCATGTCATTGCATTTTTAATCTTAATAACTCTTTTATTAGTAACTGATGTTTTATTGTTTTTTTTTTATAATCAAGCATTATCTCTTGTGCTATAATTTCTTTTTCGGACCTAGTGAGGAGGCTCTTTGGCAGAGATCTAATCTCACCTGTGTGTTTCCCCCCACAAGCTTCTTTTTTTTTTACCCCGGAGTTTAGATTTTACCTCCATCCGATTGTTTCTTCTCTATCTCTCTCAAATTGTTATCTATTATCATGTGTGAAGCTTTTTGCATTTGATTGATTTGCTAATTTAAAAAGTTTTTTTATTGTTATTGATTATCTTCCGGAAAAATGTCTAAAAATAATCATTGGATCTTGAAAGATAACAGATAACAATTTATTGGACTCTTTTAATTTCAAGGGGGGAGAAAAAAATAGAAAAGGCTGCATGATTTTGAAAATTAAGGTTAGAGAAATTATTCCCGATGAAAACAAAAACTTGAGTAACGATTTTCAAAAAAAAAAACATAGAAAGTTGATCTACTACACAAATACATAGGATTTTAAAAAAAACAGTGCTAACAACTTGAAATAATAGTCACATTTAAAATGTTTCAGCAATGAAAACATGGTATTACCGTGTCAATAGTATCCAAAAGACCCAATATATTACACACTTACCATTCTTTAAGATGAGTGGATGCTGGACATTATCGCATGCAATACCTTACTGATCCTACCAATAATTTCAAGCATTTATTTTGCCATTAATTATTGCTGTTTTTTATAAGACCAATGTATCTATTAGATAATTTAGTTGCTGCAGAAACAAGCAAATTTCCTCGATATTTTTCTTGTTTTGCAGTCATAAGATCCATCCACTTAAAATCATGATTTTGCATTGAAACCTTAACCGTTAAGAGAAAAGAAGTTTTATGACAGTCACGTGTATTTAACTTGGTAGCGTGTGTGTCAAAAAAAAAAATTTTTTTTATTTTTTCTGTAATACTCACCCCGACATTTCAATTCACCAAATTATTATTTTTTTTTCAGAAAATCATCTATGCAGAACATCTCTTTTAAAAAAAAAAACAAACCCCAAAACAATCTTATCAAATACATTTTGATCAGTATTTGTTCTACTCAAGAAGTACTTGCTTGAATATATATACCTATAACAATATATATACAACTTTTTGTTTGTTTAACGAGAAACAACAAAGAAGCAGCAAGAAAACAAATACATTTACAATAAGTGTTGAGAAAAACATCTTCAAATTTTTCACTTAATAACACAACAGTACTAAAATGATTGATCATGTCAATTTGATTTTTCAACTGCAAGCTCTGCTGGGTAGAGAAAGGTGGATCAGATACGCATCTGTGCTCTCACAATTTATCGTGGGTAAGATAACTTTGGATGAAATGCATGAAGAATTAACAGAAAATGTGCTCTGGAAAACGGACATACTAAAAATAAACGAAGTGCTTTTCAAGGACATGGATAAAATTACAGACCTAACTAAGAAGAAGTACCAAAAGGCAAGGAAATCATACATCAACAAAAAGTTGAAGCTTCTAGAACAAGTCAAAACCTTAAAAGAAAAGAAACTGTACATTAATAAGAAAATTATTCTTATCCACAATAGATTGGTCATAGCCTTGCTAGGCAACATAGCTGAGGAAATTTTAGTTCAAGGCAAACCAGTGATACCTGAGTCTTCTCTCGAAAACAAAACACAAAGAGTGCAATCGTCCCTGGATGTTAAGCTTGAGGCAAACGATGAGTCTTTGGATAGCACCATAAAGGCATCTGTAGAATCAACTGAGGAAAAGGTTATGGAAGAAGCCCCATTGAAGGGGATTTTCACCATAGACAACGACGCTTTGGATGAGCTTGAGCAACAGCAAAAAATTATGAGAGCTAACAAAAGCAAGAGCTCTGGATTTGATGGTTTGAGCGCAGAGGAGCAGAAGAATCTATTGAATCACAAAAATTCAAACTTGATCTTTTTGAACAAAATTTTGAATACTTTCTCCCCTGAAGATAAACTAAGACTTTCCAGAATCCAGAAAGAAAGCGGTAAAAGAGGTTTCATCAATTCAACTGTGTTGAAGGATAAGCTAAATTCCATGCTGAAAGTTCCTACAGGTAAAGAGTTCATAGCAGTCAATATCAACGGTCACATTCCAGGAAGGTATTTGGCGGATCCGCAGCTTGCTAGGAACAACAGCATCCAGGCATTGTACAATATTACCAAGCAGCAGCAATACGAAAACTACATTCGAATGATGAATCCTGCACTGTCCATAAACAAGTTGTTTGACAACAAATACATGAATTCATATTTAGAAGAAAACGGACTTTTAGAATATAATCAAAAATTTAAAAACAACAACAACTCGCACCTGAAGTTGACGGATGTGCACTTTCCACTGGATGGGTTTCTGGGCACCAATCAATTCTCAAGGGACATCACCAAAGGCTACGAACAGCCTCTCTGCAGAGAATTGAATGACTTGCCTGACATTGACAACTTGAACCATAGACTGGTTGGTGAGATCAGGCAGCTCGGGATGATTGGGAATGTTGCCCCTGGATGCTCAGAGATGTTGCTGCTCGGTCTTCACCAGTATTTGTGCGACATAGTAGAGGAAGTTCACGATGTCATTAAATACAAGAAAAAGAAGTTTTCGGAGCTTTACGAGTTGAATGAAAGGGGTGAGTATGAAAAGGTCGATATCTTCAATACTAAAGAAACTACAAATATAGAGGAAATCCAAGAGGATCAAGACCAAGAGGCAGCTGGTATTACCTGTGAAGACGTTATGGATGCTTTGAATGTGAACCCTTCACTAATTCATCAATCAGTCATGCCAAAGGATTTCATCATGAGAGAATTCATAATAAATGATGATGAGTTGATTAAACCAAAGTCTGTCATTGATGACCTCCACATTTTTGAATCTGAAGAAAACAGACCTGTCATGGGGACTTCAGCTGCAAACCAGCAGGGAACTCAAGAAGAGCTGATGTGGATCCTTAGAGATACTTTAATGGACTAATTAGTTGTTTTATATATAATCACTTCTTCAACGTTTTAATTTTGGCTTGGATAGTATTTATAAACTTTGTTGTTTGTGAGTGTTTTTTACTTATCTTCTGTTCTTCAAGTTCGTACAATCTGCACTCTTCTTTCAATTGCTCTAAACGTTCATTTAATGGCTCCATCTTTTCCATCCCATATTTCATAAGCTCCGATGACTTCATTTGGGCATCATCCATTAGCGTGGACAACAAAAATTGCTCATCGATTATTTTCTGTTTTATGCTCTGCAGTTCACTGTCCAGCTCTATATTTTCTTTTTGAAGCTTTTCAGACTCATTCAACTTCTCTATTCTTGTAGCTTCAAGTTGCTTGTTCTCTACAAAATGTGGATTGCTCTCTATGTATTGAAGTTTCTCCATTTCTATTTGTTGCAATCTATCGTGTCTTAATTTTTGCATTTGAAGCTCCTCGTCTGCTTTCTTTTCTTTGATATCCAATTCCAAGCCCTCTAGTTTCTTTTCCGTTTCTTTTTTGGCTTTGACCAGCTCTTCTAATTCTTTGTTAGCTAAGTTCATCTTCATCTTCCAGTCATTATATTCTGCTTCTAATTCTTTAATTCTGTTGTCCAGCGCTTCTTTTTCTTTCTTTTCGAAGTTCTTCAATTCAGCCTTCAAATCATTCTCAATGTTCCCAAGCTTTTCCTCCATTTGTTTTTCAACAAACTCCTTCATTCCATTCAACCTCTCGATTTCGCCTGAGTGGAAAATATTATCGTCATTCAATCTTGATATTTTTATTTCCGCTCTTTTTATCTCATGCTTCAGCATCGTTATTTCAGAAGAATAGTTCTCCATTTGTTGTGTTTTTTTAGATATCTCCTTTCTCAATTCATTAATTTTGTAATACAACTTCTTGTTCTTCTCTGTGGTTTTGTATAAAGTATTAGGATCGTTATAGGTATTGCCAATGAAAATTTCTGATTTCTCTAAACCCATCGTCTTTGTGGGCTCTTCCTCACTGGATTTTGTTCTCAAAAAACTCTTTTTTATGTTTATCAGTGGTCTATAGTCACTATTTGTTTTATTGTAATCGTTAACCGTAAATAAATTCTTCAAATCGTCTTTGTTGACAGTATCATCATTTGTTCTTAATTTTGTCTCTATCAGTTGTTTATTGAACGATTTATTATTGGTTCTCAATGGCGCACTGCTTGACTTCTCGGCATTGAAGTTCGTCAGTAAAGAATCGGCTTTTTCTATATTCAAAGGTATCTTTCCAAAGCTTTCAAATACATCTGCATTTTCTTTCATCTTACTATTCAAATCATAACTCTTGAAAGATGCCTTCTTTGAATTTGCAAACTGCTGCTGATGTGCGCTAGGAGATCTTGCTTTTTGGGTATATGTTAAAGGCATGCTAGATTCAGATATCATATTATCATTTGACGGGTTTTTATGCTGCTTCTTTATTGGTTTGGTTAAGTTGTTGTCAAGTTTGGGAAAAGCTAATTTTCTTTTACTTCCAGTTTCTGACTTTGATAAAGTCTTTATAAACTTCCTGTCTTTCTCCATGATGTAAGATATGTTATATTAACCCCAGAAAAAAAAAGTTGATGATTTATTAAAAATGGAAAAACCAACTGTTACTATAAAACCTATGCTACTATAGATGTGAGTGCCTCTGGGTTTTCTTTTATCAAAAAAATTAAATAACCTCGATGGATACTTTTGTTTTGAAAACGCCAAAAAAATGTTTCAAGAGCGTATCACAAAAAAAAGTTGAAAGCATAGCAAAGAGAAAATAAAGTGATGATATCTCATGTTTTCAAGGGGTATCAGTAAAACCAAGTTAGTAACATTCAGTCCTAACTTAACCATTTTTTGAATGCCTTATAATTTAAAGCTGAACATAATTTTCAATAAGTTTATCAGGACATTGATGATGTGCATAGACTTCTGGTATCAAACTGCTTATATCCGCATTTTCTTTAATCGTTGTTGAGTTATTGGTAGAGGCTTTAATTTTTTGTTTATAGTAACATGTACTGTTATGTGTTTAAAAAAGTAGAAGTCAATGGTTTATTTTTGGTGCCTTTATGTACACTATTCAAAAAAGTTGTGGAGTAGCTATGCTTAAGGATATCGTTGAGCTACGCAAGGATTTCTTTTAATGCTGGAATATTGTACTCAACATCTAACAGATTGAACTCTATAAACCAAACAAAAGAAGACTGTTTTTTTTGCAGGTAAAAATTTTATTGACTGATACTAACATTCTTTTGTTTTATTGCTTCTGTAGTAAAAAGGTATTAATCATGACCTCCATGTTGCTTTTTTTAACTAAGAGCGCCACCATTAATCAACAGCCAAAGTGAAACTAATACAATAAAAATCATTTGAAAACATAAATTCACAATTTAATTTAATTAATAGAGTATTACACTATTAATATATACAGTAGCCTTATAAATATAAACATATAAGACATCTTTTGTTAGTTTACTGCCAAACACAATATATGTAAATATTTACTTTGTTTATCAAAAAATATTTGATGTGAACATTTACAAAGAGAGTCTTCCAATAAATAATTACAAAGCTCGTATGGCGCAGTGGTAGCGCAGTAGATTGCAAATCTATTGGTCCTTAGTTCGAATCTGAGTGCGAGCTTGAATTGTTTATTACTTTCTTTTTTTGGATTTTTTATATATGAGCGCTACACAAATTTGCTTGCCTAATTTCCAAGAGAAAAAAAATCATTTACCCTATTTTTTTTTTTGACAAGAACGACACACATCAATCTAATCTAAAAAAAAAAAAGAAAGACCCCCAAATAAAGCAACCACAATACAAAGACCAAAATCTAATGAAATATATACTGTTTGAAACATATTTGGCTACAATAACTGGCGATAATACATCTTCAGAAGTGGACCTACCCAAGGCTTTGGAAATGTCTGATGGTTTGAGATCAAATTCTGTGCCGGAGTTCCAGGCAAGAGGTGCGATCATCAGAAAGCTAAAAGAATTTGCAGCCTTCAATTCCAACAATAAAAACAAAGTCCACAAACTATGGCAAACTCTCCATATTATTATGCTGAACTCAGGAACATCATTTGTCAAGAGCTTCTTTTACAACATAGAGTTTTTGCGAGTTCTGCAAAACCACATAACTATAGTAGAAGAAAAAAGACTTACTGGCCAACTCAAGGATTATAAAGAGTTGAGAGACTGCCTATGGTCGATATACCTGGATCTCAAGGTTTATTCCGAAGGAATGCGTATACCACCCTTCACCAATATCAACAGGATTTTGGAACCCCTGGAAGACCGTAATTGCTACCCACCCCAAGAACTGGTGGACAATCAAGAGTCATTTGAGAGTTTGGAAAAGAAGTTGCAGTCAAAGACCCCAGCAGAATGGATAGAGTCTGAGCACTGTTTGATATGTGATAATAACTTTGGGTTATTTAACAGAAAACATCATTGCAGAAACTGTGGGGGTGTCTTTTGCAATGACCATTCGTCTCACTTCATTCAACTATTGGACCTGGGCATAACTGAAAAGGTCAGAGTGTGCGATGACTGTTACAAGCTGTATGATAGTAAAAGCTCAGGAAGTGGCGGCAGAAAGGGCAAAAAGCATAGAAACAAAACAGTGCACGTTCAGGATAGCTTTGAGGATGATTTGAAAAGGGCGATTGAATTGTCCCTGAAAGAATCTGAGAGTGCAAATGTGCCTGAAGCAACCCCAGCAGAGTTCAACACGGATGATGAGGTTGAGTTGCCTGGTGAATACATGAATGAAGATCCTGAATTCAAGGAGGCCATAATCATGTCCATCAAGGAAGATAAAAGAAGGGAAAGAGATTCGAGATTGGCATTGAATAGACCCCATGAGGAAATTGTATCCAAGGAGCCTACTCCTGAACCAGCCCAATTAGACCAAACAAAGGAAAAACTTTCAAATAAACAGCTAAACCAAAGCATTGCCGATTTGGTGTTCAAGATGCAAGAAAAGGACCAAACGGAAGAAAAAACTGTCAATGAGTCCATCATAAAAGCACAAAGACTAAAGGAATTGATAGACAAGGAGACAAATGAGCTTGAAAGAAAGTACCAAATGCTGAAGGACTTGAACAAGCAAGTTGATAACAATAAGATGGATTTTGATACAAACCTGGAAAGCAAATTCACAGAAATTAGAAAAGAAGAAAATGTCCAACAATATGTGCCAAGAGTTGCCAGCAGTCCGAAAATCCAAGCTCCTGTGCTGGAAGAGGAGGAAGTCAACCCATATGCAAAGTACTACATGAATCCAGTCCCAGATGTCAACAGGGCTGAGGTACCCAAGATTGTTAAGCAAGAACCAATAAGCTACAAGGCTGTGGAGGATAGTGTTTTGACTCAACTCGATGGGCTATCGTTTAACAAAAGCCAAGAAACAGCAGAGCCTTCTGTTGTTGAGGAAACACCACGATATGAAGAACCCGAAGAACACCACATAACCAAAGTTGATTTCCCAACTGTGCCTTTGAACAAACCACCAGCCAAGCAAGTTGAAGAAGAAGAGGAGGAGGAAGAAGCACCAATGCTCATTGAATTTTGAGGTTTGAGAGCATTATTTATATTTAGGTTTTTTTATTATTATTCGACAAACTAATGGTTACATATATAACGTTTATATTAAAAATAACAAAAACAAAAAAATTATATCAGAATTCTATTTCTTCGATTCGCTTTTTGCAATCTTTACATTCTTTCGTAATACAAGAGGTTGCATCATCGATGTTAACAACTACCCATTCATGGATGTGGGATTTACCAAACTTTTTCAGCTGGAGTTTCTTGGTAAACTCTTGTGCTCTTGTCTTCTTTCTCATTTCTTTCAGTTGCTTTTGGTACTTCTTTTCTTTGATTGAAATCTTTCTTTCCTCTCTTCTAACCCACTCTGCATCCAATTTGTCGTGGCCACCCCATTTCTTGAATGCATACTGCTCGACTTCCTCTCTCATGAACAAAATCATTCTTGAGTAAGTCCCTGAGTGTGGGTTTTGTTTTTCCATTCTGTGGAACAATGCTCTGTCCTCCAGCTCGGGGTCTGTTAGCAAGTAGTCGTTTTTGCACTCTGTTTTTGTTAGCAGCGAGTACTTCTCTGGTCTGAGGGATACACACTTCCTGCACACTTTCCGTTCAAAGTGCGCAAGAAGCTGTGAGTCGAATTCGATGCTCTTGTGGCAGTTTTCGCAAGTGGGGAGCTCGTTGGCCGGAGCCAGCACATTTGCCCCATCCATCATCACGTATTCCTTTCTCACAGCCATGTCAAAGTTGATCTTGTCCTCATCCTTTAAAGGATAGAGCTCGCCCAGCCCGACCCTGTCCATCTGATTGGCCTTGGCTAGTTTCCACTCTGAAAACGACATGCCCGCGTGTGGCATTCCATTGGACTGTCCACTGGCACCGGCCCTGCTGTTTTCAAAGTTTGAAGGGTATATAGAGGAATCGATGAAACCACCGTTGGAGTCTCTCATCTGCGAGAGATCATAGTCGATGTAGTCATACTTTCTTATCATTGGTTTCAAGGCATTGGGGGCCTGTGGTTTGCTGACATCTCTCATGTTTTTGTTCACTCTGTTCGAAGTGTTTTGTTGTCTGCTTTGGAGATTTGCAGAAGATACTTTTTTGTTCAAATGGGACCCATCGGTTTGGATGCCTTTGGACTTCAGTCTCTCTAGCATTTTTGCTCTGTTCGTGTCAAGCACTGTGCTTCCAGTATTTGTACTTTCCATGCTATGTTTTACTGGCTATGAATTGATACCTTTTTTTTTTTTTGTTCTTTTTTCTGGTCTTATTTTCTAGCCCAAAAGTACAAATCTCATGTTAAATACCAGATATTCCAGTAAATCACCTCTTTTGATTTCAACAAAACTGATATAAAAAAAATCACAAGGGGAAAAAGAAACGAAGACAAAAAAGAGAATATGCGTTTATCTCTTCTCATTTTCAAATTTTCCCAGTCGCTTTTGTGGATAAGCGCACAACGACGTTTTTTTTTAGAAAAAAAATAATTAGCAATTATTGAAAAAGAGTGTGTTTCAGACTTGTATTCAACATATATCAACAGGAATGGCTGATTCTCTGTTTTTTTTGATCAATTTCTTTTACTCATAATGTCTTAGCCAACAAAAAAGTAAAAATGTAACTTTTTATTAATAGTCCTATATATGATTACCCACCGTCCATAGTGAAGTCGTATTCCATCGTTGGAACAACACTGTTGATGAACTTCAGAAATATGATCAAATACGTATCAACAGTCAAGTCTGCCTCTTCCTCGCTCGATTGGCTTTGCTGCATCTTTGTCATCAGCAGCTTCATTACATCTCCGTGCTTGCATGGGTGAATGCTGATGCTAGGCGTTTTGTTTTTGAACACAGGCAGGTCTTCTATGGTTGCTGTTTTTTTTCTGTACTCTTCAGAGACATCCTCCAGCATTTCCTTAGGTGTCAATGGCTGGCCGTCGTAGTTGTATCCCACCAAGTATAGCTTAGGCACTCTGTAGCTTGTGGAGTACAGTATGTACAAGTCATAGTATCTCTTGTTTTCCTCATTCAACACCACCACCGACTCGCCATCGCTTTGTCTTTCGTTTTCCTCTAGTGCCAAGTCTTCCTCAAAGCCGTAATCATCAGCATCTTTCAAGGCTTTTGGAGCACTGCTCTTTTCATTCACATTCGCCACAACCCATACATTGTTTTCAGGGTCAAATGTTTCTGCCTCACCTGCGTCGTTTTTCTTGTTCAAGGCACTATCCTCGCATCTTTTGTAGCATAGAATTTTTCTGGATACCAGAAACTGCTTGTCGCTGGGCAAAAAAGATCTTATCTTCAATGACTCCTGGCTGATTTCAGAGTCATCGATGTTCCACGACCATGTAATGAACTTGTCCTGCAAGTAGTTGCCAGCTATAACAAACTCATTTGGTGTTATGGTGCCGTTTTTGAGGTATTGGGAATCATTGGAAACGGGTGTGATGTATTCTCGCAGCTGTGATAGTTTAGAGCGTAGCATTATTCAATGGTGTTTTATTTGTATACCACAATCTCAAATATTAATGAAGTCTTTTTTTTTCTTTCTTTTTTTTAAGGAAGGCGTGTTTCTGGTTTTTTTTTTGGCAAAAGATAACGATAAAAGCAAGATTGTATAATGGCATGGTAGCGGCAAATTACACACCTTTGTTTACACCTGGTCATGTGCAATTCTGTCTATTTGTTTACTAGTGAGTCACGTTTTATTTAAAATAGTTTACATTTAAAAATTAAAAATTTTACTAATAACATAACTTATAAACAAAATAAATATATACTATTAATATAAGTATTTAAAATATGTAAACTAGCTAGTAGCATTTTGTTATAATGCTGATAGTGGTAAAACAGTTGTACTGTACTTACAATAAACAACAAAGCAAGAAAATCCCTTTTGAAAACATTGTGGTATCTTCTAAATTCATATGCGATAAAAAATTTACATACGTTTACATTTATAAGGTGCTTCATCATTGAATATTCAGTCTATTTTCTCTCCAATCGCACGCGGAAAAAAAAAAAAAACCAAAAACAAAAACAAACTGAAATACGATACGGTTCCGAATACCATTGTTATTTTCAACACTACCCTTTAAATAATTCTCCAACACCATACATAAGCTCAATACAAGCTTATTGCTCACATAAACAGAAAATTGCTCTTATTGTTGACATATAATGGTCCATAAAAAAAACACAAAAGCCAAAGCAAAAGAGGCTTCTAAAAAAGATGCAACACACCACACGGAGAAGAAGACAATTTCCAAAGAAGAAAAGAAGTACCTTGAGAAAAGAAGAATATACTTCCTCATAGGTGCGCTACTTGGTCTGGTGATTGCTGTTATTGGTGGCCACACCATATCAAAGTCAGACACCGACTTCAACTTCCCCGACATAGACTCCTTGGCCTCCTTGGACTTGTTTGACTCCTGGACCCCTAAGCTGGCCAAGCTGCTTCCAAAGTCTCTTCTTGAAGATGAGATATTTGGGTTTTCAAAAAACAAGAAAAATAAGATTGACTTGTCCGAGGACTTTGTTGTGGGCAAGGCCATGAAGAAGGAGGACTCATCCATATCCGCCAAGTTCCCGGTCATAATGGTTCCAGGTGTGATCACCACTGCTCTGGAATCGTGGTACCTGTCTCCAAATGATGACGGCAGCGAGGTTTCAAGTGATAACGTGAAGTGCAGCCCTGAAAGCTATTATAGAAAGAGACTATGGGGGTCTATCTTCATGCTGAAGTCCATGATATTTGACAAGAAGTGCTGGTTGAAGTCTTTAAAACTTGATGAACAAACAGGTCTTGATCCAAAGGGAGTCAAGCTTAGAGCTGCAGGTGGTTTTGAATCCACTGATTTCTTTATTCCTGGATATTGGATTTGGAACAAGATCTTAAACAACTTAGGTGTCTTGGGCTACGACTCTAACAATATGTTAACTGCTGCTTACGACTGGAGACTTGCTTACTTGGACATTGAAGTAAGAGACAAGTACTTTACCAAGTTGAAAACCCAAATTGAGTTGTGGTACAAAACAAATAACAGTGAAAAGGTTGTATTGTTTGGCCACTCAATGGGTGTGCAAGTCATTTACTATTTCTTGAAGTGGGTTGAAAGCGAAGGTCCTCTGTATGGAAACGGTGGTGAGGACTGGTGTAATACTTACATTGACAGCATTGTTGATATTTCAGGCAGTGTCTTGGGTGCTCCAAAGGCCGTTCCAGCCCTGATTTCTGGAGAAATGAAGGATACTGTTCAACTGAATGAAGCTGCTCTTTACGGGTTGGAAGCCTTTTTGAACAAAAAAGAAAGAGTCGATTTGTTGAGACACTGGTTTGGTATTCCTTCCATGTTGCCAAAAGGTGGCACTCTGATCTGGGGTAACAAAACCCATGCCTGGGATGACCCATCATGCTCTGCAAGCCTCAGTGAGGACTTCCCTTACAGAAACTTTGGAAACTGCTCATATGGTGACTTCATCAGATTCAGCGACACAAATGAAACTTACAGTGTCAATGCAACCTTTGATTTCATCAACTATGATGCTCCTGAGTGGTTTGTGAATAGAACCAATGAACAGTACTCGTACGGTGTTGCCCAATCCGAAGCAGAGCTTGAGGAGAACAACAATCACCACAAGTTCTGGACCAACCCTCTGGAATTCCAGTTGCCAAAGGCTCCGGACATGAAGATATACTGCTTCTATGGTGTAGGAAACCCTACTGAGAGATCCTATGTGTACAAGCACTCAAACGCGACAACCGACCCTCCGTTTGTTGTTGACTATGAGTTTGGTGGCCAGGGCGGGTCGAGATCCGTTTTCCTTGCTGACGGTGATGGTACTTTGCCATTGATAACCCACTCCATGTGCCACAAGTGGGCCGAAGGCAAAAGCCCTTACAATCCAGCAGGTGTGCAAGTCAAGATTGTTGAGTTGAAGCACGAGCCTAAGAAATTCGATATGAGAGGCGGTGCCAAGAGCGCTGAACACGTGGACATCCTAGGGTCAGCAGAATTGAACGAATACTTGTTGAAAATAGCATCAGGAAAGGGTGACGAAATTGAGGAAAGAAAAATAACAGATTTACAGCATTGGATTAAGATGATGAACTGGCCATTCTGATCATAAGATTAGTTGATACAAGTGCTACCAATGGATTTTGTTCTTGTATTTTTGAAAGTGAGTTTCGTGTAAAAATTAGAAATTTTAAACTCTCCCAGATTGATTTTTTTATTTTTTCGTGGATGCTTTTGTTTACAAACACGTAAAAAAAAAAAAACGAAGCTTAAATTTTGGTTTTATATATATACATTTTTTTTTTAAAAATACACATAACTTCTCTAGCATTAAACCAAGATTGTGCTTCAGAATTGGGAATACCGTTAAGAAGAAGCATACTTACTGAATCAGCAAAACAGCATACATCAAACAATCCATCAACAATAACCATGAATGTGCAAACAAGTCATCCCTTTGTTGACATCACAAACAAATTGAAACATAAAGAAAGAGTTACCAAAAAGCCAACGAGCAATGGATACGATACATTGTCTAAATATACAAGGTCTGTGAATCAACAGAGTGAACGAACAAAGAACACGCTCAAGCTTATGGCTGTTTCCAGGCAACCATCGTTGATCTTTTCTGCCAATGATACTAGCACCCAGCAAGAAATTTATGACGACAACATGGACGGCGAGACTTTGACTGCTGAGAAAAACGATGAACTTATATGCACAGAAGAAAAACAGGCGGACACAGAAAATGAAGCTAGACAGTCTCTAGAGATTAAGAGAATGCCAACGATGAACAGTCTCCCAAGCTTTTCTTTCAGCTACAGCTTTGCAAATCCAGCTGGCGAGAGTATCGGGCAAAAAAAGATATCCAAAGAGAAAGTGTTTTCGTTCAAACAGAAACTAAGAGAAGCCAGGCGCAGATTTGTGATGAAGGAGATGCTACTGAAGGCCGAAAACATGGACAAACATAGTCAGCTGAGCATAAGCGCTGCTGAGTCATTGTTGGATCTAACGAGAAAGTAGCTGCGATGCAAAGAAGAAAAGTAGCAGCTTTTTTAGGCCGGTTATGAAATAGTATATATGAAACTAAATGCTCCATTGGAGTAACATTTTGAAGGTGATGTTTTTTTGATTGTCAAACATGTAAACTTGTAATCAACCTAGGAGTTTTTAAATGGTTTGATAATTCTTGCTGCTAAAAGATCTATATATTAGATTAATTGTGCTCAAGCCAGATGACTTTGTAGTGTGCCTTCTGATACTTGTGGTTTTACGCGTTTGGTTCTGGTTACTGTTATATCCGAAAACGTGACTTGCATTATTACATCCGCCGTTTCAGGGAATTTAAAGACTTCTTTTTTTTTTTCTTTCTTCTTGCACGTGTTTTTGGGGGTTATTCTTACAGAGATAATACATACAAACCAATACCAAAGAATATCAATAACAAAACATACGCCTAAAAGAACAACCAGAGTTTATAGCAAATATGGAAGTAGAGAAAGAAATTGAAGATAAACAACAAGTTTTAGAACACGAGCTTCTGCAGCAAGTCTACGACAGAATAGTAGGAAACACGGACAACGAGAGTTTCCCACCCATAGTACCGCAGCTGTACTATGCAATCAACGATCTAAAGGTAAGCAGCACTAACGAGAGCAATGCTGATGGTGATGTGGACATGGAAAGCACCAAAAAAAGAAGAGACAACAGCATAGCAATAGTAACATATGACGAGGAGGAGACTGGAGCGGAAAACATCCACACGGGAACAAAGAACTTGGAGAGCCTGACAGCCCCCATAAGATACAGAATCAAGGTATCCAAGAAGATATTTGAGGATGAGATGAAGAAGAAGCAGGACGCCATAGGAAAAGAGGGTGCTGGAGACTCCACTCTATACCTGAATGATCTGCTGAAAACAGACATAACCTCCTGGGCACTGAAGATATCTGAGATGGAGAAAGAGCTCAAGCACAAGCAGGACAAGCTTGATGTGGTGAAAGGTAAGATTGGAGATATATTGAAGTAAACATGTGTGTGTGTATTCTTTGTGTTTTCCTTGTAATGGAATGGTATATACAACTTGACTGTAACCCGAACACTTTGCTGTTTATTCCCCAAAGGGGAAATCACCAGTGTCAACATCTTTTTTTTTGGAGAAACGTCAAATAAAAAATTTTCCATAAAAAAACAATTCGTCGCATTTGAGTGCAATGGCGAAAAAAAGAACCAGAAAAATTTTCATACGATACTCGCATTTTCTTCAGAAAAAAAAAAAAAATTTAAAATTAATAGGTGTTAACTCTGAATAATAAAATAAAAAATAGAACCTTGTACACTATAACCCACACATACAGACCTAGTAAACATGTCTAACGCTGGATTACAAGTTGGTGATTTATCCCAATTCCAAAAACACTTGAACCAAGTTCAATCCACTGTTGAAGAAACCAGCATCTGGAACTCCAACCCTGTTTTCAAGTACCTAAACACCATCTACTTGACCATTGATGAAAAGAGAAGATCTTTGGACTTAGTCAACCCTGGCTCCATTGAAAACATCAGCAAGGAAGTCACCAGAGATGTCTTCCCATCATTATACCAATTCACCGGTTTGAAGGCTGAAATCAACAAGACTTTCAGCATGAGCCCAATTTTCCAAACCTCCCACTCCTTCTCCAGTGGCTCTGAACACTTACCAAAATACGCATTCTCCTGTGCCTACATCAACGACAAGTTGTTTGCTCAAAGTAACGTTGACAACTCCTTGTCTGTCAACGGAAGAGTCAACTACTCCTGGTCCCCAACCTCCATTTCCAAGTTGACTCTGCAAATGTCCGGAAGAGCTGACCAACCAAACATGTACCAATTGGAACATGACTACCAAGGTCTAGACAACTCCTTGAACTTGAAGGTCTTGAACCCAACCTTAAGCGACAGCAACGTCTTCTTGGGTGTTGGTGTTGCCTCCATTTTGCAATCTGTTACCAAGAACTTGGCCTTAGGTGTTGAATCCGTCTACTCCAAGTCTGATCCATCCCAACCAGCTGACTCCGGTATGTCTTACTACACCAAATACACCGGCTCTGACAAGTCCTGGATCTTCACCGGTCAATTACAATCAAGCGGTGCCATGTCCGCCACCTTATTCAGAAAGTTGTCCGCCAATGTCGAATTAGGTCTAGAGAGTGCCTTGAAGATGGCCATCCAACCAGTCAACCACCCAGTCACCGGTGAGCCTATCGGCCACCTACCTGTCTTGGAAGGTTTGACCACCTTGGGTTGCAAATACGAATATAGATCTTCAAGCTTCAGAGGTACCTTGGGCAGCGATGGTAAAGTCAATGTATTTGCTGAAAGAAAGATATTACCAACCTTGGGTGTTTTGTTCTCTGGTGAAATCGATCAATTCAAGGGCGAATCCAACGTTGGTTTCGGTATCCAATTTGAAACTGCTGGTTCCCACGAAATCATGATGGCTCAACAAGGTTTAGATCCAAACGGTAACCCATTGCAATAAGCTAGCTATTGATCTGCAAATGAAAAAAAAAAAAACATAAAAAATGAAAAATAACAAAAAAAAAAAATGAAAATATTTTTAAATGAAGTGAGTATAGATAGAAAGTTCATGAATAGTACATATAAACAAAAGAGTAAAATAATAAATCGGCAGATCGCCATTTGATTTTGTTTTGTCAATTTGACCATACATTCTTACTTTCTTTTATTAAGAAATTAAACACTTTATATATGAAAATAAAGAATTCCCTGTACTTAATGATTTTTTTTTTTTTTAAATATTAGACTTTACATATCCGGTTGCAAAGCTGTTCTTCTCACTGTTTTTGAGGAACGATCTGAAAAGTTTCTATCCTCTCCACTTGAGATATTTCTAGGTATGTTTGAGTACTCAAAAGTACTGTATCTCTTGTATCTGCTTGTGTTTTCTGAGTTAACTCTGGTTGGTGACTCAAACTCACTGGAGCCAACAATCGCAGACTCTGGTCTTATATCAATCAATGACATTCTTTTGTAGAATTGGGAGGATGTGGAAACACTTCTCTTCTCGTGCTTTTCAATTTGTGTATCAAAGTTGAACTCATTCATCTTCGTCAGTGCCTCTTTGAACATCTTTAACACATTCACAGTTGAAGTTTGACTTCTATGCGTAAGTGTGTCTGACTCGCTGCTATGTCGAGAATTTTCATTAAAATCCCTATGCTCGTCTTCGTCATCAGACAAAAATATATCCAGCTCTGACACCTCAGTGCTCTTTTTCTCAAAGGTCACCAAAACAGTATCACAGAATTCCTTGCATGTAGCATCGTTTTCAAAGTTCAATATCCATATCTCATTTTCGCTGTTGAACCAGTACAACTTTGACGTTGCGATCATCTATTTTTTCCATTTTGACTTTGTTGAAAAACGGCTTCAACACTCTGTCATTCTTCCCAAGGGTAATGTATTTCCCTATGCTTACTTTGTTTTCGTGAATGTCGTTCATCGTTTTGAATTTCGTAGATCTCCACAATATCCCTCATTAGTATGCACTTCTGCTTGTTTTCGTTACTGTCCTTTAACACAGTAATCCTGTCGTTCTTGAAGATAGGTGAATCTCGTTGCTGACATAGGTCTGTTCTTCTTGACTTTGGTCATTTGTGTATCATTGGTATTCTTTGTATCGGATTTTATGTGCAATATGTTCTTCAGCTTCAATCTTTTACCACTATGTGAGGAGGGTTTTAGCATGTGCAATTATGTAAGCAAAAATCAAGGTCTTATTTGAAGTTTCTGGTCTATGTGAGTTCCTGTATTTTAACAATACTTACTTGCAGATTTTCAATTAATCATTCAATCTCAATTTTTTTTTTTTTAACGATAAACAACAATTTGTTTACATCATGTGGGCGGTAATGGAAAGCCCTTACGGCACACACGTGACTGCAATTTTGCTGGGGTCGGTAATATACTAAGAAACCTTATACACATCTTAATTTATCATAAAGTGGGACTACTTTTATATGCATTATATAGATCTATTCATTAAGCTCATAAAGTTTACATTAATTTATAAAACTTAAATTAAATAACTCTCAAATTCTTTCTCTGCCAACCAACTCATCAGCAATGTTTCTGATATGGGTCCAGTGTATATCCTTTGGCATTCTCTTGATCAAATCACTATCAGTTTGGTAGACCTTCTTTACTGGGGTGAACTGCAAGTGGGATCCCTTGGTACCAAGAACAGAAGCGGTTTCAATCAATGAGTCCAAGGCTTCGTTGCCTTCGCTATATTCGGATTTACCTAGCTTGGCATCAAACAAGGCCTTTGCAACTTCATTGGTGGCAACGCTGTTCTTACCAAACTCTTCAAGGAAGTTAACAGCCTTGATTGCTAATCTGGTACCTCTGGTTCTATCAATTGGAGATGGCAATCCACCTTGTTGGACGTGTCCTGGGATGGCGGCCTTGGCATCGAAGGCACCCTTGGCTTCTTCAGTCAAGACATTGGCTAGGGTATGGGAGTCCCAGGTCTTCAAAGAAGCATTGGTGGCCTTCAAGACTAACTTACCGAATCTGTCTCTACCATTGGCACTCTTGAAGGTTTCCTTCAAGGTTTGGATATCTTTTTCCAGTTGCAAGATGGAAATGTTTCCTTCTTCAGGTACATAGGAAATCTGGGCACCACAAGCCAAAGAAGCCAAAGTGGTCAAGTAACCGGAGTTACCACCTTGTACTTCAACAACAAAGGCTCTGGCTCTGGTGGAGGAAGCAGATTGCTTGATGATATCACAGTATTGCATCAAGGAGTTCAAAGCAGTATCGGAACCCAAGGAGTATTCAGTACCTGGAACGTTGTTGGACAAGGTGGCTGGAATCAAAACCATTGGGATTCTGAAGGCTGGGTAGTCCTTTCTGGCTTCTTGTAGCTCTTGTAAGGAAACCAAGGCTTCGAAACCACCAACAATGATCAGACCATCGAACTTGTGCTTTTGGAACATGGCAGCGACTTCTTCAATGCCGGCTTCACAGGCGGTGTGTCTGTTGGTACCAATTTCACAACCACCCTTTGATTGCCAACCAATCATTTGCTTCCAAGTCAAGGCATGGACAGAGTCATGTCTTACCAGACCAGTGAAACCATTGTGAATGGCTAAGGCAGTGTGTCCTTGAGACAAACAGTAAGTGGTAATGGAGTAAACAGCACTGTTCATACCACCAGCTGGGGCACCAATGTTGATAATAGCAATGTTCATACCCTTGTCGGTTATTTCCTTTGGTAGAACCTTATCAGAAGAGTTGATAGCCATGAAGTTGTTCAAGTGTTCCTTGAATTCAACATCTCTCAAAGCCATGGCCTTGTCGAAGTCCTTGGCAGCAATGGCATCAGCAACGGATTTGGTCAAGGCAACGGATTCCATCAAAGGCTTTCTGGTGATCTTATTTTCGTTGACAGCAATCAATGGAGATGGGGTTTCTGGAGTAGATTCCAAGATGGCATTGACAGCTTCAACACCTTGCAAGGTAGATAAGATTCTGTCGTAAGCAACGGCAGTACCACCTCTTTGGACATGACCTAGAATAGTGATTCTGGTATCTAGTTTCAATCTGTTGGATAAGACTTTGTGGACATCATCACAGGTGATTGGGTTTAAGTTGTTGTCAATGGCACCTTCAGCAACGATGACAATGGTGGTTCTTTTACCGTTGGCTCTGTGTCTGGTTACGATTTCACTCATTTGGTCTTCCCAAGAGTTGGTTTGGGCAGGCTTCTCTGGAATGAAGATGTAATCAGCAGAAGTGGCAATACCAGCCATTAAGGCTAACCAACCACAGTTTCTACCCATGACTTCAACAACGAAGGCTCTGGAATGGGAGTAAGCAGTGGCTTCAATGTAGTCGATGGCTGTACAGATTCTGTCTAGAGCAGAGTAGGCACCAATGGTGGCATCGGTGGTGGACATATCGTTATCAATGGAACCAACAGTACCACAGATGTTCAAGTGCTTGTATCTGTCATATAATTCTTCGGTGATTTGCTTGGTTTCAAGCAATTCTTTGATCAATGAAGGCCATTCGGATCTGAACAAGTCAGCACCGGTAAGGGAACCGTCACCACCACAAACAATCAATGCATCGATACCAGCATCAATCAAGTTCTTACAGGCAGTTAATCTTCCTTCTCTTTGCTTAAACTCCATGCATCTGGCAGTACCGATGTTGGTACCACCCTCGCTTAACCAGCCTCTGACAAACTCCCAGGTGCATTCTTTGATATATTCAGGGCCACCCTTGACCAAACCTTCGTAACCCTCCATGACACAGTAGGCTCTGGCACCTCTGTTTATGATGGTTCTTACGATGGCTCTGACGTTGGCGTTCATACCTGGGGCATCACCACCGGATGTCATGACGGCAACAGCCTTTTGATTAATTTGTTCTTTGCCAATAGTCATTATTGTTATCTTTTTTTTGTATTATGTGCTTAGGTTTGTATTTCTTTAGTTGTTGTTTTTGGAAATGTTAAGATATGAGAATGACCTTTGATGTGTATTTTTTTTTGTTGTTGTAGGAAAAAAAAGGAAATCAAGGGTAATCGTCAGTGAAAATAAACTTCTGTATACAAATGTAAATAAAACAAACTTGTTATGGTTAACGATATGATTTTATCTTTAATTATTAAAATAAATAAAAAAGTAAGTAATAAAACAACAATATATTATAGAGATTATAATATAGATGCTTTGATGTGTGCAATTACAAGCAATAGCCTGATTTTTTTTTTTTTTTTACAGAATTTGCCTGGGAGACCTTTAACCAGCTGCGGAATCATCAGGTGGGTAAAAAAAACCAAAAACGAAAAAGAAAAAAAAAAAACGTACACCAAGCGGCTAAAGGAATTCCAAGGGCTTCCAAATCCCATATACGAATCTTTTATCCCAAAAGGGTAACCCGTGTCAAGGCGCTTAAAAAAAAAAAACACCTTATGGCTCGTATCTGAATATTCTGACTATTCAATAATAAAAAAATATGGAATCACAGCTCATTGAGCAAGGCCTCATCCACCCTGAACCCATCCTTGATAAATTCCTTGTTTGTCTTCAGGATGGTTATGTAAAACATGCTTTTGATCAAGGCAACATCTTTGTTGTCAAACAATACAGAAGAGGGGTGGACAGACAATGCCACACTGCCGTGCATGTCCAACGTCTTTTTGAAGTGTCTGTAAACACCGTTTTTGTTGCTGCTCCCAAGACTCTCAAGCTTAACAAGGTTGTTCGGGTACCCTTTGATAAAGCTGTACTTTATGTCATTGAAATTGGAAAATATCTGCAAGTTTTTCTCCATGTCTTGCTGAAACTCCGCACTCTCCTTTTCGTAAAACCTCTTGGTGGTATGCATGAGTTGTCTGTATACAAACAATACTCTATTCATCATCTTGAATGATATCTTCATCTTTTGGCACCATTTCTGCGAGTAGCCTGAGTCCGCCCAGTCCAAGAATATCACCAGATAGTAAAACAGATCTCCGAGACAATCGTCTCCGTTCGAGTCTTTGTATGTTGTTACCTTATGTTTGTAGTGTTTGAACAAGTCCATATCGTCATGGCTTGACCCTTTGGCCTCTGAATCAGCGTTGTCTTCTTTGGTTATTTTCTTCGCAGCATTTGTAGTCACTTTAAATTCCTCAAGCATGGCAGCGATGATCCCACAGCTTCTGACACATTTGTTTGCTGTTGCCGTTGACAATACCTTTGCTATCCCTATATCGCTTGGCAAATCACACATAAACTTACCCAGCTCAGTCAGTTCACCTGTGCTGTCTATACCGCCTAGTTGCAGCAATCTCTGTATCGCCAGTCTCCATTGCTTCAAGCCAGGCTTATCCATCATAGGCAACTCCTTCAAAACTTCATTCAACTCCAGACCAAATCTTAATAACTGTACTAATACCTTAGACAAGTTTTCACGTAGAATTTCAGGCACAGGTACACTCTTCATCTTCTCTGCATAATCGCTTTTCGTGTACAGCCTGAAAACAGAACCCGGACCTGTTCTTCCGGTTCTCCCAGCTCTTTGGTTGGCCTGTGCCCTTGAACAACTTTCAATGACCAGCTCGGAAATCTGTGTAGACTCGTTCATTGTTTTGATTTTGATCTTTCCAGAGTCTACAACGTATTTGATGTTTGGCAAAGTGATAGAGGTTTCAGCAATGTTCGTGGCCAAGATGACTTTGAAGCAGTTTTTTGGTATGTTTTCAAATATCTTTATTTGCTCTTTCAAAGGAAGATTTGCGTATATCGGGTACAGCAGCATGTTGTTTATATTCAGTGTGGCCATTTCCTTTTCTATTCTTTTTATTGCAAAGTTGATTTCATCCTGTCCTGTTAGGAACACCAGTATGTCTCCAATCTCCAACTTCCCGTCCTGAACATCTTTATAAATCTTGATGACAGTTGAAATCGCATTTTCTACATAGTTTTCATCGTCTCCTTCCTTTGTTAGGTAATTGACCTTGACTGGATAGTTTTTACCCTCAACTTCGTAAATCGGACAGCCTCCAAAGAAGTCAGAGAACTTCTGTGCATTGATCGTAGCAGATGTAATAATCAACTTGAAGTTCTTGTTCACATTGGGCAGCACTTTATACTTCATAAGCGACAGAATAATATCGTTGTTCAAGGTTCTTTCGTGTGCCTCATCGATGATGATTGTATCATACTGCAGCTTATCATCAAGCGATGCTTTTTCCTCACCTTGCTTTAATGTTTGTGTAAGTTCCTTCAGCAGAATACCATCAGTGGCGTACTTAATTTTACCCACAGAATGATCGAACTTTTCATCAAAACGAACACCGTACCCAACTTCCCTTCCTAGCTGAACATTCATTTCCTTGCTCACTCTTTGGGCAATACTAATGGCTGCTAGTCTTCTAGGCTGTGTGATGCAAATCTTCTTTCTGTTCAAATCAGTGGATAAGAATTGTGGCATTTTGGTGGACTTACCTGAACCGGTGTGTCCAATGATAATAACCACTTGGTTTTTGTCAATGAGGTCCATAAGTTCTTGTTTGTGCACTTCTATGGGAAGTCTTAGCTCTGCTTCATCTTCAGAGTCTTCTTCTTCGCTCTCATCTGCAAGACTATCTTCGCTGTCTGATACAAAGTCAAAGTCTTCTTTGAAAACAAAATCAAACTTGCTTTGTTGTTTTGCTTGCACTTTTTCTAAGTCAATATCATTTTTCTGTAATTGGGCCTTTTCCCAAGCTCCTTGCTTTTGTGTTTTCTGTTTCTTTACAGCCCTATTGTCCATTTTTATAATGCTGTTTTCTTTTTAATAAAAAGAATATAAATTGTGGCGTAGTTGTTGCAGGGTGTTGACAATGATTATGTTTTTCTTATAATATGAACAATATCAAGATTTGGCTCTGATTGTTATTTGAGCATTACATTTTTTTTCTCAAATGCATTTTAGCCACGTGACTACAGAAAAGTATCAGCGCCTAAATAAGAAAAGCTTTAATCAATTCAAAAAAATGAATTGAAGAACTTTTTTTTTTCAAAAGCAACGGCGCCAGGTTGTTTTCTTTTTTGTGGTTGGAAAAAAGAAGTCAATATTTTTGCTGATACAAAACACCATATAGAGTATTAAAAAATTAAACATTATTTGTAAACACATAAATGACATTTGAAAAAATTCTTTTTGCTTATTTTCGTTTTATTTAAACAAACTCTTTGAATTACTTTATTGAAAAAAAAAACAGAAAAAAGAAATTATTATAGCTTAAACAACCAACAGTCTTTTAATCTTTAAAATTCTTTTACATAAAATAAATAAATAATAACATATACATTTTTTGAAAAGAAAAACTTAATCAATAAAATACTGGGAATTTATTAAAAAAATGAAACATTTATCAACTGCTTTGTCTTTAGTCGCTTTAGGCCATTCCGTATTGGCTCAAAACTTTACTGTCACTGAAACGGTTACAATTCCTGAAACAACCGTTACTGTTACTGGTACTGGTATTTTAACAAGCTTAACTTCCAGCTCTGTCGCAAATACCACTGCCAGTTCAACTGCCAGTGCCAGTGACGTTGTTACAACAACTGTTACATCAACCGATTTCAGCAGTTCAGCAACCATAATTGTTGACCCAACCAGCGTTTCTACTTCTGCTGTTAAATCAACAACTAGTGTCTCTGTTGGCCCAACCAGCATCCCCACCCCTGCTGTCGACGCAACCAACACCACCACTCCTGCTGTTGACCCTACAAGCACCTCGTTTGCCAGTCCAACAATTTCCCCTGTTCCAATCCCACCAATTTCTTGGTCTACTGAAACAGTCTCCAGTGATACCACATTACTATTGACCACTACTCACTGTAGTGACGAGAAATGCTTATCTGGTAGCACTGTAACTGTTTCTTCAGAAACAACTTTGCTTTTAACAACTACATCGTGTTCTGATGAGGCTTGTATTACTTTAGCACCAGTGTCTTCTGAAATTGTGTACTCTTTGACATCTCTTGCCAACAGCACCACTCCGGTAACCATCCCAACTGGTACTTTGGTCAAAGAAACTAAGACTCACAATACCACCTCTTCTTTAAGTGCAACAGCTGCTAAGTCCCACTCTGTTGAGGAAATAAATGAAAACATTGCCAACATCATGAACGCTAAGAACTTAATATCAGTTGTTGGTGCTGCTTTAATGGCTGCTTTCTTGTAGCTAGATGAAGATCTAGAAGAGATTTTAATTGATCACAGAAGATGATCAATAAGAAAAAAACACGGTGTGGTTAGGTTATTTCTTATGTTTCATAAACAAGAGCATATGAAAGCATAGATGATTTTAATCATATCAAAAAATAAAACAATCCTTAACAATTGTTACATTTTTTGTTTTTATGATTTTGATACAAACAGGTATCAATAGCATCACAGCTTGAGCACTTGGAATTCATATCTCTGAAACCATGCTTTCAGTAAGATAAATGAATATGATCAACAAAAGTGAAATTTTTCCTTTCCAAACGGGTGGAAAAAGCTTTACTTATGTTTGACTAATCGATTTTGAAGTAACCCCATTAAACACACTTTCTCTTTGAAAATTGTTTTTTTTTTGTCAATCAAAGATATCCATATATATCTTAAAATTATTATATAACAAATGAAATCAATTCAACAACAAAAACAAATTTTCTATTACTTTAATAGATAGCAAAATGTATGAACTCAAGTTCAAGCTTTCAGGGAGTGTTTCCCAATTTTAGCATGAACAAAAGAAGCTATTAAGGCTTTAAAATGGAAGATAGAACCGGCAACGCAACACACATGGAAAATCTGGTGACTGTTGAAATAGTAATCAAACTTTCCTGGCTTGTAAAAGCACTCTGGAATCTTGAAGCCGTATATCATAGCACCTGCAATGTAGCTGACAGCTTCGTAAAAGACGTATCCCAGCTGGACTCTGTTGATGGCTTCTTGGATGCCGAAGTAGAAACAGCCTGTGATAATAGGCAGCAAACCAGAGCAAGCAAACAGGATAAAAAATGATGCTCTGACTGCCTTCCAGTCTTTGTGGTTGAATCTGTCATTCAAAACGAAAACACCGCACGTGGCACCAAAGACTGTTGTCAGAATAGTGAACAGTTTGCAAAGGAATAGGTTGTCGTGGAATCCGTAGTATAGCAAAGATATGATGGATGTGGAGATCAATATGATGATTCCCATGTAGTCAGCCTTTGACCACAAGTTGCTGACATCCTCCGAGTGCTGCTTGAAACAGTGGAAGCAACTTGAGCAGAACAAACACAAAAACGCTCCAAGCAAAAATATGTTGACCATTATGTAGTCGATTGTATCCATGGCTCCGTGGTCAGGCCCCAGGATCTGCGTAAGCTTCTTTTCAAGCATGAAATCTGTGAAAAATATAAGTAGGAACAAGTACATGGCGCTGGGGATCAAGTGTGTCCAGATGTTGATTGTTTCGTTGTGCATCATCTTAAGACTCTTCATACACTTCACAGAGGAGTTTGTTTCTTGAACGTACCCATGGTATATAAACTCGTTGTCTTGCTGCCACTCCTTAAGCTGTGTCCAGTTGACTATCTTTATCTCATCCAGCTCCTCTTCGGCCACAGCCGTCACGATGATGCTGCTGGCTCTTCTTTTTCTGTTCACGACATTGGTGGTCTTGATGTCTTTTAGGTCTTGAATTGTCACACACACGCTGCTGGAGCTGACTGTGCTGCTTGCTCTGGATCTTGCGCTCATGGTGTGGTAGTCGCTGTTGCTTGGTCCTTCGAGTTGTTTTTTCTATACACAAACCAATAAAGAAGAACAAGAAAAAAAAGAAATTATAAAAAAAAAAAATAATTTCAAATCTAGACGCGGCTTTTTTTATAATGAAACTTGGTAAAAATAGTACTTTTGTTGACGTTAAACACGTGCATCAAAAAGCCTATACGAACCGAAAACCATCAACAAAAATAAATACAGATACGATAGCATTGTTGGTGCAGATCGGCTGCTCCCAAGAATTACAACAAACATATGGTGACATTTAGTTTTGATGATAGAGCTCGAACAGATATTATCGATTAAAGAGATCTATCATTAAAACGCAAGAACAAAAGAAAAAAAAAGCTACTTTATTATTATTATTGCTATGGAAAATACATACTAGAAAAATATATCTTTTCAACACATTGACATTGCTCAAGGTGAAATAATACTTGTCTTAACGTTGCATTGGGTTCAACATATCATTGATTCCCTCTACGTCAAAGTATTGTTCATCTTCAAGAAGCGATTCGACATTGGTGCCGTTCGGGAGCAAAGTCTCATCAGATTCACATTTTGCTGGCTCTTTGCCGTCATTAACAGCAGCCATTGAAAAAACAGTTGCATCTCGAATGTCTGCATGACATTCCTGACAAAATCTGCTTTTGCTAGAGTTGTATTGGTATCTGAACGGAATAGTTTCCATCAAACTCAGTATTTTCTTGTCGCATTTATTACATTTAATGTTACAATCTCTATCAATATTCAAAGTTTCGTTAGCTAGAGATTTCCAAAACCAAAGACTCCACAAATGAAGCTTCTTTTTAAAAGTTTCATCTGTCATAAACAAAATAATATCTTTATTGCTTGATTGATTGTATTTGTCTTTAAGCATCGGATACTTGGTAATGTTGTTTTTGACCATATCCAAGTTTCCAAACTTCTTCAAAAGCATTTTTGTTAGCTTTCTCAAGTCCTTTTGCTCCAATGGCTTATGTGGCTTTGGATTATAGTAACTGTTTTTGCTTATCATAGCTGCCAAATTAGTTTTTTCATTAAGAATAGGGCGTTTTTTAGGTGAGTTCAAACTTCCTATCGTTTTTATACTCTTAGTGTCAGACTTCTTTAACTTGAATGATATTTCTCTTTTAATTCCATGCCAGAAGTTAAACAAAGAAGATTCAAAAAGTTTTTCTTCTGATAGATCTTGATATAAGTCTGGTTTCATTTCAATTTCTTTTTCAATAGATTCATATAATTGAAAATATCTTGACTTTTCCAATTCTTTTTTTAAATTATTTTCTCTGACATATTGCAAGCAAAAAGCACAGTTAATTGGAGATAAAAAATTTAAGAACAAATAGTGTTGATGATGGATTTTAATCATCATATCGTCAAAATAAGTCTGTCTCAAAATCATGTTTGTTGAGTTCTGTGGATTATGTTGCAAAACCACAGAATTTTTAATACTACTATTTTTGTCATTAAGAAAAAACTTTGAGTATTCTCCTAAGTCTTTAAAAGTTGTATCGAACATGTCAAATACATACTCAGTTAAATCTCTTGAGTATGAACTTGTAGAAAACTCGTCTTTTTTATCTTTTATTATTGCTTTGCTGCTGCGCTTTTTTTTTTGCTTAAACTTGTTTATCCATAACTGAACTTTTAAAATCCACATGGACTTGTTGTCAGTCTCCTGATGCTCTGAACCCCCATTCGAATCATCAGGCAAGTGAGTATACTCTTTCGCTGAAGGCGTATTGTATTGTGATAGACTACTAGTTTCAGTGTTCTCAGTTTTTGGTGATTCTATTAATTTTTTTGCGGTTTTAGGTCTTCCATTCCTTCTTCCATCATCTATAAAAGAATAAAATTTCTCAACTGGAACAATATATCTATATTGAGAGAAAAAATCTTGTTTTTTAAATGAGTGGCACTTACTTGAATTAGTAAGATTTTTTTTGGTATCTAAATCATTTAAAAATAGAGTGTCTGTATCAATATCACTTTCTGGACTCAAGAATATGAAATTTGAGTCGTTATTTTCAATATTAAACAAATCGTCCTTGAGTATAAGGTGAACGTCTTTGTCGTAAAAACTTGTGGTGCTTTTGATGTTTAAAAATGCAACATTAGAAAAATCTGTTAACAAAGGCTTCTTGACAACGGACTCCGATGAGTTTTGTATGTGTTTGATGCTATTTGCATTGTTGCTGCGCTGGTAATTTTTAATATTATTTAGAACGTGAACATACTCATCAATGTCATCTTGCAAAGAATTGTTGTATTTCTGCTTTAAATTTGGCCGGTTAAAAATTCCAGTTCTATTATTGTTTGTATTTGTGTTATTATAAAAAAAATTTGAATAATCATCTTCAAACTCTTCAATAATCATAATCTTCTATAAAGTTTTTTTTTTTTTCAAGAAAAATAAAACAACGATTATATAGTTTAGTGTGTAATACTTTTATGTTATGTTTAGTTAGTTGATGGTGTTTTGTATTATTATAGTTGTATTTAATAAAAACAAGTTAAAAGATTGAATACTATATTAAACACGTCAAGAAGAGCTGTGTATACATTAGTGTGTGGATGTGTTTTTGTGAAACAGATGATTAAACCATTTCCTCTTCTGGTCTCTGTGGCTCGTTGTTTTTTCTTCAGAAAATGGTGTTTGCCAAATTCGCTACCAATTTGTTCTAGACCCATATTCATTTTCCTAGTAAAATTTTTGCCGCTAACGATTTTTACAGTATGCTTTTTTTTTTTTTTTTGCGTGTGTGGTTAAAAATGTACCTCCACCATATACAATTTTTTAGGGGAATAATTCACCGGATTAGACAACGCCAATCAATAAGAACAAATAAACCAAAAACTATAGTCAACAATCAGTGTTCTTAGTAATTTTTTGTTCATAAGAAATTTCTTTTCCTATATTGGTCTTTATAAAACTAGCAGCTGATATAACTATTGTATTTCAATCTGCTACACATTATTGGTAATATCAAAGCTAATTTTTTTTTATAGATAGGCTTTTTATATTACAACGTAGAAAAAATAAACCATCCCTGTTTATTGCTATATTTTTGTTATAACCATACATCAAGTTGTTATACTATTTGCTTAAATTAACATAGAAAGAGAAAAAGGAACAATCATAAACACACAAAATGAGTAATTTTGAAGGTCGAAACTCTTCCACTACACCCACACTGGACCCTAAAAAACGATTTTCTTCTCCTCCGCAAGATGGATTATCTGTCTCATACAGGCCGTCTTTGCCCATAGACAACACGAATAAATCACCTAAAAAGGTGCCTTCTCTGAAAAACCTAAACATAAAGACTTCAAATGTCCAAGATTCCAGCATTTCATCTTTTGCTAATAGTGAAGGCGATACAGATGACGACATTATAAATCATTACGTTACCTCTCCATCCAATCCTAACTCAAAATACTCTCCATCCGCTTCTAAGTTCAAGACTACTAATGTAGGTTCCACCAGAAATCAAAACGATAGAATATCTCAATACTTGCAGTCACCAAGTGCCAACAGCAACGTTGAAAGGTCATCTTCAGATGAGGAAAACTCAACCAGTATAAACTCTGACATGCCAAAATCATATGGCGAGCCGACTCTTTCATCTACAGAACTGAATGTATCCGAAAACTTCAAAAAAGAACAAGATGAATGGGCAGAAAGAGGTGCTGCAAAAATAGTTGAAGAAGTCAAAGATAAAGAAACAGGAACGATGGTAAAAAAAGTTGTTTCCAGAGGCATCAGAGATTTTAAGTTTGGCCAAGAAATTGGAGATGGAAGTTTTTCTCGAGTCATACTAGCAACAAGCATTCACAATCCTAGTGAGAAATTTGCTATTAAAATTCTAAGCAAGTCTTATCTGGTAAAACAAAACAAGGTGAAGTACGTCAACATCGAAAAGATGGCTTTACAAAGATTAAGCAAGCTGGATAAAGTTGTGAAGATGTTTTTTACTTTTCAAGACCAAAACAGCTTGTACTTTGTTTTGGAGTATGCTCCAAATGGTGATTTCTTGTCTATTATGAAAGAATACGGATCTCTTAATGAAGAGTGTACCAGGTACTACTCAGCTCAAATCATAGATGCTATTGGAGACATACACAAATCAGGTATTATTCACAGAGATATTAAGCCGGAAAATATACTCTTAGACACAAACAGAAGAATAAAGATTACTGACTTTGGTACAGCAAGTATCTTAGAAAAAGGGGAGACTGGAACCTATGATTTGCTTACACGATCCAAGTCATTTGTTGGTACAGCAGAATATGTTTCTCCTGAACTGCTGAATGACAGCTACACAGACTATAAATGTGATACATGGGCATTTGGATGCATATTGTTTCAAATGATAGCAGGTAAACCTCCTTTCAAGGCATCTAACGAGTATTTAACTTTCCAAAAAGTCCAAAAAATACAATATGCCTTTACCGCTGGTTTCCCAACAGTCATAAGGGACTTGGTTAAGAGGATTTTGTTGAAGCAACCTGAAAAAAGACTTGAGATTAAAGACATCAAAAAGCATATGTTTTACAGCGAGGTTGATTTTGAGAAAATCTGGCATGAAGAGCCTCCAGTTATTCAGCCATATAAGATGAATGCTAAGTCAATGGCTCCAATACCTGAACTAACAAACCAACCTTTGCCAACCGATAGTGTCAAAAGACTAGTCAGAAGACCATCTACCCCTGTTATAAGAGCACCTGACAACTCAATAGTATCAGCAACAAGCTCTACAAAGTCTAAGAGTACTCCTCCAACACCTGTCAAAGCCACAAGCAGCACAAAGAAGAAAGTTACAGTAAACCCTAGAACCCAGGGCATTTTGGAAACTGCAAATATGAAGATTCTGGAAAGAAAACAGAAATTGGCTGTGTCTTCAAAGCCGAAGGCAAAAAGAGACCAGTCTAGGAATGCAGCAAGAGCTGCCATGTCAGCCACAAACAAAACTGGTTCAAGAAACTCTATAGATAAACAAAGCAGAAGCCAACAGTCTAGCGCTGCTGATAAATCTGCTGTTTCTGTGCCAAAGACCGGCACATCGTCAGCTGGCAGGAGCCACAAATCGAGAGGCACACAAAACAAGAATGAGTTAAATGGCTATGTCGACTTAGTGTCTACAGTCAAGCTATATTTGCTTGCAGATGAATACATCTTGTATACTGGTTTGGTTGACTGTGTGTTAACCAAAACCAATATTATTCAGAGCCTACTGAACAAGAAGCAAAAGGTATTGACAGATTTGCCTTTATTCGAAGAATCCACTTATTACAAACCAAACAATTCCTTGGCAAAGATGGTATCTGTCAATAAACCCTTCTTGGCTTTTAAAATACCAGATAATTCAGAACTTGACCCTAGGTTTTGGCACGCCACTGATTCACAGCCTTTAACAAGCTTGATAGACGAAGATGTTACAGATAAAAACAACCTACTGTCGCTGTCGCATTACGAAACCAAATTGTGCTGCATTACAAACTTAGGGAGATTGTTGTTGTTTGTTAAGACCAATGACTCCAGCGAATATGTTTTAAACATAGTCATCGAGATGAACAACAAGAACAGTACTTTGAGAGAGGTTACTCAGGCTAAGCATGAGCTTCAATGCAATTACCAGTTTGTGATTAATGATGATGAAAACAATTCTATTGTGTTTTCCATACCGCAGCAAGACTGTCTCACTTGGATAAACCACTTCAAAAAGACCTTGTTTCACGATTCAAGCACTCTGCTTCAAAACACAACACCTGTCGAAAACGCACCAAAAGGAAGAATGTTTGATTCATTTGTGACTATGAAGGAGAGTCAAAAGCTTCAGAAGAAGAAACCCCCAAAGCCAGAACAATCAATGAAACTTGTGAGTGGGTTGCCTGTTTTTGACTCCAGTGATGAGGCAGAGCGCAGAAACAGTCGCAGCTACTCAAACGATAGCCATGGAGCAACCAGCAACAAGCTGTCCTCGGTTAAGAAGTTCTTGACAAGAAAAAATCAATCCTAGGTGATATATATTATGTTTATTTGTTTTTTATCAAAGTTGTTATAAAAGCAACCATAAAATTTAATAAGTAATAATCCAGTCAGTTAAAATAAAACCGTTTTCTTCCTATTGAAATCAGAAGTCTAACGTCTAAAAAGTAATTTGTTTCATCATATAAATTATTGGGATATTAAACTTTACAGCTGATGTTTATAACAACAGTGTCAATAAAAAAAAAATAAAAATAAACAAATACACTCTGTGAAAGGTGATCTATCAAAATGCAGTATTAAAAAGCTTTTTCTATGTGTGGTTTTTGTATAATTTTATTTACTACAAAGTTATTATAGAAATTCATTAAGTTGAAAAATTGCAATGATGCATCTTCCTTGCTCCTTATATATTTTGCGCTTGAAAAAAATTTTATTCCATCTGAAAATTTTTTCTACAGAAAAAAAAATAATCGTGCAATGACGTTGTCAAAAACCACGTGATAAATTTGGCCATCACGTTCCCTCTAAAAGACCCCTACAAACTTTAGTATAAATCAATCAAATTAACATTACAGTGTTTTGCTTTATATACTGCTCTACAAGATCATACCTCATCACATATATCCCTCCGACCACAAGCTCCACTTCTTCCTGAGTCTCCTTGATAAATACAGTGTGAACAACATTGTTGCTCTGGTCATCGTTGCTGCCTTTAACAAAAATAAACACAAACTCCTGCATATCAGGTTCCGCAACCATCTTCACATTGCTGTTGGGGTCGTTGATTTGCTGGAAACTATCCGGAAGATGAAGCAGAATAGTAGAATTGTAGAGTTTAGACATAATCTGAAACTTTCCTTTCATGTACTTGTACTCTTGCTGGCTGAGCAGTTTATTCGTAACCAACCCAGATTTCTCGACCAGGTTCTCTTCATCCCAGACCGGAAAGTCGTTTTCTTCTAGCAGCATCAAAAACTTGTCTATCTTTTGCAATCTACAGCGGAGGTACGATCTCATCAAAAACTTGACTCTTTCCAGTTCAGCTTCCATACACAGAATGGGAATTTTGTTCAGTTTTTTCTTTATCACAAGCTGTTCGTTGTTTCTTCTATCATCTGTGATTTCATGGGAGTTTTCGCTCTCTTGCATCATGTTCCAGTGGTCTATGTACTCTATTTGGCGTCTCAGGTTGTCTGTGACCAGGTTAAAGACTTCTTCTCTGTAAGGCAGCAGCTCAGGAGACATTCTCTCGTTTCTCCAAGCAGTTGTGAGCTCCATGTATGCTTGGATGTCGACTTGATTTTTTTCCGTTTTTGTGAGTCTTTCCGTTTCCATTGTTGGAAGGCTTGAGTATATGTTTGATACGTGTGAAATGTCGTTTCTGTCACTCATCAACGATGTGTTCGCCTCTGAAACCACGTTTGTTGTTCCGTCTATTCTTGAGCCTGTTCTGAAGCTGTTGTTCATCATATCGCTCATGGACTTGCTTGTGTTGGCATTTGATACATTGTTCAGGTTGGTTCGGGAAAAACTTGAGTTGCTGCTGTTTTCCAGATCAGCCAAAATATCGTCGATATTCATCTTCTTGGCAGTTTTGTCTTGGGGGGATGATGAATATAATCTGGGTCTTCAAAAAAACTAAACACAATAACACAATATTTTCAATAAGGAAATTTTTTTAAAATGGGTTTTTTTTTGAAAACAACTGGCGTTCATGTAAAAGTTTCGCGTTTGATGGATTCCCTATTTGAGTCTGTAAACTCCGATATACACACGTGACTATTTATAGAAAAACTCTCTTTTCTTTTAAATAAACGCAACATAAGTAACTTAGTAATAACTAAAAAGAAACATTCTTATTTTGATATTTTGCATAACCTATTAATATCATTTTTTAATGTATAGCAAAATAACAGCATTATCATCATACCACTTTTTTTTTTCTTCTATCATTACTTACTCAGTGGAAAGGGGGGATTACATAAGTACCATTTATATATACATTTTTCTTGATATTTATTACTACTATAACCGGAGATAAGCACAATAACTGACTAATTTTGGGCTAAAAAAAAAAATAGTATTTGCTACCCCCATTAGTGACACACTCGACATCCCTTTCCAGTCTTAATTTTTTTCTCTTCCCACATATATTTCGATAATCCATAACTATGTGCTAATAATCGTTTATAACGTTGTCAATGTACTCATATTAATTAATACTAAACAAGTAAAGAACTATTATTTTATCCCCAAATAACCAATAATCAAACACATATACATAACAATGTCAACCTTTTCAGATATAAAAACCGCCATAGAAGATTTCAAACAGAATAAGTTCCTTATAGTCATGGACGACGAGAGTAGAGAAAACGAAGGGGATTTGATCATCGCTGCTGAAAACCTAACTTCTCTGCAAATGGCCTTTATTGTCAGATACACAAGTGGCTACATATGTGCTCCTCTTACAAACAAAAGAGCTGATCAATTAGACCTACCTTTACTGACAGACTTCGAATACAAAGGATCCAGTGATTCTAAAGGAACCCCATATACCATCTCCGTTGATTTCAGAGAAGGCTCTACAACTGGTATTTCCGCCACTGATAGAACCCTGACTGTAAGAAAACTAGCCGATGATGTTACTGTTACCAAGCCTGAGGAATTCATCAAGCCAGGCCACATCGTTCCATTAAGAGCCCATGACAAGGGTGTGCTGGCCAGAAGAGGACACACAGAAGCCGCTGTTGATCTATGTAAACTATCTGGCCTGAAAGAAGTAGGTGTCATTGGTGAACTGGTCAAAGAAGATGACGGTGAAATGATGAGATTGAAGGAATGTCAAGACTTTGCTGCCAAATACGATATCAAAGTCATTACTGTTGAAGCCTTGGCCAAGTACATTGAAGAAAATGGTTACAACTAAACATATATGTATTTAAACATAATTATATATAACAATCATAGAAATCTCTATTTTTTCTTGGATGGTCTTTCCTTAGCTGGAACTTTTCTTTCTTGCTGACCATAAACCAACTTGTGTGGAGTCATGAATGTCTTGACAACTTCTGGAGTGACTTCAGCTCTTCTATCTTGGAACTCTTTAACAAAGACTTGTAGAGTATCGATACAATGCTTCTTCATCTCACTACTCAATAGTTCACCCTTCTTATAAGATTCTTCAATTTGGTCCAACATGGCATCGTCGTCCTTGAAGAACTTCATGTATTGGAAGGCAATATCAACATCGACATTACCACCCTTTTGTCTATGTTCTTCAAGAGTAGCTTGACCACCAGAGAAGGCAAACTTGTTGATTTTCTTTTGGATTTGCTTTGGAGTATCAGTCATGAAAATGGCAGAGTTTTCATCAGAAGCAGACATCTTGGTGTTGAAACCTTGCAAGGCTGGGAAGAACTTGGCATGCAACAAGGATGGCTTACTGTATTTTAACTTGACAGCAACATCTCTACAAACTCTGAAATATGGGTCTTGATCAATGGCACATGGAATCAAACATGGGGTCTTAGCTGGCAAGCCCAAAACATCTGGGAAAGAAGATGGGAAGGCAGTGGAGATTTGGATGGAGGCAAAGTGGAATTTACCAATGCAATCGCTGTCTTTGAAACCAAAGACGGCTTTGGCAGTTGTACCGTTGATTTGTCTGGAAGTTCTAACAACGTTTTCGTAGAATGCACCTCCCATGTATTCCAAATCAGAAAAGATAAAGGTGTTTTCTGGGTTGAAACCACATGCAATGATATCTTTACAGTTATCTTTGGAGAATTGCTTAACATTGTCAATAGTCAACTTAGGCTTGAATAAGAACTTTTCGTCATCGGTAAGCTCAACAACTAATGGACAGTCAAAGACATCTTGTAACCACTTGGTGAAGATAAACGGAATCATATGACCCAAGTGCATGGAGTCAGAAGAAGGACCTCTACCTGTATATAGGAAGAATGGTTCACCGTGTTCGTACATGTCCAAGATCTTTGTGAAGTCTCTTTCACTGAAAAAGACACCCTTTCTCAACCAGTGGTGTGGCTTATGACCTGTGACTTCTTCAAATCTTTGAAGAGTAGCTTCGGTGATTGGGGAAGTACCGAACTTGGCAATCAACTTGTCGTAATCAATACCTAATTCTTCACCATCTTCACCAACAGCACCTTCGACTTCCCATGGGGTGATGTTTTGTTCTTTTGTTTCTAAGTCAGTTTTTTCCAGCTTTTTAGCAATTTCTTCACTCATATTTTCAATTATTGGATATAGCAGATATGGTTAGAGTTTGTGGGGTGTTTCAGTGTTTTTATTATCATTGACTAATTGTCGCGACTTTTCTTGATGAGTCGATTACAATTTTTTGAAGAAAAAAAATTTTTTTTTCTTTTTTTACGGCATTTTTAAAAAAAGAACAACATTAAAGCGATAGCACAACATTGAAAATTTCAACTGTATATTATACAATAGCTTAAACGGCAAATTTCTATATGAAATCAATAATTACAAATTATTAGACACACAATTTATATAGAGATCATTGAGATGATACATTCACAACGCTCTTAGCAGTTTCGTTTAGCGCAGGAATCACAGATTCGGTGAAAGTCGAAGTGTAGTCTGCAGCAGTCAATGTTTCCTCGGATATAAGAGACCCAATGACAGTGTTGATTGTCTCCGAAACAGTACTATTTATGCTTTTCGAGACAGCCTTGGAGCTAACAATGCTGCTTTTGACTTTGGAGATTGATGATATAGCCGTGCTTATCGTATTGTTCTTGATTTTGGCAACTGATGCATTCTTCACCATTTCAGGTACTGCGACAGAGCTTATATGCTTTGAGGGTACGCTAGCAGCAACTGAGCTAGCAAGTGCCTTTACCGATTCTGTTGCACTTGCGAGCTGTGTTGTTGAAACATCCTTCGTTAACAAAGAGGTAACAGACTCAAAAATGGGCTGGTCGAATACGATTTTCTTTTTAGTAACCACACCAGTGCTGAACAATATTTTTTTGAAAAATTTGAACCATATCCATAAAACCAACTTTACAGGGCCTCTGATCAATCTTTTCCATATGACCCACGATATACACAGAATCAAAAATCCAAATGACAAGTAAACTCTTCTTTTTTCCTTTGATCCGTTCTTTTCTATAAGCTTCATAATCTTAGAAGAGTGGGTCAGCAGGGTATCCAACACATCAAATTTGTCGTTCAATTCTGTCAACATGTTTCCTTGTATGTATATTTCTTCTAAGTTCAAGTCTGTTTGTAAAACCGTTGACTTCAAAATCTGATTTGATCTGATCAAAGATGTTGTAATTTGCTTATTTTTGCTCTTGAGCTTGTCTTCAAATGCCTCGGCGGTTGCCTTTTCTGTAACGTCTCCAAACTCTTCATTATTTTCGTCTTGAGTGCTCTTTTTCAATTGTTCAAACTTTTTCAATATACTGCTTTTGGTATTTTCAGTGTTTTCAGATGCCTCCTTTAGGTTTTCTGAAATCGATTTTTGATAAGAGTCTTCCCAACACTGCAGAAAGCTATAATTTTCAATGATGAAGTCTATCTTAGTGTAAATATCATTGAACCAATCTCTTTCGTATTGTGAAAACACTCCATTTTTAGTGCTACGACCGCTATGAAGTAAATCTAAAATACGTGCTTGCTTTTCCTCAGAGAGTTCTTCGTTGCCCACAATATCCAAAACATCAACAAATGGATCAACTGGTATGGTTACCTGTATTAAGTCTTGTGACATGTTCAAATAAAAGCAGTATTGCTCTACACCATATCTGAGCATGTTGGTTGTATCAGCAATTAGTTGTTTTTGCGCTGAGGTGTAGACCTTGTTGTTGTTGTATGTGCTTAAGAAAGCTGTTAATTCATTTCGAAGCTTTTTTATATTTCTGGTTTGCCCTTCAAGAGTGTCTATATTAGTTTCCATTTTGTTGTAGCACTAAAATCTAAAATTGGGTAAATTAAATGCAAAAAATATGATTGCTGATTATGGAAAGGGTGCAAAGTGTTCGTGTTTGGGGATTTATTTTAGCAAACCTTTAAAACATTAGAAAAATTAACAGGAAGGGATTCAACACTCAACTTTTTTTTTCTTTATTTTTTTTTTTTGCTTTCTGGCTTATCCCTAATAATCCTGCAAAACTTTATAAAATTTTGCAGTAAGTCAACTTGTTTTTGATTTCAACAAAAACACATTTTCTTGTACTGAGTAACAACGTCTTTTTATTGAACCTTTAATTTCATATATTATAAAGTTAAATACTGTTTCATTTATTGAGATGAACAGCTGGCACTTTTTTACATCCTTTGATGTCATTAAGAAACGTGACCAGACGGTAATTTTTTTTTTTTGATCTTTAATCAATCCTAAAAGGGTAAAAAAAACGCGGCTAAAAAAGTTGAAAAAAAAAACACCCCCACAATTTGCCACTTATGCCAAACACACAAAGGCTCAGGGGGCCTCAAAAGAAACCTTAAAAATAAAGAAAATAAGAAAAATTCAAGGATTAGTTCTTACTGGTCGTTGGAGGCTCCTTCAGATGGGGCCGTAAGTGCACAACTTACACGGGTTCGATTCCCGACTAATCCGAATATTAAGTAATCTAAACCTCATAAGTATTTTACTTTTTGCTATTTTTTTTTATTATTTCTTATCAGTAAAATATAGTTGTTTATATTGACCTTAAGTTTTTGAAGATAAAAACAAGAAACTATTTAGTTAGCAAAGATTTACTCTCAAGTTTTTTTTTTTGGATGAAACCACACCAAGATTCTATATATGAGCCTAAAGCAGCATCATAAATCAAATAACCCTGATACAAAAAGTAATTGCAAAACCAGCAAAAAGTTTACACACTTTCTTATTCAAACTTCTTTACAAATAAGGGCCAACTGCAGTGACCAAAAACTCAACCAGATGATAAAGAAAATCTCTTTATGTGCTTGGGAAATTTGTAATAAAGAGCTTGTATACGTTGACAAGGAAAACAAAAAGCTTTTTTTTTCCAACTATTTGTTTGTAGTCTGCAACACAGACAGTAATAAAAGCATTGATAGCTATTTGTCAATAATCAAAGAGAAACACTCCCAACTTGAATTCAAGTTTGATAAAAAAATTCTGATTTACGTGGACAAGCCAAGAGACGTTCTATTGTTTCTCGTGATTGATTTTATAAACGCTGATACTGGAAAAATAAACAAACAGAAATCTTCCGGCTATAATTTATCTAGGCTCTCCACCAAGCTAATCAAAAATCACAGTACAATTATCCAGCATCAAATTGAAAAATATTGTAAGCTGTATACACAAGCTTTAGCTGAAGAGCTTCACTGACATCATTGCTCTATTGATTGAATATTCTCTTTTGTTACACTTTGCTCGTACATAAATTTTTTTTTTTGGGGGGATTTTTTTTTAGTACCACGTAAAATTTACAAAAAAAAAAAAGAAAAAAGCTTTAAAAGAACATCATAACTCAATTGATATCAAATTTAAAGGTTTGGGTCTGTTGCTATTTGCATTTTCACTAATTACTAAACCAAAAATAAAAGACCAAAAAAACACATGGCTAAGAACACAAAATCTAAAACTTCAAAAGCTGTAAAGGAGGTTTTGAATCCTTTGACCACAGAGATGGAATTCTCTGGTATGACTGGGGCCATAGCCATCTCCTTAGGGTTACCTATTATAATCGTCATTTTGAATCAAATGATTAGACCAGACTACTACATTACAGGGCTTTTTGAAAACTTTAATATAAATGAAGTTCTCTTTGGTGGTGAGATCAAATCTTTGAAGGAATATCTGTGCAACTCAAAAGAAACCTGGTGTTACTATCTGATGTGGTTTTTTGCACTAGCTGTTCTAGACGTTGGATTGCCTGGAAAAACAATGAATGGTATTCAGTTGAGGGATGGAACTTACTTATCCTATAAGATTAATGGTGTTGCCATTTCCAGTTTTTTGATTATTGTCTTAGCCTACAGATTCAAGTTAACTGGTGGTGCCATGCCTGAATTGCAGTACTTATACAACAACCATTTAGAAATTTGCATAGTTACTATCTTATTCTCTTTCTTCCTAAGTTGTATAGTTTACTTCATGTCATTTGTTCCATTGTTGTTTTCTAAGAAAAATGGCTTCAAGACCAAAGAAAAAATCTTAGCTTTGGGAGGTAATTCTAAAAACATCATTTATGACTGGTTCATAGGTAGAGAACTAAACCCTAGAGCAGGTCCATTGGATATCAAGCTATTTTGTGAGTTAAGACCTGGTATGTTGTTATGGCTTTTGATAAATCTAGCTGCCTTGCACCATGTTTGGATCAAGACAGGCACTTTAAACAATGCCTTATTATTGATCAATATTTTGCAAGGGTTCTACATCTTTGATGGTGTATTAAACGAAGAAGGATGTTTAACAATGATGGATATTACAACTGATGGATTTGGATTTATGCTAGCATTTGGTGATTTATCTTTGGTTCCATTTACATATTGTCTACAAGCAAGATACTTGAGTTGCAATGTCATTGATTTAGAAAACTGGCAATTAGGCTTAATAACTTTTGTAATGATTTTAGGATACTACATCTTCCACTCTTCTAACCAACAAAAGTCTGACTTCAGACAAGGCAAGTTACCACACATGAAGAGTATTCAAACTCAAAGAGCTACCAAGCTATTGTGTGATGGATGGTGGGCTAAATCTCAACACATCAACTACTTTGGTGACTGGTTAATTTCCTTGTCTTGGTGTTTGACCACTTGGAATACCAACGCTTTGACTTACTACTACTCATTGTACTTTGCTACCTTACTGTTACATAGACAACAAAGAGATGAACACAAGTGTAGAGAAAAGTATGGTAAGTCTTGGGAAGAATACGAAAAGCAAGTACCTTATAAAATCATCCCATATGTTTATTAGATTAGTATAGAATACAAATTTATATATTAACTAGAACTAACAAATGAATTTTTTAGAAAAAAAAAAAAGTATATTCATGTTTCTATATGTCTTCCAAATATTAATTACTCTTGAATTTCTTTTGAATGAGATTCAATCAAATCAGTTTGATATTTCAGTAATGATTCTAAAAAGTGCTTTTTGAATTCGTTCGAGACAGCAGACTTTGATTCTTCTGGCAAAGAAGAGGTGTCAAGTTTAATTAAAAACTCGTCCTCATCATGCATAAATTCAGGTACAGTGACGCTGAAAACTTGAGGTTCTTCACCTTCTTCTTTTGATATGACATGGCCTTTGAATTTCAGTTTCAAGTCAAAATAACAAATAACTTTACCCTTTCTTTGGGACACATTAGAATCACCACTTATTTGATCCAGTTCTATGATTTCAACTTTGAAGTCTTCGTGGCCAAATTCCAGAGGAATGAATTTGTCTTCAAAGTATGTCTTACTCCAGCTTAGAGTATTCTTTTCTACCCAATGCCAGTTCTTTGGATTAACTACTACCATTTCAATGTTGTTTTATTAAAGCTTCAGCTAGGTGATAGTATATACAATTTTATGATTATTATGTATGGGACCAATCTTCACTTTTTTCAAAACATAAATTCATCCAACTCCATTTACCGTGCTCATATATATGATGATAATGTTTCTAGAAAAAAAAAAAATTAATCCTTGAACTTATCCATCTTCAAATTTTTTTTTTATAACACGCATGACCATATCATCACGTGGAATAGCTAAAACCCCTCAGGAACACCTTTAGCCGGTTCTGTATCAGTACCCACATATGTACCGTTGTCTTCAGTTAGTGCAATCCACTTAATGGATTGGTCATGGTTGACTAAGTTCGTCAATCTCTTGAAAACGTCCAAATCAGAGTATGAGATGTTCAATTTCGGATCAATATACTTTACCTTTTCATTGTATTTTATGTAACAGTTCTTCTTTATGTTGGTTGTGTTTGTGTCTGCGACGTTTTTATAGAACAATGAAGGCTCAAGCATATATCTTAGCTGTATCTGTTGATCAACCTCAATGTTTTCGTCTTTGTTGATATTAACGACTTTGGAGAAATTTCCGTATTCTCCAAACTTTCTAAAATTGCTCATGGTTTGCTGGATCTCACGTTTTGAAAAGCTGAACGACCCACTGGTTTTCATTTCAGCTTCTGTTTGATCCTTTTTGTTGTATTGTAAATGTACCAGTCTTTCCATTTTGTCCTGATCTTTCGGAACTATATTAAAGTTGTACATTGTTTGTAGATCTTTTGAGCTTGGCTTCTCATAAGAGTTGAAGTTATACAGAGTGAACATGTTTCTTACCTTTTTGTTAACAGGCCCTAGGTAAACCGGTTCCTTCATATCCTCGGTTTCTTCAATTTTTGCATCAGAGACCTCTAAATAAGGCAAGCTTTCCCTAATCTTTTCAAATTCTTGGTTTCTGTGGTCCAAGTACTTTTTCTTCAGCGATTTGCTCAAAAACTTTGTTTCGTCATCCAATTCCTGCTTTTTCAAAATTTCGTAATCACCAGGAGATAAAAAGATAATGTCTGAAGAAAACCGTAGCACCTTTTCTTGGTCTTTAAATTTAGTTTTATACTTCTTCTGTTGTTCTTCTATAAGTCTTTTTTCAAATATTTCTATTTCTCTGAAACGCTGCAATGATTCTGTATTCAGCTTTTCAGTTTCTTTGGCATTTGCAAGTCTTTCTTCTTGTGTAAGCAAAACTTCTACAGCCTTTTCAGGCTTTCCAATATTTCTTTTCTTTCTATTTATTTCTTCGTTCTTTAGATTTTCATACGTTTTTAGTCTATTCGATCTGGCTGATGATCTTGAGCTTTGTCTTCTAGTATCTGTATCCAAAAAATCAGTTGCATTAAACAGTTCCTTATCACTTCTTTTTCGTTTGACCCCTGATGCTTTGGAAGTATTTCTTTTAATCAAAACTGGGATTTGCTTGTTTCTTTTTGCTAATCGTTTTTTCATCTTTGATTGATTTAGTTTGCTTTCGCTTTCTTCGTCTAAATCACTCTCCTCTTCAGAGGAAGAATCACTTGCACTAAAAGCATCATCATCACTGTTGTTGCTGTTTTCATCCACTTCCATATCGGCATCATCTTCTCTTTCTTGGAAAACCAAGTCCATCAACCCGTCATCATTGTTGTTTCGATTAATACTAGAGTCTTGATTAAGAAGCTCCTTTTCCTCACTGATAAGCTTGAGAAGGTTGTTCCCCCTGTTGCTTCTTCGAGATCTTTCACTAGGCATTCAGATTAATAGGAGTGAAGAGTTCAGGTGTTCAAATGATTTTCTCTTTGGTGTGTTTGGTTTTGTTTAGAAAATAACAATCACCTTTATGATAGAAACAAAAAAAAAATTTTTTTTTCTTTTTACCCAGATTTCAGCTCCATCGTTTAAAATTTCGTGTTCTTGGAACTCCCCCCTTCACAAAAATATATTATCCTTAAAGAAACCAACTCAATACTAACTGCAAAAAATGTTTCAAAAGCGTTTGAATTTAGCAGCTATAAAACGTCTAGTACACGTTAACCCAAATATAGGATTTAACCCAAATACTGTATCAAAAGCTGTTGCCAGCGAGGGATCTTCATTCTCTTCTGAAGAGCAATCCCATTTTGCTAACCTAGCTCCAACATGGTGGGATCCTTCTGGTAACCAAAGAATACTGCATTTGATGAACACCAAAAGAATAGAATTTATTAAGGACACCATAACTAAGAATTTTGTAAAGGAAAAAAGCAGCCAGGTCAAAGAAGATGAGATCTACATTCCAAAATTCAACAAGGAACTATTGCCTGATTATATCAAAATTCAAGTCGATAACATGGAGGGTGCTTACCTAAATGACTTATTCAAGAATGGTGTCAAGGACTGGAAAGTCCTAGACATGGGCTGTGGTGGTGGTTTGCTTACCGAATCATTGTCCAGACTGGATGTATTCAAACAAGTCAAGGGTTACGATATGACTGAAGAATGCATTCAAGTGGCCACTCAACATGCCAAAAGCGACTTGGCCTTAAGCAAGAACATGGAAAATGGAAGCCTTAAGTATGAAATCAAGGATCTGTTCAAAGAAACCTCTGCAGAGGAAAAGTTTGACATAGTTTGCTGCTTTGAAATGCTGGAACATGTCGATGAACCTTTCAAAATGCTAGATTGCTTGAAGGATAGACTGAACACTGGTGGTGTTTTGGTTTTGAGTACCATCAACAAAGAATTAGTATCTTTATTGACAACTATTGTTGCCGCTGAACATGTTTTAAATCTAGTACCAAAGGGTACTCATACTTTTGAGAAATACATAAATTGTTCAGACATAGAAAATTGGGCATTTAGAAATAAGATGGAAGTTATAGAAGCAAAAGGTGTTATGTTCAATCCCATCAAAGACGAATGGGAACTACACTCTAAAAAAGACATAGGAAATTATTTCATCTCATTGAAAAAACTGTAAACAAAGACTTGTATATATCGCTGAGAATCTTCTATTTAATAATGCTAAGATTAAGTTTTGTTTAATAAAATTGTAGACATAAAGGTATAATTGTGTAGCGCTTTGGAAAGCAAAAAATAAAAAAAATAAAAGGCGACAAATAAGTCGTCACAGACAGGATTCGAACCTGCGCGGCCAAAGACCATTGCCTTAGCAGGGCAACCCGTTAACCACTCCGGCACTGTGACTTATAAGTCAACCAGTTGTGAGTGTAATTTTAAAATTCAATACAAAGAAAGCGTATATCTAAGTTGTTTTTAACAAGTTACTGCATGATAATCATAGATAAGTGAAGAATTAATATGCATGTGATATAATCAAGTAAGTTGTTCAACTCTTGCATATAGCTTTGACTCTTTTAAAGTAAGTTTGATATGCTAAATTTGTGTTTAAAAAAAATTTGTATTTTTTGGAAGAAGTCATGTTTTAACTTACATTTATTATGTAGGTACAACAATTGAGATAAGCAAACTACAAGCAATGAAAAAAACAAATTGAACAAATATTGTATATATTAGATGCAAAACTCAAAATCTCTAAGCCACAACATCATTTCCTTCTTCAGCAACAGGAGCAGCTTCGTTTTCCAAGAAGTCAGGTTCAATTTGAGCGTCGTTTGCGTCAAGCACACCCAAGTTTTCTAGGTATGAACCGGATCCGGCATTCATCAAGGTACCTTCGTTATCGTTTTCTTGCATCAAAAAGTCAAGTTCCTCATTTAGTTCATCCTCATCGATATCGTTTTGCCCATTACCCATGTTCAAAATCTCATTTATTTCATCCGTTTGCTCCATCATGTCATCCAACTCGTCCTTCAAGTCGTATATGGAGTCAGCATTGAAGATTTTGCTGTTTGCTTTATTGAACTGCTTAAACTGTTTAACTTGTTGCTGCATGTTTGTAATAATGCTCAAATTGGTTTTAACATTAATGTTGCTCAACTTTTGTTGCTGGATGTTCATCAAGGAGTTCTCGTACTGCATCAGTTGATTTGAAAGAGTTCCTTTTTGTTTGAGCAGGTTCAATAGCTTCTTTTTCAGAAATGCGTTCTTCTGGTTTTGTTTATACTGTTTGGTATTTACTGCTATCTGCTGCTCAACATTATGCAGTTTGAGATTCAGATCTTTTATTGTGTTGTTGATCGATGTTTCACTGCTGTCAAAGACTTTATCGTCTAGATCAGCATTTGAGTTGTTTGAGCTTCTGTTACCAAAGAGTCTGTTCATTAGGTTAATTTTTAAAATAAAAAGAAGTTGTTGTAGTGTGGTCTGGTGGATGTTGACATGTGTGTTAATATGTATTTATGCGCATGTTGTTCTTTATCAATGGTCAAAAATGCTATCATCCTGATTATATTTTCACCTAGGAAGGGGAAAAAAAAAGAGAACCACATTCCATGCACGTGATTGAAAAAAAGATACACTAAAGCATATCAATTGCAAGATGGCCTTTCATCAGCTGTAGCACTTTGCAGAAGAGTTGCACACAAAATGAATTGCTTTTGCAGAAGCCAATGATAGCCACAAAATTTATTCATTAATTACGCGTATTGACATGATGTAAAAGAAAGAATCCCAACGGTTGATACACCATTTGCAAAAAAAAAAAAAAGACTCTCCCATATGCTTAAGAAGTAATAAATGTGTACCCCAGATTTCATATGGCAGTCACACAGTGGTGTATAACAGTAATTATTTCCCAAAAAAACAATAGAACTGATGATAATTCTCTTTCAATGACTTGCATGAGGGAATTGCAAATATTGTGACTGACATTCCCCAAACTAAAATTAAATGGGGGGATTATTTGTTAACCTACTTTATAAAAAGGAATTGCAGCAAATGACAAATATTTTATTTTCACATGGGAGGGTGATGTTGGTGTTTTATTTCCTTTTTAGGCCTAATCTCATACAAAAAAAAAAGACTGTTTCCAGAAAAACATGATGATATACTTGTGTTTCCCCTCCACACATCTAAACAAAGAAGCAAAAAACTGTAGCCTTTTGGAAACAAGGCCTTTTTTTTTTTGTCCTAATCATTTTTACTTAAGTTATATAAAGGCATCGTTCATTATCACTTACAGCTCCTATTTTAATCTTATTCAGCAATTAAGAATAAGACATTAATAAATATAAACCAAAAACTTATTAGTTAGTTACTTTCAACACCTTTTCCAACACATATATTTCACTTTTTGTAAAAGTAAATAGTTATAGCATTAACACAACACACAACTATCTTTAATTATACCCATTTACCCTTGTTTTTTTTTTATAAAAGGAAAATCTCAATATGGACGAAGCTAGTATAATGGATTCACTTTCCGACAATAAAGGAAACGTTGTTGACCTAAGTAACATTCACATTAACGATAAATATCCAAAAGAACAAACAGCCATTCAATCCAACTACATCCATGCCAACGATGACGAAGACGATTCATCTGTGATGATCACCTTTGACACATACTCAATGTCCAACTTCGTTGTATTTTTGACCTTTGTGGCATCCATTTCCGGGTTCATGTTTGGTTATGATACTGGTTATATCTCAACCGCTTTGATTTCCATGAAGACTGATTTGTCCAACAAGGAACTTACATACGGCGACAAGGAGTTGATTACTTCTGCTACTTCTTTAGGTGCTTTGATTACCGCCTTATTTGCAGGTACTGCTGCTGACCTTTATGGAAGAAAGAACACAATTATGTTCTCAAATCTGTTGTTTTTGGCTGGTGCTATTTTGCAAGTGTGCTCCCATACCATTTGGCAAATGATCATAGGTAGATTTGTCATGGGTTTTGGTGTAGGTATTGGTTCTTTAATTTCTCCTTTATTCATTTCTGAAATTGCACCAAAAAACGTCAGAGGTAGACTAACCGTTATCAACTCTTTGTGGTTAACCGGTGGTCAATTAATTGCATACGCCATTGGTGCTGGTATCCAACACATCAACAACAGTTGGAGAATCATGGTTGGTTTATCCATGGTTCCAGCTGTTATCCAATTGACCATGTTTATCAAGCTTCCAGATACCCCAAGATACTACTGTATGAAGAATGATACAGAAGCTGCCAAGAAGGTTTTGAAAAAATCTTACGTTAATGCCACTGATGAGGTCATTGACCTGAAGATCAAGAACTTGATTGAATTAAACAACTCCATCCACGGCAAGACTGTATGGCACAAAATTTTCAATACTGTCAAAGAATTGCACACCGTTCCTTCTAACTTCAGAGCCTTGATCATTGCTTGTGCTTTGCAAGGTATTCAACAATTCACTGGTTGGAATGCTTTGATGTACTTCTCTGGTACCATTTTTGAATCCGTTGGTATCAAGAACTCAGCTGCTGTTTCCATCATCATTGCCGGTACTAATTTCATATTCACATCTGTTGCATTCATTGTAATTGACAAAGTTGGTAGAAGATTAATTTTATTAATTGGTTTACCATTGATGGCCGTATTTTTGACCGTTTGTGCCATAGCCTTCCACTACATTGACCTAAAGTTCGAAGGAAACAATATCGTTGCCGGAAACGGTGGTTTCTCTGCTCCAGGTATCATTGTTATCATATCCATGATTGGATTCGCTGCTTCATATGCCGTTGGTATTGGTACAGTTCCATGGCAACAATCTGAATTGTTCCCTCAAAACGTCAGAGGTGTTGGTACCTCTCTATCCACCGCTACTAACTGGTCTGGTTCTTTGGTTATTTCCTCTTGTTTCTTAACAATGTTGAGAAATATTTCTCCACCTGGAACCTTTGCTTTGTTTGCTGCTTTATCGGTAGTCTCATTCGTATTTGTTTACTACTGTTACCCAGAACTAAGTAACCTAGAGTTAGAAGAAGTACAACTGGTTTTGACTGATGGATTCAAGATCAAACAATCCCAAGAATTGGCCAAGCAGAGAAAGTCGGAACACATTAAGCAAAAGAAGCTATTACAAATGATGGAATTCAACAACACTCAACTAGACCAAATTGATACTGGGTTATTAGAAGAAAGCAGCGAATCTGCCAGCATTTCCAAGAAGCTGATTGAAAAGAAGAAAAACAACAACGCCCATTTGACCACTGCTGATGACGAGTACAGATCTCAGCAACAAGCCTTGGGTAACACCACAAACAACATAACAGCCGGAACTGGTGAAAGAAGCGGTGAAAGAGACGAGGAAAACTTTGGCTCCTCTGAATACAGAGTAAGCACATACCAAGGTGAAACAATCTTGTCGGATGCTGAAGACGATTAGTCTGTTATATAATGTAAAATACACCTAGAATTCTTAGTTTATTCTCAATGAAAATGATGCCTTTTTTTTAAATTGTTAACAGTAATCATGATTGCTGTTCGCTACTTTTCCTTCATTAAATCCGAAAAAAGACTATGTGAGGTTTTTTTCTTATTCTTTGAATATGTCAAAATGCAGTGCACACACACGTAAATTATATTTTAAACCTTTTTTTTTTACCTTTCTCTGTTTCAAAAGGCGTTCACTGATTGCAATATCAAACACCATACAAACCGAAGACAACATGAGCATGATAAGAAACGTTTTTGGACAGAAGTTCGGAATAACAGTCTTTACCAACAAGGCTGTGAAGTCCAGATCTCCTCTCTACCAATTACTGACCACTAAGTTTAACAACCCATCAAAAAAAGAAGATGAAGAAGTGCCTATCCAAATAAATACCCATTTCCCTACCCCGGAAGAATGGTCCTACATACGAGGCGACTGTAACAGATCCTTGAACGTCTTCAAGGACGATGATGCATACGGAATCAGTGACATCATCAAGAAAGAAGACGAGCTTAAGAAAAACATGGGGAAGTCTCAATTGCCAGCCGAACTGAAAAAGGAGGGATCAGTTTACTCATGGGATGGTGAGCTCTGGGTTGACTGGGAAAACAAGAAGTACGGTGTTTACAAGTATAACCCTGAAGACAAAGATTTATAGTTTATATATATCCGCAAATGTCCACTGACTTTCAAAAGTCAATTCTCTTGACAACATAGTTTTGGGCCAATATCTGGAAGTTCAAGATAATCAATTGCTCAATCCACTCGCTGACCCACTTGCTTGGATCGATTTCCTTTTCTTGGAACTTCTTATAGTTCAAAACCCACTGGATCCACTTGTTAGGGATGGATTGGGATCTTTGGATGATTTCAATGTTGTTGGTTATGTCCTTTAGAACAAAGACCAGTGAAAAGTTTCCTTCCTTCGTTGGATCAACAACAGATTCTGCCTCTTTCGCATCGCTGCCTTCTTGTAGAGGTACTGTAACGCCAACCACAGATATAAATATTTTGCTTTGTTTGGATGGGGCATCTCCTTCGGTGGATGCCTTGTATCTGTTGACGGTATCTTCCAAGTTGGCCAAACATAGCTTTTCTGCATCGTTTACTTTGCCTTCAAAGAAATTTTGGCTTTCAGAAAGTTCGCCCAAGATCTCCTTTATGTGGACTTCAACGCCATCCTGGACTTGGTCCGACAAGATGTTGTAGAATGTTGATCTACATAGCTTGTCAAACTTCCAGTTGGGTATATCGTGCTGCAAGAAAATCATCAAGTCCTCCTCCTCTTCCTCATCGTCATCTACAAAGTCAGGCACATGCTCCTCAATTTTGTGCATGGTTTGGCTCAACAAATCTTTGAATCCTTTTTGTATGTCATTTAATTCAGGCTTGCTCATTGAGCCTAGGTTCTTCTGCAAAGTGGATTTGGTTTGGTTAATTAGAGAGTCGACATCGCCAAGTTTCCCGCTTGTTGCATTGGAAAACCAGGATGTAAACGATGAGAATGGTGCTGGACCTTCCTCCTCAACAACTTCCTCCTTGGCTGATTCAACGGAAGGGGCACTGTCTTCGGACTTGTTGGCGGCAGGAGTTTCGATGTACTCAACACTCTCCTTTGCAATCTTGGCAGAGTCTGGTTCTTCCGAGGTGGCTGTTTTTTTATGTTCTTCTAACTCATCTAAGAAATCTAGTACATTTGCATTGTCTTTCTTGACAGCTGGTTTCTTCTTGTTCAAAGATACCTTGCTTGAGGTCTTTTTAGTAGATTTTTGTGGAAGATTGTCTAAAAAATCCATAACATCTTTTTCTTTATCATCCATTTTGTATGAATTCTGTTTGGTTTAATTGGTTTTTTTTATTGGTGTTTGATATTTTGAAGGTTAGAAGTGTACACAAGATAAAGCAGAATCTATGTTTAGAGTAAAGGGCAACAAAAAAAACAAAATTTTGATAAAAAATATGTATATTGGTAGCATGTACACAGCACGTGATGTACACTATTATGTCCGATTTTAGCACAAATTTCTTTTTTTTTCATTTTTTAATTTTCTCGGTTTTCTTTCTTTTTTCTCCAAAATCTCCTAATTAGGAAATTATGGCAATATTTCTATTGGTTTGGCCAACAGCAACAAAAAAATCAAAAGTTAAGATAACTATTGAAATTTTCTCTCTGCAACTTAATAGGAGGAACAGATACTATTAAAAGAGTCAACTTCGATATTAAGAGAAAATATATAAGAATAAAAACCCGTAGATACATAAAATACACCACAATGCCATCCAAAAATAGTATTAACAGACCAAAACAATTAGCCAACAACTCCAAGAGACTCCAAAGAGCTCACAAACAAGCTGCCTTCAGAAAGGAATATGGATTGAACTCTAAGAACTCTGCCGTTAGAGGTGCTAGAGCCAGAGTTGATTACTCCACCCAACTAGAAATATACAAGAACGAATACAAGCCCCTGGAAGTTCACCACGGTAGACTAACCAACCTTTTGAGTAGTAAGTCTTTATCCACCAAGAGAGCCCAAAAGATCTCCAGAAACATAAAATATATTGAAAAGAGAAAATACTTGAAAGAACAGTTGAAGCTTGAAAAGAACAACGGTAACCCTAACATCAGCACCTTCTCCACCGATATCAGTGTTTTGCCATCCACCAAGGTCAAGGATAACACTTTGAAGCCAGTCGAAGCTGTTAAAAGTTATATTAATGAGGTCATCTCCCAAAATAAGCAACAATCTTTTAATTCCGGATTCATTGGTACTCAAGGTACTTTATTAGGTAAGGCTACTTTTTAAAACAAGCAAGAACATAAACACAAGCGTGTTTTTTTTTAATCCAAAATATATAATGGTTTTGACAATCAAAATCTAATTTTGCTTATTCAGTTAAAATACCCATTTTTTTCAAGTTGTCGTTGACTTTTTGTTTTAGAGTATCAATGACCTTCTTTTGATCCTCAGCATTGAAAATGGCAGTACCTGCAACAATGACATTGGCACCTGCCTCGGCGGCAGCATCTATAGTGTTTAAACCTAAACCACCATCCACTTGAACGTCAAGAGAGGTGAATTTGTCTCTGATATACTTGACCTTAGGCATCATTTCCGGCATGAAGGACTGACCACCAAAGCCAGGTTCAACGGTCATGACCAAGACCATATCAACAAGCTCACCTAAGCTGTCAACGACTTCGGCCGGAGTGTTTGGCTTCAAAGCAACACCAACCTTCATTCCATGTTCTCTGATCTTTTTGATCAGGGCTAGTGGGTCTTTGGTGGACTCGTAGTGGAAGGTGAACTGGTCAACCTTGATATTACCAAGTTCCTCAACCCACTGTTCAGGGTTGGAAACCATCATGTGACAGTCAAAGTACACACCTTGGTCCTTAGGAATCAGTTTTCTTAGAGATTGGATAACAGGGAATCCTAAAGATATGTTTGGCACGAAGTGGCCGTCCATCACATCCAGATGCAACCAATCAGCACCACAGGAGTGCGCGTGCTGACATTGGGAGCCTAGTTGAGTGAAGTCACAGGCTAAGATAGAAGGAGCAATATGAGCTTTAACCATTTGTTTATTGTATGGTATTTGCTGTATACTTTTCTCTACTCTGGAAAAAAAAAAAAAATTGAAACTATTCTAAATGTACGTAAATTTGTACTTTAAACCAAACGGGAAAGCAACAAAAAAACACCAAGTGAAAAGCCTTACGAGCGGAAGCCATTCCTCCGACGACAAATACGTTGATAAAAGTGTGAGTTATAACAGGATTTTAATTGAAACTATATAACTAGAAGCATAACAGCTATTCCAACTTTTGGATGTCTTTTTTTACAATGTTTCTTAGGTTTGCAGTGTTCCAGAATGTCCCGTAAGACCAGGTCAAATCTCTTGCGCCTTCTTGGTAGCCATTGTACTTGTTGTATTGCTCAGACATATTTCCTTGGTCGGAGACGTGTTTTCTTACTTGGTCCAAAAACGAGTCGGCATAGTTCATCAACGTTTGCAAAGTATCCTTGTACATCTTTGATCCATACGGAATGGTCAACTTGTACTTCGCGTCGATGTTTCTCAAGGACAAAACCGAAGGGAAATCAAAGATACCATTCCAGAAAGAGTCGTCCATCTGGCCAATGGACACGTCTATCTGCAAGTCCATCTTGTTCTTCAGGTGCAAGTTGATGTATCCGTATAGGAACTGTGCGCCTGTGGTTGTGGCTAAAAACCAGGGGTTGCCCTCAGACACGCCGTTTCCATTGTAAACATCCTCAGGATATCTGCCTAACGAAACCCCCATGTTCAGAACACTCAAAGCATGGTTTATTGGATACAAAACCTGCATGCTCTTGCTTAGCCCGTCAAGACTGTTCAAAATCAAGGTGTTGTTGTAGCTGAAAGGCATCGTGTTGTTAAGAGTATCAGTGACTGCGTCATGGGTCAAAGCAGAAGCAATCAAGGTGGATATGTCCAACCCAGATCTTTTGTATTTGTATTGTGGATTTTCAATGATGTGATTAGATAACTTGTCCACAAAACCGGCTTCATTCTCAATGAAGTTAAGAATCTGCGTGTATGTCGTGCTTAGAGTGGTTATGAATGAATTAACAGACTGTCCTGATGGGCATTGCCAATCCAAGTGATGATTCAAAAACTCCATGCCTAGTCTCATTGCATTGAGCTGTACCATTGATGTGAAGAAATGGTCTCCGTCTAATTCCTCCCATAAATCGAAAGAGGATCTTTGCCAATTGTCAACAACAAACTGCAAGTCGTAGTAAACAATCTTCTCAAACAAATCTTTCTCAGTGTCAAAGACTAAAGAAGTTCTGTTTAACAAGGTTGGCTCCAAAAAGGGATATACATCCTGTAAAGAGTATCCGTACTTGTGGAGGCTATTCAAAAAGTGTATCATGGTACTTGCTCTTAAAGCCGGGCCGTCGTTTTGTGGTCTCCCCCAGCTGCCCATGAATGCTGAGCCGTCAACATTCCACTTAGGCTCTCCCAAGCCCAGCTTCAAAATTTCTCCAGAAAGATTTTCTGTTCTTTGGGTTTCATAGGTTTTGTTCATGTACTTCAAAATAGTGCCAAATAGCCTAACATCCACACAGGAAAACTGCAAGGGGACAAACTTGGTGATTGCCTTCTCCTCGCCGATCTGGGTAGCCAAAACATTGACTATGGTGTTCATGGTAATAGCTGTGTCCCTTGTCCAGTCGTAAAAGTAGTTTGGATTCATCTGTGAAGGAGATGCCAAGACTGTTCCCTCAACAATGCCAGTGTCTTTGTAGACTGTGGTGAGGTTGTTCAAGTTGTCGTCTGCAATGTTGTTTTTGATGTTTTGTAAAGATAGAGCAAATTCTTCATCAACCCACTTTTCAAAGTTGTTTCTGTCGATATTTTGGGAGATTATCTTTGGCTTTACTTTGAAGTACTTGCCGAACTGAAATGCGATGTTTCTTTCAAAGGTCGGGTCTAAAGAGTTTGTGTTTGGGAATGATTGCTTGATTTCTGGAATTGTATTGGCAGAAGACATGATAATGTCAATATTGACGCCTTCTTGAGGAGCATCGTAAAATAAGTCCTGGTGATGGTTTTGGTAGTACACCTGCTTGAAAAAAGCAAATGACTTTTCTGATAATCCTAGATTCAGTGAAGTAACGAGGAATATGGATATGGCTGAGGCTAATAAAACAAACTTCAACCTTCTAAAAGTAAGTCTTTGTAGTGTATGTATTGGTTTGGTGAAACCATTTTCTATTTCTTTTGAACTCATTGGCTGTGTTTTTGGCAATGATGTGTTTTTTATTATTAATGATTTTTTTCTTTTGTACTGTTGGTTAGTTCTTACATAATTATTTTTATAATAAAAACCTTCAGAAAATTAAATCTAAATTGTAGATCAAAGGTAAACATTGTCCAATTATTTTCAAAACTCAGCTATAATCATCACTCAATTAATATTCTTTTGTAAATGATTAACATTCTGTATATCATTTTCAATTCTATAGATGGGTTTAATTTTTGTCCTTTTACTTTTTTTAGACCCCCTAGTGATAAGAAAAAAGAGTGGAAATGCTTCTATTCTACGTATTTTTTTGGAATATTAGAACTCCCCAATTAAACCACAATCAATTTAAAAAAAAAAATCCCCCTCAAGGAAAAAAAAGAAGCCAAAGATTATATCTATTTACATGGAAGCTGGTCATTATTTATTATGTATTTGTATATATATTAAGCTGAAAATCTCTTTGCTATCACAATTAGATAAATCTGCTTCTTGGGTCTAGTTCAACATCCATTTCAGCAGGGTTTTCGTTGGTTATTTGGTTAGCTCCGTTGACAATCTGCTCATCAGCATCTAAGGCCTGTTCAGCAACGATGTTGTTGCTTTTGCAACATGGAGCGGACTTAACGTTGGTTAGTTCACTGTCGGAATCGCTGATGTTTTTGCTGTGGGTACCACAAGTGCAGACACCAAGGTTGGTGAATTTGCAGTTGTGAAGAACTTCTAGTCTTCTGTTTCTCAATACTACAATCTTAACTCTGTTGAATAATACTTCAAATAGAGCTATACCCAATACTATGGCAAAGATGTAGGTTAGGATGTAAGTCATGGCAACCAACATAAGCATGTATGCCAATAAGGTTGACCAGAAGACCAATACGGTTCTGGTGACGTCCTTGAAGAAGTCCTTGCCGTTTGGGAAGAAGATTTCACCAACAAAGGATCTGCCTCTCTTCTCACTCAATAATCTTTCTTCTTCAGTGCTGGCATCATTTTTAGGACCCCATAAAAGCTCCAAGTACCACAGAGTAAAACCTGTTAGCTTGTAGACAAAGGTGGCTACGATGATCAATAGGAAGATCCCGAATAGCTGGCCTCTATTTTGAGCTTTCAAGTCTCTGAATACGACAGGGTAGGCTAGCCATTTTGGTGTAAGGTAAGTGTTCATGTGCATTTTTTTCATAGTGTGTGTAGCAGTAGAGTTTGAGGACGAAGTCATCCCCATCATTTTAGATTGCATTTTGAATTGTGGTGTTTGGGTTTGGTTTGTTTTAGTATTTTATATTACAGATCGATATCAACTATTTCTTACTGTTGAGTTGGTATTCTTTAACCTTATATATATAAGGTTTCTAATGTCTTATTCAAAGAACGCAATTATAAAAAAGACTGAAAACATAAACAATGAGAGTATATATTGTGATAAGACTATTTGTTCTCATGGTTTGTGTATGTGCTGACTATTTTTTCTCTCATTTCCTAAAAAAAAAAAAAATACTCTGAGTGAATAACACGAAAATCAGCCGCACTATGAGTTAATTCTTTTTCTTTTTGTTTGGATAATTGTTTACGGGTGCAAATAGTAATGTGCTAAACCCGAATGGGTTTTGGCGATGAGCTTCTCTGCTCACCAAACATCTCCCAGCAGCTTTAACCTCATGGCTGAAGTAGCGGATTTATGTCTCATTTCAGCAACTGCTTTGAGCAATATTCCACTCATCATCTTTATTCTCATGGTATCCGGAACAACTTCCAGCAGCTCCCTAATGGGTGTTGAGGCACTGAAGAACTTGTTCAGCAGTTTGATGAAGAGTACATCGTTATCCTTGTAATTTTTGAGCACCCTTGGCAAAAAACTTGCGTCTTTTGATATTTCTTGTCCTAAGGTTTCAAAATCATTCATCTGTATGTAATACTCAATATCAACAGTCATACCAAATATCAGGTTGACATAAAGATTGTCCTTAAATCTCTTGTTAAACCTTGCTTCAACCAAATCCAATTCTTTATTAAACTTTGTTAAAATATCATTTTTAAGTGCACTCCCAATTGCATCTGTTTTTATCAAATCATCCAAATGTTTTTTTAAACGGACTTTATTTTCAATGTTGAAATCCTCTTTGTACTTCAACAACGATAAAATGTATTTGTCATGGACTGCTGTATCGTTTATAAAATAGTTCTCAACCTTAACTGTATAATACTCTATAAAAACATCAACCATATCATCACCAAGAGTGTCTATATCCTTTATATTATCCAGTAGCGTGTGCTTTACCTGTTCATTCTTTAAGCTGTTTAATATGGTCTTGATGTATTTATTGTCCTTTGTTATGACACTAGTAGCTTTTCTTATTAAAACACCATTTACTTCTTTCACATTGTTGCAAACTTCAACAAAGGCTTCTATAAACAAACCAAAATCTTCTATTTTGGTGTAGCTTTCTACCATACTCTCATGCAACCTCGTGTAGAGTCTATTCTGCATTAGAATCGACCAACAAGCTGTGTAGTTCTGTTGATGGCTGTATAAAGCATATAAAATATAATCCGATTTTATATTCTCATATTTTGCAGTTAAATCATCAGCAAATGATTTCATAGTCAACGTATTTCATCATAGCCAAAACATCATCAATGTCTTTGTTACTTGTCAACAGCTGAACTAACTCAAACGTTATTGTTTTTTTAACATGAAAAAAATCGCTTATTTTGCTGTTCATATCTGCGTCTTGCAGCTTTGTAAGAAGCGCTTTTAGCATTTGTAACTTATCTTCAATTTTGTTCTCCAGCTTCAGTAGCTTCAGCTTATTTACCGTTTTTACCAATCCGTTGTGGATCCAAATCTCTCCAAAGACTTCAAATCCCAGTAAATAAAATAATAGCTTCATGTCAATCTTATTATCTGTGGCCATTGTTACCCATAGCTGGATCATGTCATTGTTTATTGATTCGCTATGGAAAATCAACAAAAACAGTTTATAATAACAAACATATTGTATTTCAATCTCTAAGAGGTCATTGGCTGGGCCTTTTTTCAATTCTTCATAAACCAAATCACACAGATCAATACTTTCGTAGTTAAAGGTGCTCAACACTGAACTCAGCTTTTTTGGTAGGATCACATTTAAGGATTCATTAACAATAACCTGCTTGCTTTTTAATAAAAAGTTATTCACAAGCAGCAGCTTTTCGTGCTCTCTCTGCACATCTACTGTAAGTTGATTGTGTGAAATGTTTTCGTATATGTCAACCTTTTTGTATTTATCTTCAAACATTTTGAGATACTCACTTCCTCCTTCAAGTTGTTCCATGTCTTTCCAATTTAGTGAAAAGTTGTTATCAATGTTGATAATATTTGTGGTGGGTGTCGATAAATCTTCTGACATTTCTAATGACAATAAATTTACAACTTTATTGGTATTTTCAAGCACAATAAAAGCATTGTAACCTATAACTTTTATCTCATTAATGTTTTCTTCAAAATCTATTACTTCTGTCGCTTTAGCCTCTCCATGCTTGATAAAGAATAATTTAGAAGATTGTTCATATTTGGCCAAGGCTATAGACAGAGACAAAGACTCTTGTCTGATTAATTGAAATTCACAATCATTGTTATTTACATCAACATCTATCAATCGATGGCTTTTCATTTTGCCCAGTGTCAGTTCCAGGCACATTATCCTATTATCATTGCTGACCATTAACATTTCGTATTTCTGTGTGCCAACTTTTTTTGCAGCACCCATTTGTTTGATATCAGGTAGAACAAACCATTTTTGTTCAACTAGCTTGTTGTTGATAACCTCAAAAATCTTTATAGCTCCTTTCTCTTTTACCATCAAGGTTCTTTCATCTATGTACTCGAAATCCTCTACATCTTTTTTATCTGAGTCGTCAACATAAATCAGATCCGGAAGAGCAAATGTTTTCAAAGATCCGTCATCCAATAACATTGCCATTGTATTTGCGCTGTTTATACTAACCATCTTTTTTATTCTAACATTATCATCGTCACTTGTCTTGTATTCTTCATAATCATGTTTGAACAGCAGAATATATGAACTTCCATCTTTGATGTAATGAAAAATATCATTGTTATCAGCGCCAGCTACAAAAACGTGTTCGTTCTTGTACAGAGATATAAGCTCTATGTGAACATCAGATACCAAATCACGTATAAGCTGCAGTGTCTGTATGCTCCCTTCTTCATTCGCCATATCAACAAATATCCAGGCTTGATTATTATTATTTGGTTTACCGATAAGTGTTTTTTTACATTCAAAATATTAATCTAATTTATTTATTTTTTTTTTTATGAGGAAAAAAATAACAAAATCGGATATATCCCATTTTAACAAAATGCTAGTCTACAATCTATTCGAAAACCATATATATAATTACTTCATCAATTGAGTTAGCAACTTCAAACCCTTGTTGTCTTCATCCGCAGTGTCCAATGATCCCTTAACCTTCTTTAGGTCTTGGAAGAACTCGTTCTTGGAATCTTTCTTGGAGAATATTTCATATAAGGATACTATGACAAAGGAAGCGTTCTTGCTGTTACACCAATCAACTAAGTATTTCTTGGTTATAACTTCAGCATATAATCTTTTAGCAAATTCCAAACCTAAGAATTCTCCGGTTTTGCTTAATGGAATAACCTTCTTTTCCTTTCTGTCCCAAGTACCGTTTTGGATCAAGGATTTCAAGAATCTTTGGGAGAATGGGAAGGCATTTAGAGCGTGTTCATCATCGTTGGCAATGTCTCCTTTATAGAATTCCAAGGTCTTTTCAATGGCTTCTTTATACAGCACCTTTGACTTTTCATCTAACATTTCAAAGATTTCATCGTTTATGATCAATTCAGAACTGAATTGAGTACCTAGGTTGGAGTTTAACCAGGTCTTGATATGTTCGGTGTAGTTCTTCAACATAACTGGAATCAACTTCTTTAGTAATTCATTCTTTCTTGTATCAAATGGCTTCTTGGAGGTGTTCTTGGACCATTCTATGTTTTGTTCAAATTGCTTTACTAGTAAAGGATTGAAGTAAGAACCGTTGGTGTAGTTGGTGACTAAGTACAAGAATGGTCTTCTGGCAAATTTGTCAACTATGAAGAAATGCAGGTTGTCTGCTACAACTGGAGTTATTAATTTGCTCATCAAAACGGTATCATCAACAGACATTAACAAGTTGGAGAATACCATGTTACCGTATTCGTTCTTAATCATATTGGACAAGTGATCCTTCAAGTGTCTTAAGATGTTCTTTCTTTGTTTAGCATTACTGTGAGAAATTATGAAGTTGGCGACATAAGCACCTTCTGGGGTGTGAATCAATTCAGCAAATGGTTCACTCAATAATTCAACAAAGTCAGTGAATTCTTCATTTTCTAAGTTGATGATCTTGGTGTATTCTTTCATGATAGCATGTAACAATTGGAAACCAGTAGAGCCCTTTTCAACAGAAGCAGTTATAGTTTGGGATAAGTTTCTTTCAATGTTTCTTCTTTTATCAACATTTTCAGTACAGACATCTTCAATCTTTAAATCTTTGTTTTCAACAGCAAAGACGGCATATTCAGATCCCCAGAATTCTTGTAACATTTGGTTTCTTTGCTTTTGGTTAGCATATAAGACGAATAAATCTTCAACAACGTAAGCACCTTCTCTGTGTCTCATTAGCTTTCTTAAGTTACCATGTAGCTCATCAATGATTATTTGTCTGGAGTCTTTGGATCCATAATGCAATAACTTAACTAGTAGATATTTACCATAAGAAGATTTGGCTAAATCAGCATACTTACCTTTCAAGGCAATAACCACTTGATCTCTCTTCTTGACGTCAGAGTATTTAACCAAGGATTGAACAACTCTGGAAGCATCGTGCTTTAAGACTAATTCAGCAATGTTATCACTGGCTAGTTCCCAAATTTGTTCACACAAAGCAGTCTTTTCCTTCTTGGTTGTGTCTTTAGCTCTTAGCTTTTCCCATAGCTTCTTGATACTTTCGATTTCTCTACCACCGGATCTTTTTAACTTTCTTTCTTTCAATAATCTTTTTTGTTCTAAATGAGCAGCAGCAGAGGCAGATTGGCCATTACCACCTTCAGTCTTTTCCTCAGATTCATCTAATTCATCGTGTTCATCAACTTCGTCTAAGTCATCAGATTCTTCAAGAGCTTCTAATTCATCAACTTCTTCTTCAGAAGACAAAGAGATATCAGAGTCTTGTTCAGATTCAGAATTTTCAGCTAAGTTCTTGTTCTTCTTGATAATCTTTTGCTTTTTGGATGATGATTCTAATCCATCATTATTTTGACGTTTACCGACCATTGTATAAGGATTTTGAGTTGGTATTTGTTGTTTTTTGGGCTGTTTAATAGAGTCTTTTTACTACTTCAAATTATTTTCTTTTTTTGATGTTTATGCCTATATGAATATTTCAAATTTTGCCAATTCCTTTTTTTCAAAAAAAACAAAATATCTGTGTAAGACTCTCCTAAATAGGAAATACCTTTAAAAGAGAGAAAAAAAAAAAAAGAAATTAAGGCGCATACCCAATTGATACGATACTTAGGTTTAATCAAATAAACATTAAGCTTATACTACTATATAGTAACCTACTCCTGTCTGTCAATGTTGAAAATTTTGACGGCAAATGTCAAGTATGAAGTATGTGATTTAATCTCAGATTCTATTTTAGCAACATTTGACCATTCGTAATTGGCATCACCTTCTTTGATTCTTAAACCCTTACCGAATGGATTGAACTTTTCATCTTTTGGTGTGCTATTAGTCTTGAATCTCTTTAAGTCATTAGTTTCGTCTATTTCAGTTACGTTTTTGTTTTCAAGTTCCTGTCTAGCTTTTTTCAGTTTCTTGAAGTTGACAGAGCCTACATTTCTTCTTTCCTTTTGTTCACTCAGCACTTTGACAGCATCATCGATATATTTAACCATTCTCTTTCTTCCTTCAAAGTTTCTACCTTGGATCTCAACCATTTCGATACCACCCCATCCGTTTTCTTCAAGTGCCTCAATGGTTTTATCAACTTGTTCAAAACATGGAGAGAAACAACATATTCTTACTTGTTTATTCTGGTTTAAAACACCTGGCTTGTTCAAGTTTGGAATGGCTTCCCATGGAGCAGGCAGATCCAAGAACACAGCGTCACCGTTAATATTTTCAACTTGCTCAACCAAAAATCCATCCTTACAAACATCTCTATGGTTGATGATAATGTTAGCAGCGTTCTTGTCTGTGACTTTGCCATCTACGTAATCTTGATATAGTAATCCATGTTGTCTAAATTCTAATTCAGCTTGTTGCTTTCTTAATTCATGGAATTCGTAAGTGAAAAGCTTTTTACAGGATCTACTAAATTGATGTGAAAGAGATCCAGAGCCTGTACCTGCTTCCAAAACGTTGGACAAAGAAGTGATTTGCATTCTTTCAGTGATATAAGAAGAGTCAAATGTGTAGACAATTTGGGTTCTGTGAGGTAAAGATAAAGTCCACAATTCTGGAGTTGGCTTTAAAACGTGAATAAAACCAAACTTCTTTTCGTCTTCTGATTGCTGCACACCATTCTTCTTTTGATGGTTTCTCCCTCTATTGACTTGATTGCTGTTCATGTATTTTCCAATCTGCGATCCATATTCTTTACCTATTATTTCAGTGTGTAAGAAGGTCCCGTACTTGGTATTCATTCTTCCTTCTTTATGTAAGACTAATGGTCTTATATTGGTTTTGGATATGTATATTAGCACCAAATCATTTTCCTTTACTATATTGTCATCGGAAGTATGAACAAACGATCCTGGATTAGGCAGCTCGTTTTGTTCAATTTCAACCACAGGAGCTGGAGTTGAAGAGCCTTCAGCGTGAAATTCGTTTTTAACTTCACACATTATCGTAGAGTATGATGCTGGATTCTTCTTTTGGTGTGGCATATAAAATTACTACAGAGATAGTACATAGCCTTATACATATTGAATCAAAGAAAATAGTTGATGAAATCAGTTATCCTTGCAAAAAAAAAAACTTAAATGAACTAAGAAAAAAAAAAGAAATTTTGTTTGCACGTGCAAGGTTTTTGTGCAGCTTTCTTTTAAAAAATACAAAGGGCTAACGGATAAGTTACTGTTTTAGGCGTTAAAAACAGGTTTAATCAACTCCTTAATCCTTCTTTTTGTTACTGAAAACTCTCCTCTGTTGTGCACAAAAATTGAACTTATACAAAATAAAGTTTTAAGACAATAAACAAATTTTTTGATAAACAACCAAAGACAACAATGGCTATTCGTTTGAAACAAAGACTACAAACTAATGTTAAAAACACCATCACAGATATTGATCCAATTGGGGATGCTGGTAACGACTTCCCAAGCTTCGTCTTAGAAAGATTCTCAAAATCTTTTATCAAAATTTTGGACAGTCTTAGAGAGTTTATGTCAATTTATTTTACACCAGAAACTGACATGAAATTTTACAGTGACATGAACGACAATCTACAAAAAAAAGATGATATAATCAACTCTTATTACAAGAAATATAATGAGATATACTTAACTGAATGTTCTTCAAACATCCAAAAAACTTTAGATAAATTGTATTTGTTAGACTACTACCAAATTAATGCAATTTTTTTTATAGTTGCTTCAAATAATTTGTTTTCTCTAGCTGTTTTTAAGACCTCATCTTTAAAATCATTGGCTGAAAAAACATCGGCACAAATGGCAATCCACAAATACGGCAATGACATCCAAAAGTCAAAATACTTGAAAAATGACTACAATTTTCTGTTTTTAGTTGAAGAGACCAATTCTTGTATGGAGAATATATTGAATACAAAAACTTGTATCAAAAAGAATGAAAAATCATTGAATTCGGAAATAATATTGAAAGGACAAAAGAGAAACGTGGGAGTTGATTGCAATAGTTTAGCAACCAAAGTATTGCTAATATTTGTCAAGGATTTAGACAAAAATAGTAGTGCATCACTCAAGCAATCGTTTAATTTTATCATTGTAGATATGGATAAGAATTTTGAGAACAAGATACAAAAAATCAAATGCAGCTCAACATTGACTGTGGACTACTACCAACTAAAGTTTAACTCTATATTGTTGAATGCTTCCCCATCCCTTATATTGTCAGAAAACAATTTTGATGGTTTAAAAATACTTGAGTTTCAATTGTACATCAAGCAAATGTTGTTCAACTCAGGTATGCTATCACAAGCCCAACAAATAATGAATTACATTTTACAAGAGGCAGATGCAAACTACACTGTTCTTCTAGCCCCGCCCAAAGCTACAAAATTAATCAAAGCTGATCACTTCAAAAGCAAAATAGGGCATTTGTTTTCAGAATTAAGACAGCAAATAACATATAACTTTGCAACAAGTTCTGATTTGGAAGTCTTCACAAACGAAAATACCAACTTCAATTTCGCAATAGCAAAGCTTACAGTACCCCAAACCTGCCATCAGATATTTGACTGGGCTTTTTCAATGATGGAAAGTGATGTGTGCATGTCTGAAAATTGCAAGTTTCTTCATTTCAAAAACATGCTACTTAAATACCAATTAGAAGACAGCAGTAGTGAAAATCTAACATATGGAATAGGAAAGAAAAAAGTGAGTGGGTTTTTAAGAATCAAGAGAGGATTAAGTACATTCAAAGTCAATTTAAGTCAAAAAGAAGACGGTAGTGAAGAAAAGGAAAACAGTGTTAATGTTGTAGGAATGAAAAATAAAGATGACTTTGCGAACAGTTCTGGTTTAAGATCTGCAGTCTCTGAGATTTTGTCAAGTAGGGGAAGTTTGTTGTCCGCAGGGAACAGTCTATCCTTTTCTAAAAGGCCTTTAACACCAGCAAATAATATGTACTAAAAAAGCAAATGGCAAACTGATGCGCTATATACCTAAGCAATAATCTCAAAAATTAAAAAAAATAAAAATAAAGATTTAAAAAAAAAAGAATACTAGTAAAACTAAACTAAAGTATCAAAATAAAGAAAAAAAAAAGAAAGACCAAAAAAAAAAAAAAACATAACCATCAATGATATGTTTGATTAATTTCCTACAATTCGGTCGACATAGTATCTAAAACAAAGGTTAAACACAGCTAATCTTTTTGAGAATTCAATTTTATTCAACTGAATCCTTTTCTTGAGTAGCGAACAGCTTGTTTTTCGTTAAATCTCTGTTCAAGTCTTCTTTTTTTACTGATGATATCATTAGCCAATCTCCAATCGACTTTTTTCAAGTATCTCAAAGGTTTATCTTCTTTATCAATGTCAACTTCACCAATGAACACAACGTTTTCACCTCTGATTAGGTAACAGCCAACAGGTCTCTCGGCGTAGTATTCGTATTGTCTATCCGCTCTATTGTATTCTCTGGTTGAGATGTTGAACTTTGGCTCAAAGCTGTCAGGGTTTTCTAAGTCATCGTTTAGTAGGTAGATTCTCTCAGTGACGAACTCTAAAGTCAAGTTAGCAAAATGGTCATATGTTCTCAGAATACCAAAGTAGATCTGTCCGGTTTTTACAGTGACCATGACTTTTCTATCCACAGAAGCCACTAAAGCTGCAGTTGTGGTAAAATTGTATTGATCAAGGTATAAGTCAGCTTCCTCTTCATTTGTATCTGTATGGGTTTGCTTGTTTTTAGAACTTTCCTGTGGGGTTGAAGGTTGTTCTGCACTCATTTATGTGTATTTGAAATAGCCAATAGAATGGTGAATAAAAGGTTTACAAGACAGGTAAAAAAGTAAGATAAGTAATTTTTGTTTTTGGTCTAGTAAGATGATTGCAAGTGCTGTAGTCTTTGAACAAACGTAGATGTGAACAACATCTATGAGGAATAATAAAAAAAAAAAAAGGAAAATTTTTCTATTACGCCTTGGGGGGTAGACCCTTGCCAAGGTAAAATTTGGCATCATCATTTTGTGTGTTTTTTTTATGGATGGGGACATATCCCATTCGGGGCATTTACACATGTTGGGGCAAATAGCATATGGCTTTGGTGTTTTCTCCGGTGCACCCTTCTAGAAAGACGCGTACTGGAAGGAATTGCTTGTTATTTGTTCAACATTGATTATTTTTTAGATTCATTTTCTTTATGTTAGAAGAAATGACACTGAAATCAGATATAAAAACCCAGACAATAAGATTAATCAGCAACTTTTACGTATTGGCTGCAAAAATATACCTTTTTTTTGATATGGACACAAATAAAAAAGAGGCTCCACAATCTCCTTTTTCAAAGTTGGCTGAGCTTGAAGACAAACCTTATTACCCAACAAGCGATGTCAATCTTTTGAAATTAGCTGTCAAAAAAAAGAAAATGAGACCCATATTGATCCAGACCTTGACTCCTACTAAGGCTGTTTCAGCTTCTGCTGCTAGTCCAACAACCATCGATCAGCAAGTGGCCAGAAAAATACGAAAACTGAATCCAACCACACAGCCAAATGATTTCATAGACAATCCAATTCCCAACGTGAACCTAACACAACAGTTAGCATTTCTAAATCAGCAATTTTCAGAGGATGAAGACAGTGAATTTCATGTCGATGAAGAGGAGATGCGGAGAGTTGAGCAGGAGGATGAGCAAGAAGACCTAAGATTACAAAATGAAAACCCTCCCACAAATGGCCCGAACTCAGTGCTCACTGATCCGCCAACAGCAGCAACATATATTAACACACTCAACTCCAATATCCGTCGGAGAGGTAGTCAGCCAAGCAATAGCACTAGCGGAATATCAGTAGCAACAAGAAAACAAAATAGATACACGCCTTTAGAATCAAAAACACCTAATGGTATAAGACGACTTCAAAACCCAATCATGAGTCTAGATAGAGAGTACAGTTATGTCAATGAGAATACACCAGCTTTGAAAGTATCAGCTTTGAGGAAACATCCCTGAAGTTAGCCGAAGCAACCCAACACCAGATGAAGCAAACGAGGAGGAGGAAGACTATGAAGAAGATTTAGAAGCCTTTGACGATGAAGCAGACAAACTACTTGATGAAATTGAATACAGAAGACTGTTCAAGTCATTGGAAGGCACTGAAGGTGGATCCCAAGAATGTGGAAATAAACAACGCAGTCAACAAAATTGGTTCTTATGGTATACCAATAACAGAGGAAAAACATAGGAAAATATTTCAAACGGAGAATGAAAAGAATATGGATAACTTATTAAAAAACATGGGTGTGGATTTGTTTAATTTCAATGAAAATGAGTACAATGAAGAAGAAGATTTGGATTATGTGGTTAATGAAGAAGATATTGATGAAGACGACGAAGATGATGATGATCTGGGTGATTTAGACGATGATCTAGTCAATGATCTAGAAAACGAAGATGATATTGTTTGGTTTGGTCAAAACTATTTGAGGAACTCTGCAATTAGAGGCAACCAATTGATTGCATCTAACATCGACGTCAATAGCGCTGCTTACCAAGATGCCAATAGTAACAAGTTCGAGGAAAGGCCTCGTCCAATATCAGACAAGCTGGTACTGCCAGGAAACGAAGGAACTTTCAATGTAACATTGTATCCAATCTATCCAGCAAACAGCAAGTATATCCCCTCAAGATTAGTGAACTTCTTGAAACACGAGTATAATCAAGAAATTAGCAAAGGTCAGACTTTACAACATTTAAAGCCTTTGACCAATGAGGAATTTGCTGAAGTTTGGTTTAGAGATAATACGACCAACGACACCAGTGGTAACGGGTATCCTATAGCAATGGACAAAATGCAATTTGATCCTCATGATGGTGTAGTATTCATTTTAGTTCTGGACTCCATTGATAAATTGGAACCTTCTAGAGTTAACAAAAATACTAGCAGTGATGCATTCTTAAATCAAATTAGATGGGAATCTCAATGTTTAGGAGTATTCAATATTTTGCCGTGCTATGAAGGTCGTTCTTCTCACATTTGTACGGCTAATTTTCTAGTGAATGAAGGTATTAGAAACAAGTGCATTGGGAGCTATTTGATGGAAAAACTTTTACATTGGGCACCTAGACTGGGCTATGCAATGATACAATTCCCTTTGATTTATGATTCTAACAAAGCAATGATTAAAATCTTTGATAAATTCAATTTTAAAATATTGGGAAAACTACCGAGTAGTGCAATTTTACTAGGCTATGGAGACCCAGTTAGCAGTACTAGCTACTATAAAGAATTGGGAGGCACTGAAAATTATCAATATCGCTCTATTGGTGCTGGTAGCCAAAAAGGCAATTGGGAAATGACACACACAACAAAGTCTAAAACTATTCAAAACTACTTATCAACTACTGATGGGCACATCAACGATGTTGACGCAAATGGTGAAATTATAAGATTCAAGCTACTACAGCAGTTCATGCTAACAGGAGAATTCCCATTTGAGAATATGGATAGAGCACATAAAGCAAAAATGAGAGCCTTAAGATATAGATATCAGCTAGACGGAGAAGGTAGATTGTATCTAAAAGGTAGAGAAGTTATTTCGAATATTTTTGAACAAAAAAATATTGTTAGGGAAGTGCATAACCTAAAGCACTGGCAAGTAAATAAGATGAATAGAATAATTTGCAAAGATTATTATTGGCCTTCCTTGAGAAAGACTATTTCTAAAGTGTACAGTGAGTGTAAGATATGTAATGATAAGCATAAAAGAAGAAATATGATTGTTAATGGATTCCAAGCTCCTATAACAGTTACTGCGGTCAATTCATCAAGTGGAGTAAACACAATTGTGAAGAAAAATAAAGAATTCACACAAGGAAAGAATACTGCTATGATTAAAAGTAACAATGATGACAGTATACCAACCATAGGCAAAGTTGACATATCTAATACCAAAGCTGCTGAAGAGGCTAAAAAGCCGAAAAAAAGAGGTAGGCCAAGGACCAAGCCTTTGGTATCTAAGTATAAATTAAAAGGAATATCTTTCAACTATAAAGACAAATCCAACAAGGAAAATACAAAGGCCAAGGTAAAGATTGATCATTTTGATGTTATAGAGCCCAAAAAATAATAGTCATATATAAACGAAAACATACACTTTTGAAAAATTTATTCTTCTTTATGAACGTCAATAATCACCTTGTTTTTTTTGACAATAACATCTCTTAGATAATTGTGTGAAATTGGCCAATGTCTGTCAATTTTGACGGAATGGACAGATGATCCAGATCCACTATTGCCTTCTTTAGGAGAAATGTTATAAAATGCATCACCTGTTTGAGAAGCAGAAACCTTCAAGATTTTGATATCTTTGTCTTTGTCTGCAACCTTTAAGCTAACTTTTCTTTCAAAACTTGTTTCAGCATTAGTGTCAAATCTGCTTTCTGTTGATTTTACTTTTTCTGTAGTTTTTAAACTCTCAATAAATGCATAATCAGTAACATCTTCACCAGATATGACAATATCTTTGGTAAATTCATCTAAGACGGTATACTGTTTTAATCCATGGATGGAAAGAACAGATGTTTCGTCGGCTCCATATTCTTTCAAATGAATATGTGACTTCAAAACGTTTTTGTAAGTTACTTGCAAAATATACTCATTCTCTTCGAATTCAAAACCAAACTCCTTTGAAAGAATTGAAACTGTTGAGACATTTTGTTTTAGCCAGCTATCAGTATCTTCAGCAGTAGTGTTGTACTCATCAATCAAAGGCACTTCTTTTACGGTATTTTTGAAAACTAAGTCATGATTTTTCCATTCCATCAAGTTACCAGAAATCAACCAATTGTCACCAATTGAGCTATCATACTCTTCAGTATTACTGCTAACAACTTCAAATTCAAGGAAATAGTCGTCCAATACCAAAAACTGTAAGTAAGGAGTCAAATCTATGTAGATTCCCTTTAAGTCAAAGCATCCCAGACTTACTACAGGCTTCCATAAAGAAGGAGCAAATCCACCAGTGAAGACAACAGGAATAGGGATGGAGTTGAATATTTTTACCGTATCATATTCGTTAGACAAATAAACATTCAAATATCTGACAGGGCCATGAGCTAAAGTTGAGTATCCATAATCGTCAAACTTCCCATCGTAGGCGTCGAGAACATTGCTATACCAAAATTCTTCAGCAGCATTACCAGAGATAAAAAGCTCCATGGCAAGTTTTTGGGAATTTTCATTGATGTCTAAAGATTTAAGTTTGTAAGGCTTATTTCTTTTTGAGGTTATTGGGAAATGTAACAAAGGAGACTTGTCAGGCTTATCGACGGCAAACAATGGGGATAATTTGTCTGGAGCATCATAAGGATTCAAATTATTCAATAGAGCTGTTTCAAGATTGCTTAGCTTTGGTATCTTGTCTTTGAACTTTTCCTGATTTTTCAAATAGTAATCTATTTTCAAGTTAACAACAAAGATCCCGTCTAATTCACCAGCAATGATGTTATCCAATTGGAACTTCAACTCAATTTCTTTTTCATTTTTAAATAAAGCTATGTACTTAGAGATGTCCTTTGTAACACGGCTTTTAGTTTTTTGCCTATTTAATGGCTCAACTGTTGATGATCTCCAAATCATTATATCGTTTAGGTACATGTTGATTAAACGATCGTATTGGGTCCCATTGATGGAGACATCCAGTGTCATTTCAATAAAATCAAAATCAGCTGGAATGTCTTTTGGTGTAAAGGTCTTTTTGACAAGTTTTCCCCAAGTGTGTCCAAACTCCTGATCAACCAATAATTCATGAGTAAAAACGTGCTTATCGTATTTGTTTGATTGTGTTTCAGGCTTTAAGATGTCAAAAGAATTTAAAACTGTTGGGAATGGGTCAAAATTAATAGTATCTGATTTATGACTTACTTTATGTTTTAAAAATTTAACCAAATTATAAGATTTGTCAGTACAGTTGCTATCAGAGTCACAAACAATTACATTTACAGACAATTTGAAAAAAGCAATGTAAAACACAAGTGCAAGAATTATCTTGGTTTTGTATTTGTTATAAAAAGACTGAGGTTTTTTCGTTTTGATGTTTGTTCTTGGTAACAGCGTGTCATTTTCGCTGTTAAAAACAGGAGGTTTGTAATAATTTCCAATATCTGCCATTGCTAGTTGGTTTTTAACATATTTTTGTTATTGCTGTTTTGTACCAATATCTTCAAACAGAATTATAATCTGCCGATTGTCTTTTTTTTTTTTTTTTGAAGGGAAAGAATTCGATCATTTGCAATTACAGACACGTGCTAAGGCTTTTCAAATTAAACCATCAATTAAAACGCATTTGTCTTTATATAACTAAAACAGAACAAGAACCAAGTACTTCGCAACATGTATGTTTATGAGTCAACACATGATGGAAAATCAATTTGCTTATTGATGGGTAAAGATAAATTTGAAAATGATTTGATGATAAAGCTGTTTTATAAAGAAATGAATGCTGTTTGGTTTCATGTGAACAATTACTCATCATCACATGTGTATATGCTGTTAAAGTCGCAGATAAAATCCGATGTCAAGTTATCGGATTTGGTAACTCAGCATCACATAAATGATGCTATGCAACTATGTAAAAGCAACTCCGTTGCAGGAAACAAGCTTCAGCAAGTTGAAATAGTGTCAACTCCTTTTATAAATTTGAAAAAAAGTGGAGATATGGATCCCGGCCAGGTGTCATTTAAATCAACCAGGTTTTTGAACTATTACACGTGTTATGCACGAGACAGCAAAGTATTGAGTCGATTGGAAAAGACAAAAGTTTTATTAGACACCGACTTTACTGATGTTGCAGGTGTGATGGAACTAGCAGAGTCAGAAGATAAAGACGCCATCGAATACGTTGACATATCCAACGACATGAGCATTGAGGACAAAGTGCTGCCAAATCTAGAGGAATTTTTGAGAAGATGTAAAAAAAGTAAAGATGGTGAAAGAATAGAGTCCTATGCAAGAAAATACACTCATAGACTCAAGTTGATAGAGCGTTTGAGAAAGAAACTTAAGAAAGGTGGTAAACCAGGTAAGAACAAGATCGTTGGTGGTGTCGATTACAGTGAGTTTGAGTATACGTAAGTCATGTGATCTGATACGAGACTTTTCTTTTTTTTTTTAATATGTAGATATAGGCCCGTGCACAACGGTTATCCCAAAACGGAAAGAAATCACCTTCTTTTTTTTTTTTTGTTAAGTAAAAAAAGAAAACCTAAAAAAATTTCAATATTCTGGTATTTTTTTTCTGTAAATGGCTCTAGACGTAAGATCATGTCATTGAGTTTGGGATGAATACGTCTTATCAACTTATAATAAAGCAGCTTATCATGCAACCAAAAACAAAGTCTATTAAATATGGTAGGAAAGACAAAAAGATCTGCTGAAGAGTTGGATGACAGACATGTCGTAAACAAGACCCATGAAGGAGCTATCCCAACTCAAAATGAAAACATCGATGAAGATAATGAGATGGGTGAATTTGAAGACCCTTACGGTGATGATTTTGAGAGTGATGGTGAAATCATTCAATTAGATGATGAAGATGACGAAGAAATTGATGAAGAAATCTTAGCTAAGAAAAGCGAACAAGCACAACAATTAATGGAACAAGATAACCAACAAGAAGAACAAGAAAACAACCAATCATCAATCTACTTGCCTCATTTGCAAAAACCATTGGGTGAAAATGAAGTTTTGGAAGCTGATCCAACTGTTTATGAAATGTTACATAACATGCAACTACCATGGCCATGTATGTCCGTTGATATCGTTCCTGATATGTACGGTAATGAAAGAAGAACCTTCCCGCAATCAATGCAAATCGTCACTGCTACTCAATCCTCCAAAAAGAAAGACAACGAACTATTAGTCTTAAAGCTAACAAGATTAGTAAAGACCTTGGCCAAAGAAGAAGGCGATGAAGATGACGAAGATGATGATGATGAAATGGATTTGGATCCAATTATTGTCAACAATAATACTCCTCTACCAGACACAACAAATAGACTAAAAATATCACCATTTGCAGCTCAACAAACTCAAGAATATAGCAATGAGATTCTATGTGCATCCATGTCTGAAAACGGTCAAGTTTTGATACACGATTTACAACCTCATTACCAAGCTTTGAATGTTCCTGGTTACAGTGTCAGTAAAAAGAAACAAAAGCCTATCCACACAGTACTAAACCACGGAAAAGTTGAAGGTTTTGCTGTTGATTGGTCACCATTGAACAAAGATGGTGCTTTATTGACTGGTGATACAAACGGAAATATTTACTTAACCACTAGAAATCCAGAGACTCAAGTTTGGGAAACCGATCCAAAGCCATTTACTTGTGGTAATGGCGCTTCTATTGAAGACATCCAATGGTCTAAAACTGAACCAACTGTTTTCGCTACATGTGGTGTTGACGGTTTCCTAAGAATCTGGGATATCAGATCCAAAAAGCATAAACCATCTTTGAATATACCTGTTTCTCAAACTGACTTGAATGTTATCTCCTGGAGTGAAAAGCTAGACTACTTACTAGCTACTGGTGACGATAACGGTGTTTGGAGTGTTTGGGATTTAAGACAATTCAACTCCGGTGACATTAATGATGTCAAGCCTGTTGCTTCTTACAACTTCCATAAGGGTGCTATCACTGCTATTCAATTCAACCCATTGGATGAATCCATTGTTGCTGTTGCTTCTGAAGATAACACTGTCACATTATGGGATTTGTCTGTTGAAGCTGATGATGATGAAGTTAAAGAACAGTATAATGAAAATAAAGAATTACAAGAAATACCAGCACAACTTTTGTTTGTTCATTGGCAAAGAGAAGTTAAGGATGTCAAGTGGCACAAACAAATACCAGGTTGTTTAGTATCAACTGGTGGTGATGGTTTAGTCATTTGGAAAACTATCAGTGTTTAGATGTATGTATTTTACCTCATTAAGATCATATCTGTTTTATATCTTCATTTTTTTTTTTTTTTTATGTTTCCAAAAGCTTGGTGCACGTGTTTATATAGCCGAACGGATTTAACAAACTGACACCACCAGTCGCCAAAAAATATTTTGAATCCATATCAACAAAAAGGTGAGTTTCAAAGCTTAAACTAAGTAATGTTAATCAAAACCCATACAAAACCAGTTATAAATGCACATTTGGCCTAATTATACTAGTCAAAACTTTTGTATTCCAAAATCTTTGAAAGACAGCGATGAGAAGATTTTGGATATCATCAGTATACAATCAATAAATACATTTTTGGTGTTAACCAGAGAAAGAGTTTTGGTCTACCAAGGTAAACCCTTTGCTCCTATTCTTATATATACAAGATCAGATGAATCTCTAGAACAATTTGGATATAACGAAAAAATAACGTTCAATGAGCCTTTGAATAAAGTTGCAGGCGTCAACGATAACGATGTAACAATCTTGGACCTGAAAGATAACTCAATCTTTTACATCAAAACTGATAAGAGTTGTCTATTAATTTTGGAACTTGAAACTCTGAAAAATTGGTCTAGCAATATTACTACCTATGGAATTGCTCCTATTCTTGATACAGAGAATATTATAAGCAAAATAGAATTTATTGAGAAAATTGATCTTGCCAGCAATAGTCAATCTAAAAACTCTGGCAACAAAATAGCAAACAGCCAAGGAATGAAAAAAGATAGCCTTTTTTACATGGAAATTGACAATAATAATAAAGACAATATTGATGATGATCTCTTGACTGTATTTGATATAAAAAGCAATGGCAGAATTTTGCAAAATGGGTTTATTAATGAAAAAGGTAAAAATCTAGTTCAAATCATGAAAGAAATGTTTTTTATCAAATCTTCGTTTTACAAATCTAAAATCAACACCAGAAAAAGGCTTACAAAAAACAGTATAATTGATAACAGTAATGACGAGGCTAATCAAGAAGACGCCAATAACATGGTAGAAGATATGCCTTTCAAGAAATGTAACATTAAATTAAAAAGTGTATTGAAATTTGACAATGACATAATGGATGTACAAGTTTTCACCAAGTATAATGAAAACTACGAAAGACAAGAAATAATATACTTATTGTATAAAGAAGAGTTGTGTGTACTAACACTGAAAAATGATTACACATTGGACGCAAAACATAAAATCAGTGGATGTAATAATCAAATGATGGCTTTTAACGGTACTGATATGTTTATTGTAAACTATGACGAAAATGGTGATGCCATAGTTGTCAATCGAATTGACAAGAAAAATAACGTTATTTACACAAAGGATTTGATGATTCCAGAATTCAAAAAAAAGAAGTACAAGCTAATAGGTATAAGCAACTTCAAGGAGAGATACTTGGTATTGACATTCGACAAGATGATTTTGTACTATGACACGTTTTTGAATACTATTTATTCTCAAATCAAATTACTCAAAACAACCGGCATTTTGAGTGAGCTTCAAAGAGACCAATACATCAAGGTGAAAACTTACGACAGAGAGTTATTGGCGTTATTGAAGGAGAATGGCAACTTTCAAGTTTATACTAGATGGGGTAATCTACAGGCTGATATAAATTTATCAAAGTTGCTCAGTGGAAAAGCTTCTCACGATTACAAAACTTTTGCTTTCTTGGACAATTACCTTGTCTGTGGTACAAATACTGGTTATTTGCAGGTTTTGGATTTCTACAAAGATTTTAAATCAAATATCTTTAATGAAAGAGTAAACTCAGATTGCAGTTTGTTTGATCCAACCACAAATAAAATAACCACATTTTTTGACTCGAAGTTTCAAGATGACTATTTCTTACCAACAAACTCTATTAACAATATTGTGTCAGATATAAAATACAATGGCAGTAAAAAGTATTGTTTGATTAACATACCAAATAAAAACATAGTTCTTTTGAAGGATTTCAATGTTGTAGAGGATGACTCCAACTACGATGGATGGATGGTCTTTGATGACATGAAAGTCTTGGAAATGAATTGGATTGGTGATAGATATATTCTCTTGGATATGATTGATTTGGACAATGTTCACAACGGAAGAAGTATAGTTTGCTTGGACATAAACAAAATCATAAAGTCAAAAACATACAAAACTAGAGTGGTTCACTTGTTAGAAATGAAAATATGGGCATACAACATTATAAACAATGATGAGATTTTGTATTGGGGCTGCAACACATATGATAGCATGTTTGAATTCATTAAGAAGAAAAATGCAGATGAAGACATTGAAGAGAGCTTGCATAAATTAGGAGAGATAAATATGTTACTAAGAACCGCTAAAGGGATTACCTTTGAGACCATTGACATTTTAATTGAAGAAGAAACCTTGAATGTCAGATCATTTGCTAGAAACACATTTGATCTATCTAAGGTGACTGATGTATCGATATCATATGAGAAAAATGTTAAGTGGGTTTGTCATAAAAAGAAAGGAACACTGCTTATCTTGACAGGGGATGATGAGTTGCACAAGGTTTTTGAAACTGGAAATGGTTCAGTTGACTATGAGATTGTATTTACTAAGGTAGAAGATATCGTTGATTTCCACAATGGTAAAATCACTTTTGTAAGAGAAAATGAGTTAGTAATTTACGATCTTAATAAATTAATCGACAATGGTTTAGATAAAAGCCAGCAGATAATTCTTCAACAATCCTTAATGCATTTTGGTAATAAGTACCCACTGATGATCAAATCCGAACTAGATGACTTTGTTAGTCTCTCCATCGAACATTATAAGTATGACGATGTAATCAATGGTTTCAAGTTACGTCAGGATACAAATGTAATTTTAGACCGTTTGCTGGAAGGATTTGCCAAAACTAACAAGTACACTGTTTCAGAGGTGAAAGAAAACTTTTCAAAGTCAGAACACTATAAATTCTGCTTGGAAAAAATGATAATAGATATTTTATTGGAGAAACTTGATCAAGCGTCTGATGAAACAGCTTTTAAATTGAACTTGCTAGAAGAAGAGTCCCTGGAAGATAAGTTGAATATAATAATTAACTCTTTGAGAAAAGTTGACTTAGATCAAGTATTGGCTATATTAAAGCTGTGCAAGTATGAAAGTCTAGACATCTTGATTCAAGAAGTTGAGAAAATGGAGAATTTACACACGAAGGCAATGTTGATGACTAAGTTGGTGATCGTGAAGTGCAATACAGAAGGAAAAATCGATGGTGTTTTACTTGAAAAGGTTGTTAAGTTCCTAATTCAAGACATTGAAATGAACAGCAATGGAACTGAAGTAGAGCAGGACTATGATGTGGTTAAAGAAATCAGCATGTTTGTGCAGAAGTTGAATGGCAGCCAAGACATATTGTTGAAGTTAATTGAGAATTGTAGTTGATTAAACTTTAATCTGGATTTCGGATATACGGCAAGTCATGTGATTACCAGCCAATAATTTTATTTTTCTGTGCAACCCAAGATTTTCTGAAATGTGTATATAGAAATTAATCTTTTAAACCCACTTTGGCAATAAACAGTGAAGTGTATTCTTATTCTTTGGCTCTATTCTTTTAGCTTTGTGTTTAATGATTGTATTAATCGATGGCTTACTCTATTAAGCGAAAATCCGACTACAGGTGCGGACGTAAGTATACCAATTATATTGTGAATTTGCTGTGCTGACCGATATAAGGCAAAAAAAAATCAGCAGGTGAGCAGAAAATTTTTCCTGCAAAGAAATAAAAAAAATGTAAAATGCAAAAAGTAGAATTCGTAACGCTATATTTGTTTATTTATATATGACACTTAGTGATTATTCAAGAAAATAGGTAAGAAGAACCTGTAAAAACTAGTCAAGCAAAAAAGATTATTAACATAGCCTAATTGAAATCTGCCAATTAAGCAACAAACTTCCTTTTTTTTTTGCAATATACTCTTTTTAGAAATAATAATATACAATAATAATGTCTGAAGAAAAAAAATTAGATTGGATTACTCCACAAGGTGACCCTAGATTCCCAAACCCTAACCAAACTGTTCATTGTTTCCAATCATACGTTGACTACCACAAATGTATTAATATCAAGGGTGAAGAATTTGCTCCATGTAAAGTTTTCTTAAGAACTTTCTCTTCCCTATGTCCAAACGCCTGGGTTGCCAAGTGGGATGAACAAAGAGAAAACGGTATCTTTGCTGTTGATTTAGAAAACTTCTCTGTTCCAAAGAAATAAATTGTCCCTATTTATAAGTATGTATTCCATTTAGTAGTAAAATAACAATTCATCATTTTTTATTAATGGTTTATAGTTGACTAGATTCTTTTTTTCATAGATCTGTTCTACGACACTCCAGTCTATGAACTTTTTGTTTGAATCTTCGATTGTTTTTATGCACTCAAGACTCTTTAGTGTCAAAGTGATATCATCTGGGTTAAAGTGTGTTTCATCAATTAAGTGTTTGATGAGACTTCCGTTCTCTTTATCTTTCCTCTTTTTGAATTCTACCATTTTTATCACTAATATTTTTTGCCAGTAGTTTAAATATAATGACAACCCAAATGGAGAAAGAGGTGTTTCCGGTCCAGTAGTAATAACTCCCTCGTGTGAAATCATTTTAGCAAAACTGGTTAACTCATGTATTCCGATAGCATAAGAAAACTCGATTAGCAGTGTACCTAATCTCCTTTTAGTGTAAGGGGGGATGATCATTATTGATGAAAGATTCTCAAATGATGCAGACGCTATTTGCTTTGAAAAAAACCCTAAAGGCTTATTTCTCATACTCAACTCTGTATCAGATTCTCTAGCATATAAAACGAAAAATTCAAATTCCTCAACGTTGCAAAATGAAGACTTATTGTCCAAAAAGAATTTTGTGAACAAACATATACATTGTAAAAATAACGCATGTGTCTGATTCGAAACTTTTTTTATTATGTAATCATCCCCTAATGTAGACATACCTTCCAGGCAAATTGTGTTTATAGTAGCAGTTATCAATGTGATTGGCCAGCTCATGTCTGGAAGTTGTATATCGAAAGCAATATTCGCAAAAGTACAGTGTATCTAACCATATTTTTTCAATATTTACGTTGGAATTGATAACTACATCTTGCTTCTCCTCTTCCTCTCTTAGCTTATCCGCATTGCAATCATCCGGCCCAAGAGCAAAATTACCTGTTTTCGTGTAATGCTTTTTTGAAAATACTGCGTTATTTCCATATAGAGGTTTCAGCAGGTAGCTTAGCCCAAGATTGATTTCTTTGACGTTTGGATAGGATATGACCCCATGATAATCAAATGCATTAGGATCTATATCAATTATCTTTGTTTTCATATGTATTGTATGATGATCTTTCTTTGGGTTAACATTTCAAATTCTTACCGTATATTAATCATAATATGCTAAAGTTGTATGCTTCTGAACAAATCACGTGGTGAAAACAGAAAAGGAAAATTGCTTTTTTTTGTTTTATTTTTTTTCCCTTTTCTGAATTGATATACACGATTATTTTTTATAATTTTTTTTTTAACAATCTGATCACTAATTAAGTAACTCATCTCAACGACACACCAAAAAACAAACAAATAATTTCAATATCCTAATAACATAAAATTAATTCAGCATACCAATATAGCTGCATTATGGGTACTTATAGAAAAAGATTCAACGAAAAAGCCAGAGCAGGCCAAATCAAAAAGCAAAATGAACTAAAGAAAATCAAGAATAAGCAGTTCACCAGACATGCAGAGTCTGAAGATACTGAAAAGTTCAAAGATGAGCAAGAAAACCTAGATCCAAATAGAGACATAATTGTTCCTTCCAGCACCGAGGCTCAAAAGGAAGAAGTGCTCAAAAGAAAAAGAAAACTACATGATCAAATCTTCAATGATCAGCACGAGTCAAAGATGAACAAACAAAAGAAAAAAAGATTGGAAAAGTACATCGATCATCAACTTGAAAGAGAAGAGAAGAAAGAAGTTATCAAAAATTTACAAAAGTTTAAAGATCTAGATAAAGATATGTTCATCAGTTCTAAAAAAATTGGTTTAGGTTCGAGAGCCATTGATGAAGAAATGGATGTAGCAATGCTAAAGAATGTAACATCTGAAAGTGATAATAATTCTTCCGAAGACTCCGAAAACGACGATGAGTTTGATCAAAAGTTTGGTGATAACAACAACAACACATTTATAGATAATAGAGCACCAAATGCTACTTCTACTTTTGGCTTTAACTTTGGTTTCGGATTCAATAATATCAAAGTTAATGGTGAATCTGAAAAGTCTTCAGTAGCCACCAGAAAATACAATTGGAAACAAAATGTAAAGAATATGGAAAAAGAAATGAAAAAGGCTGATGATGAAAATGACTTTGAATCAAGTTCCGATGAAGAAGTTGAAGAAAATAGTGAAGAAGAAGAGCAGGCAGATGCCAAGCAAATTGGTAAGGAATTCAAGAATTGGGCTGCTGAAAAAATGAAAGAGCTTGATGCTGAAGAAAACAAGGAAACGGAATACTACGTACCAAACATCAAAATTGAACAAGTTATTCATGAGGAAGATTTGGATGATGGATTGAAAGAAACCTACATTCCTATTCAAGAAGGTTTGAAAAGAAACATAGTCCAAATTGGAGTTGAAAGATCAGAGGAAATCCAAAAGCAGAGACAAAACCTGCCCGTTTTCAAGGAAGAACACACAATCATGGAAGCCATTCATCACAACGATATAGTAATTGTTTGTGGTGAAACTGGTTCAGGTAAAACTACTCAACTGCCACAATTTTTATATGAAAATGGTTACGGCTCTTCAAAGAACGAAGAATTTAGTGGTATGATTGGTATCACCCAACCAAGAAGAGTTGCTGCTGTTTCTATGGCAAACAGAGTCGGTAATGAAATGGGAAATCACAAAGAGGCAGTTGCCCATCAAATCAGATTCGATAGTACAGTAGATTCTGAAAAAACTAAGATGAAGTTCATGACTGATGGTGTTTTGTTGAGAGAAATGATGCAAGACTTCAAGCTAACAAAATACTCTGCTATTATCATTGATGAAGCGCATGAGAGAAACGTCAATACTGATATTTTGATCGGTATGTTGAGTAGATGTGTAAGATTTAGACAAAAAGAACACGAAAAGGATCCAAACAGTGCCAAGAAGCTGAAATTGATTATCATGTCTGCTACCTTGAGAGTTGCGGACTTCTCTGAAAATACCAACTTGTTTAGTGTTCCGCCTCCAATCATCAATGTTGAAAGCAGACAGTTCCCTGTTGCTAATCACTTCAATAAGAAAACTCCCTACGACTACCAAGAAGAAGCCTTCAAAAAGGCTTGCAAAATACATCAAAAGTTACCAAAAGGTGGTATCTTAATTTTTATGACTGGTCAACAAGAGATTTTGCAAATGTGCAAAAAGCTAAGAAAGGAATTCCCATTCCCTGATGAAGTCAACAAAAAGAGAAATAACAGAAGAGGTAAAAAGAACATTGAGATTAAAGTCGATGCTAACAAAGAAGACATTGAAGTTGAAGACATGGACTTAAGTATCAAGGTTGATTACAAAGACGAACAAGAGAAAAAATCCAAGTACTACGAAGATGACCTAAAAGCTGAAGAATTGAATGATGAAGTAGATTCAGACATGGCTGAGGAATCAAGCGATGATGAATATGAAGAAGGATTTGACGAAGAGTTGGATGATGACCAAACTGCAAACGATCCTTTATACGTCTTGCCACTATATTCCTTATTGCCTACCAAAGAACAACTAAAGGTATTTGAGGAACCACCTAAAGGATCCAGAATTTGTATTGTTGCAACTAATGTTGCTGAAACTTCCATTACCATCCCAAATATTAAATATGTCATTGACTGTGGTAGATCTAAAGAAAGAAAGTATGATCAAGAGAAGAACATTCAAAGTTTTGAAATTGATTGGATCTCCAAGGCCTCAGCCAACCAAAGAACTGGTAGAGCTGGTAGAACTGGGCCTGGTCACTGTTATAAGTTGTACTCCTCAGCCATTTATGAAAGTGCATTTGAAGATTTCTCCAAGCCTGAAATTTTGAGAATGCCTATTGAAAATGTTGTGTTGTTGATGAAGAGCATGAATATCCACAACATTTTGAATTTCCCATTCCCTACTTTGCCGGAAAAGACAAGTTTATCCAAGGCTGTTAAACTTTTGGGATACTTGGGGGCTTTGGAAAACGATAAAATCACCGATATTGGTAAAAAAATGTCATTGTTCCCATTGAATCCTAGATTTTCCAAGATGCTGTTATTGAGTAACAACATTGAGTTGCTTCCGTATGTCATCTCTGTGGTTTGTGGGTTGACCATTGGTAATCCATTCATTGATCTGAACTCCATAACCAATGGCATTAAGAAAGTGGAAACAAATGAAGATGAGGAGCAAAGATTAACCAAGGCCGAGGAAGATGAAATGAAGAAAGTCAGTTACAAGTACAACAAGAATATGAGTAAGTTCACCAAACTCGACCAATTCTCTGACATTTTCAAATTGCTAAGTTGCATCAGTGCTGTTGACTACATTCCTCGTGAAAAGTTGGAAACTTTCTTCAAGGATCACTTTTTGAGATCCAAATTGATGCTAGAAATTATCAAATTAAGAAAGCAAATTGTAAATATTATCAAGACCCATACAGGTAATGAGACTATGAAGGAATTGAACCAAGACTCCTTGAAAACTGGAAAACCAACTGAACAACAAATCAAACTGTTGAAGCAAATCATATGCTCCGGTTTTGTTGATCAGGTTGCTATTAGAGGTGATTACATGTACCCAGATGAGATCCAGATAGGTAACAATACCAGTATAAGCAAGATTCCGTACGTTCCGGTTTTGCAGAGCAAGGAAAACTTGGAAACACATGCAGAGTTATTTGCATTCATCCATCCGGAATCTATTTTGAACAGTTGTGGCCAAGCTCCACCAAAATACATGATCTACAATACATTGTTGAAAAACAGTGACGGTACCAGAACAAGAATGTTCCCGTTGTGTGACATCAAGTCTTTGCCTTTGGTCAACATTGCAAACTCAACGTCATTGATCACCTACTCCAAGCCAATCAGTAACATGACCGTTAAGCCAAAGGACATTTCCATGACTGAAAGACTGTGTTATGTCGTTCCACACTTTGGTGACAATGACAACGATCTAAAGGTATCCTTTGACTTGAATCCTGTTTACGTGAGACAAAAGAAAGTCGATGGTGATTGGAAAGTTGTTGAGTTCATCAATAAAAAATAAAGAGCAGTATTTAAATCATCAACTTTTATATATAATCTCTTCTGATTTTACAGTATTTATCTCTGATTTCTATAGCTTCGTATCTACCTGGAACCGAAGTTTCTACTTTATAAGTAAAGTCGTTGATCTCTTCGATGAAGAACTCCTCAGATATTTTCTCTCCGCTTTCGTCAAATCTTGCGTATATTATGGAGAATGGCGGAACACCTTCGAATTCAATTTCAAACTCAGACATCTCACCTGCGAAGATGTCGTCATGTGATGATTGACCATTGGATAAAGATACTGTTGGTATTTCATGGACAGTTACTTTCAAAGAGTTGTATTCCTTCTGCATACTTGGCTTCAAGTAGTTGACAACGCAATCATCAGCATTGGTTTTCAACTCATTTATGCTTAACTCACCTGGATACTCGGCAATTCTTACAAAGTTTTTGTTTTTGACTGGAACATTGGATAGCTTGTCGTTGAATTGATACTTCAAGTTGAACGGAGGGATACCGTCAACCTTGTATCGTATGGTGTCACCCACACAGTAATGTTGGTGGTCGTTGATCAGCTTGATGGATGGAACACCAGTGATATCAATGTCAAAGAAAGTTTCAGAAACTCTTGTTGATTTACACAGTGTCAACTTGTCTAACACAGATGCAATTCTGACTACATATTTGCCAACAGATAGATTCTTGTAGATTTCGCTATAATCAATGCTCAACTTCATTAAATTGGCTGTTGGTTTGGCTTCTAGATTGTAAACCTTGTTGTAATCAGAGTTGTCTTTAGTAACTACCAACTGAACCTCAAATCTTGAGTTGGCATTTAGCTTTTGAGCTGACTTCAAGTAGATAGGTGTGACTTTAGCGGATGGCTCATCTAAGTTTGCATGGCATGTTTTGTATGCTTTGTTTTGGCTTTCAATGTATAGTTCAGGCAAGGCATTGACGTATTGCTCAATGACTAAAGGTTTCTTCAAGAATTGTCTTGTCTTGTAATTAGCATCGTTTATGTTCTTGATAGTTAATTTGTAAATACCATTCATGTTGTTATCAAAGGCAACGCTGGCTTTGTGATTGTTGGTATTCAATACTTTATTCAATTCAACTTTACCGTCTGGTAATTCAATATCATAGGTAATTTTGAATGGAGCCAATCCTTGTAAGTCTAGGTCAGCATAGGTACGTGTTTGAATGCAAACATCCTTTTTGGAGAAAACAGAATTACCACTTGTTTTATAAGTTTCAACATTGCTGATTTTTAAGGTTGGAGTGTCTTTGTATCTCACTATAAAGTGTTGATCATTTTCAATCCAACCATTACAATTGGAGTCCTTCAAAGACTTTAGTCTGTAAATACCAGCTTCTTTGAATTCCATGCCTTGCTTGTTGTGAGAATTGATTTTGACAACCTTTAAAGAAGACTCAATACCTGTATTTTCATCAGTAACGGTGTATCCAACTTGGAACGGTTCATCACCTCTTAGATTTAGAGGTACAGATACAGATTCAAATCTGTTGATGTATTCAATATCGCCGTTTTTTGAGCTTAGATCAAATGAAGCTTTAGGAACATAATGCTTAACATTGATTTCGATTTGCTCATTCAATAAGTTAATGCTACAGCTGTCTTTGTCTCTGATAGCAACCAAAGAAACAACATACTTACCACCTTTGCTGAAGTCTTCAGTGCTTATGGTAACCTTATCACTTTCTATGTTGTCAATTGTTTGAACATTGGTATAACTGGACTCGGCATGCATAACACGATAAGTCAAGGAAAGTGGCTTTTGGCCAGTCAATTCAATGTCAAATGAAGTATTTTCGTTTAAGCACAGGTCCTTTGCATGTCTGTTATTAGGCTTGAAACGGTCTTTGTTCAAAATTTTAGCTTCAGGCTTTATGTTTGTTGTAATTTCAAAAGTCCACTTGGATGAGTCTAATTTTATTCCGTCAGAGTAGTTTTCATCGGATACAGAAACGAATTCTATTTTGTAATCACCAACAGAGTTTGGAACATAAGAGACCTCATTTTGGATGGTGCTTGAGTGTCCTGTTTTCTTTTCCAAGAATGAATAAATACCCAGGCTGTTCTTTTTGTATACGTTATAAACATAACCAAACTTAGGGTTACCTACAAACATCAAGTTAAATTTCAAACCAATAGAGCCAATACAATCGTTAGTTAAAGTAGTGGCATTAACAATCAAGTCAGGTTGGTAAGGTGTTTTGACGTCTATCACATCATTGTTCTTTACGTAGCCTGAACAATACTTAGATTCAACATCCACAAGTTTATATTGGCCTTGTTCTTTAACGGTAATCAAATGATGGCTACTTGGATCAAATTGTGCAGTTATGTTGGCGCCATTGACTTGAGAAATAACAACCTTCATTGGTGAATCATTTAGATGGTAGTTTCTCAAATTATTGATAGTCTTTAATCTCAATGATTTCTTTGTTGGGGATCTGCTGTCTGGAACTAAAATCATCTCGACTGTTGGCTTTTGGTGAACGACAAAGGTCTTCTTGGCATCCAAGTCAACTTTGTTGTCAAAAGCATCAGTAATGGACTGAAGTTGGTAAGAGTATTCACCACATGTATCCAAGTGCTCAGAAATGTCAATAGAAAAGGAGTTTTCATTTGAGGCCCATGAGAAATCAGAAACATACTTTTCATCTAAAGTTTGCAAAGAGAATACATTGCTGTCTGTAGCCAAAAATGGAGAGTTATAGTGACCATTTTGATTTTGAGGCTTTGTAACAGTTTCGGACATCTTTTCTTGAACTCCATTGACAGTTCTGACATAATCCAATTTGATTGGGAATACACCATTACCCTTGATTATAAGTTCGTTTTCATCACCGTGACATTTGTCAAAGTCAGCAGTTATGTGGTGAATCTCAGCAGAAGGACATTGTGGAGCTATGAACTTGTTTTCTTTGGTGATTTTGATTCCCAATTGCTTTGTATCAACGGCCTTGATTATTTTGTAGAATCCAGGATTTTTTATTCTCATTTGATAAAAGATTGAATTTGTTGAAGGGCTGTTCAGATGCAATGGGTTGTGCTTGTCTGAGTCAGCTTTGAATATTTTGATTTCATTGTTTTCTTTTTTGTGGCCATTAAATGAAAAGAAACCTTCATGTTCATTAGAAGTGGAGATGTTGAAAAAGCTAAAGTCGTTGTCGTTCAAGCCTTTGTATTGAACCTTCCAGAATTCCACATCGTTTGTGGAGTTGACTTTTATCGGGATATCTATGAAGTTGTTGCCATTTGTACAGCTGACTTCATTGAAAGGATTGAATGTGGCTAAACTCTGTGGTTGCAACTTGACTATATGTTGACCCTTGAAATGCTTGTTAGCCTTCAGTATGTTTTCTGGTTTCATGTACTTACCACCAATTGTGATTGTTCTCTTTGAGTTCAAAGACACAAGTGATAAGATGGCCCATGAGAATATAGGTAAGGTGGTGGTGGCATTGAATAGTGTTAGAATACCCACCATCAAGGTGCTATAAGCAGTTTTGAACTTCAGGTATGGGATTCTTAGGATAGGAATTGTAAAGAAAAACAAACTCTCAAGAACAAAGTATTTGACAACAAAAAACAACTTCTTATTTATTAAGGTGAAATTATTGATGAAGCTGTTGAACACAATATCTGTATAATCAATACTGTTGACATTTATGATGTCGTAAATCTTGTATCCTTGGATGATAATGAAGATTGCAGCTGCAAATACTTGCTGGTAGTGTATTGATATGTATTCTTCCGGTATAAGGGTATTGTGTATTTTTTTTTCTATAATGATTTGATCTGGTTTGTCAGCTTTCTTTGCTGTATCTTTTTGTTTTTTGAAATCAAAAGCACCGTAAGAGTCCTGGTTGTTGTTTAGAAAGATTTGATCGTATTCAGAGTCAGATACTTTAAAATCAAACTTTGGCTTTGGGCTAGTTGAGGATGCTTCTGATTTATTCCATCTTCTTGAACCAAATGAGCTCTGTGAGTTGTTTGAGTATTTGGAGTTTCTTGAGGAGAATCTTGATTCTGTATCAAAAACGTTATTATAGTATGACATATTACCACTTTACTTTTGACTCCTCTGATTTAATTACAATAATATATGGTTCAGTGATATATGGTTATTATGTGAATAATTGTTTGATATGTATGATGTATGAATCTCATCTCTTAGAATAAACAGAAGAGAATAAAACACACACACAAAACAAAAAACTTCATATAAGCAAAAAAAAAAAAAAACAGAGCAAAAAAAAGAAATTTGAGTATCGGTGTCTATAGGTTACCGCTACCAAGTGATTGTATAGGCAGTCACATGACATGATGTTTCCCAAGGGAAAAACATACACCCTTTTTTTTTTTTGCATGGAACAAATGCGATCCCACCAAAAAAATATACAACAATCACAACTCTATACTACGTCTTTTAAATACAAATATACATAGATCTCTACTGTGTTTACACCAACAATCTTACAACAGCTCAATAATAACCAAATTTTTTTTACAATGCCATATGTCAATAGATCATACAGCTTTGCATCATACAAAAAATACATATCAGATATCATAAACCTCATTGGCCCAGGGGTCATTGTGTCTGTTGCACAGATAGACAACGGAAACATAGCAGCATCAACAACAGCAGGCGCTTTATTCCAGTACAACCCTCTGTTTATAGTTGTGCTTTCAAACTTCTTTGCCCTGATATTCCAGATGCTCTCGTGTAAGCTGGGTGTGGTCACAGGAAAGGACCTGTGCAGGCTGTGCAAGGAGAGGTTCCATCCCAAAGGTTGCAAACCTCATCTTCGTTCTTATAGAGCTGTCCATCATATCAGGGGATCTTTCCCAGCTGATTGGGTCAGCAGTTGCAATGAACATTCTGTTCAAGATCCCAACCAACATTGGTCTTGTTCTGACCATTGTTGATTGTTTCCTGGTCTTGATCTTCTACAACAACAACTCATTGAAGGGTGTCCGGATCTTTGAGGTTTTGGTTACCCTTTTGGTCTTTGCCACCATGCTGCTCTTTGGCATGGAGCTGCTCCAAATACACATAAGCGACAAGCTGCAGGTCCTCAAGGGCTTGCTCCCACAGGCCAGCGACTACAAGAGCAGCTCGTTCCTGTACTCACAAGCATCAATCATTGGGTCCAATGTGATGCCCATCAACTTGATCATAGGAAGCTATGTCAACCAGGTCAGACTGAGAAACTTCGACTTGCTGAGGTTTGGCAAGTTCATTCCAAACAAGCCCACCATACATGCTGTCAAGAAGACCCTGAAGGGCTCGTTGGTCGAGCTTGCCATTGCCTTGTTGGTTGCAGGTATCTTTGTCAACGGAGCCATTGTGATTCTGTCAGGTACTCTGTTCTACAATAACCCAGACGCCGTTGATGCTGACTTGAAGGGCATCTACCTGATGCTTTGTGACTTGGTCTCTGACTTTGCAGGCACCATCTTTGCGTTTGCCATTCTGTTTGCAGGCCAATCAGCTTCGTGGGTTGGTGTTGCTGCTAGTGAAATTGTTTTGCTGGGATTCCTGGATCTTACTGTTGACCCGTGGGTCAGCAAAATATTCACCAGACTATTGGCCTTGATTCCATGCTTGATCATTGGGGTTTTCTTTGGTGACAAGGGAATCAATGCTGTTTTGAACTTCTCCCAAGTCTTGCTATCGTTGATTTTGCCCTTTGTGGCTATCCCATTGATTATGTTTACTAGCAGCAAAGAGATCATGAAGGTGGATAAGTTGCATGAGCTTGAAGTCGAGCAGGGCCAAGAGCAGGACAACGGTCCTTTAGATGAGGGTGAAAATACTAGATTGTTAGATAGAGACGTAGAAGCCACAGGCGACGATTCCTCTGATGGTGGAGATATCTACTTTGAAAACAGCAAGTGGTTGAACATTGTTTCATGGTCCATCTGTGTTCTGATTACTTGTCTGAATGTATTCATGATCATTACAATGCTATTTTAGAGTTTATGAATTACAGGTTTTAGATGTTATACTAATGAAATCAAACATTTAAGCTTTGTGTTAGACGATCAACAACAACAAAAGGGGGACTCTTGAATATTATAATTATAGATTAAAGTTTCAGTAGGCAATAGCTTTATTGGTATATAAGCAGCACTGGGTTCCATTCATTGGAACTTATTAATTAAACTTTTGTATTTGCTGTTCGGGTAACTTCTTTCTTCTTTTTTTTCAAAAAATATGGCAAAGGCGGGAGATTCCAATACACACACATTATTTTTTTCTTCTTAACGCTCTCTGTTTATATTTTTTACTCTTATTCTTTGAATAATTCATCTGATATTATTAAAGAAGCAACTACAATAATTATCATTAAAAGCCCCAAAAGCACATCATCCTTTATAGAAAAAAGAACAACTGCTGATATTTCAAATATGACAGATTCTATAGCCGGTATCATCAGCACTGTGCAGGAATTAGTAAAAAACACAACCATATTCAACGAAATCATATATCAAAACGATAAACAACAGCATGAAGACTTAACAATAAATGCTGCTATAGACGACTACATGGAGAATCTGAAAGAAAACAAAGACGAATGCAAGCAATACACGATTGCACAAAAACTTCAGAACAACGAATACAAAACCATCAAAGAGTTTTACCTGGATTTTGTCATTGTATGTTTCATTTTGATAAACACTTTGAATAAGTTCTCCGATGCCTACTACCGTATAGACAAGTACTTCCAAGTGGTCAGTGAGCTTCTGCTGAGATACTTGGGGACTGGTTTGGACAAGCAGATGGCAGGGCAAAAGGGCATCAAAGAAGTGTCTGCTCCCAAGTCTTTGAGAAAGGGTTTGGAAACTCAATTCGACAGCATTGTCCACTTTTACCAAGCCCCTGTGAAGAAACAAGCACAGGTGAGCATTGATCTGCAAAGCAACGCCATCAACAAGTCAACCAGCACGACATACCTGAATAAGCTGTACAACAAAGACTCCTTGTTCACATCTCTGATGCATAAGTCTATACTGGACAGAAGCGAGGACGGTCCGATAGACGAGAGTATCAACTTCATTGAGAACATACCTGTTGATGTCACTGCCACTGTTGATGCTCCAAAGCTGGGTGCTGTCATGCCCTTCACCAACAGAAACATTCCAGACCCAACACTGCCAAACACAAGAATCTTGGACAAGCTGATGAATCCACTGTGGTACAAGCTGCCTGTTGAGACATGGATCCACAGCCTGGTGGATGAAAACGGCGAAGATAGCCATATAGTCAGCATTGTAACAAAAAACTCCTCTTTGGTGAACTCCTCCCAGAGCAATGACTACTTGAGTAAGAAGCTAGAGTATCTAAAACACCACGCTTTGAACCAAACCAGCGAAGGTGATGATGGTGAGGAAATTGAAAAGATCACCAAGAACATACTGGAAAAGAAACACGAACCAGTGGCTGACAACAAGGCGAAGATTGACCTGAAAAATCTGCACAGCTGGGCACACGACCACTACTTCAACGACGAAGAGCGCGAGGCGCTGACTGGCTCCAAGAGCATGAAAGAAGTCCAAGACCTGATCAGCAAGTACCTTGCCCAGCTGACCAAGCTGCAGGAACACAGACTGAAGATATCCAAGTCGATCAAGGCCAAGCCGGTGGAAGTCGAGCTGTATGGGAAGATTAAAAGACTGCTGAAGTTTGTGCTGCTGAATGGGGACAAGGAGAAAATGAGGGATGTCAAGCTGGAGTTCACAAAGAACGTCCCTGTGCTGCAAGCCAACTACTCAGGCACTCTTCCCGTCAAGAAAATCAGCCTGACCAACAGCGCCAGCACCGGCACCACTTCATATAAGAACAAGTATAAAAAGAGAAGATGATCTCAGTGTATCTGCTTGTAAGTGACTTTCGCTTTTTTAATTTGAATTAGTTTTTTTTTTTCTTCGCGGCAGAAAATGTCGTTTGTGAATACAATTTCGTGTTTTTTCATTCATTATTCATTTTTGGTTAGTGAAGAGAACAATTTGCTTCATCCTAAGAGCAACATGAGTGGATTGAGAGTGAAAGACAGATTGAGCACACAGGCGTTTATACAGAAGTACCTGGCCTTTCCGCAGGTGCCTTTGTACGTGAAGCCGAAGCTTGTAACGTTTGATGCGTACAACACTTTATACGCGACCAAGAAGCCTGTTCTGGACACGTACGCTGACCAGTACAACAAGTTTCTGTGTCCAAATCCGCAGCAGTGCATAACCGCAGATGGCCTCGCCACTATGAATGACCATTTCGTGGAGATATTCAAAAACCACATGGCAGCACACCCAAACTACGGCAAGCACACAAGAATCACGCCGACACAGTGGTGGGTGCTGCTCATACAGAGCATCTTCGAGGACATCAGCATTGTTCTGACTGATGCGCAGGCTGAAGTCATTCTGAAGCCGTTTGAGGGCGAGGTTTACGATACCTTCCCAGACATTCGCTCGCTGCTGAAGACAGTGCATGGGAATAGCAAGGTCGGGGTGTGCTCCAACACTGACCCATTGTTCTACAGCGTCATGGATTACCTGAAGGGGAAGTACGCTGACGAATTGGTGCTTCCGGACAAGGACTACGAGTTCCTGAGCTTTTACTTGGAAAAGAAGAAGGACTCCACAGGTGATTTTTTCAGGGATGTGTACAAGAAAATCAGCAGTGAGATGGCAACAGAGGAGATATGGCACATTGGAGACGAGTTCAAGAACGACCTGGTTGGCAGCTCAAGTGCAGGCTGGGTGGGCATCTGCATAGACAGAGGGAATGTGTATGGGTACTTCGATGCTGCAGACAGCGACAGGAGCGTGAGCAACGAGGTGGTTACGCAGGAAAAGATCAACAAGTCAGCGGATCTGGTCTACAGAGAGGGCAAGGAGTGCGATGAGGTTGTACTGCTGGAGAACGGCAGCCTGGTTGTGAGAAATCTGTACACAGTTGAGGAGATATACAAGTCTTTGTGCTGATCGGTTGTTTCTGTTGTATTTATTTTTTTTTTTGGCTGTGAATTTTTTACGCGCTGTTTTTTTCATCATGTGTTAGTTTTTTTGAATTGTGAATTTTTTATGAATTGTGCCATAATGATTTGAAACTTATGGCAATTAGAGAAAATGATATCTGAGAACCCAGAACAAATATACTCGTATAATGTCTGAAAACAAAGCAGCTGAAAAGAAAACAACTGAACAACAGAAGCAAGGGCTGTTTGACAGCATCTTCCAGCCTGGAACCAACAGGGGCCTGCTGATATGCACCCACCTGTCTTTTGTGGCCTTGATCATCACACTGTCGAGTCTGGTGTACATCAGCGGATACAACATCCACTACATCAACCTGCTGGTCATATCTGTCCTGCTGTACGTCACTGTGAACTGGTTCATCATTGAGCTTGGGAAGACGAAGCTGTTGACCAACGAGGAGCTTGAGGTTGAGCTGAACAAGCCAAAGCAAGAGTAAAAGCTTTTGGATAGTTATATATATATAACTTAGTATAAAGAACAAAGCATGGTGGTATCCCTTAAGATTGATCTCCTTGCTGCCATTGCTTAGAATTAAGCGACAAAAATTGAAGCAGAAAGTAATTCGCCTTTGTCTTTTTTTTTTCCTTTCGCACCGATTATCGTAAGACGGTGCCGCAGTGATCTATCTGGGCAACATTGCTGACTCAGCAGATCTGTATTCTTCTTTAAGAATGGATAGGGAGTTTTATGTTCTTTTTATATATAGAATCTATATATCAATTTACAAAAAATATACCTCTCCCAATGAACACACAATCTGATGAAGAACACTTCATCGATGACAACGTCTCCAGGCCGCTGCTGGTATCAAGCGAGGCTGACAACATCCTCGAGCACACACTCACTGCCATACGAACATCTTATCTTGCCAAGCCATCTGAAGGGCTCTGTGATTGATGATGACGAAGCATACGATTACTCAAACGGAAACGGAAAACTCAAGTCTTTTCTTGCAAGCATCCAGGACCACTTCTCCAGACCCAGCATATACATCCTGTACTTCCTTGTGGCTGTCAAGGTGCTCGCAGAAAACATGGTGCTGTCCATAATCCTGGATCAAACTCTTAAAAAAATAACCCATGCCACGGACAGCAACCACAACAAAAAGTTCAGCACCCAGATCGACATACACAAAGAATATACCCTCTTCCAGTCATACACATCGATCATCCAGTCGCTGTCGGGTTTTGTGATGTGTTCGTACTACGCGAACCAGTCGGACATGCACGGCCGGGTCCATGTCCTCAAGGTTTGTGGGTGGTGGACGATCCTTGGGTCCATTGCAAACATCTACCTGTACTGCTTCGACAGCATTGGGTACTCGCGGTGGATCTACATAGTGCTGTACTGCGTCGAGGGCATGAACGGTGGTGTTCTGTCTTTGACCGCGATTGGGAGCAGCTACATCTTCGACATCTCAGCGAAGAACGAGAGGTTTGTGAAGCTGTCCATATTCATGAGCATCATCTACGGCGCCATCGGCACAGGCCCTCTGGTGGGCTCCTTCTTTGTCACAAACAAGGTCTTTGACAACGCAGGCATGATCTACGTCGCATCCGCAATGAACGGCTTGTACTTCCTGGGCTGCTGCTTCTTCCTCAAGGAGAGCAGAAAAGAAAGAGACAGAAGAGAGTCGCAGAATGCCTTCATTGCACAAAGGAAAATAAAGCAAGAAAGTACAGTGGATGGCAGCTGGAGAGACAGAGTCCTCAATGCGCTGAATTACAAAGAAAACATCATAGACCTGGTCAAGCCGTTGAAGACGCTGTGGGTGCCGAAGACCCACCAAGGCTCTTTGGTTCCACGGTTCAATGTTCTCATTTTGATTTTCATTGAGGTGTTTGTGAATGGCTTTATAGACGGCTGTGTTCCAGCAGTCATTGCATACGCGATGTTTGACTTCAAGTGGACATCTGTTGAGATAGGTTGGTTCTACAGTGTCTTCGGGCATAGTGCGGTGCATAGTGCTGCTTTTGATCGTTCCGAAGATGCTGCAGATTCTGGAAAAGAGGTTCCCTGTTCTGAATGACTCCATAGACAAGATCGACAAGATCTACCTGAACTTCTTCCTGGTGTTCTCCATCGCAGGGTTCCTGTCGATGATTGTTTGTGAGGACTCCCTTGGGGTATACCTGAATGCTGTGTTTCTCAGTCTCACAGCATTTGCCATCCCAACGATCCAGAATGTGATCATCAAGTACAGCAGCAAGAAAAACACCAGTGTTGTTTTTGCGGGGATAGCCATTCTGAGAAACCTTGTGCAGCTGATATCCCCGCCTGTTTTGCTGAAGATCTACAGCTCAACCATGGACTCTGAAAGGCTGCTGTTTCTGTATGTGCCGCTGGTGTTCTCTGTGGCCAGTGTTGTGCTGCTGCGGTTTGTGAGGATAGTTGAGGACCATGAGCTTCTGAGAAGGGAGTCGACAGTCTTTGCTGCTGAGCCGTTGGCACCAAAAAAAAGTGATGTGTGCGCCAATGTGTATGGAAGCGTGTCTATTCCATTGGACAGCAAGGCTCCAAAGAAGGATATGTACCTGAATGGCAGCTATGCAAGCAGGAGAAACAGTATGTATAACAATAGTGTTCCAACATCTTCCTATTAGAACGTAGATATATATACAAGGATAATAACTACTGTAATGTATTCTCTTCTATTATTGAATTTCTGTGTACGACAGCTCCAGGCGCCTCTTTCTTTCTTTTTTTGGCTGCTGATCTGCTGTGGGAAAAAAAAATTTGCTCTCCTTTTTTTATTTTTGGGAAGAAAAATGAAATGTTTCATTCTTTTAATAGCAATGGTGTTGTGTACTAAGATAAGGTTTATATACACACCCCAAAAAAAAATAAACCCATACACTCTTGTCTATATTCTAGTACTCTTACAGATTACTACCATTCAAGAGTCTATAGAAATACACATTACATTTATTCTTTTTTAATACATATATACACAACAGATCAAGATGGATGCAGGCATGAGTTCTTTCAAAGGCTCCAACGGAAGCAGTCAAAACCTCTCGAGAAGATTCCAGAACAACAACAATATGGAGTTCCCAGGCATGGAGTCATACGACAGCCCACAGGCATCAAGAGGCAACACCATGACCAGCTACAACCAGCAGCAATACACAAACCACAGCCCGCAGTATAGAAGCAACACCATGCAGATGCCCCCTTCGGCCATGAACCAGCAGCCAAGATCAAGTGGCTTCTCCTCCATGTTCAAGAAAAAAAACGGATCAAAAAAAGGCGGCTTTGAAAAGGATGACGATGACGTGCTCATGGGTGATGAGAACATCGTTTCCTACAACGACATTTCAGGCTTCAGAAAAGCCGGGGGTCCTGCTTACGGCTTCAACAACAGCTCAGATACAGCCCCAATCATCCCCACCGTTCTTACTACTAGCTCCAACATGGATACCAGCAGAATGAACAATACCACCTATAGAAAAATGCTGACCAACCAGAAGAAATCAGCTCTTACCCAGTACAACAGACAGCTGAAGGAAGACCCAGGCACTCCTAGGGCCATGTCCATGCAAAGCAACATGCCTCCAAGAGCCATGACCTTCCAGAGCGGCCAGCAGTTCAGACCCCCACAGGGCATCCCCGGTCCTCCCCCATTCCGCAGCAAGAACGCCACCCCGTACGGCTCAAGAAGCAACTCAATGATGAATGGGATGCGCCAGAATACCTTCCAGCAAAACAAAATGAACCCCCACAACCAGTTCCCAAACAAGGCCATGACCATGGCACAGGGAAACAAGGCTCCGTTCATGCAGCAAATGGGCAACCCGAACTACAGAGCTAACTCGATGCAGATGAGAAGCATGCCGCACCAGGAAGGAAGCATGGGCAATGGCCAGGTTAGCAGTGGCCAGGTTAACAACGGATCGTATTTCCAGCAGCAGCAACAGCTGTACGGAGGTGCCCAGCAGTCTCAGCAGGTGTCGAGACCACAGCAGGGTGGATTTGCCTCCCAAGAGCAGCAGACTCCGCAGCAGCACGTACAACAGCAGCAAGGTGGATTTGCCTCCCAAGAGCAGCAGACTCCGCAGCAGCAAGTCCCACAACAGCAGGGTGGATTTGCCTCCCAGGAGCAACTAGCCCCACAACAAGGTGCATTTGCCACTTATCAGCAACAAGCCCCACAACAACGTACATTTGCCTCCCAAGAGCAACAAGCTCAGCAGCAGCAACAAACGCCACAAGAGGCTGCTTATAAAAATTCTGGCAATGGCCTTCGTGCACCAGAAGCTGCCACCTTGCAAAGCCACCAGAAATCGGAATCCATAACTTTAAGACCAAACAGCGCACTTTTCAATGGTCTTGGCGACGAGCACGAGGAGCTGCACGAGGATTTCAAAGCCATCAAGCACGAAGACGCAGTAATGGAAACACCCAAGCACGCCCACAAAGGCTCCATGGTATCATTCAACTCCCCGATCCCAGACAACTCCTTGGTCAAAAAGAACAGGGAGTTCTACCAGATGGGGAAGAGCATAAACACCACTGGTGACTTTGTTACAGCCCAGGAGCTCCCACTCAGCGATGACTTTGAGTTTGGAAAAAGCGATCCTGACGCTGGCTCGATGAAGAGCAAGACCAAGAACTTCTTCAAGAGAATGTCTGGGCTTTCCTCCCACTCCAGAAGCAACAGCAATGTTTTCGACCAGCAACACGACTTCAAGGTCCACTCCGTTGTCAAAACCAGCGATGATCTAAGTGACAGCGAAAAGAAGCTGTACATGGCATCCAAAAACAGAAGCGACTACACCTTCAAAGCCAGCAAGACGTCTTTCAACGACATGACCAGTGAAAAAACTGGCTACAGCAATCAAGTTGACAGCCAATACAGAAGACAGTCTTATCACTCCTTGTTTTCGAATGAGGGTGTGAACTTCTCTGACAACAAGCCAAGCGCCATCAAAGAAGAGGAGTCTGAGGAGAACGCCACCAATGACACCATCTACGACGAGGAGAGCGATGATGCCAGAAAAGTTGCCCACAATGACATCAACAGCTCCATCTACGACCAAGAGGAAACCAAACAGAACGTATCCTTGAAGTCTTACAGTCAGGAGATGAAGTACCAAGCCCCGGCCAAGGCCCCAGAGCCCTTGCCGCTTGCTATTGAAACAGACAATGAAATGCACCAAAAACTGATGAAGGAAATCCACATTTTGTCTGAGGAGCTGACTGAGTCCATTGTGAGAGAAACTGACTTGGAGAGAAGACTTCTGGGCTCACACAGTGTGCACTCAAGTCCAGTGAAGAACAATGGAAACGGGCCACTGAGCTCAGCTGCGTCTGTTGGGCTGCTTGACGTGCAGCTGGAGCTCAGAAAGAAGTCGAAGAACATTGTGCAGCTGATCAAGGACTTGAACGAGGAGAGAATGAAGAGGTTCGTTGCGGAGCAGGAGGTCCTGAACATTAAAAACGGGTGCAGACCTGACTTCCTGGAGCTGTCGTACAAGTGCAAGAAGATGGAGAGTGAACTAGCGGAAAAGAACGAAACCATAAGCTCATTGAGGGAGAAGCTTGAAAGCGGTATATAGTAGCTATATAGAGGTTAAAAAATATATTAAAGTATAAATTTTTGTATACATATGATATAAGCAGTTAAGTAAAAAGAAACAGTTTAAATTTTGTACTTAAACTAATTAATTTAATCAAGATAATTACTATATAGTATTAGTTAAATGTAAACTTGATTGTTTACTTTTTTTGGTGACATTGTTTATAGGCAATCACGTGTGTATAAGATGTTTATTACCCGCTTTTAAGGCTCTTTACACAATTACCTTTTTAGGAAAACACTCCCATTATGGCCTTCTTTCTTTTTTTTTTTTTTGCCTACGTTCGTTCCCCCCAGGTGTGTTATTGTTTTTTTTTTTGTTCGCCTTTCAAAGAAACAGCAGCAATTTTTTTACCAATTTTTCAATAGCTGCTAAACTGTAATCAACATCTTTGTTTATTGCATAGCAAAAGGTACTGTATAAAAAACCCGTATATCTCATACTTATTCACGCAGACACAAAAAAATGAGTGAACAAATCATTGACGAAAACAGAAAAAGAGGTCGTGATGAAAACGACGAACAACTTGACCAGGCCATGGAAGTTGAAACCCCTCAACAGTACCCTAGCAGCGACGAGCTGAGCAACAGACCTATTGCTGGCCAAAGAAGACAGCACAACTCCGACTTCCACCAAAATCAGAAGAGAAGAAACCAAAGCAGAGTCAAGACTGTCTCCCCAATCGTGGAGCTGTGCAGACAAATGCTGCCTGATATCTGTACCTTGGGTGAAAAGAAGGATTTTTTGAGTGAGGATTTGGAACTAATAGGCCAAGGTATCTGTGCCAACTTCTTTATAGACCAAGAAACAGACGGGAAGTTCAAACAAAGTGTTTTGTCAACACTCATTGCTGTTTCCACTGAACAGCCCCAAAAAAGACATGCTCTGGGTTTATTGATCTTGAAGGTCATTGGTATCAGCCATGTTGTCGGTAAAGAGGTCCTAGAAGCCTTCTTGTTGAAGTTCAAGAACAGTTTGGAAGAACAAAACTGGAACAATGTTAAGAACATCTTGGGTTTTTTGGCCTGCATCAACTCTGCCTTGCCAAAGGAGTTTGTTTTGCAAATCTTCAAGGATTTGTTCAAGTTGTCCTTTGATTTGAAAGAACAAGGAAAGTCAAACACCGCAGACATGATCTTCTTTAACACATGTGCCATGATTCCACAATTGTTTGTTCTATCTAAGAGATCCAACGAAGACCCGCTTTTAGCTCCAGTTGTTGAAATCTTACAAGAACTAAGCAACAAGGTTGTCTTTGAAGAAAACAACGACAGTTTGGTCAACTTGATTTTGCCAGCAGTAAAGAAGTTCATTGACAATGACTTTGAAGATATGAAGAACTTCTACATCAATTACGAAAAGGACGTCACAATTCTGAAATTCGAGACTTTGAATTTGGATATCAACCAATCCCTATATGAAATAGCATACCCAAGTGTTGAGGCCATCAACGATATTGCTTTATTATCCAGAGAAGAAGCCAAGAATCCTAAAGATTTCCTGTGGTCCATCAACAGAAAGACATTTACTCTATTTGAACCAATCAGTGTTGAACAAGAAAACGAAGAACCTAAGCAAATCTTTACCACTGCCAACAAAGCAACATACGAAAGCTTGATCTTCAACGATACAATCTCCGACATCTTATTGGCTTTGGAGTTCAACAAGATGACCGCCATTTCTACCATGCTATCTTTCCACAGTTTCTTCAACGAGTCCTTCTTTGCTGAAAAGAACGCATCCATCAAGTCCTTGACTGAGTCCTTTTTGCAGAACCCTAGCGCCAACTACTTCAAAATCGAGGACATGCAAATTGAGGCTATTTTGCAGCTTGTATTTGGGCTGTATCCTAACGATGCCTTGTTGAAAACAGACAAGACCTACTACTTCTACTACGTCCTTGTTGGTATTTGCTTTGACGAGCCATCTGTTGCTCCTGTTTACGGGAGAGCATTCACAACCTTATTTGAAAGATTGTCTTCCAATGAGTTCGATGTTGATACCAAAAAGAAGTTTGTCAACTGGTTCAACTTGCAATTGAGATCATTCGACTTCTTCTGGAAGTGGAACGCCTGGTTCGAGGACATCAAGAAGTTCGGACACTTGAAGTATAACGGTAAGATGCACTTTTTGAGAGATGCCATAAACAAGAACTTGAGAGTCACCAATGACCCTGAGCTTGTTGCCTCTTCCTTATCTGAAGAGTACATTGGCTTTATTCTGAATGCCAACGCCACCAACGAGACTGATGAAGACAAAGTCAACTACTACAACTCCCTCTTCACACAACCTTTGCTTGAAGTTGGTGATTTGAAGAGCGAAGAAGAAGGATACTTCATTTTGAGCAACAAGAAGCTGCCATTCCACGAGGCTGTTGAGAAGATTGTTGACTTCTTCAAGGGCTCTGGATCAGCAGAAAACAACGAATCCAACCTGAACTTTTTGATTGAGGTTCTGGGCAACCTTGAAGCCGAACACGGGTCCTTGATAGCAAACTTTGACAGATTCATTATTACTGTCATGATCCAAGCTGTTCTGCATGCGGGCAGAAGATCGATCTCCCACCTGCAAAACACCTTGTCCCACCACCACGACAACCTGATCAACCTTTACGGAGCCGTTGGTGAGAACCCGGACATCAACCAGTGGATCATGGCTGCCATACACAAGTACTGGGGACAAAACGTAAAGAATGTGTTTTTGATATTCGAGATCTTCTACAAGAACAAGCTGATTTTGAACAAGTCCATGATCATTGACTTTTTATTCACAGAGCCTTCCTGCGAGCCTATTCTGTACGACACTGTTTACTACGACTTCCTGATCACATTGCTGCACAAGGTCTGTGTTGAGGAGAACGACAATGTCTTGGTGCTAAGAACTTTCAACTATCTAACCGATATCATGAATGCGTGCACCAAGGAACTGAACGTCAGCGGCGATGCTCCGCTGCCAAATGTCCAGGAACTGGAATCAAACGCCACAAACGACGAGGGCGTTGCCGCATTGGAAACATACAACAAGCTGAGATTTGCTGTCAACCTTGGAAAGACATTGCTGAGAAAGTTCCACAGAGTCTTTGTGGACGGGGGCAACATCTTCAGCAGCATTGTGGACTCAAAGGTTGTTGAGAGGGAGCTGTCCGCCTACCACCGTTCTTTGTAAGTGTGCTTAATAAAATAAAATTATATATATTTGTTTTAGCTTACCGCCTCTTTTTGATGTGTTCGAGTTTTATGTCCGACAGTTTGGGGGTCAGGCCTGGCCGTGGTGGATCGACTGTTCTGCTTGTGCTGCTGTCTTCGCTTTCGTCGCTGTCGTCGCTGTATCCAAGATCAAACATCGGTTCTTTGCCTGGGCCATGGGGCATTGTGTGGTCGTATCCGGGACCGCCCATGCTGAGCTTGCTGTTCGACTGCGAGAACATGAACACATCATCGCCTGCTTCCAGGCACTTGCACCGCGCGTTGTCAAGGGCCTGCTTGATCCGGTAGAAGTCTATGACCATGCCCATGAACGTGATGAATGCTGACTCTGAGACGTTTGCCAGGGACGATGTCCGGTTCCCGAACTTCAAGGTGTTGTACAGACCCATGAACCTGCCAAAGTCAAACCCTCCAGTGGCCACATTGTGCACCCGGCACTCGTGGCTGATTGTCTGCAGGTACTCGAGGTACGTGAGCCCTGCGCGGTCAAACATGTCCATCTCACTCAGAACACGCGTCCGCCAGTACTGCGGGTTCTGGCCCGCAAGGGTAAACAGCTTCAGGTCCTGGGAAAAGGCCTCGATCACGGAGCTGTAGTTTGTCAGGTAGGGGAGCATGTCCTGGATGCCCTTCTTCTCCAGGTCGGCCTCGGAGTCGTTCATGTGCGAGTAGTTGTTGTAGATCTTGAAGTTGTCGAATGACTGCTTCGGTGGCGAGATGCCCTTGTTGAAGACGATCTTGTTTTTGTTGTAGTTGAAGTAGTGCTGGAGCTTTGGCATGAGCTCAAACGTCTCCAAAGCCAAAGTGTAGAGCTTTGGATTGATCAAAAGGAACTTGTACTTGTCCTTGGAGTGCTCATCCTCAGCAGCGCTCGACTGGGTGAAGATGGGGATGTACAGCTTTGGGATGTACTTTAAAATCTGCTTGAGCGTGAAGTACCGGTACAGGAACCAGTACAGGTTCAGAATAAACACAACCACAATCCCACCAATTGCTATGAAGAACTCAAGGAACTTCTGCTTCTTCGCAGCATGCGCAAGGATATCCAGAGGGGCCACAGCAAGAAAACCAATGAAAAAGAGGGACATAAAAAAGGTGATTGCCTGGAAGAACACCCGCATCAGCTTGTACCTGGTGTAGTTGCCCAGATGGATTCTATTCAGCAGATTCTGAATATGGACGTCATTTTCCAGCATGAAGTTTGTTGTTTGGGTGATTGCCCTGAGAGATATATATTTAAAAAAAAGGAAAATAACACTGCCAAAAAATAAGAAAAAATTTGTATTCTTTTTTTTTAAAAAAAGGTCGTGCGTGATGATCACTAAAGTTTCAAGCGTGACAACTTAATTTTTCTAATTGAAAAAAAATGAGAACAGCGATTTCCAAAGAAAAAAAAAAGATAATTACTAATACATATATATTTACATCTTTGCGGATCAGAATCCAGCAAAGGCATCCTGGTAGGGGTCCTCCTCGCCGTGGTTGAGCATGATTCCATACTGCTTCATGTCCTCTGTGTCTTCTTCAAAGAACTCGTACTGCGAGGTATCACCGTGGCCAGCCTTGATTGGGGGCTCGTATGGGGTTTCTATGTTTTTCTTGTACATCTTCTGCCAGTTGACTTCCTGGAACCATATGTGCGACTTGATGTCTTCAACGCCGTTCTGGAGGTTGCCGAGTCTTTGCGTCAGGTCTCTGTTGATCAACTTTGTGAGCAGGTCGATGACTTCATCGCTGAAGTTCTTGCTCATTGGGAACTTCAGAGGAGCATTGAGGATGTTGTCGTATGTCTTCAGGGTATTTGAGTCGTAGAAGGGGGTAAAGCCGGACAGCATTTCGTATATCAGCACACCCAAGGACCACCAGTCAACGGACTTGTTGTAGCCCTTTGTTTGGATGATTTCAGCAGCTATGTAGTCAGGCGTCCCGACAATGGTGAAGGTGACGTCATTGCAGTACTTGGCAAAGCCAAAGTCCGTGAGCTTAATGTGCCCGTACTTGTCCAGAAGGATATTTTCAGGCTTCAGGTCTCTGTAGATTATGTCGTGTTTGTGGAGGTACTCGATGGCCAGGATTACCTCTGCAGCATAGAACTTGGCAACTGGGACGGGGAACTTCTTGGACTTTCTCAAAAGAGAAAACAGCTCTCCACCCTCGATGTAGTCCATGATCATGTAGACAAAGTTCAGGTCCTGGAAGGTCCCCCACATTCTTATGATGAATGGGTGGTTGACTGCAGAGAGCATGAGTCTTTCGTCGTTTGTGTGTTCAACCTGTTTGAGCTTGATGATTTTTGATTTCTTCAGCACCTTCATGGCATAGTACCTGTAGTTGTGTGTTGACTGGACCAGGTGGACTCTTCCAAATGAGCCTGTGCCCAAAGTCTGCATGATTTGGAAGTCGTTGTGCTTGTACTTGCCCTTTGTTACTCTGGGCATGATCATTTGTTGTTCTTGGCTTACCTGTGTTGAGGGGAAGCTCTCGTTGAGCAACAGGTGTGGCTGTCTGACTGATTGAGGGACTGGTTTGTGGAGTTTGTTTGTGAAGTCATCGTTCATCAGGGTTAAGACAGAGGTGCTGCTTTCAAACTCGCTGTTTATGTTATTTGTGAGAGTATCGCAGTTGGATGCTGATGAGCTGAAGTTGTTGCCTTTGCTTGAAGAGAGAAGCTCCTCGAGGGAAAGAGGTTGTAGCTGTGGTGGAGGCAGCTTGCTGTTCATGTTTTGGTACTGTGACTCTTGCTGGTTGTTTATCTCAAAGTTTGACATCTGTCTCAAAATTGGTGTTGTTTAAAAAAGAAAATAAAAAAATTAATAAAAGATCACTGATTGTATGCTAGTTTATTGTGTGTTTTGGTAAAAAAAGAGAGAGAAAAACTATGCTGTGGATATAAAAGAGAAAAGGGTGTTGTTATGTGTTGTTGTATGGTTTGATTAGTATTCTTATTTTAAAAATAATAATAATATCAAAAATGATGTTTCATAATTCACCTTCTAGTTATCATTCTAAAAAAAAATAATGGGTGTAAAGTCACATACGGCAGATTTTGTCCCTATTTTTTTAGTATGAGGCAGCATGAAGAGGATATATGCCCGACACACCAATGTACTTTGCCCATTGCCAAAAAAAGAAACAAAAAAAAAAGAAAAAGCAAAAAATAAAAAGCCCTTGTTCCAACCGTTTGATAGAGATAAAAGAATGCGTGTGTAACAAAAAAAAAGAAGGGCATTTGCTATTAGTTAAAACATCAAGAAATCACATTGTCTATAATTATCCTTATCTTTGGAATCAGGTGTTTGTTATCTTTTGTGTGCACACAAAAAAATTATTAGTAATAGAATACTTACGTATATAAAACACACACCTTATCTAACACATCTCCTGTTTTTTTTATTTTACCATACTACTTGTTCAAAACAGACATCTTTCTCTGGGTCTTTGGACGCTGATCACCAATCCCACCATAGCCCTTTGTGAACAGCTTAGGCACATCAACCTCACTCTCTCTTCTCAACAGCTGGGGATCATTGATCATCCTAACAAACTGCAGCAGAACCATACTCAAAACACTCAACACAAATGGCACGCTCAAGATCAAGTTAGGATGCGCATCAAAGGTTCTCGAGTATGTTTGAAGAAAGATCACAGGCAAAAACAGCATCGTCAAGTGTCTTAGCTGTGTGTGCGCAGCAAATATCTGCCCAGTGATCTTCTTGGAGCTATACTTCAATATGCAGTTCTGGATAGTTGGCGATATTACAGCTGATAAGGCCTGAAATACACCAGACGCATACAAGGACCACTTGTACTGCTTGCAAAGAATCAAACCTGTAGATATCATCAAAAACAAGGTAGAAATATTCAACAAGAACCGGTCCAAGTTGTCCACTCCATTGGTAATCGTCTCAAACTTGAAAGTCTTCTTCAAACCAGCAATGATCAACGGCATCGTTATCAGCAATGCACTCTTCCCCAGGCCAATGATGCTCACATAGTACCCCAACTCAACAGAGCTCCACTGGAACTGCTTCAACGCATACAGCATCAGCACAGGGATGAAACCCGAGGTTGCTGAGCAGAAGAAAGTATCTATTACTATCAACAGAATCGTATTTATTCTTGGAACCAGTGACCCACTGGCTGTTTTTTTTATCCAAAGCTTTCCGATGGGCTCAACAGCCTCTATGACTGTCATATGGAACCATACGTATATTCTCTGCTTCAAGCTCAATTTTTGGTTTAGGCCATGGGCGTGCATATCCAAGGACGACATGGACGAGTTTCTTCTGAGTCTGTTCTTCAAAAGAACCTTTGCGGAGTACTTTTGAGCGTCCCTGTGTCTACTCTCCTGCACAAAGAAAGTCACTGATATCAAGTATACAATGCTTATTCCTGCTGTGAAGTAAAACGGCATGACCAAGTTGTTGTGGAATAGCTTAATGATATAAGAGGAGATCAAAGGCCCAAACCCAATCGACCCGTATATGATGGACATCAGCAAGGAAATGTACCCTGCCAGGGTGCCCTCGCTCGATGGGATAATATCGCTTATGTATGAGTTACCTACGGAAATCAATGTCAAAATACCTCCTGTGAGGTCACTTGACATTGCAAAGACCACCAAGTACTTGTTGAATGGAACCTTTGGGTGGAAGGCTATAAGCATCACCAAGGTATGGAAGACACCTATGTAACCCACCAGCTTCAGCACAAACAGTCTGCCCAATCTGTCCGAAAGCTCTCCATACTTCCCAGACAGAGAAATACCAACAAGGGATGAAAACAAGGTAACCACAGAGACTATATTACTTTGCTCGATCTGGACCTTCTGCATATTGCATTTTCCTTCAGGGGTCAACTCAAACTGGGTGCAAAGCTTAACGGAGAGCAGACCGACTGAGGGGGTCATCAGCAAGGTAATGCACATGACTCTCAGCACAAGCACTGCCAGCAAGGTGAACACAGTTGGTCTCAGGTACCACGGCTTGTTCTTGAACCTGTCCATTGTCTGCTGGTACCAGATATCCGAGATGTCGTCTTCCAGGCTTTCTTCCAGGTCGGCATTTGGAGGCACTGCGGACTCCTCGTCTGAGCCAAAATCAACGGCTGCTCCTGAGTGGCTGAGAAGAGGGGCATCTTCTCCATTGGTGGCGTGTTTCTTGTGTTTTTTGTGGTGCTTTGAAATATTGGCTTTGATTTGCTTGTCAACCTTGTGGAGCTCGTCAAGAGTGTGTTCAAGGACATACTCCGGGCTCTCATTGTTCATGATACGCACAGTCTCGCTGTTCGATCTCTCCATTTGCTCTGCCTCAACGGCGTTTTCCTCGGAAACGGCACTTTCGTTGTTCATAGTGTTGATGTGTTGGGGTTTTTTATATATTTTCAGCAGCTTAAAAACGAGCTGTTTTTGAATCCAACGTGTTATATATTCGAAGTGTGTTGTGTCTAAAAACGTTTTTTAAAGAATTTAATTGATTCATAATTATCTGATTAGGGAAAAAAAAAAAAAACAACAAATTATAGCGAAGGGTTCGTTACGGAGGTTTGAAAAAAAAAAAAGAAGCCAGAGATGCCATCAATGCCCGGACTTCCAATGACGTCTTATCAGCGAAAGAGCAACAGCCAAATTCAAACAAACAAAAAAAAAAAGAAGGAGGTGATCAAGCAGATCTGTCTATCACGGTTATTTGAATAAATATTAAATAGCAGTTAACAAAATGTGCACACTACTCTTGCTTGGCCTTCTTGGCAACACTAACGCCGGCAAGCAGCATGTGCGACACGACCTCCAGAATGATCATGAACAGCGAGGACAGGATCGCCAGGCAGTAGTTGCTGATGGTGATCCCTATGTCCAGCCACGAGCCCTCGGTCTTCAGCAGGTAGAAGAAGTTCAGCGGCAGAATGTCTGAAACGGAGATAACAAGAGAAGACACAGTGTATGGCTCCATGTGCAGCTTCATGTTGATGATCCCCAGGCTTGCGGACAGCAGCGCGTAAGGAACGATCAGCTTGATAACCAGCAGCGCACCCATTGCGAAGGGGTCAAAGATCGGCAGCAGTCTGTAGACGGAGTCCAGCGAGAACGAAGAGATCGACGCAACGTTCCCTGTTCCGAAGAAGGCCACCTGCAGAAGGAAGAACCCAATCACACTCACACGCAGGACCTGCATGTTGTCCACGCCGTTCTTCAAAAATACCTCCAGGTCGGCCCACTGGACCAGGAACACCGAGAAGAAGAAGTAGAAGAACATCTCGAAGGAAATGGCAAGGATAACAAACGCAGGCGCAAAGGTCACAAAGATCAGCAGCATCCGGACATCCGGGTCGTTGATGGCCTCGTGGCGCGACATGATGTGCGCTAAGGGCATCCCCAGCAGCGAGGCAAGCAAAAGAACCCAGTTGGCAACCTGTACGGCACGTGGCAGCCCACGGTTGTTACCCAACGAGTCAACAGCGAGGTTGGTTGTGTACAGGATAGCCCCGATGAGAGCGATCTGCAGCAGTAGAAGGTTTCTTGTGTGTGTGTTCTTGGAAAGGATCCGCTTGATTTTGTTGTCCACACAAAGCGGCAGCAAAGAAACAGCAATCGTCATCACACTGGCCACATTGATTGTGCTGAGGGACTCTATCTTGACGGCAGGGAATGTGGTGAAAGTTGACAAGCTCAGGCAAGTAATAACCCACAAAAGATGTCTTTTCAGGTTGCTCTTCAAGGAAACACCCATCAACAGTGGGTAGAACGACAAAAGAACAAACAAAACCGTAAACACGCTTCTCTCGAAGAACCCGTAGACTATGCACTCAAAGACACCAACAATCTGTAGCAGAATCAAAAGCACAGTCTTGGAGCTTCTCTTGGCACTGTCGTTGGTGCTGAAGAAGAACTTGCGGATGCCGGACTTCAGAACATCAAAGTTCAGGATGATGCTGTACCAGAAGTACAGCGGGAACAGCAAGTACATGTAGAAGTTGAATGTGGAGTTTTGGTAGAACAGCACATATGTCATTCCAGAGCCAAGCACGACAAAGAAGGTGGTCAACAAGCGGGTCTTGGCGACGCTGGCCTCGTGGACTTCTTGTTCGTCCAAAATAAACGACTTCAAAAATACCATGAATGAAAAGAAAATCCACCCAACAAAACCCAAGGTGACTATGGTTCTGATCAAAATCCAGTTGTAGGTCGTCAGGTAGTACAAACCCTCCAGGGTGGTTTTCATCAGGTCCTCGATGGAAGACACAATCAGGGTTTCCGAGACCTTCCCGTTCTTGATCAGACTCTCTATCTGCACAAGGAACTCTTCGGGAGTCCTCTCAGCAAACTTGTGGTACGGCTTGTATGTGAACTGGTGGTTTATGACCTCCTGCTCCTTGATTCTGTACTGCTCCAGGATGCTCTTTGCGTTGTTCAGCAAGGACAGCATTTTGTCTTGCTGGGACCCCTCAACAAAGGCCAGAGGCAGCTCACCCACGGAGTTGACCGGGTAGTCCTGGCCCAGCAGATAGCTCATCAGGGAGGCGATGTCTGCCTGGTTGACGTCGTTTCTTGTGACGTTGCCCAGGTTCCAGTTGTGGGTGTACTCGTCTGAGATATCAATTTCGGTCTTTTCAGGACCCTTGACACCGGACCCCCATGCAATCAGAGGGGTTCGTGTGTTGTTAGGGTGCCCGTCACCGTGGGAGCCAAACGCAGACATACCGTGGTCAGCAGTGAATATGAACGCTGAGTCCTCGTCTCCAAAGAACTCGTGGATCTTGGGGACCAGCTGCTCAATCTGCTTGTCCAGGTATATCACGTTGTCGTAGTACTCCGCACTGTATGGTCTTTTGCTGTGTCCAGCGGTATCACAGCCCAGCAGGTGCAGGAAGAAGATGTTTCCGTCCTGTCTGACCTCCTTGTCGAGTTGTGTGTCCTCAGTGGTGTTTTGCAACAGTCCGTAGAAGTGGTTGAATGAGTATGCATCCAGCTCGATGGAGGATGAGCTGAAGTCCTCAAACTCGTGGCCGTACATCCACGCATCAACCTTGCCCTCAGTGGCGCCGCTCTTGAACATCGGCAAGATATCAGGCGAGCCAAACGAGTAGGTGTGCTTGGATCTGTTGAAACAGGAGTCAAAGTCAACAGGGTTCTCCTTCCACCCTTTGGTGACTGCTGAGACGTCCTCGTAGAACCCAGCAATCATGGCCACATGGCCGGGTCTGGACTCGGTTGGCATTCTTGTGTGTGAAACACCCCAGGTACCCTCGTTCAGAGCAAGGCTTCTCAGGTAAGGCGCCAGGTACTGCTTCTGCTTGGTCTTGGGGTGCTCTAAATACTCGAAGGTGGTGTCTGCTCTCAAACCATCACCAACAAGCAGGAACAGTCTCTTTGCAGGTGGCGCGCTCGAAGGGCTTGGCTTGGAGGAGACCGAGGTGGACACATGGACCAGCGGAGAGATGAAGTATATGTCGAAGATGGACCATAGGTAGAACAGATGGAATGATGAGCCAATGATTATGAAAATCACTCTGGGGTTCAGTAATGGTGCCATGCTGTGCAGGTGTGGTCTGTTTTGGTGTTGGTCTATAGGGAGAACTAAAAAAAAACAAAACACCAAAAATAAAAAAAAAAAATGAGTGAAACTTTCCAAGAGCGAAAAAAGCGTGAAAAAAAATGGTAATGGCGAAGTTTGGCACATATACCGTGAAGCAACACACGTTATTTTTGTTGCTGAGTGGGAGAGGTGATTTGTTGTTAAAATCAAAGAAAAAGACACAGTCAGCTTTGTTTTATTTCGTAATTTGGTAAAAGTCCTTTAATATATGTATGTGTGATATATATTATTCATAATAACAGTGTTTTGTCAAAAAGTGCAAAGTGAATACAGTTCAGAGAGGGTCTCTCTTATCTTCCTTTATGAACTCCCATTTGTAAATTAAATAATCCCTAGTACTATAACGATCAGGCTTCTTCTGAGTTCAAGTCCCATGTTCTAGAAGCATTAGATTTGGAAACAGTCAAAACACTTGTCAAAGAAGCCTTGTGAAGTAATGTCAATTTGAGTTCTCTTTACAACTCAACAAAAAAAATAATTAAAGTGGTTCATAAACATCTGCGCAATTATGCATACTACACCATCACCTTTTTTATTTTATTTTTTTTCCAATGCCATACTCAACGTTATATTATTATTGGTTATTCCAAAAAAGTAGAGCATTCACTTATGTTTTTGTTTTAATTATTAATGCAAATCATCAATTATGTTATTATTGTATTTTTTTTTTCTAATGTTCAGTTATCTGATATCCTAATGCAGTGTAATGAAGATTGATGTTAAATGTTTGTTTAACAGTCAGTGAAACCAATAGCTTCTAAGTGAACCGGCTTACATTGGGAACCAATGTTTTCGTCGTATAAGTTGTAGAAGTTACCGGACAAACATTGCCAGAAGACGTCTTCGGAACCAATGGCTAGGTTACCTTCTGGGGTGATACCCCAACCCTTGGCGTAGATGGCACCGGCTTGTGGTGGTGGACCGTCGAATTGGAATTGTCTGTTGGCAACGATAGAACCAATTCTGCCCTTGCTGTCAGTTAAGACACCGTCATCCAAGGTCATAGATAGAGTACCGTTGTTCTTACAGGAAACAGCCTTGATTGGACCGCTGGTGGCAGCAGAGGTAGCTTCGGAGGTGGAAGAAGCAGAAGAGGCAGAGCTGGACTTGGTAGCAGCAGAGCTGGCCTTGGAGGTAGCAGTGGTAGCTTGGATTTGACCGTCACCGATTTGGGAGACTGGTTTGGCAGTGGAGGTAGTAGCGGTAGTGGCTTGGATTTGACCGTCACCGATTTGGGAGATTGGTTGAGCAGAGCTTGGCTTCAAGGTGGTGGTAGAAGCGGTAGCAGTGGTAGCTTGGATTTGACCGTCACCGATTTGGGAGATTGGTTGGGCAGTAGACTTAGCAACAGTGCTGGCCTTGGTGGTAGCAGTGGTAGCTTGGATTTGACCATCACCGATTTGAGAAATTGGTTGAGCAGTAGACTTGGAAACAGTGGTGGAGGAGGTGGCAGTAGTAGCTTGAATTTGACCATCACCAATTTGGGAAATTGGAGCAGCTCTCTTGGCCTTGGTAGCAGAAGAGGTAGCAGAGGTGGCGTAGAAGGAAGCGTAAGAGCCAGTGGTGATTGGTTCAACAGCAATACCGAAAGAGGAGGAGTAGTCAGTAACGGCGGAAGCGTAGGTGGCAGTTGGAGTCAAAGTGGTCCATGGTTCAGATGGAACATAAGCAGCCATAGCGGAGGTAGCAACTAAGGTGGAAGCTAAAACGGTTTTCTTGTTGTATTGCATATTATCAAAAAGTTATATTTTTTTTTGTGATTGGTTTTGTTTTAAAGAGATTAATAAAAAATATTCTAGTAATTGTTTACTTGGGATAATATACTTTGTAGTTCTGGTTTTTGATATTATTATATTATTGTTAAGAAGGGAATAATTAGAATTGAATTAGCAAAAGAGACTGTCTCATGGATCCTTTATATAGAAAAAGGATTTTGTTGTAGCTTGAGTGTTTTTTTTTACTATTTCAGTTGTACAGTTCAGCACTGATTTTTTTTTTTGATTATTTCCCTCCTCATCACATCAAGCCAAAAAAAAAGGCCCATATACAATTAAGCGCGTATGAGTACACCTAAAAATAGGTTTTGGACTTGTTTTAAAATTAGAAGGAAATCTCCACTCAGCGGCTTATTCTTCTTCTTCTTTTTTTTTGGTGTGTATTTTTTTTTTGTTCACCAAAAAACAGCTTCTTTTTTTGGTTTACGTAGACGTGTGTGGCTGATTTTTTGCAGTTCAGCACATTGAACAAAAAAAAGGATAACATGTAGCAACAAAAAAAAAAAACAAGGGCACTTGAGCTTCCTTTTGAAGTGCTGAACTCTGATGATAACCACAAACTGGTACTACAGCCAGCCCCCCACAATTTGCTTTTATTAAATCTTGTACTCACAAAACTTGCAACCAGAATGCTAAACATAGAACATCACTTATTGATACGCATTGTCCATTAGCTAAACAATAATCACAACTATGCAATGAGTGTTTGTACTATTAATATCTACAAAAATAACACAAGTCAAGCATTGTTCAATATTTGCTAATAATTGTACCCTGTTTTCTATTTTTGTTATTATGATGTAGATAAAAAATATAAAACAAATTGCAAGTTTGTGCTGGACTTTACTTTGAAACTGTGTGTGTATGTTTCTTCCCTCTTCAAAGATAATGAAAATATGATCATCATATGGATCAACACAATTTTGAGGGGTCTAAAAAATATGTTAACAGTTATTCTCACTTGCGGTTTTCTGTTACCATCATCACAAACAAATTACGTATGTGGGGGAGGCTTTTGGTAAGCAATGTGGTGGAGTATAACAATTTGTAATTTTTTTTTTGTTCTCATCTAGCTACTTGATAGTTTCTATATGTTGCCACATGTAATAATATGTGGGGAGGTGGCTTAAATTTGCTACTGATTATCAACGTCTTCTAGTATACATAACCTCTCCTAGAATAACTTTTATTAGCTCATCGCAGGTTCGTCTTTGTAATATTGCTTGTGGACATATACACGTGATCAGCCATGGAAGGTCTCAAAATTCTATTTTATCACACATCATTTCGGATATAGAGCGATCTGTCTTTTGACCATGAAATACCTTGTAAAAACCCACATGAGCATCATCATCAGCTCAAACAAAATCTAAGGTACCAAACAATCATACCACGGATGTCTACTAACGAAACCAATCAAGTTGAAAATATCTACTGTGTCTACCTGCTCAACTCCTTACAGAAAAAAGGCCCAACATACATAGGATCAACAAATGACCCCGTCAGAAGACTTCGGCAGCACAATGGTACACTGAGTGGAGGTGCTTATAGAACAAAGAAAGAAGCAAACAGGCCATGGGAAATGTGTTTGCTTGTGCACGGGTTTCCTACAAAGTCTATGGCACTGAAGTTTGAACACGCTTGGCAACACTGCTACCAGTCAAGGTTCACAAAAACCAAACATGAAGACTGGGGAATGAAGAAAAGTAATAACAGAGGCTTACCATTGAAAGTAAATGCGCTGAAACTGCTTCTGAACAATGAGCACTTTGCTCATTTTGACTTGGAAGTCGTCGTCTTTAACACAAACGGTCTTAATACGGTCCAGAATATATGGGATCAAAACATAAAGTCGAAGTTCAAGTACGATGACTTCAACTTTCTGTATCACAAAAACTTGAACATCAAGCAGAATATATCAGGAAACACGGATTCGGTTAAAGATGGGCTGATTCTTGCTGAAGAAAACTTGCTGATGGTTGTTACATTTTTCCAAACAATGATGGAAGAGCTTGATCATTTACGCCAAATCATTCTTGGAAAGCAAACGGAAGACAAAGATGTATGCTTCATATGTTCACAAGTAATCAACACATCACCAATTAGATGCTACCATGAAAACTGTCATTTTAAAAGCCACTTTGCCTGCATATACCCAAAAATCTTGGTTGAGGAAAGCGAGTCCTTAGTGCCCAAAAAAGTGTATAGCTGTTTCAATTGCCAAAACGATATAAACTGGTTCAAGCTGCAAAAAGTAACATATATATGAACATTACACTTTAAAAGTGGTGTTTTTGAATAAAGGAATTTCCAAGTTCTCAATGACTTTATGCTGTCCTTTATTGCTAGGATTCAGTAATACAATCTTCTCAATGTATTGTGGAGCTTCAGGCAAATTTGAAACTTCAGTGACCACTTCCAAAGTGTCTTTTTCAAAGCTCATTATTGATTTAACGTATTTCTGGGATGCATTGTACTCGTAAGTTTCTCCATCGTCATAATAGATCTGTGTTTTCTTGGCCATGCCTGCTTTGTCTGGAGCAATTATTAGGGTATAGTTATCATACTTCATTGCACTGGAAGATCTTCTATGGGTTTCTTTCAAGTACACAATGCTGCCACCTTCTATAAAGGTAGGAATAGAATCCATTGTAACATCCATGCTGACGTATCTATCCGCAGATCCACTTTCAATCTCAATCTTTTCATCAAAGTTGTTGAAGTTGTAATATAAGTCATTGTTTTCAGGGAAGTACATGCTTACTTTCTTAGCTCTTGGCGAGGTGACTGGCTTTACGATCAAGTCACCAAGGTAGAATTGATCTTGTATGCCAAACATAGCACTGTCTTTACTGCCTTGGTTTTTCCAGAATAAAGGTTTCATTATAGGTTCACCAGTCAAAGAGCTCTTTTCAAATTCGTTGTAAATGTAGTTCAACAACTTGTATCTTAGAACTATGGAGTCCTTTATCAGATTACCATACTTGTGAGCGTTTTCAAGCAGCAGGTATGGCTCTCTTCTACTTGTTTGCAGATGAGCATGTGCTCTGAAGAAAGGATAAAACACAGCCAACTGGTACCATCTTACAGTCAGCTCCTTGGTAGGGTTTCCATAAAAGCCCGCAACATCAGCACCTGTGTTTGGCATGCCTGCTAAACCATTGTTCAAGATCATTGGCACAGAGTTGCTTAAGTGATCCCAAGTGGCAAAGTTGTCACCTGTCCAAGAGGCAGCTGTTCTTTGAGAGCCCGCAAAGAACGAGCGACTCAGAACAAACGGTCTTTTGTCTCCTTTGTAAGCTGCCATCAAGGACTTGTGGGTTGCTTCGTGCATGGCCTGTCCATAAAGATTGTGAACAGATCTGTGCTCTACTCCGTTATTGTGTAATACATCTAAAGGCAATGTTCTTTCAAACTTCTTGAAAAGAGAAGGTTCATTCATGTTGTTCCAAGCATGCAAGTTGGTCAATCCAGCATCAACGGCAACTTTCAAAAAGTCAGAGTAGAATTGCTGCCACAGTTCTTGGCTTTCAGGGGCTGCCATAAAGTCCAACCACAAAGACTCGCCAGTCCAACTACCAGCAATGAAATCATTCATTTGGTGGTCTTTTATAGCCAATCCGCTTTCTTTTATTTTTTCAGATATCAAGTAGTGGACCTTCATATATGGGTCAATGTTGGTAACAAGATTTTTACCACCGTCTTGATTAAGTTTGAACAGTAAGTCTGTGACATTTGGGAAGGCCTTTTCTTCCCATGTGAAGTACTTTCCTTCATCTGTGTAGTCCTTGTCCAGCCAGAAAAAATCAACTGGGATTTCGTTTTTCTTGAAATGCTCATTGATATTCAAAACATCCAAGCTGCTTTCATAAGACCATCTGGATTGGTGGTATCCAATACTGCTCAATAAAGGCAGTTCTATGGTTCCTGTAAGATCAGTGTATGCTTTGAGTACGTCTGCTGGGGAGTCTTCAATAAACACAATCAAATCTAGAATACCAGTCTCCATGATCCAATGCGTCAATGAGTCGTTTTCGTTATATTTGATATCAACATCAGTATCTGAAGGATTGTTGTTTAGCACACCTACAGCATAATCACCGGCGACACCTAGCATAAATGGAACGGATCCGTACAACGGATCGTTATTCGAAACACTGTGCTCAAACGCATCAATGTTGAACAATCTATAAGGCTCAAGCTCGGAGTCCCATGTTTCCAAAAGTCTTAAGGACCCAGGATGTTCCGGAATTCCGTATAAATTGGTAATCCCTGAAAACTTTATATCCAAACCTATGGATTGTGGTCCAAATATGTAGTTTTCTCTCTTGAAAAACATCTCTGATTGGGTGTATGCGTTGTAGTAGTCGCTGTCTGATCTGAAGGCTCCAAACATACTTTCATGTTCACACAAATTATCTCTTTTGTCTTTCTGAGATCTTAGGTGCTCGTAGTTTAAAAGGTTTTCTTCATTGATTACCAACACAGGCTTTTCCTTGTATAAGTATTCTATTTTTAAAGTAGGGGAGTTGGTGATTCTCAGCTTCATTTCGAGTTGTTTCTTAGGAGAAACCACAAGGACTTCAAATTCTTCAGAGTCTCCATATTCATATTCAACTTCATAGCTTAAAGTTTGTGCATTGTTCCATTCGAAGTATTTGGGATCCTTGAATGTATGTGCATAGGTTTCGTTGTACCTGTCGATCTGTACATATTCTGGGATATTCTTTTTCATGCCACGGTCTCTTACTTCTGTGATCAGAAATCTCACTGTGTTAAAATCATTGTTCGAATTAAACTGGAACTCAAAAGGCAAATGGATAGTCTGGAAAAGCGTTTCATGTTTCTTCTCGACTTTAAACGATTTTTCTATCAATCCTGACACTTTGCCTGACTCCAGAAAAGATAAACTCGAAGGAATCATAGAGTAACTTATCAAACTTGGATCAAATTCTGTAGAGTTTCCAATGGATTCTCTGTAGTGCATCTGTCTATGGCAGTGGGGCTTGTCTTCGCATTTTCTAAGGTAATGCAAGTGTCCAGAGGATACTGTGAATAGTTGGAGTAGTGCTGAAATAAACACTACCGCTTTCAAGCTCAAAATTTTGTTGAGAATGAGCATAAGACTGTCAATAAAAATAAGCGGTTAAGTTTAGTTATATTTGGTTTTTAATTGATTTTTTATTGTCAAAATAAAAAACTTAATAATATTGATAAGTTAAATTCCACATCCCTTTTCAAAAATTTTAAACTTTTAAGAGCTATGTTTAGAACAGGGTCGGTTTAATTTGGGTAGCGGGTTACCTAACACGTGACAACTTTTTAAAACTGGAAAAACGAAAAAAAAAAGAAAAAAAGAAATTGAAGAAAACTTGAAATGTCTTGTAGCTCAGTTCTTCTCTTTATTGAAAATGTTTCACTGTACAAATGTCTATAAAAACAAACCACAGAGAAAATCTACATAAACGAGAGATCTTTAAAATTAGTATATAAAACAATGCTGCACAGAGTGAGACCGCATAGACTGGAGTCTTCTCTAAGACTGAAAAAGCTGAATTTGTCAGCACGTCAAAGCTTACTGATCTCTTATAACGTTGCTCTTAACAAAAGAAGAATAGGAACAAATGCAGCATCCGGATATAGAGGCAGCAGAGAAATCACTTCTAAAAATGAATCAAGTTCTTCTTCTTTTGAATATAACCAGCGTCTGGCACAAGAACTGAATTCTATAGATGAACACAGCGAGTATGTTGATAAGATGATAAGCGACAAGGTGGAGTCGATTCTGGAGAAGTACACATCTGATGATCTTGAGACACTTAATGATATAATCACTACGAATCTTTACAACTCCAACATACGAAGAGATGTCTTTGACACAATCAATGACAAGTTGGGAACTGAAATAGCCAAAATAACCAATGATCCGAAGTTCAAAATACATTACCCAAGTGGCCATCAGGTTGCATCATTTACCTTATACACAAACAAGATCTTTTCATACATAGATATGATTCTTTCAGAGATAAAGAGTGACGATAAATTGCCACTTGAAAAAATATCAAGTGCATTTAAAAACGACGTTGCATACACAACTGCAATGGAGATGGCCGATGAGTTGAAAGTCGACCAGGTAAACAAGAATACGGTATACGATTTGTTTGTGAAAGGCTGGATTAAAAACAGCGAGGCTCTCGTTGACAAGACCATTAGAGAAATAAAGAGCGACGAGAAGGTTCTAACGACCATCAACAATCCATTGAATTGGTTCCCAAAGACCAAACTATACAAGAGGAAGTTTTTCCTGCACGTCGGACCAACGAACTCTGGTAAGACTTACACAGCTTTGAACTTGCTGAAGGAGTCAAGATCACGTTCGTTTTACGCGGGTCCTCTAAGATTGCTGGCAAAGGAGATTTTTGATAAGTTCAACAACGAACACAAAATCCCGTGCAATCTGCTGACCGGAGAAAAGGTCATCAACGTTGTTGATCCAAGCACAGGTGGGTATGCGAATATATCTGCTGGTACCACTGACTACATTGCAAGAACGATTGAAAACCAAAAAGAGTACGACATAGTTGTTGTGGATGAGGCGCAGCTGATCACTGATGAGTTCAGAGGGGGTTCCATTATGAACATTATCTTTGGATGCAAAGCCAAGCACATCCACCTGTGTGGTGAGCCTAGATTTGTCCCTATTGTGGAGAAGCTGTGTAAGCTAATGAACGACGATGTGGAGATTATCAACTATGAAAGAAGATCCGTGTTGAAGCTGGCTAAGAAGAGTCTACCACACCTGCGGAACTTGAAGACTGGTGATTGCCTGATTGAGTCATCGAGAATAGCTATTCTGAGAAACAAAGCCAAGGTTGAAAGACTTTTGAAAGTATCTGCTGCAACCATCTATGGTGGTCAGCCTCTGTCCATAAGAGCATTCCAAGCGCACTTGTTCAACACCAGACAGTCTCCTGTTTTAGTGGCATCCAATGCCATTGGTATTGGTATGAATCTGAACATTGACCAGGTTATATTCAACTCTTTAAGAAGAGGAGGAGCTCCAATGGGCAAATACGGAGACAAAAGACCTGTTAATTACTTCCCTGATGCTGATATCAAGCAGATGGCAGGGAGAGCAGGAAGAAACAAGAGCTTTGGTACAGTCACAACCCTTATGTCCAGGGATGAAAACAAGGAGGCCATGACTGATTATGAAAGACTGGCAAAGGTCTTCAACAAGGAAAACGACCCTATTGATACAGTATTTGCATCTCCGCCGATGCAGATAATCAGCAAGAGATTTGAGATCTTCAAAAGAAAGTTTGATTTGATGTATGGTATTTCAGCCGCCAATCTGAGTCCGGAAAGAGCATACCACGACCACTTGCCAGATGTGAAATTGAATCAGTTGTTGTTGGAGGAGAAAGTTGATTTGTTGATGTTGAAGCACCAAAAAGGACCTACCTTGATCTTCAATGTCTTGGCTGATATGGACAACATGACCTTTTTGGAAAAGATAAGTTTGAGTTTTATTCCATTGAAGATTCACAACACATTGGAGTTTAATTTCTTTAAACAAACAGCCAAGTTGTTGAATGACAAAAAGGTTGTCACATTGGATAACTGTGGAATAGTATTTGAGCGTATGAAGAGAATCCTGAAGTCCGAGGTAGTTGAAAAGTATGCTTCAGGAGATGAAATACATGCCCTCTCAAAGGCTATGAACAAAGATTTTGGACCAAACCTTTTAGATGTTGAGGGTATTTCCAGATGTCTGACAGCTTTGCTGTGGTTGAACACCAGATACCCAAATAGAATCATCAACACAAAGGGTATTGAGGACTTGTTGGTTCAATGTGATTTGATCATGCATTATGTTTCTGAGGTTGAGCCGAAGACATACACACCTGAGAAACCGCAGTACGGAAATAATTACAGAAGCTCTTACAGAAAGGGGAAATCCTCGTATGGCAGATCTAATAGATGGTAGACTGATAAGGTGATATTTCTTTTATGATGATAATATATACTGTCACGTGTAAATAGAGAGTGTGTGTGTTGTGCACAAAAAAAAAAAGAAAAAGTCAAAGATCACAACAATTTTTTGAGTCTTGGGTAAGTGTTATCTCCGCAGAACGTGAAGTAGCGGAAATAAGCATGTGTGTTTTTTTTTTTTTGAAATAACCTCTCCAAAAAAAAGAAAAGTGTGGACACCCCTAACAGCGTGACTATTTTAGCCGCATATTCCTTCATTTTTTTTTTAGACTTAAAAAAATAAAAAAAACCGTGGAGAGGTTATTTTGAAATAACCTCTCTGTGGAACCCATATTTTTTTTAAATACAATATTACATATTAATTATATTAAAAAAAAAAATAAAAAAAACGATGTCCTTCTTTTATAAAGAATAGCACAACCTTTGTTTTTAATTTAACAATTATAAAAACATCAATTCACTTTGACATATTTACTTAGCAAATAAAGGTTTCTAACCGCTCATACAGAAGAGAAGGTTACTAACCTCTAATAAACCAAAAATTAAAAGCTTTACGGAACATCTCTTTTTCCCATACAGTAATCATCAACCAATTCTATCAATATATAAGTAGCATCTTTGATAGACTCATCATAACATAAAATTATCTATAGAATCAAGATATCATATAAGAAACCAAACATTATCAATAACCATAACAAAAAAATGTCATACTCAAACATACTTTCTAGAAGAGACACATGTGTAACCGATGATTCATCTGAAGGATACCTACATTTGAGAATACTCTCAATATTTATGATCCTAATATCCAGTGGTATAGGTATCTTCTTACCTATAATCTTGGGTAATGACTTCCTTACAAAGAGAATGTTCACAAGCAAGAAAGAATCCGGCTTCATCAATGTCTTCTACTTCATCTGTAGGAACTTTGGTCAAGGTGTCATTTTCGCAACCAGTTTCATCCACTTGTTGCAACCAGCCAACGAAGAGCTTACCGACTCTTGCTTGTCCTCAGCCTTCCAGGAATACCCATACGCTTTTGCCATCTGTATGCTTGCCAGTTTCTCCATATACCTATTGGAAATTGTGTCTAGATACTACATCGAATCCATCTTTACCAAAGGAGGAAGTGGAAACCAGCATGGACACGGGTTGTTCCATATGGGCGAAATCCTTGAAGGCCAACATCTAAAAGAACACGGTATTCTAACTGAAGGCAACCACAACCACGAAGAGTGTGGTGACGAAGAAGCCAAGTTAGATTCCCAAGACATTGTCCCAAAGAAGAGCGCTGAAGAAGACAGCTCAGAAAACTCCTCAACCAATACAATCACAAAACAAACCGAAAGCGGCCATGCACACGAGCTAGATACTCTTCACAAGGTTTTGTCTGTTTGTATCTTAGAATTCGGTGTTATTTTCCACTCTGTTTTCGTTGGTTTGACCTTAGGTGTTGTCAGCAAGAACCAGTTCAAAGTCTTGTTTGTTGTTTTGGTTTTCCATCAGTTGTTTGAAGGTTTGGGTTGTGGTGTTAGAATAGCTGAAGTCCAGTTTGCTGGTAAAATTAAGGCCATGTTCGGTGTCACTTATACTTTGACCACTCCTGTTGCCATTGCCATTGGATTGGGTGTCAGATCTTCTTTGAATATGGATTCCATCGGTATGAACATAGTCTCCGGTGTCTTTGACTCCATATCCGCTGGTATCTTGATGTACAACGGTTACTCTTTATTGTTCAGCTCTTTCAACGAATATCCTGGAAGATTAAAAATGAAGTTACTGGCATATATCACCACCTGTTTCGGTGTAGGTATAATGGCTTTACTTGGTAAGTGGGCTTAATCAAGCAATGCACTCGTATCCACTGAAGTCAAAATCTCCCCATAAAGTAAATGATATCATGTCTAATTTTTTTGAAATGCGACTTTAACGACTTGTAAAGTTATAATCTCGTTTTATTTCATATGTTTCAATATGTTCGTGCCTTTTACTTATTGTTTGCAAACACACCAAAATAAGTAATTCTTATCTAATAATTATATACATACAATTTTTTTTTAGCATAATTAATAATATTTGTTGGGAATATATAGTTTGATTACCTTAACTTATTGTGTTTTCAAAAAGCCAATTTTCTTCTCTTTAACTTAAAAAGTGTTTAACATTTTAGATTTGAGTGATATATGACTGATTCTTAACCTATCATTGTCATTTTTGTTTATACAACAACAACAAAACAACAGACAGTTACTTCCTGTTTATCTCGAATAAATGAAAAAAAACTCCCATTATTTCTTATCAAACTTTTTGTAGAACTTCTTGATGAACATACTGTCGGCGGCCAAGAAAGCAGTGGCACCGGTGGCAATAGTCAATATTTCTTTATCAGATTTACCCTTCAAGTATCTTGAGTGGTAGTGCGCATATCCATTCAAGGCTGAGGCAATGATTGTTGAGTAAAATAGAACATGGCCTGAAACAATAGGGTTCTGCAATTCAACCAACAAGCCTTGGATACCAACAAGGGTCTTCTGGTATGCCAAGGTGGATTTGCTTTTGACGCAGCTGTAGAACTGACATAAGGAAGACTGTATTCTCTTGACATAAGGAGCACACTTTTTCTTGGTTTTATCAATGGCATCTTCGCCGTTATCTTTGGCGTCTTTGGAGGCAGAAGAAGCCAAGTCCTTGGCGTCCTTGCCAAACTCTTTGGCGCTTTCTTTGGTCTTTTCTAATTGCTCTTTTGTGTTGGCGGACATTTTTGTTTTGTTTTAAATGATTATTGATGATGGATCTGGTTATTTAACAAATTCCTAATTAACTGTTTGTAGTCCCTGAAGATTATTAGGGACAGCAAAGAGTTAAATAAAGTGAAGCAATTAAAAAAAAAAAAAACAAACTCCAGAAACAACTGTCGAATATCTACATATATGTTGTTTATATTCTGTTGCTTTCCTCCAGATTTTTTTTTCCCTTTTTCCCCTTTAATCAAACGTCATATCTACAGCTAAGAAAAAAAAAATATCGGCAGATAAAATCTACTTATGATGGAAGTGATGAACTGATACGTGTGCAAGAAATGACCATTCTGCCGGAGTAGTCACACAAAAGTAGGAAAGAAAAAACAACCATAATTTACATATTCAATGTTGAGAAGCTTTACTGCCTGTGTTTGCTTCCTGTGATACTCCGGTAGGGTTTCAGCAAGATCTAATCAGCAGATTAGCGGTTCTTTTTTTTTATCTATGTTTGAGATGTGGTTAAACAAACCGTGTGATCCCCTTTTTTTTTTTTTCAAGGGGAGTGGAACGGTCATGCGGCTGTCACGAATATTGTTTTTTGTTACACTTTTTTTCTTCTAAACTTGCCTTCCTAATCGGGCAACCCTGGATTCTTGCTTTTTTTTTTCTGCTCCTTCCCAAAAAAAAAATAATAATTGAATCAGAAGAATCCAATTTGTTTCTTTTTTTTTTTCCTATGTGGAAACGTTGGTAAACACTCGCTTACCGATTTTGAAGACTTTTTTACCTACTCGATATTTTTCAGCTCAAAGTATTAGCAAATCTTTGAAATTACTCTACATTATTTTTCACGAGTAAAAGCTATCAAAGTCAATCACCAAGTTATATCTTTATCGATTGAAAGTTACCTATATTAAAAAGTCTTAATATTAATCAATTTTCCGTGTTTTAAAATTCCGATACTATTATAACCAACCAAAATCAATTAAGCAAAAATGTCTCAAGAACAAAGACCAAGAAGAAACGCTGGTAACAACAGAAGAGGTGGTAACACCAGAGAAAAGGGCTGGCAACCAGTTACCAAGTTAGGTAGATTAGTAAAGGCCGGTAAGATTTCCTCCGTTGAAGAAATCTTCTTGCACTCCTTGCCAATCAAGGAATACCAAATTGTTGACCAATTGTTACCAGGTATGGAAGAAGACGTCATGGCCATCAAGTCTGTTCAAAAGCAAACCAGAGCCGGTCAAAGAACCAGATTCAAAGCTGTCGCCATTGTCGGTGATGGTAACGGTCACGTTGGTTTAGGTATCAAGACTGCCAAGGAAGTCCCAACCGCTATCAAGGCTGCCATCTTAATTGCCAAGATCTCTGTCATTCCAATCAGAAGAGGTTATTGGGGTTCTAACTTAGGTGAACCTCACTCCCTAGTCACCAAGACCTCCGGTAAGTGTGGTTCCGTCTCCGTCAGAATCATCCCAGCCCCAAGAGGTTCCGGTATCGTCGCTTCCCCAGCCGTCAAGAGAATGATGCAATTAGCCGGTGTCCAAGATGTTTACACCTCCTCCACTGGTTCCACCAGAACTTTGGAAAACACCCTAAAGGCCACCTTCACCGCCATCGGTAACACCTACGGTTTCTTGACCCCAGACTTATGGACTTCTTACGCTTTAACCCCATCTCCATTAGATGTTTTCGCTGATGAAGCCATCAAGGGTAAGAAATACTAAGCGATTTGCATGCAAAATACATTCATTTTTATATATAAATATATCTTCCATCAAATCAATTTAGCCTTATTGCTGCATATGCAGTATTAAAGCAGTTTTTCAAATCTAGGCTTACCTTTATTTCAAACTCTTTTTTTTTGGTAGTCATTAAAGACATTATCTACAGGTTAGATGTCAGAGCCAACGATGGTATCAAGATGACAGCTCTTACGTTATTAGAAAGAAATTAACAAAGTTCAAGATAGAGAACTACGATCAGGTGACAAGATAAATTAACGAAAAGTTCAAACAAGTTACGTTAAGATTGATTTTTATTATTACTAAAAGTTTTTTAACATTTTTTAATTTTTTTTTTTTTTTATAATTTTATTTTTATTTATTTATTTAGTTTTTATTTTTATTTTTTTTTATTTTTTATTGTTTTAAATTTTAATATTTTAAATTATTGAGCAGCATTGAAGTTGAACTGTGGTTGCTCTTGCGGAGCAAATTGCTGTTGTTGTTGTTCCTGTGGCATATACTGTTGTTGCTGAGGATTTTGCATGTATTGTTGCTGGTCACTGACCATGGACTCCTGTTGGTCTTGCATCATAGTATCTTGGCTTTCAGCAGTATTTGTATAGTCAAACATTGGATTGTAACCCCATACTTCTTGGGTTGGTTTTTTACCGTCTGGATGTTGGAATCCACATTTCGGATTGGTACAATCAGTTCCCCACTTACATAACTCGTTTATTGGATGCATGAAGATACAGTCATATCTCTTACATTCGGTACCTTCTCTACACTGAGTACGGGACTTAGCATGTCTAAACTTACACTTAACATTGGTACACTTTTCATTATACTTACATTGGTCCAAAGACTTACCTTGTTCTTCAGGAGTTGGCATATGGCCTCTTCCTTGTCTGGAAGAAGCAACTGGTCTAATCTTGGATGCTGAGGCATGGGCCTTTTGGCACTTAGGATCCGAACACGCTAAGTTCTCACTACACCATGAGAAATCAGTGACTTTTTGATCATCGTTGATAACAGTTGGGTGGCCGTATGGACACTGCTGGTTGGAGCAAACAGCACCAAACTTACACAAAATGATACCACTCATCTTTTGTCTCTTTGTTTGGATGGCCAATTTCTTTATTTCTTCTTGCTTTTCCAAGAATGCAATCTTGTTTTTCTTGATTCCTTCGATCAAGTCAGCATCTTCATCCGGATGCAAGTAGGAGCAAGTACGGTTGGTGTATGGACAGTTTGGAAAACTTCTGCACACAATTGTTGGATGAGCTTGTGGACAGTCGGCTGAAGGTAAAGGACAGTTTGGGAACTCAGTGCATCTACCCATCTTGTTGGATCTAGTTTGAGTTCTGGATTGATAATCATTTCCGTGTTGATGTTGAGATCTGTGGGGGTTTCTGTCACTGTATCTGGAACCAACAGCAAACTTACCGTTCTTTTGATTATTGTTTCTAGCACCAACGTTTCTGTTACCCATTTGATTTTTTAAATTCTTTTGAGCTTGTCTTTTGGCTAAACTAGCTGGGACAAAAAAGTCGTTGTCTAAAGTACCCGATTTGTTGACCTCTTCAACAGCGGCTTGGGTAGCGTTACCGAAGCTAAATTGAAAAGCATTTTGAGCATTGGTTTCAGCTGGGGGTTGTTGAGACTGTTGCTGTTGAGGAGGTTGTTGTTGTTGTTGTTGCTGTTGTTGAGACTGTTGGGATTCAACATTGTTGTTTTGTGGTGATGGAATTGTGGCAAAAATGGATTCTGGAGTGGCACCGTTCTTTAATTGCTCGATGGCATGGAAAGCTCTGTCAATCATGTCTGAAGCAATGTTTGCGTCGTTTATACCAACGGCAGCTACCTCAGCAATGATGTTTTCCTTTGAGCTACCATTGGTGATTAGCAAGACAATGTATTCGGCAATGGAGTTGATATCCTCCATGTGTGGAAGCAGGTTCAAAAGTTTGACTATGAACTCTTGCAAAATAGGTCTGATTTTATCGACTTCACTGTTGTATGTAGTTTCCATGATGTTTGGGTGATTACTGTTTTGGTTTTGGTTTTTGATTGTAATTAAAATAAAAAACACACAACTTACAACATAAATAAGAAAAAAATTTTTTTTCTTTTTTTGCGACTTTTAGCTAATAACTAAGGGTGGTAAAAAAGAAAAACACTGATATTTGTCTTTTTTTTGTCGCGGAGATATTTTTTAGCAGCACGTGAGCAAAGACAACACGTGGTATGCATTTTGCAAAGTAGTTTTTTTATAATTTAGCAGCATGTACAGTTCTAAGTACAACTTTTAAACAAAGCAATGCATGAACTACCTGTAGTATTAGGTCAATATGTTTTGTAGTTGGTATTATCTATTTATTTTTTTTTTTTTACCATATTGAAAATAAACAATTTTTTGAAAGTATATAATAAAACGATATATAATTGCCAATAGTACATCAGCTGAAAGGGTGTACTTAATCATATATATAGCTGAATGACAAAAAACGTACACGTGCTTTTGACACACTCTAAATAAAAGATAAGAAGACAGGGTTGTTTTTTTTTTTTACAGAGATCAAAGTTTAAGAAAAAAAAAAGAAAGAGGTTACAAAGAGTGAATAAGCTGCCAAGATGCCTATAAAGAGGTAAATTTTAATCAATAACCTCTTCTCCATACTTTGAAAGCCTCCTATTGAACAGGTTCGACGCAATTAATGTATTTCAGCTACCACTTTTTTTTTATATGATATTAAAAATACATCGATGACTATTAAAGTCGTTTAAAAAACCATGGGTCTGATCATTTGGTAGCGCAGTACTTATTCCTAGCTGCTCGTGGGTTAAAGTGCCAATGTTTTTAAAAATAAAAGAACATATCACTATTCTCGTTTAACAGCGAACGCGGAAATGAACTTCCACCATTTTTTTTTTTCTAATTTTTGGTCAGAAGTTCGCGCCACTAAAAAAAAAACGGAGAGTGAAGTCATCGATTTGTACACGTCGCATTCTTTTTAGATAGCTGAAATTATCATTTTTTAAAATCACGTTTTATTTCAAAAAAGCGAAGGGGATTTACTTTCAGTAGTATTAAGAATTCGTCAACATTTGTGGCACGAAACACGTAATGCAACAGGTGATTGTCAACAGAACTCAGCAATGTCATGTCATAAAGCTATAGCCACAATTATGTCATGAGGTGATTACGTCTGTAGGGATTAATGATTAAACTCTGAACAACAAAAAAAAAGAAAAGAAGAAGTCCCCCACTAATTATTCAGTTTTGACGCATGAATGTTAAAAATAGTAATATGAGGGAGAACAGGAATTCTAACCCTAACGGATTGGTAATAGCTATATTTTGTTTATAATTGCAGTTTTATTTTTCACTTTCAATGTAATATATATATTTTCCAGAGTTTCTATTTTGATCTTTAATTAATGTGATAGAAGTGTTTCTATTTTTACTTCAATCGTATAAAACATTTGTTTACTCAAAATGATGGAGAAAAAAAGTTGGAAAAAGAAAAAAAAAAAAGAAAAAGAAAAAAAGAAAAGAATTCATCCTTTTATGTTGAGCAGTGTTTATCCATTCTATCTTTAGAATGTGTGTATGATAAAAGCCAACTGTTCAAAAGAATTATCTTTAGGTGTTCCGATTTCATAAAGTTTTTTTTTTTTTTGATTTTTTTGTTCAGTGTCATGACGCTTGCTGTAGCATCTATAATGTTTCTTCTTGTGAAGAGAGTCTTTTCTCACTTCGAAAGGTCTATCTGTTGCTTCAACCAGATTTTGTAGTTCAGGCTGCTTGGAGAGAATATTTTCTGGAGGTCTGGGGAAGAGCTCAATCCAAGGCTATCAGAGTTGTATGCTACAATATCTTCCATGTTGTAGTACTTTTGGTTATTCTTGAAATCGTAGAGATTGTCGTGCTTTGCTTCATTGTTGATATAGTTCAGCTCAGACGAGTTTACTGAGGTGATGTCGTCGTAGTCGAATCCAAAGTTCAGTTCATCAAGCTCGTGATTGGCAGTGTATATTTCAGTGTTCATTATTATTGTGTTATGTTTTATTGGTTGTTATTTTGGTTTTATGTTACCATGTTTATTTATTGCAATAAAATTTCAGTAAATATCATCTGCTAATGAAATGCTTAATAACATGCACCTTCTTTATATATCAGTAATTATGTAAGAGAGAATTTCGTCATCCCTCCATGAAATTTCACCAGATGAGGTGTGAGAGGTTAAAAAATGGTGTAAATTAAAATCCTGCAATAAACAAATGACGCCATATGGGCGAAAACGTCTAAAAAAAAAGAAAAGTACACACACACATTTTTTTTTGATTAAGGGCCTATTCGTCGTTACTTGTGCCCGCATTTACAATGCTGATAGGTATTTTTTTTTTGGGGCTTCTGTCACGCTCAAAGGGTTAAATATTTTTATTCACAAAAAAAAAAACCCTCAAGTGGATAGGAGGGAGAAAAAAAAGAAGCCCACATTGCTATCATATGCCCCAGGTGCAATTATAGTCAACACACGCGTGCACCTGAAAAATATAACCCTTGTGCTATTTTTTGGTTGACCAAAATAAAAAAGAAATTAAAAGTCACAGTTGATAACAGCGGCATAGATCATCAACAAATAAAGTTCAAAGAGGTCTTTATGACTCAAACAACTTGGTTTTTGCTTCTCGGCAATAACCCTTAATGACACAGACTCATATGCTCTTTGCTGGGCACGTAACCGCTTACGGAAATAAGGGCTTCTTTCTTTTTTTTTTTCTTGCTTCATCTCATAGTCATCCTATTGCGATTGAAAAAATATTATCTTTCATGAGTGCGATGCCAGCAGGGAGTAAGAAAACAAAAATAAAAAAAAGAAAAGTCCAATATCATCTTCCTGTGAAAGATGCAATTCGTTTAGGTCAAAACATATTACCCACAGTGATTGATGACTCATTAGTTTAAGGCATTTGTGATCTACGACCGTTCACCAAACACTAGAACTACTGCACCCAAGTTTCCAAAAAAAGAAAAGTGAACTTTTTTTATCCACCTTGTTTTCCTGTTGATAGCATCATGAGATGATGACTTGATTTGTTGAATATTAATTGCCCAACATTTGCTATAAAGCCAGATTCTGTCACCACATCCAACAAGCCCAAATTAGAAGCTGATTTAGAAAGCCTCCCTTTTTTTTTGCAGTGTACAATTGTATTTTTGAGACGTGTCTTTTTTCTTTTGGGTTTCACATGTCATATTAATTAAATCCTCCTTTTTTTTTTTCTAGAATAAAAAAGAAAGTTCAGGACGGATTTAAGACAGAGGTGCGATATTAATCTTCTGCCACGTGACGTTCCGCTAACGCCAAGCGTGACATACCAAAAAAAAAATCAGCTTCGGAGTTAACTGACTTAGCTTTTCCCAAGTCAGCAGAACTCATAGGAACGAAACAAAAAACAAAGTGAATTTTTCATGGTTGTTTCTTTTGTTGTTGCTCAGAGCAATTTCTCGCACACTTACTAACTGATTAGGTAAAACCACATTTTTTTTTCAGTTTAGTCATGGCTCAAGATCATTTAAGTGAACAGCCCTGTTTAGCTAAGGCTTGTGCAATTCAAACGTGCCTATTTAACAATGACTACAACGAAGGTAAATGTTATTTAGATATTATGAATCTGTATTCCTGTTGTTTTGATTACTACAACTTAAAAAAGAAAGAGTTACCAAATACCGAATTCCAAGATTTACCGTTAACAACTAGCTGTCCTAAATATACAGTGCTTGTGCAGAAAACTGAAAAATTAAAACAAGAAAACCAATGAAGTTGCAATACGAAAAGCTCTTACCAAGAAACAAAAACAATGTCGTCAAAAACTGTGTTTTATTTATGCACGGTCTAGGAGACTCCCCTGCAGGCTTCGCCAGTCTGTTCCAACACTTACAAACAAGCCCAGATACAGCCAAGGTCTTTGAAAACTCTGTTATCATCTTGCCTTACTCCCCTAAGCAAGCTGTTACTGCCAATGGTGGTTACGTCATGCCATCATGGTTTGACATCAAGGCATTCGGCAGTGATGATCCTAAGACATATGGCTTAGACCAGTACGCAAAGTCTTTAGAGTTGATTTCTGACTTGGTCACCGATGTGCAAAAAGAATACGAAATCGAAAACGGAAAGTTCATAGTTGGTGGGTTCTCCCAAGGTGGTGCCTTGTCCTTGTCATCAAACCTATTGCTGAAGGAGAAACTTGCTGGTATTGTGTGTTTGTCTGGGTTCAACGTGTGGGATTCTGCTTCAAACCCACAACTGGTATCCTACCTTAACGGACTATCTCCCCTAGCCAAGAACATTCCAGTATTCCATGGTACAGGTGAAGCCGATCCTATGATCAGCTTGGAGAAGGCTAAACGTGCCAAAGAATTCTACTCCAATACAATCAAATCCGTAAATGCTGAGAGCTATTCTTTCAACATATATGAAGATGTTGGTCACCATACTGATCCAGAAGAGCTTTGGCACATGTCTGAGTTCATTAACAAAGCTTTGAACTAAAGAAACAGGACACTAATCAACGTGTTTGCGATTATATAGAACATTAAGTAAAAAAAAACAAATGTTACAACAACAAGATTAATGCTTTTGATTTTACGACATTAACAAAATTAAAAAAAGAAAAAATGTACTTTTTTGATTGAAACGAAACAATTCATCTTCCAATTAAAAACCGGAATCGATTGCACGATAATGAATCAAAAAAGCGTCCAATACCGAATATTTCTATTCATTAATCTAAGACTAACCCGAGCACAGAATATAGCACCAGAATGTTGGAATTGTTTTTGATACTATACTTTCCAACAAGTGGAATTAATATTTAGGGTTAAAAAAAAATAAAAACTGTGACTCTAGGGCGTCTGTAGCGTTATAAAAACGCGTTAAAGACATTGGTTTTGATTCATTACTTCTTAATGATATTATAAAAAGCGATATCATAAGTTATAATTGACTAAAAAAAGAAATCTTGGCATTGCTATGCGGTTTTATACCCAGCCAAATTTTTTTTTTTTTACTTATTAAAAAAAAAAATATTACTTGGAAATTGGTGCTTTGGATAAACTGGCTTGGGTAAAATTTCCCAAAAGGGAAGGAGCCTGGTTAGAGCTATTTCATAAATGGCAAAAAGAAATTAAAGAGGTTTAATCAACTGAAGAAAGTAGTTAATACACATAGCGAGAACCTTTCAGTGGTTACCGACTACTATTGCTTTGCACATGATTAAATCCATTCATTAATTTAATAACAACAGCCGTATGCATTCAAGCACTTCACATGTGAGTTTCTTTGCTGTTGCTGCATTAGCTTCACCAATATGTGGCAACAACAACTTTCAATAACTCTTTATTTATTTATTTATTTATTTTTATTTTTTGAAATCTGTAATTTTTATTTTTATGTATCTATATATGTAAATGTTTATTTATATAAGGCACATCAAAATTAATGCTTTCTGGAGGCAGCAATGACGTTGTTCATTTCTTCAACTTTAGCTTTAGCTCTACCGAAAGAACCTAATCTCTTCTTGGCGATCTTCTTGGCTCTCTTTTCACCGGCGTTTCTGATTAATTCGATTAATCTCTTTTCGTATGGAGCTAAACCAGCAACTTCCTTAACTAAGGATCTGACGAAGTCAGATCTCTTGGATAAAGCACCCTTTCTGTAAGAGATCTTAGTAGCTGGGGTCATGGAAGCGACCTTTTTACCCTTGTTTAAACCAGTAGCGATACCTATTGTGTAATATTATTTGTTTGTATTGTTTCCCCTCATGTATTGGTAATTATGCAATAAAAGAAATATAATGTTTATAATTGTTAGTAAATCGTCGGATCTATGTGAATTTGAAAAATTCTCCTACACTTGGCTATTATTCAATGAAAGTCCATGCAAACACATCTAAACAATCTTTTCTGTATTTCGTAATTGAGTGACACTATCTATAACTTTGCTAATGACTAAGCAAAATCTCTTCTCGGTAGGAATCTCTTTTGGATAACCGATCTCTATATCTTTCAACATCTATAATTCATTTGTAAATGAAGTCATTAGCATTTGATGTCACCGAAGGACATCAATACACATAACAATAATGTCCTATGAAGACAGCAAAATTTTAGATGATTATCTTTAATTTCGATATCGCTGTCTGATCCATTCTATTTGAAAGGTTATTAAAGGCAACCTGCTTTGCCATAATTATATCAGCTGTCTTTTGTTGTTGTTTCCACGATTATATTTGAAGTACTTAGAGTAAATTGGCCATGCCAAAATGTGAGCGTTTATCTTGCATTATCAATTTAAAACAAAATAAGCTAATTACTCCAACATCATTAAACACACTGGTGACAACATTTATGATATGAGAGACTGATTTTACTGTTTACTCAATTAACCTGACATACAACGTATCTTCTTATTTTTAGTGTTAATTCTTCAATTCTATCTAAGTAATTGCTCTATCTTTCTCTATCTTGATCATTATGAGCCCTGTTGTCTTGTTAATCCAATATTCGTTTGTAAACAAGACTTTGTCCTTTGACTTCCAAGTCATCTGCTTCTTCTGTCTTACTCCATTCCATTATAACATTGTTTGATTGTTTGCATTTGATTTTCACTGCCTATCCATCACTCTGCGAATAGGATAATAACTAGTTCCTTAGTTTCATATGGTACATACCTGTCTTAGCAGCCATTTTGTTCTATGTGTTTATTATTTGGTGGTATTTAGAGGTCTCTTTTCTTTAATTTTAACAATTAATGAAACTTTGTATAATACTAGCAAATTAGCAACAAGAAAAAAAGCTAACACTTTTCCCAACACTCAGAAACTGCTAACAAAGAAAAAAATGTTAGCTTCTATTTTTTCCAGTTGACTAGCCAAAATTGACCTGAGTGTGTCCCAAAAGAGAAATATATGCTGAGCAAAATATTACGCTCCAAAAAAAAATTCAAAAAAAAGAAAGCAACGAAAGGTCTTCTTTTCCATCCAGAATTTGCTCTCTTTTTTTTTGCTTTTTTTTTTGAAGCTGTGTGTTTTTGGTAGCAATGGCGGGTGTTTTTTTTTGCAACTTGGAAAAAAAGTACTTATAAAATGCACTGTTTTTTTAAGTATCCTATCAAAGTTTACTCTTTTGGGAAATGATTTTTTTTTTAAAAAACAAATAATAACAGTTGAAAAAATAAATTAATATTAAAATTTGCAAAAAAAAAAGTGTAACAAAAAAACAATATTTTGCTAAATTCAGTTTTTCACTCAAATATAAAATAAATAAGTAAAATATTGGGATAACACGACTTTAGGCTATCATTTGAATCATCACCAATCTATAATGAGAAATAACATACGATATATACATGTTATGATAACTGTTGAATAAACATGAGCTTTTTGAAAAAAAGACAACAAAGGATTTATTTATTTACAGTGTAGTTTATCTTTTTTAGAAGTTTCCAAAAAGCGCCTCTTATGATTCACCAATTCATCATCAACTGTTTAAAGTCTTCGAACTTGATACTTGACATTTATAATATTAAATTTTGGCGTTTTCTAATTGAGTTTTGATATCATCCATATCAACAGTAAACTCTTCAACAGTAAAGTATTGTAAGGGTAGCTGATATTGTTCCATTTTGGCGATCAAGTTACTCTCGGTAATGTCAGAAAGCTTGGCGTCAGGATTATTGATCTGTTCTAGTTCAAATATGCTGTTTATGATGAAATCCTTTGGATATTTAAAGCTGTGGCCATCCAGTTCAAAGTAGACAGCATTCTTTTTTCCGTTCTTATCTACAATTACCTTGTCAGCGTCCTTTATGGCAAGCTCTTCAATCTTGGCTTGCTCTCTTACAACTAAACATCTTAATTCCCAACCTTTAGGACCTAATTCTTTAAGTCTGGTTGGTGTTTCCTTTGTTAGATATTGGTCTAATCCACCTTCGACTTGAATATCTCTGTAGACATCCATAGCCACTTTCAAGCTAAATGATCTATCTAATGTTTCACTGTATAGCTTCTTTATAGTTACGTTTGGCATTCTTACTATTCTCTTTTTGGCTTTGGAGCCAGATTCTCTTTCAACTGTATATGGGAACAAACCACCGTATAGACCTTTGTTACTTTCTTGATAGTAAGAGGATTCACCATACAAGTATGGTGGAATTCCGTATTTGTTGGTCTTAGGCATGGATCTGTCAAAGATTGTGGTACCGATCTTCACAATTTCCTTAACCTTTGCATATCTCTTCAGCTGGGCATCTCCTCTAGCAGTGACAGCTCTCAGTGGAATTCTTTTCTTTAATACATATGTTTGTGGATTCTTTACAGCTCTACCATTGGCAACTGCAGAAGCAGAGAAATTTCTTTGGGCTAAGTTAGTAGCAGAAACACTTTTGCTAAACATGATCAAAAAGTATATGTTATAGAAATGTTTTCAATGAATATATGTTTGGTTTGCAAGCAACTGCTTTCTTATAATTGGGCTAATATAATATCTTAAAAAAGGTATATCTATTTTTTTAAGCTACTAAAATCTTGAAAACCAATATGCTAAGAAAAAATTTTTTCTATTTTTTTTTTGGGTATTTGGTTTTCTTGCTGATGTTATTTGCCAATTTTCATAAAAAAAAAAAATAAACCATCGGATATAACTACGGCTTTAATCAATTCAAATTAATAATTCAAACATTCAATATTATGATCTATAAACAAAACCAAAAGCATATATAAGCTCAGAGCAACATTTATTTCTTTACTTTTTTATTCTTTTTATCTTTCTTATCCTTCTTGTCTTTTTTGTCCTTCTTATCTTTGGTCAAATCTTCCGGTGTATTTTCAATCAAAGCCTTTTCTTCTTTTCTTTTTTTATCTAACTTGGCATATACATCCAGTCTTTCTTTAATTCTTTCCAAACTCATCTTAACATCACCTGGCATAAATTGATCTAAGTTGAAATAAGCTGGCGCATATTCAAATAGCCATTCAGGCTTGATACCTGTAACAGTTCTAATATAGTTTTGAGTTGTTAAAACAAATTCATTATAGATGACCCATTCAATTTCTTTGCTCAAAACAGAACTTGGGTGAATCAAGACTTGCTGGTTATCCTTGACAGTCAAGAAACCCTTTGAGTTAGATTTCTTTTTAGCAGCTTGCATAAAGAAACCTTGAGCTAATGCTCTCTTGATGCTCTCAAAGTATATTGGACTGTCGTAGTCGTTGGACTCCAAGTTCAAGTTATGTCTTTCCATCATTCTTTCTAATTGGTTTCTGATATTATCAGCGGCTTGTATGGATCTATGATTCAAGTAATGGTCGAAACACCACTTCTTGACTCCATAATCGTAAGCCTCATCAGATTTGAAAGCGTGGTATACATTCAATAATGTCAAATGATCACCGTCTGGATGAGTAAAGATAGACTTGATGTCATCAGCTCTCTTTTTATCTTTACCTGGTCTAACAAATACATTAGGAACAGATAACATGGAGACAATAGTCAGCATTTCAGGACCACAGTTCAAATCACAAGCCTTAACTAACATAACAGCCAGCATAGGGTCTAATGGATATAATGATACTAATCTACCTAGCTCAGTTAAGTTACCTTCAGCATCTAAACATTTTAAGTAATACAGTTCTTCCAAAGCTCTCATCATGGTTTCTGGAGCTGGTGGATCCATGAAGTCAAAGTGAACTAAATCATCAATACCTAGTTTTTTCAATTCTAAAACAGTTGATGATAAGTTGGATCTCAAAATTTCAGGATAACTTTGTGGAATTAGTTCTTTTTGGAAGGCTTCTTCAGTGTATAATCTGAAACACTTACCTGGTCTGGTTCTACCAGCTCTACCAGCTCTTTGTTGAGCACTGGCTTTGGAGACTGGAGTAACTAGCAAGGATTCAACTCTGATTCTTGGGTTGTAAACTTTTTGCTTGGAGAAACCTGGATCAACAACGTATACGACACCATCAATGGTCAAAGAAGTTTCAGCAATGTTGGTAGAAACAATAACCTTTCTACCTGGTCTTCCGTTGTAGCCTTCAGGGGCCTTTTCAAAGATCTTTTGTTGTTGGTGTGGTGGCAAGGAACCGTATAGTGGATAAACTTTCATTGGGCCACAATTTTCTTCTCTTACTAACTTATCAGATTCTAAGGAAAGCTTAGCAACAGCATCTTCAATTTCATCTTCACCAGTCAAGAACAGTAATATATCACCCTCATCTTCAGTAGCATGTATTTGTAAAACAGTTCTCATAGCACTATCTAAGTAATCCTTTTGATATTCTGGAGTATAGTAGACTTCAACAGGGAAGGTTCTACCAGGAACAGCTAATAATGGAGCTTCGTTGAAGTAAGTTTGGAACTTTTCAGCATCCAAGGTAGCAGACATAACAATGATCTTTAGATCTGGTCTTCTTTCAACAACTTGTTTAATCAAACCCATCAAAATATCAGTAGCCAAGGTTCTTTCATGCGCTTCATCAAGAATAATACAAGAGTATCTGTTCAAGTCATGGTCTTCCATAGCTTCTCTTAACAACATACCATCAGTCATATATTTCAAAATGGTCTTGTTAGAAACCTTGTGTTCAAATCTGACAGAGTAACCAACTTCTTCACCAATTTTAACATCCATTTCATTTGCAACTCTTTCGGCAACAGACATGGCAGCAACTCTTCTTGGTTGAGTACATGCAACTTGTTTACCTTTTAAGTGAGGCATTTCATCGAACAAAACAAATTGTGGAATTTGGGTAGTTTTACCGGAACCGGTTTCACCAACAAAAACCATAATTTGATGTTTTTGATAGATGTCCAAAAATTCTTGTCTTTGCTGATGAACTGGTAAATCTCTTCTTTTCTTCAAAATACCAACGTATCTATCGGAAAAGGCATTTCCTGTGAATGGATTGATGGCTCCGGATTCCAATTTTTCAGCTTGTTCAGCAGTGGTTTGATGCTCAATCAAACCATGGAATTCACCTGCATCGTGATGGACTAAAGGTTCTCTGTTGACTTCTAAGTCGGTCTTACCTGTCATTGAACTCAATGATTCAGAAGAACTGTTACTTTCAATTGACTCGTTACTCAATCTTCTTTTGTTGGACATTTCTTTGTTTATATGTGTGTTTATATGGTCTGTATTTCAAATGAATTGATTTGTTGGTTCCTAAAGATGATTTTTTATTCATACTGACCGATAGCTAATAACATTTAAACAAACAAATCATCTTGCATAGAATTGCCAATTGCCAATTTAGGATTTAAAAAAAAAAAAAAAGCAACAAAAGCAAAAAAAAAGAAAAGAAACTAACATCACGTGTATGATTGTTAAATACTACAAAACACGTGACAATATTAAAAAACATTAACTCATTTTCTTTTTATCCACAGGAATTCTCCCCAAGAAAAAAAAAATTATAGTTAAAAGTCTAAGCTCTTAATATGTAAACGAGTAACATAAGCGCTAAACCAAAACACTTCATTAGCAATCAACTAACACATGCTGGGCACAGAAATTTTTAAGCTATATTCCAAGTTTAATACTTTAGCTGAAACATTGAAATATGCATCAAAGTCGCAACCATCTGCTGAATTTCAAAAGAAATTTGGAACACAAGGTGATTTGTTCATAAAAATCTTTCAGGATGAATTAAAGGCATTAACCAGCGATCCTGAATGGAATAAAGCCAAGCTTTTTAGTGAAAAGATTAAAAGAGAACAGAAGCTTAAACAAGCCGGACCAGTAATTGCGCAAACTTTAAACACAGGCGCTAAAAGATCTTTCAGTACCTACTCAAAGCTGCGTCAAGATGACAAGGAAAAAACACAAGTATGTAAATGAAAAGTCACAATGAATAAACAAAAGAAAAGGAATTACAATTTTATATGATTAAATCTTTAAAAAAGAATCTTTTTTTTTTTTTTTACATCAAAGAAACACCCCTTACTAACATATACAATCACTTTATTTTATAAGAAAGTTCTATTGTTTTTCTAGAAAGTATTTGTTAGTGAGTCTATACCAACCAACAAGCTAAGCAGAATGTTTCATTATACTACTTTAGCTGCAGATGTTTCTTTGTCTGCTGCATTTTCAGGGGTTCAACAAATGTACAAAGGAAACAAACCAACAATGAAGTCTCTGATTTTCACAGAAGAAAACATCACCAAAATTGCCAAAAAGTTTAGAAGGATGAGGGGTGCAGCTTTGAAAGTTGGTCAAATGTTAAGTTTTCAGGATGAAAAGGTTCTTCCAAATGATTTGTTCAAGATATTGCAAAAAGTCCAAAGTGAAAGTTATATCATACCTAGACAGCATTTTGATAAAATGATGATTAAACAATTTAACGGGAATAAAAAATGGGACACTGAAGTTTTCAAATCCTTTGACAAAATGCCTATAGCATCTGCATCTATTGGCCAAGTCCATTTTGCTACTCTGCCAAACGATGATAAACTGGCTGTCAAAGTTCAGTTTCCGGGCGTTAAGGAGTGTATTGACTCTGATTTAAACTCTTTAGTGATGTTCTTAACAGCCTCTTCTTTATTACCAAAGGGATTGTTTTTGGAAAAGACTATTGAAAATGCTAGAACTGAGCTGGGTTGGGAATGCGATTACAACAGGGAGGCCAATTGCATTGAAAGATTTGGTACTCTGCTGAAAGATGATCTAGTATTCAAAATTCCTAAAGTCTATAAAGACTTAACCACTGACATGGTATTGACCATGGAAAGAATGGAAGGTTTGGAAATTATGAAATATGCAGAAACCGCATCTCAGGAATGGAAAGATTTTGTTTGCACAGAGATCATGAGATTATGTTTACAAGAAATTGCTCAGTACAGATACATGCAAACAGATCCTAACTGGGCCAACTTTCTTTACAATGACCAAACAAAGAAAATTGAATTGATTGACTTTGGTGCCACCAGAGAATACCCTGAAGATTTTATCAAAAATTATAGACAACTACTGACTTCGGCTGCCAAAAAAGATAGAAAGAAGTGTCAAGAGTACAGTCAAGCATTAGGCTACCTAATGGGATTGGAATCACAGCAAATGGTAGATGCTCACGTCGACAGTGTTCTGGTTTTGGGTGAGCCATTTGCTCAACCAGGATTGTTTGATTTCAAAAACCAAACTGTTACTGATAGAATCAGAGGTAACATAGGCGTCATGATCAATGAAAGATTAACTCCACCCCCAGAAGAGACATATTCCTTGCACAGAAAGTTCTCTGGTGTGTTTTTGCTATGTGCCAAGATGGGTGCTAAAGTTCCATGTCATGACCTATTTCAAAAATACTTTTCTTTGTAGTGCAATAGAGGAGTTTTATATAGTGCAAGTAAACCAGCTGAAATGCTAATGATTTTCCTCACTGGAGGATTTTAAACTAATGATTAAACCTCCATGTGAACGTTTTTTGTCTTTTTTTTTTTATTTTTTTTTCACAAGATCAAATATTTGAATTTTCGGATCTAAACGCTTGATTTCCTTAAATACAAACTATAATTAGCACTTTGAAAGAAAAGGTTTTTCACAAACCCTAAAAAGAAATTAGCATTTAAATATGTCTGATACCGAAGAAAGTAACTTTGAAGATGCTTACTCACAAGATGAGGAAATTCAGGGGTTGGATTTTGATGATAAGTCAGATAATTCTGATGATGAAAATTTCATCAGTTCAATTAAAAAAGTTGCGGATAAGCAAAAACAACAAAACATTGACGAAAAAGAGAAGAATGCTGAGAAAACAGATTCTTTGGAAGGGACAGAGAAAGAACAACCAAGTGCAGCCAAAACTAGTGATTTTGAAGGTGTAGAAAAATTAGAAGAAGAAAAAGGGGACGATAATGAGCACGAAAAAGAAAGGATTGAACAAGAAGACACGTTAAGCAAGAAAGAAGAAAGCAGCAGAGGAGAGGAAGAAGTAGAAGAAAAGTTGAAAGAAGATGAAAAATCAGAGAAAAAGGTAGAAAACTTACATGTTGATTGTAACGAAAAGATGCTTGAAAAGAATGCTGAGACAGAATCTGCTCACGAGGCTGATACTCTTGACGAAAAACATCTAGAAAATACTGACGAGAAGGTTGAGAAACCTTCTGAGGCACTAGAAAATTCTACTGCTCCTGAAATTCCACAAAGAATTGTTTCTCCCCCTGTACCACCAAGAAGTTCACATACGATGACTGATAAGGGTGAATCTTCTTTACCTGGCAGTGGCGCAGAACCTAGCTTAACTGCAATTCCTGTTTTACCACCACGTCTTGATTCATCAACTTACATTAATCCCTTTGATCGAAACAATAACAAAGATGGTACAAAGTCCCAAGGAGGATCTCCAAAGAGAAATTCTCTAATTCAAATAGCCACACCAACAGACCCTTCTATTTCAAAAAAACATGCAGTTCCACCTAGTTTAAAGGATGAATTGAACAATCCTAAATTTTTGAGAAACCTAGAAATCATCAAGTCTTCCACTAATAAAGAAGACTCAAATGAGGACACAAGAACCTTATCTGCACACGTCGATATTTCTGAGCAAATTGATGTGATTAGAGAAAACAGTAAAGCTGTTTCTAAAGACTTTGATTTGATTGTCAATAGATTCCAATTGAACAACAAAATGAGAGATGTTAGTGATTCTGGGATCAAGTGTGATGATATTTTAAAGGAAGACTTCAAAAAAGTGTATGTCGAAGATTTGTCAAATGAGGATTTAGAAGATGAACAGAAAGAAAAGCTACAATTCTGGAATGAGTTGATTACCGACTACGATAGAGTGATCAAACAATACCCTGACAAATTAGAAAGAGCCATTTTTACTGATGGTATTCCGCCAGATCTAAGACCCTTCATATGGAAGTTTATCACTCAATCCAACTTGAAGAACCTGCAGAACTTGTATGCTAGCAATGTTAAAATTGATTCTTCACACAAAACACAAATTGAGAAAGATATCATGAGAACCAGCTTTATTCCTAAAGACAAACAAGAAATGTTGAAAAATGTGTGCATTGCATATAGTAATTATGATTCAGACTTAGGTTACACGCAAGGCTTGTGCTTTATAGTGACACCTATTTTGTTGACTTTGGAGTCAGAAGAAGAAACTTTCAGCTTGTTGGTCAAATTGATGCACGACTATGACTTGAGAAGCTTCTATACACAAGACATGCCTGGGTTGATGTTGAAGCTATACCAGTTTGATAAGCTTCTTCAAGAGTTCTGCCCAGCAGTATACACTCATCTTGGCCAATGTGGCATAATATCTAACATGTTTGTTAGTCAATGGTTTTTGAGTTTCTTTGGTTATAGATTCCCTTACGAGTTTGTTATTAGAATATTTGATATTATACTATTAGAAGGATTGGAAGCTTTATTGAAGTTTGCCTTGGCTGCTGTTATAAAAAACGAAAAGAAGATTTTGAGTTTACAATTCGATGAGTTGCTTGAATTTTTGAAAGGGGATCTGTTCAATATTTATTTGGAAAATGCCGATGATCTAGGGGATTCAGAAGAAACTAAATACAATGTAACAGAGTTTGTTCACGATGCCTTAGGTATTAAACTGATGCCAATATCATTAAATACAATAACTCAAGAATACTCCGAAATTACAGAGCTCAAAAAATCTTTCAACCCTCTAGATAAAGAGATTTCAAGATTGAAGATTATAAACAAAAACCAATGCGATGAGTTGTTGACTGTGAAGGCCTCTTTTAATGTTTTGAAGAAAGACCATGAAATAATTGCCAATGAGTTGATCAGCAAAAGACAGGATATTTTGGAGTTGACTGATAAGCTTGATGAAAAAGACAGGGAAATCAATGAATGGAAGTCAAAGTACGAGGAATCTTTGAGGAGCTCTAAGCTGGAAAATCCGGACTCTAAATTACCTACAGATTTGCAAGAAGGGTTGGAACAAGTATTAGAGAGCAACAGAAAGGTAATGGAAAGAAACATGGAACTAGAACACGAAACAGAAACATTAAAGGCTCTTGTCGAAGGCATGAAGAAAAATTTAGGGGATCATGGAAGTTCCGCTAAAGAAGGTTCCAAATGGAAGCTTTTTAAAAAGTAGATGTTCATACACAGATATGTTTGTGCAAAGAAGTAAACTGGCTATATATGAGACTTTAATGCTATTTGCACTATTAATCAAATCCGGATCATCGGACATATTCGTAGGCTTGTGGCACCAATTTTTTTTTTTTTTTAGTGTATACTTTTTTTTTTTTAACTGATTGGACTCAGCACTAACCATAGAAAAGAAAAAAAAAAAAAAAACAATTACAAAGAGGTGTTTAAACCACCGATAGTTAACCACCACTAAAAATAATCAGCAATAAATGAGTAACTTGTGGAACACTTATAACAGTGAGTTTCAAATAACTTTAAAAAGAACACGTGAGCTTCTAGCACAAAAACACAACAACGCAAACAAGGATAGTCTCAAGACTATTGAGTCGCTAAAGTTTGATTTGGAGAACTTATTGAAGAACCTAGATTTGGAATCTGGAAACAGTCAAGACGAAAGAAACCTATTGAGGGAGTACAAGAACATACTAAGAAACGAGATCAACGTTGAGTATGAAGAGCTTGTATCGGAGCAAAAGAGAAGAGAGTTGTTGGGCAATGGGAGAGAGTACACGCCATATAGAGACGATGAAGATAACATGACTGACAGTCTTTTGAACAAAAACAGCCAATTGTTGACTGAAACAGGAAATAGACTATCGAACATCAACGATATAGTGAATGATACAACCTTGGTTGGAAACGACATTCTTATGAATCTAAAGCAGCAGCGAGAAACCTTGGAGAACAGCAGGCAGACTCTGTACAATTCGAATACCTACATAGACAATTCCTTGGTGACCCTTAAGAGCATGAGCAGAAGATTGATAGCGAACAAGTACATCAGTTACTGCATAATTGTTGTGTTGATGCTAATGATTCTTCTGGTGTTGTACAACAAGTTCTAAGGGAATAATGATTACTGAGGGTCACCTGCTAATTGGCAGCATCACTGTGAGGTGTGTTTATCAGCAAAAAAAAAAAAAAAAAAAAAAAAGAATAAAAAATGGAAATGACGAATCTGTTATCTATCACTCTTTTATTTTCGGTATTGTTGTGTTTCCAATTTCCCCCTATGAATCCCCATTTTTTTTTTTTTTTGGGGGAATCTGATTAGAACACATGTGCCCCGCATTTTTTTTGTTAACGAAATCTTTAATCATTTTTTTTTTTTTTTAGGGTGTGCAAGATCTATATAAACTCTACTTTGTAATCTATGTATTTTTTAATAAATTTTGAATTATAATTTTTTTGTTTTGTTTATTTTATCAACTCCAATATCATCAACCAGCCCACCGCACTTGTTTCATTTTAGTATTTATATTTCGCTTTATTTCATTCTTTGTTATATCTTATCTATCCATTCACACATATCTTTTTTTGATTTTTTGAAGACACTAGATAATAGATAAAGAATTGCTGATATAAAACTTTATTTTAAAAAAAAATTGTAATCAACTCCTTAAGATCACTAATATTACCCACCATGACTGCTGAAAAAGATGTGACTCCTTGTTGTGAGCCAGCTGCCAACACTATCAATATCAAGTTGACTGAGCTTTTCAACGACTATCTTACTATAGATGGTACTGCCTCTCCACCACCACCTGGCACCATTTTAAAACTACACACAAATAAGCTGGGTTGGAATAAGGAGGAAGCCTTGAAAAGGTATTTAGCTGAGAATTTGCAGTTCAAGAAAATTGAAACTTTAACCAAAGAGTTGCTTGACTTCCACTATGACATTGATGACTGGATCACTGGTGAGTTGGAAGTCTGCGAGTCCAAGATTTTCTCCAATGTTATTGATAACAACTTCAATATCTTAAAATTGAACTACTCCTTCATCAAGGAAGGGTCAATTCTTGCCTCTCCTTCCACTGAAGACCCAAACTACTTTTACGATTGGGTCAGAGACTCTGGTATTATCATGAAGACCATTTTGAACTTGATGAAAGTTCAACTAGACTTTATTGATTGTGACATTCAAAATGAATCTCTTTTGGACCACATTTCATTCAAGTCGTACAAGTTGATTACGTTTTGTTTGAAAAATTTCAACCACAACTACACCTTGATGCAGATTCCAAACTTATCTGGTTCAAGTTGTGACAAGCCTGATGGTGATTTGAAAGGTCTTGGTGAACCTAAGTGGAGACTTGATGAAACTAGATACGACGATCCATGGGGTAGACCACAGAATGACGGTCCTGCTATAAGAGCCATGGCTGCTTTGCATTTCTTGCAATTATTGAAGAAATACAATATACGTGTATCTCAACTAATTGCAACTGTCAAGAAACACAACTTGTTGAAGTATGACATTTTCTTTGATAACGAGGCTGAATTTATAAACAAGTTCATCTTATTTGATTTGAAGTTTATCATGAACAACTGGAAAGAAGAAAATGTCGATTTATGGGAAGAAGTCAGAGGCTACCATTTCTTCACTTCATTGTGCCAATTGAAGGCTGTAAAATTAGGTGAAGAGATTTTGTCTTTGTACTTGAAAGACAAGGACTTGTATGAAAAGTTGGACATAGATGAAAATTTCATTGCCAAATTACACACTACCTATGAAGACATATTAAACTTCATGGAGAATGATGCTGGCTATGATCAACCTGACAAGTGTTACTACGTCGAAAACCCTATGTCTCAAGACTACAGATGTGGATTAGACATTGCTACCATCATTGGTTCCAATTTGACCCACGACTACATCTTTGAGCATGACTTACATGACACTGAAATTCCATATTCTTCAAGAGATTTGAAGATTTTGAACAACTTGTACCACTTGGGTAAGAGCTTTGTTGAAATCTATCCAATCAATAACGAATTCAAAAAAAGTCAACTATCAATTGGTTGCTGCATGGGTAGATATCCAGAGGATATCTACGATGGTAACGGTACTTCCGTAGGACACCCTTGGTTTTTAGCTGTATCAAACTCCTGTTTGTTGGTTTACAATACCATTATGGATCATTTATTGTCTAAGAGAGATTTAGTCATTTTGTTAGCATCATCGGTTGAAGCCGAAAACTTCTGGAATTCTATCTTTGACTTAGCAAGCTTGAAGTTCCCATTCACAGAAGACGTTAACATTACCATTCCTTACGGAACTAACCTGTGGGAAATGACTTTAAAGGCTCTTTCCAGATTCGCTGACTTGTACATCTTGCAAGTTAGAATGCACTTGAACCAAAAGTACGGTTCAATGAGTGAACAATTTGATCGTCACACTGGTATGATGAGAGGAGCCTGTGATTTATCCTGGTCTTACTCGTCTTTCTGGACTGCTGGTTTAATGAGAGCAAAGACATTGAGTGAATTTGCAAAGTTCAGCGAGCAACAAGAAAAAGACAATGACGACGAGGACAGAATGTTCTAAGTTTGAAAACTGAAGCTAATACAAAGCAAGTTCATTATATATAGTATAAGAGAAACAATTATGCTTTTAATACTTTTTTTTTATCAGACAATACCTCTGTGCTTTTACTCCCCAAGAAGGACAATTGATCAAATCGGATTATGTTCGGGGTTAGTGTGAACTTAACTTCTTAAATCAGTTAAATCCATTTTTTTCCTTTTTCTTTTTTTTTTTTTTTTTTATGAAATTGTTCAATTAGAAGTTATGTAAAATGATGAAAAAAAAAAATTACAGGATTGAGATTTTTGATTAGACAACTTATGTTGAGATAAGTATTTAAATTAAACATTAATTTACGAAACCCAACACAGAACACAAATATTGCTCTATTTTTGCTTATAACCAATCATACAGCTTTTTTTTTGTCTATATCAAGAGGATTAACCAACATGTACAGAGCTTTAACCAAAACAAATTTTCTACTTAAAACCACTCAAGGTTTCAAACTTCAAAACACCATATACGCCAAGAAGGCTTTCAGCACATCTATTGTTGCCAAGCATGGCCACCTGCATGCTCCAAAGAAAGGGGAAGAACTGCACATAACTTTTGTTTTGAAAGACGGATCTCAAAAGAAATACGAAGTCAGTGAAGGCGATTCCATCTTGGATATTGCCCAAGGAAACAACTTGGACATGGAGGGTGCCTGTGGTGGTTCTTGTGCATGCTCCACCTGTCATGTCATAGTTGACCCTGCCTATTACGATAAAATCCCGGAACCTACAGACGACGAAGATGATATGTTGGATTTAGCCTACGGCTTGACTGAAACCAGTAGATTAGGTTGTTGTATTAACATGAATAAAGATTTAGACAACATCAGAGTTGCTTTACCACAAATGACCAGAAACGTTAAGAGTTCTGATTTTGATTAACTTAAGCTGTAGATGGTTATCGATGAATAAAACCTTTCGATGACTCAACAAATTATAACAAAAAAAAAAGAAGAAAAGTTTCGACCTGCACATAGATTAACAGTGTTATGATTGTTTTTTTTTGAATAATATTAAAAAAAAAAAACAGAAATGAAACAGCGCACTTTAATTTCAGTATATATTTATTCCTTTAATTTGCTCAACTTGAGGTACAGTATAAGCTTTAATAGATGTTTATAAAAAAAAAGGAGAGAGTATCAGATTATAGAGCGGTACATTCGGTAGCGCTAATTAAAAAACTTCCAAAAAAAATAAACTGTTAAATGATAATACACTCCACCTGGGGGTCGAACCCAGAATCTCTTGATTAGAAGTCAAACGCGTTGCCATTACGCCAGCAGAGCTATTTATCAACAGTAAATTTTGTTGAGTGATTGGTTTTTGATGACTATAACAAGTAATGTATTTGTAAAAACTACAGTGTATAGTATTGCAATAATTTTTTTTATGTGCTGGGTGAAGGTGTGCCTCTGGTTTAACTAAAATGAAGTGTAAGCACATTTAAGCTGAATATATTTCTTATATTAAATCCGTGATATTTTTTTTGCTGCAACAAACTGTGTTATGGCTGAGTCTAGAAAATAGTCTTGCTCTTGTAGATGATGTCAGTTCTTCTTTTACGATATGCTTACTTTTGAATAATAGGACGTGTTCTATCATCAAAACAAAATTAAAGATAGAGAATAAATAGCGTTAAAGGTGACCACTAAATAAGGCTCAATAAATACTTAAAAGCCTCGTAGCGTACAGAGCTTTGCTACCCTTGTTGTATTCAACATTCAAGCATCTAGAGATAGGATTCAAAAAAATCTTAGCTGTCACACAGTAGAAATAAAACTATTTAAAAGCATACAAAGCTTTTTTTTTATGCGATTGATGATTTTTAATGGAGTCTATGAAACGGCGTCGGCATTTCAGATTGATCGTTTTAATAAAATCGTTACTTTTTTCCTTATGTAAAAATCACGTTTAATGATCTGAACATCGGAATTTATTACGCGCCGTTATGACTTGTAATTTTTTTAAAAAAAAATGACTAGAACTACACCTTCAGATTATAGTTTTTCGTTTAAGAAACCCAATAAGACATCACTCTGCAAAAACCATAAAAAAGAAAACCACAAGATGCTTAACAAAAGTAGCAGAGTTACTTTGACTTCAGTAAAACATTTAAGTAGCCGGGACTACCATGAACTAAAAAATCTCCCAGTTCCAAAAATTTTGAAACAAAGATTAGATGAATACATCATCGGGCAAGATAAGCCTAAAAAGATCTTAAGTGTGGGTGTTTACAATCATTATTTGAAAATTAAAGACCGTGAAGATAAAATACATCAACTTACTCAGCTTGATTTGCTAAAAGCAAGATACCAAAATGAACTAGACAAGCTGGCCATAGCCAAAGAGAGAGCTAAAAATGATTTTTCCACAAACGACACTGATGGTGCTGAATCGTCTTCTCTGCCTAATTTAACTCAAGAGTTTGAAATTGGTTTGAAGTCAATGAAGTCCAGAATACAGTCACAAGAACAAAAATTAGCACACTCAGATTACGGTTTGCAGCTGGGCAAATCTAACATAATGCTTATAGGTCCCTCTGGTTCAGGAAAGACCATGTTGACAAGCACAATGGCCAAAAATTTGCATGTACCAATTTCGATAAGTGATTGTACGCAGCTGACACAAGCCGGGTATACAGGTGATGATGTACATGAAGTTATAAAAAGACTATTGATCAACAGTAACTACAACAAAGGTCTTTCTGAAAAGGGAATAGTTGTTCTTGATGAAGTTGATAAATTGGCTAAGAGCAAATCAAAGGGAAATGGTGGTAAAGATGTCTCTGGTGAAGGTGTTCAGCAATCATTATTAAAGCTTTTAGAGGGCCACCAAGTTGAGTTTTACTTGGATAGACCAGTGGACCCTAAAGAGGCTGATAGACAATTAAGAAAAACAGGTGTTCATTCGCCAATGACCATGCGTGAGCACTACTCAATAAACACCGAAAATATTCTGTTTATTTTATCAGGGGCTTTTGTAGGATTGGACAAGATTGTTTATAGAAGAATCAATCCACATTTGACTGACGAAGAATTCAATTCCATTAAAAATTACGAGTACTTCACTAATGCAGATGGTAATGCCGTTCCTACATTATCATTGGCTCAACCTGAAGATTTGGTTGTTTTTGGGCTGATTCCAGAAATGATAGGAAGAGTCCCTATTGTTACTGCTTTGGAACCGCTGCAAGAAACTGATTTATTCAATATATTGAAAAAACCTAAGAACTCCTTTGTCAATCAATATGAGTACATTTTCCAAAAGATAGGGATTACATTAAGATTTACAGAAAAGGCATTGAAGAAAATATCTAAGTGGGCTTTAACAAACAAAACTGGTGCCAGAGGTTTGAAGAGCATTCTAGAGCGTGTTTTACTGGAGTGCAATTATGATTGTCCAGAAAGTGGTGTTCGTTATATTTTAATCACTGAAAAAAACGTCAATCACATTATTAAGGAATCTGGGCATTTGATGAACATAGGAGAATGCGAACCTATCAGGTACTATTCAAGATCTGATCAAGATTTTTTCAGAATCGCTGCCGCTAATGAAGATCCAGAATTAGAAAAAGAATTAGATCAATTGTTCGGCACTACTCCAACTCACAAATAAATTTGTTGTTTTTGATAAAAAAACAATTTGAAAAGTTGTTGGCAAACATTTATATATAAAGTTCAATGTTTTAATAATAATTCTTTTTAATTTCTCTTTTAGATCAAAAAAATAAATAATATATTCAAATAAAAAAAAAAAGCCTCTAGTTGTTGAAACTAGGAATATTCCAGTAATTTTTTGCAGTTTAATGCTGTATAATTTTTTTTTGTTTTGTTTGTTATGGTGTCCGTTGCGCTTGTAATGCAAGTTGAAATGCAAAAAGTGGGTTTATTGTTTGATATTGGTGAAACTTCTTGATTATTCAGCTAATTGTAGTAAAGTGAATAATAATAAGTCACCGGGACTTACGTAGTCGTTATCAACTAAAGATACCAACAAGTAGTCGTCCAATACACTGTCTAAAACGCTTGCTGCTTGGGATGACTTAGCAGACAAATCTTCTTCAGAGACCGTTTGTTTCTTTGCAGCAGGCTCTTTTTCAGATTCAGAATGCTTATTCTTGCTGCTAACTTTAGCTGATTTTTCTTTTTTGATAGATACAGGATTTTCACTGATACTGACAAAGTTATTTTTCCATTCTTTGATAATGGCAAACAATTCATCTCTCCACATTAAGAAGGAGTTTTTTTCTACAATAGTAGTGGTAACAATTTCTCTACCAGGGAAACAACCCCAAGTGACAGAAGTTGGCTTAGTGCATCCATGGAAACATTGGCAGTACATTCTCTTACAAAAGTCAGGCAATTGACCATTGTACTTTTGTAAAACAGCAGACTTTTCGATGTCTGCCTTTTTGGAAACATCGGATGCCATGATTCTTGTTTGGCCGTCATCACCTTTGTAGATGAAGACTTCATCTTGGGAATCACTGATTAAGTATGTGAAGGTAGAAGTGCTTTTTTCACTCATCAAAATCATAAAATCTTTCAATTTTTTCTTAGGTAGTAAAAATTCAATGTATTGCTTTTGGTAAACATAGCCTAAGCTAGGACCCCAACCCAAAATTGGGTCAGAGCTGGGAACACCATTGGCCTTTGGTTGAGAGTTGACAGTCAAAATACCTCCTTGATTCAAAGAAATCAGCAATCTCAATAATTGTTTAGCTTCTAAAGCAACCGAGGTATCACACCATGGTAAAGATCTCAAATCACCCTTCAAGTAGTTGATGATCAACTCTCCCAATTCTTTCATGGATGTAGGTGTACCCCAAACACTCAATGATTTAGACTCAGATTGTCTGATCAACTGAGTTAGTGACAAATCTAAGTTACCGAAAGCAGGAGAGGATGAGTCACCAAATCTACCATTAGGGAATTCATCATCAATAAGCTCACTGTCAAAGTTGTGCTCATTGACAACCTCATCAATATCTTCTTCATTGTCGTTGTCTGAAAACTCACTAGATGATGAGCTGCCAGAAGCTGAAGATGTTGGGGCTGGAGTACTTAACTTAGACTCGGTACCTGTAAAGCTTGATTGTCTTCTGGACTTGTTTCTGTTGCTTTTTTTTTTTCTTTCAACATAAGTAAATGGTCTAGATCTCCAGAAGATAGGTTGAGTTTCATTTTCCTTATTGGTGTTAGCAATAACTCCGGAAGTCAGAGGCAGAACCCTTTTACCCAATAAACGTTCAAGCTCTCTCAAAATGACAAAAGAGCCTTTTTCCAAGTTCATTGTATAAAAATGTAAGTGTTTAACGTAGCCTGATCTGTAAAGCTTCAAGCACATCTTAGCCAAATAGTTTGTAGCCAAGTTTCTCAAAGCTTCATCATCTTGAGACACAGGTTTCAAAATCTCGTTAAGTTCAGAAGGAACATCAATTTGACACCAGTTACATCTTCTCAAGAACGAGTCATAAGAGGTTATAGGCATGATCCCAGGAATGATGTGAACAGTTTCTGGAACACCAGCAGCTCTTATTTTTTTACACCATTCTATAAACAAATCGGAGTTGTAGAACATTTGAGTGATAATGAAAGTGGCCCCTAGATCAACTTTTTGTTTTAAAAAGCCAATCAACTTATCAGCATCTTTTTCTTCAGGATGACCTTCTGGGTATGCAGCAACCCCTATACAAAAGTGGTCTCCATACTTTTCTTTGATGTACTTGATCAAGTCGATGGCATACTTAAATGGGTACTTTTTTGATGGTTCTGTGGATTCACTGTCCGCAGATTCGCTGCCTGACTTGGTATCTCTTGGTGGATCACCTCTTAAAGCCAAAATGTTCTGACAACCAGAATTGTAAGCCTTTTTCAAAGCAGAGTCAATTTCCTTTATTGTCATGTTGGTACATGTCATGTGCATACATGAATCCAAGTTCAAAGCTTGTTGAGTGGTATCAATGATATCGTTAGTTTGTGGAGTCTTTGGAATGATTTTTCCAGAAAACTTGGAAATCTCCTTTTTCTTTTGGGAAGAGGATGGGTTGATTATACCTCCTGCATTCCATGTGATGTCAATGAACAAAGGATTTGAATCCTTGTTCATCTTGTCAATACGTTCGTATAGGTTGTATGAACCTTGCAGAGTCTTTGGAACAAAATACTCATATGAGAAAGAAGGAATCTCAAAGGAGTTATCCTCTTGAAACTTTGTTATTTTCTCATCAACTTTCATAATGAGCTATTAATCTTTGGTGTTTGCTTTAACAAAATGTTAGTGTGAAATTTATGATTTGGTATGTTGTAGTTATATAACCACAATAATTTTTTTATTATTTTTTGTATATTTTTTCGCTGCTTTTGAGGATTTAAACACAATTCGTATATATTCAATGCAAGTAACTGTGTAAATATTCATTCAATTATAGACATGTGAAAATGATGACTTGTGTGTTGCTATCAATGCATCGTTTAGTGCTACTCTGCCTGCAATTTTGAGTATAAAAAAATGCTCTAGTATATCTTATCACTGCTATCAAAAAAAAAATGGTGTACGTTTTTTTTTTTTGCTCCACACTTTTTTGCATCCCACGGCAACTATGATATTTTTTTAATAGCGACGTGCGCAAGAGTGTCACAGTTTATAGTTGATATATTGGTTTAGTTGGTTCTTTAATCACAAAATAAACCCCGATACTTGAAATGGAGATGCTTAACAACAGTTGTAGTGCTATGAGTTGGTACTTGGTCTTGATTTGGCATGCTTTTTTTTAGCAGGGGTACCAAGCACGTGAACATTTATTAGTGTGTGTATGTTTCAACAAATTTATGCGCAAAAAACACGCCTACATGCTTTTGAGTTTGCTAGGTAACACAGACGGAGTTAAAAAAAAAAAAACAAGCTGTGATAAGATTTTTTTAGAGGCTGCTAGGGATGGCAAATTGTGAAGAACGTGCCCAACATTGATACACGAGATGTTCTTGAAATTTTTTATCTCCTAAAAAAAAAAAAATAAAACAATTGAAGATTTCCTTTGATGGGTCACGTTTTAATCTGTCTTATATTTTTAAGATGCAGTTCATAACGAAAAATCATATTTTTGAATATATGATATTTTAAAATATTAAAGCGCATGAATTATCGGTTAATTCATTCATGATAGATTTATCTGTCGACTTTCGGTAAAATAAAAAAACTCTGGAAAATAACGGTGTTTGAGTAACACTTTTTTTTTAAATAAAGAATTGAATCAGTGAATTTTAATATTCTTAACCCGTAGGTATTGCATAAAAAAAATAATGGAAACCAAACGCCTGCTACACCAGCGCGGAAAACAAATTGCGAGGCGGGTTCGCCGTGTGAAAAGGCGCATAGCGTCTAGGTACGTTAAAGACTACTGGCACACTAATCAACAAACCATGATGATCGTTAATAATCTAGCTGTCCTAAGCAGTCTTTTTGATCATTGCAAATGACAGTTTTCTGTTTTGCACATGTTCAATTCAAAAGACAATGACCCCAACAACACGTATTAAACCGTCTGTAATAGCCAAATCACAGCTCTTTTTTTTTTTATATTTCCCTGAATCGAATATTCATTTTTTAGCCCCTCCCTTGTTGATGTTGTAACGAAATCCCACCGCAAGAAAAAAAAAGAAAAAAAAAATTTTTTTTTTTTTGGTGTCTATTTCAGATATCTCGTTAAAGTACGTTGTTGAACACATCTTGCTTAATCTTTCACTGTTTATTGATTAACACAGTTAATAAATGTAACGTAAAAACCGTAAAGAAATTTTAACACTATTAGTTATCTATAGAAGTTATTTAAATAATGTTATCCACTATCAAGAAATCTTTTACCTCTAACATTTCTTTAAAGAATGCTACCAGATTAGCTTCTACTAAGTTAACTGTTAGAGACGCTTTAAACAGTGCCATGGCCGAAGAAATGGACAGAGATGACGATGTTTTCATTATTGGTGAAGAAGTTGCCCAATATAACGGTGCCTATAAGATCACCAAGGGTTTACTAGACAGATTCGGTGAAAGAAGAGTTGTTGATACTCCAATTACTGAAATTGGTTTCGCTGGTTTAGCTACTGGTGCTGCCTTGAAGGGTTTAAAGCCAATTGTTGAATTCATGTCTTTCAACTTCTCCATGCAAGCCATTGACCACGTTGTCAACTCTGCTGCTAAGACCTACTACATGTCTGGTGGTACCCAAAAGTGTCAAATGGTCTTCAGAGGTCCAAACGGTGCCGCTGTTGGTGTTGGTGCTCAACATTCCCAAGATTTCACCGCTTGGTACGGTTCCGTTCCAGGTCTAAAGGTTTTGTCTCCTTACTCCGCTTCTGATGCCAGAGGTTTATTAAAGGCTGCTATTAGAGACCCAAACCCAGTTGTTTTCTTGGAACACGAATTATTATACGGTGAAAGCTTCGATGTCTCCGAAGATGTCTTAGACCACGATTACACCGTTCCATACTTAGCTACCACTGAAAAGTCTGGTACTGATATTTCCATCATCACTTACTCCAGAAACGTTCAATTCACCCTAGCTGCTGCTGAAATCTTAGAAAACCAATACGGTATTTCTGCTGATGTTGTTAACTTGAGATCCATCAGACCATTAGATGTCGATGCCATCTTAGCTTCCTTGAAGAAGACCAACCACATGGTTACTGTTGAATCCACCTTCCCTCAATTCGGTGTTGGTTCTGAAATCATTGCCCAAGTTATGGAATCCGAAGGTTTCGATTACTTAGATGCCCCAATCATGAGAATCACCGGTGCTGATGTCCCAACCCCATACGCCAAGGAATTAGAAGACTTTGCTTTCCCAGACCCAGAAACTATTGTCAAGGGTGTTAGAACCGTTTTAGGTGCTAACTAAATTTAATATTTTTGAGCCATGTTTGTATTTTTTCTGATAAAACGGAAACAGTATAGAGACATCGAATTAAAAATATAATTTAAGAGAAACAATGTATAGAGTAAAAGAAAATGATCGAAACAAAACAAAAAAAACTTCTATGGAGTCTCTAACACTGCATATCAAAAATAATGATGAATTTGTGAAACACCTGAATGGATAAGAAAAGAAGAAAGACTATCACAATTGTAGTAGTTTTCAAACAAAAAATGAGAAAAAAGGTTAACTGAAAACAACATAAACTGGCAAACTTTGTTTGGAAAGAGAGGTATTTTAAAGATATTAATGATGATGTTTATAATAGGAAGAATGATACGATTGAAACTTATAAAACTTGATATTATCAAAAATAAAAAAAAAAAAATGAAAAACTTGTGAGAGAGTATTTTTTAACTATGAATTTAAACAAACCTTCTTGGGTATTTGAATGTTGTTTATTTAATTGACTTGAGACGTCTATTGGAGAAATAAATAAAAAAATCGAACTACATTATTTGAGGAAATAGTGTTAACTTAGAATGTTATAATAAAATAGTGTTATCAGTTTCAATTGAGATAATATTAATAGTGTAAACAAGTAAGTTTTCTCAATTAAGATGATGACTGGGTGAGAGCATGATTTATCTTGGAGAAAACATATGCACACCAATTTAATATTCTCAGTTTCATTTCTACCTACCAATCAACAGCCATTTTGAGTATCACCGCCTATTTTTGAAAAGCAAAGTTTTGAAGTTTACAATGTAGAACTTCAGTCAACAAGGTTTTGATAATCTTTGACTACGTTTTTATCATTCTCAGAAGGTTACGCAAAGTACAAGTAAATAAATCAGATTTGTATTTATATATTCTAAAATAAATAAAATCATTGAGCAGTCAGCTGTTCTGTGTTTAATAAAAAAAATGTTTATTTTTAACAGGGTTAAATGTAGATAAAAGTAAATGTGATGTTTTATATTTTTTCCTATTAAAAAAAACATTACGCTTTAAATTTCTTCATATTAATTATTTGAACACCTCAACCTGTTTAACAAAGGAAAAAAAAACAACAAACGAAAACGAAAGAAATATTCATAAAACAACCCAAAGAACATACTTCCAAAATGAAGACGTTGCCAAGAAAAGATAAACCCCAATTTTATCTTTTAGTACTCCTTTATGCTCTTCAAGGGCTTCCGTGTGGCTTGACCTACGGATCTGTGCCTTTCATTTTAAAAACACTTACGGCCAGCAAAGACCCGAATTCCACTAGCAAAGCTTTAAGCCTTACGCAGATAGGTATCTTTTCCATGGCCACATACCCATACTCCTTCAAGATTTTGTGGTCGCCAATCATTGATTCTTTTTACAGTAAACATATAGGTAGAAGACGTACGTGGATTATTCCATTACAGTTTTTGATCAGCTTTATATTTTTGTTTTTGAGCATGAGCGACACCATATTGGGATTGGAAAGCGGTGATGTGGATAAAATCGATTTATCTGCATTGACCTTTTGTTTTTTGACTTTGATCTTTAGTTGTGCTACCCAGGACATTGCAGTTGATGGATGGGCTTTGGAAATTTTAAGTGAGGAAAGTTTGAGTTTTGCTTCAACAGCACAAACTTTGGGGTTGAACATAGGTTACTTCACAAGTTTTACACTCTTTTTGAACCTTAGATCAGGAAAGTTTTTTGACTCAAAAATTTCAATGATGCAATACTTCAGGTGGTGCTCTATAACATACTTATTGGTCACCTTGTATATAGTATTTTTCACAAAAGAAAACATGAACCCGGATGCTGGGTTCAGCAGAGATTTGGAAAGAGATGAGCAAAAAAAGACACTAATGATCTTTAAGGATAAAAATGAAAAGTTCATGGAAGCTGACGGTATTACAACTGCCAAAGTACAAAATGTAGATCATTCATTGAAAACCATTTTCCAGAATTTCAAACACATCATCAAGCTGACAAACGTGCAAACACTTATAATAATCCATTTGGTTTCTAAGTTTCCTTTCCAGTGCAATGACTCGGCAACACAGCTGAGACTTTTGGACAAGGGGTTCAAGAGCGAAGATTTGGCAATATCTGTTCTTGTAAACTTTCCCTTGGAAATGCTTTTTGGATACTACGTGGGAAAATGGTCATCTCAAACCACCAATAAGGATAAGAGTACAGTCACCAAAAAGTTCAAAAACCCATTACTCAGAGTGATTCTGGGCGAACAAGGGTGCTTAACAGCTTGGTTGCTGGGGTACTTAGGAAGGCTGCTGCTTGGCTCTATGTTGGGGATCATGGTTGTTCATTTGTATCCTAAAAACGACCCCAAGTTACCTATGTGGTACTTTATGATGGTAGTTGTTCACAACTTATCAACAAGCTTGATGAATACAGTGCAGTTTGTTAGTATATGTTCTTTCCACACACAAATAGCGGATCCTAAGATTGGTGGTACTTACATTACTTTATTGAACACATTCAGCAATCTTGGAGGTACTTGGCCTAAGATCCTGGTTCTGAAAATGATAGATTTCTATACAATAAAGATAATATCCAATGGAAAAGAGTTCATAGAAAAAGATGGCTACTACTTTGTTAGTCTTGTTTCAATCTTTGTTGGAATTGTGCTATACTTCAAGTTCTTAAAGAAAAATATCAACAAGCTGCAAAAACTTCCAAAGAACGTCTGGAGAAAAGAATAAACGTACCGCCTAATGTTATATACAAATATATATATTGTAATATTCTTTACTACTTGTTATGCTCTACAGATACTCGTTGTATATCCAGTATCCTGATAAATAGCCCCATAAAAACCCAGTGATAATTTCAGAATACTGGTGAAACTCATTTAATACAGTGATCACAATGTTGTATCCATACAGTACCAATAAAACAGCTGCTAATCCATTAGTGATTTTTTTTATTATGCTGCCAACACTAAGGCTTTTGTTATGCGACTTGCCGTTGAGTTCAAACACTTCCATGCCAACTACCCAACACATAAGGCTTAAAAAAAATAGGTGGCCACTCAAGTCATGACCATTGACCCACTTGCCTTTTAGTTTTCTACATTGGTTTAAAGTTTTTACAATCATTTTGTCTTTTAGGGCCACTTCGTTATCGAACACGTCATACTTACATGTACCACCCGAGTAGTAGAACAGAATATCAGTAAGACTGGGGACTTTTGTAAGTGGTAAAATGGATACAACGGTCACGTACCAAATTGCAAACACTTTGAACAGTCTTGTGAAAGCACCAGTGCTAGTGGTGCTTGAGTTAAGTTTGCTAATAAGAATCAAAGGAAATATCCACAACAACCCCTTCTTTATAAAAAGTAAATTCATGATGTTTTTCTTGGAATAGTAAAAAAACATTCTAAACCATTTGGTATCTGATATGTGAACAGTTTCAAAAAAGTACAAGTTGTGTATCGTTAGTGAAAGAATCGTTAACAGCGGTGTATAAATAGTTAATAGCTCTTTAAATTTGAGTGTTTTTGCTGGCATTTTGCGTGCATTATGTGAGTCGGATCTGATAATAATTCTATTTGTAGTTTGAGGTGGAGACATATTCAATTGAAAAATTTTCGATGATAATGTTTCTGGTCGGTTTGTGTAGTATATTTTCGTAAAAGATAAAGAAGAAAGGTGAGGTGTTATCGCAATTGTCGTTTGTAGCATTTTTCTGTTTACTTGATTTTTTATTTTTTTGAGACAAATGGCAGTAAAAATCAGCCACGTGATGGATCATCAAAAAATGTTGAAAAGCGGTAAACGACTGATGAAGATTCACCAAGCACTGTCAAAATCAGTATGAAGAAGCCAAAGTTTGACTATTAGTGATTGTTGTATCTGTTTAATGTTTACATTAACACAATGTTTATATCATCTATTATTTTAAATTGTTGTTTTTAAATTAATAAAAATTCAAAAAAATTGTAAGATGTAAACTTGTAAACATCACGTGATGTTTACACTGCATGAAAAATTGCAATGTTTATTATGTTTTTCTTTCTAGAATTAGAACTCTAATATTTTTTTACCAACACTGATATACAAGAAGCCTTTACAACAAACTAGTACACCCAAACACAATACTTCCAGCCAAAAACAACTGGATTAGAACCACACCCTTCCACAAAAAAAAAAAATGTCCACAGAAATACCAGCTGATGTGCCCGTCCAAGATATGAAGCCACCATCCCGATTTGAGGTTGAAATAGAGTTTGTCAATTCTCTATCCAATATCAATTACTTCAACTACCTCATCAAGAACAGAAACCTGCTCAAGGAAAGCAGTTTTCTGAGGTACATTCAATACCTGTATGTTACCTACTGTTGCAACATTGAGTTTAAGAAATACATAATCTATCCCAACTGCCTTGTGTTCATCAAGATCCTTGTGGATAACATCACAACTGAGGATGGAGAGGTGAAGGTGACGTCCATAGACAAGGTCCTGCAGAATATGAATGATCCAATGCTGTTCACTGGTATGTATGAAAGCTTCAAGTACAAGTAAGCCACAATGTCCGACTCCTTTTGCGGAGAAAAAAAGACGAAGTGACCCAAGGGTTCTTTCCCTATACAGAAGTAAGCGGTGTTACTTTTTTTTTTCCCTAAACGAGAAGTTTGCCGTTTAGGGCAACAAAAAGAAGCGCAAAAAGTACTTTGTGTGTGTTTTCCTTGGCAACTTTATGAAGTCATCTTTTTATGACTCAATTCAAGTAGTTTTCGCACTTCTAGGCGCCTTGGGGGGAAAATAACCCACCGAAAGATCACACTTTTTTTTTATACTAGCCCTTTCAAGAAGTGCTCACTTTTTCTCCTCCCAATTTTTTCTCAATTCGAAAATTGTCAGAACTGTTCCTTCCTATATAAGCACATTGACATGAGTCTTGATGGCATGATTAGCTTATTTATTAGTTCATATAATATAATATTTTTTATTAAAAAAAAAAAGAGATGTTCTAAATCATAACCAGTAAATACATATCTTTTTTTTTTTAAAAGCACATAGATATCATGTCTCAAAGACACACTTTAAGGGATGCCGATTCCCACATCTTACCTTCCTCTAAAAACAAAATCTTGGTTGCCAACAGAGGTGAAATTCCTATCAGAATTTTCAGATCCGCTCATGAACTTTCCATGTCCACTGTTGCCATCTACTCCAAGGAAGATAGATTATCTATGCACAGATTAAAGGCTGATGAATCCTACCTTATCGAAGGTGATACCCCTGTCGGTTCTTACTTGAACATTGACAACATCATAAAGATCGCCAAGCAACACAATGTCAACTTCATCCACCCTGGTTACGGTTTCCTATCTGAAAACTCTGAACTAGCCAGAAAGTGTATTGAAAACGATATCATTTGGGTTGGTCCAGATCCAGAGATTATCGACTCTGTTGGTGACAAGGTTTCCGCTAGAAACTTAGCTGATAAAGCCAATGTCCCAGTTGTTCCTGGTACTCCTGGTCCTATCTCTACTGTTGAAGAAGCCGAAGCCTTTGTTGCTGAACACGGTTACCCAGTCATCATCAAGGCTGCCTTCGGTGGTGGTGGTAGAGGTATGAGAGTTGTCAGAGAAGGTGAATCCATTGGTGAAGCTTTCGAAAGAGCTACTTCTGAAGCCAAGTCTTCCTTCGGTAACGGTACTTGTTTCATTGAAAGATTCTTGAACAAGCCAAAACATATCGAAGTCCAATTGCTGGCCGATAGATACGGTAACGTCGTTCACTTATTCGAAAGAGATTGTTCTGTTCAAAGAAGACATCAAAAGGTCGTTGAAGTTGCTCCTGCTAAAACCTTGTCCAAGGAACTAAGAGATAACATCTTAGCCGATGCCGTCAGATTGGCCAAAGTTGCTGGCTACCAAAACGCCGGTACCGCTGAATTCTTGGTTGATGACAAAGGTAGACATTACTTCATTGAAATCAACCCAAGAATCCAAGTCGAACACACAATCACTGAAGAAATCACCGGTATTGATATTGTTGCTTCTCAAATCCAGATTGCCGCTGGTGCCTCTTTAGAAGAGTTAGGTTTATCTCAAGAAAATATTACTACCAGAGGTTTTGCTATTCAATGTAGAATCACCACTGAAGACCCATCTAAAAACTTCCAGCCGGATACTGGTAGATTAGAAGTCTACAGATCAGCTGGTGGTAACGGTGTCAGACTGGATGGTGGTAACTCATATGCCGGTGCTATCATTTCTCCTCATTATGATTCTATGTTGGTCAAGTGTTCTTGTTCTGCATCCACCTATGAAATGACCAGAAGAAAAATGTTGAGAGCCTTGATTGAATTCAGAATCAGAGGTGTTAAGACCAATATTCCGTTCTTATTGACTTTATTAACCCACGAAGTCTTTATCTCCGGTGACTACTGGACCACCTTCATTGATGATACTCCGGAATTATTCCAATTACACATGTCCCAAAACAGAGCCCAAAAGTTGTTGCACTACTTAGCTGACATAATGGTTAATGGTTCATCTATCAAGGGTCAAATTGGTTTACCTAAGTTATTGAGTGACCCAATCGTTCCAGTATTGGAAAACGCTCCAGCTCCAACCGTTGAAAACGTCAACCAACTGCAAGGCTGGAGACAAGTTCTATTAGCCGAAGGTCCTGCCGGATTCGCCAAGAAGGTCAGAGACTTCAAAGGTACTTTGGTTATGGACACCACTTGGAGAGATGCCCATCAATCCTTATTGGCCACCAGAGTCAGAACTGCTGATTTAGCTGCCATTGCTCCAACCACTGCTGTTGCCTTGAACGGTGCCTTTGCTTTGGAATGTTGGGGTGGTGCCACTTTTGATGTTTGTATGAGATTCTTACACGAAGATCCATGGGAAAGATTAAGAACCTTGAGAAAATTAGTTCCAAATATTCCTTTCCAAATGTTGTTGAGAGGTGCCAACGGTGTTGCCTATGCCTCTCTACCTGACAATGCCATTGAACACTTTGTCAAGCAAGCCAAGGATAACGGTGTCGATATTTTCAGAGTCTTCGACTCCTTAAACGACATCGAGCAATTAGCTGTTGGTGTTAAAGCCGCCAAGAAGGCCGGTGGTGTTGTTGAAGCTACCATCTGTTACTCCGGTGATATGCTACAAAAGGGTAAGAAGTACAACCTAGACTACTACTTAGAACTTGTTGATAAGGTTGTTGAATTAGGTACTCACATCTTGGGTATCAAGGATATGGCTGGTACCATGAAGCCAGCTGCTGCTAAGTTGTTGGTTGGTTCTATCAGAGCTAAATACCCAGACTTACCAATCCATGTTCATACCCATGACTCTGCTGGTACCGGTGTTGCTTCCATGTGCGAAGCTGCCAAGGCTGGTGCTGATGTTGTTGATTGTGCTACCAACTCCATGTCTGGTATGACCTCTCAACCATCCATCTCTGCTTTGTTGAACTCCTTAGATGGTGAAATCAACTGCAACTTGGACTTAAGCCATGTCAGAGAAATTGATGCTTACTGGGCCCAAATCAGATTGCTATACTCTTGTTTCGAAACTGAATTGAAGGGTCCTGATCCAGAAGTTTACTTGCACGAAATCCCAGGTGGTCAATTGACCAACTTGATTTTCCAAGCTCAACAATTAGGTTTAGGTGAACAATGGTTACAAACCAAGAAGTCATACAGAGAAGCCAACTACTTGTTAGGTGATGTTATCAAGGTTACTCCAACATCCAAGGTTGTTGGTGACTTGGCTCAATTCATGGTCACCAACAAGCTATCCAGTGAAGATGTTCTTCAATTAGCTGATACCTTAGATTTCCCTGCATCTGTTCTAGACTTCTTAGAAGGTTTAATTGGTCAACCATACGGTGGTTTCCCAGAACCATTCAGAAGCAAGGTCTTGGCCAGAAACAAAAGAAGAAAATTGGAAAAGAGACCAGGTTTCTACTTGCCACCTTTGGACATCGATGCTGTTAGAAAAGAACTAATTGATGAATACTCCAACGTTGGTTTGAGCGGTAAGGAAATCGACGAATGTGACGTTGCTGCTTACATCATGTACCCACAAGTCTACAAGGATTTCAGAGCCGTTAGAGAAAACTTCGGTGACCTATCTGTCCTACCAACCAGATGCTTCTTAGCCCCACCTCCACTAGGTGATGAATTGAATGTTACCATTGAAAAGGGTAAGACTTTGATTATCAAGCCACAAGCTGTTGGTGAATTAGATACTGTTACCGGTAAGAGAGAAGTCTACTTTGAATTGAACGGTGAACTAAGAAAGGTTTCTGTTCTTGATAAGAACGCCAAGGTTGAGGCCAAGGCTACCAGACCAAAGGCTGATCCAGGTTCCAAGTCCCACGTCGGTGCTCCAATCTCAGGTGTTGTTGTTGAAGTTAAGGCCAAGGTTGGTGATGAAGTTAAGTCCGGTGACTGTATCGCTGTCTTATCTGCCATGAAAATGGAAATGGTCATTTCTGCTCAAATGGACGGTAAGATTTCTGAAATCTTTGTCAAGAACGGTGAAAATGTCGATGGTAGTGATTTGATTGCCGTTATTGAAGAATAAGCATACACAATGGAATGAGTTATACAATTTATATAGGTAGTTAATTAATAAGCTTTATTTACTTTTGTTAAGGTTTTTTTTTTCTAAATCTGTGCTTGACTATGAGATGTCCATAAAATAACACATTTTCTTTTCTAAAAGGACTGATATTCAACCATACAGTCTTTTTGAGGAATAGTTTATCCATAAATCATTTTTTGTGTCTGAGAAATGGGACAGCAAATCGTTTAAAACCTCTTCACCCATTGGCACAAATGAGTTATTAACGTACATAAAGAGGTCAGGGTTGGCTCCTATGTTCCTCAGGAAATCATTGAACGTTATCAGTTCGTTTTCTTTGCTATCATACTTGATGAATTTGGGGAGGGTTTTAGGGGTGCTAGATACTGCAGCGAAATATATTTTGTACAAGGCCATTAGTTTCAAACTGATAATGTACAGAGGGATTTACTTTTGGTTAACATAGATGAGTCAAGTCAGTCATTTGATATATCTTCTTTTTTTTTTTTTTGTTTTTTTGGGAGAATCTCTTAAGTCACAGGGCTCGCACCTCTTTCACTTTTTTTTTCTTTTAGGTAAGAACGATAAGAGCGATAAGAAAATAGAACCATAACAGTTTTTTTTAAACAATATGGATATATAGATTACTCTTCGTGGTTTACATAAACAATTGGCTTTTTACCTTTTAGCTGGATACCTTCTTGAATTTTCTTCAAAATGACTTCATCAGAATCTGATTTAACCTTCCACTCAATGACTTGGTATTCATCCCCATTAAGGGCAATTTGCTTAGAGTCGTATAGTTTGGCCAAAGAAGCAAAGTAAGATGCTTTCAAACCACGATTTTCTCTGAAGATTTTGGTGATCCAGAAACCAAGGTACGAGATATTTTTGAAGATGAAAGCAGTGGCACTGGCAGCAACACCCTTCAAAGACATAGCACCATAGGTGTAGACTTTAGCATCATTGGACAACTTCTTTTCAAGACCGGAAACAGATGAGCCCCCAACAGAGTTTATAGCCATGTTGAAATTGACATCTTTGCCCTTAAATTGCTGAAGGAATGTTTTTGACATTTCTTTGTTTTGGTTGTCTGTTTCTGTGATTACCATATCAGTTTTACTTTCGCTTTTGAGTTTCTTTATGAAAGCTTCTGTGGTTGCAGCAGATTCTCTTTCTCTTACAATCGAGATTGTCTTCAAATGGTCGCCTATATACTTTCTATAATCTTTATAGGAGTAATCACTGTGAACAATTTGCGAGAAAAGCTTGGAAACTTGAGAGTTACCTGCATTGGCAAAACAGAAGAAATCTGTTTTGTTTTGCTCTGCTTTGACCTGATCTTTGAGCAACTTTTCATAGGTATTTTTTTGGAATAGCTCGGCAAATGCCAAAGCTGTGCAACCATTTACAGCAGCAGTGGCTGCTTCCAGAATACCAAAACCTCTAGTTCCATCAGGGGACAAGTCAACCCCTGATTCAACTTTGTAGTAGTTTTTGTATTTTATGGTTCCGATGTCACTAACTTGAAGAACTTTGTAATCACACCATGTACCAGTGTTTCCTACTCGTGGCACTACAACGTCGCCTGTTTTGTAGTAGGGATGTTCAAAGTCAGGAATGACTTGATTGTCCTCGTCCAAAAAGGCCTGCACCTGATACAAACCCTCATTTCCTGCAATAGAGAAGGCAGGAATTCTTTTAGAAGTGCTGACTTTTGCGTTGTAAGCTCCATAAACACCGTCTATTTGGTTTTTATCCGAAGGGTTTATTGGGAATGCTATAGTCTTCAACAGAACTTTTGCTTTAGCTCTAGAAGGAATTAAGGTTTTAGGGATGACTTCAGCTGGGTTTGCTGTTGTGTTTACAGGAAAGACCATATTAAGAGCACTTGACAATACCTTCACGTTTTCATGTGTTGGCATATTTCTGTCTTCTTTGATGCTGTAGACGATGTTCTTGACAGCTGAAGGAAGGGTATTTGAGGCATGTTTAATGTTGAAAAAGTAGTTCTTGTTGATGGGGGTGTTGGCGTTTTTCAGGATCTTAGAAGGAGCAATCATCTGGTGTATTTGTTTCTAGAACAATAAATTAGTTTATTGGTTTTTTTGCTACATGAATAAAGAAAGAAAACAAAACCTCCCCACAAGTTCCATTGTGTCAAGGGCAATAAACACACGTAAACGGTTGATTGAGATAAAGGGATAAAAAAACCAAAAAAAGATGATGTTTGGCTTAGGGAAGGGTGGTGCACAGTATTTACCCGACACACTACCAAAAAAAGGAAATACACCATCTGATTAAACCCATTTGCATTTTTTGGGGGAAACACACACGAGGGATTGCCGTGTTTTTTTTTTGGTTGAATGTACTAAAACCGATGTCAATCATTATCCACTCAGTAAAAATTTACCTTTTTTTTTTTATACTCCTACATCAAGAGTTAGGACCCTTTCAACCAAAAACCCATAACAAAACACCCACCACACAGGAATAATGTCGTTTCTAGACCAGGTGGATTTTGAGAACATTGATTCCATTGAAAAATGCATAATAAAAACTATAGAGAGTGGTAACGAAGACGACATCAAGCAGCTAAGGCTGATGCTTGAAAACAAAGCTTCATCGCAAAAATGGACAGCTGAAGTCTTTCTCCCACTAACAACAAAGAAGTTTTTCAAGGACATGGATTTATCCTGCCTTCTTTACAACTTTCCACATAAAATATTAACTACACTGGCCCACAAATACAACAGCTCACAAATGCTAACCAACAATCAATATACAAGACGCATGATAGCCACAATTTCCAACATCTTTGAGTCATCAAACACCAACATTGATGTCACAATGAGCATGATCGATTACTTGAACAACTTGTACACGTCCCCAAACGAAGACGAGCTGGTTTGCAGACTGCAGTTCCACATTTTGAATGAGGTTGTATTGAATACAATCAAAAGACTGAAGGTGGTGGACTTCAACTTCGACCAACTGATGAAGGTTCTTGTAACCAGCTACTTGAAGTTTTTCATCAGAATCAGCAAAACCATTGAGGATCCTTTCTTTTTGTTAAAAAGAGCCTTCTTGTTTGTTAGGGATTTCTTACCTCCTGCTTCCATCGCTGAGGATGAAGATGCCTTGGAAACTATCAGAACCTTGCTGCCTATGTTTCTATTCAAGTCCTTTGAAATCATTGTTACGTGCAAAAACAGTACCAATCTTTTGGAGCCAGAAACAAGGGCCGAGTTCAAGAAGATAGGATCAATGTATTATCAATTAGCGCTATCTTTTGACATTGACTTTGACGAAGAAATGGAGAAGCTAGAGAAAGATTGCCAGCTGTTCATTGACTCTTATAAAGAAAACTGCACAGAAAAGACCGATGAGGAGATTCAAGAATATCTGTACCACTTGGCTGTTGTGCAGGACTCAAAACCAGACAGCCTAAAGGTGGATTACAAAACTCTATTATACCTGGCTCTCACCAATGAGAATGACGGAGACAATGCTATTGAGGTGAGCATGCCTGTATTGCTGATTTCTCTGTTTAAGATCAATGCTTTCTACACTGCAAACGACTACAACAACCCAGGAATTTTCAATGGTGTCATTACTGCGAAGCTGCTAAGCATTAAAGACAAGGAAGACATAAGCAGCATTCCAGAGAAAATCATAACCCAAATTTTGCAGCAATTGTCTTTTGAAGGTGAAAACGGGGTCATTGTAGCCAAACACATCCTGAAGCTAATGCCTTACAACTACCAAATTTGGTACTGTCTAGATACTATCCAGGAATGCCCCTTGGCTGAAATCAGAGCCTTGTTCTGGAAGAGTGTATTGAGTGAGGTCATCAAACACAATGACAAGCAAAACTGGATAAATGTTTGTAATGCTGCTGATATAGAGGTTCTTAAGTACACAGACATGGACAGCGAAAGCGATGAGGAGAAGATTAGTGAAAAGTATGTCATTGATAGCATGTTGTCGTTTTTGAAGAAGTTTAAGGCTTTGGAAAGCTTTGAAAAGTCTTTGTCCGAGTTGGTTGAGTTGTATGAACAACTAGACGAAGCTGGTGAGCCAGAAGATGAAAAGGAGGCTGCTGAAGAAGAAAAAGAATAATCAAAAAGAAGTCTTTTTTTTTTTCAAATTCATTAATGTTTATATATATATCACATACTTTGCCCTATGATATATTATCTCTGTAGATCTTTAGATTGGAAATCTCCAAAGAACACAAAGAAGTCAACACCCTCGTTTTTGGCTTTTCTATTTGTTTCAACGATGACTTCCTCGCTGTCATCAATAAACGGATCTTCTAAGTCGTACTTACCCACAAGAGCTTTACCTTTCAAAGCAGATACTCTTTTTTTCGGCACTGCCTCCTGGGCATCTTTGGACTCATCCTTGGGGAGCTTTTCATCATCATCAAGGTCAACATCCTCATCGTCTTCATCTTCGTCCTCGTCGTCTTCCTCAGCCTCCTCTTCGTCCATGTCGTCATCTTCTTCATCTACAAGGTCCGTATCCTTGCTTTTGGTATCAGTGATTTTTATCTCGGCTGTTTTATTGCTTTTGTTGGCTTCTTTGAGTTTCCGCTGCTCAATCTCCAGCATCATTTGCTCCTTCTGGTGCTCAACGGTAAATAGTTCGTTGTAGTCTAAAACCAAGTTGCCCTGTTCAGTCAGTAAATTCTCAAAGTTGTAGTTGACTTCGTTATCTGCTGTTGTGTTGTCACTTTTCGGATGCATGTTGATGTTTATAATTGTAGATTTGGCATCCAGCTGTTTGGGAACAGCCAGTGAAACTGGGTTAAGTCTTCTTTTTTTAGGAATGACCGTTGTCATATGGTATGATTTGTTGGTGTTAGGATCTTTTATGATTGTAATTGTTCAAAAAAAAAAAAAAAATATCAAAAAAAAAAAAAAACATTGCACTCAAGTTCTTTTATCAAAACGTTTATCGATTTTCAAACAGAAAAAACAACAAAATAATAATAAAAAAAAGACTGTAAAATACTAAAATCTTATATCAAACTCTATCTAAACATAGTTTATCTCCGTAGTAAACTAAATCACCCAACGTCAAAACAACGTCTGTTCCATATCCGTCCAGGGAGTGCACCTCCAAGGAGCCATTCCAGTACTCAGCATATACCTTGGACAAAGCCAAACCAATGCCCAACTTGAATCTACGTTCTCTGTCCAACATTTTCAGCAAAGGCTTTTCAAAGTTGGAGTCGTGCTCAAGGTCTGTGTCTGGCTTCAGTTTAAGCTGTATGTTCAGCTGTTCGTTGAGCTTCGATGTCAAGTTTGAGTCATACTGCAGAGTTTCCAATGACGTTTTGCCAACAATGTCAGCAACAGTGGATCTGGTCAGAACAGTCAAAGCCCTTAAGCAACTGATGGCAACCTCTTCAGGCTTACCAAAAGAAGTAATGGTATTCTTGTTTGTGCTCAAAGGCAAACCCCCACCATGGTCACTGATACGCAAAATAACGGACTTTTCGTTTTTGATGACTGTGATTGTGATATCGCTTGAGTCTTCAATGCTATCATTTTCCAGCGTGGCTTCAAAGGAGTTTCTCAAAATCTCATTCAACATGAATCTCAGATGTATAGGCAAGAAATAGAGCTTTAGGTTCTTTTCACCATCAATGATGACATTAGGCAGCTTTTTCTTTTTGTCTGCGTATTCACTGGCCATGAGTTCGTTTAGATTCTTGACAATGTCATTGATGTTCTGCTTCAAGTCACACAACTGGAAGATATCACCCAGAACGGCAATGTTCAGATCCTTGGGCTTCTCAACCTTTCCCTTGGTGTTGGTTAATCTCTGTGATAACGAGATGTGCTCTTCGATCATCAGTCTTCTGGATATTCTGGCTCTCAAAAGCTCGTTGATCCAGTTGTCCGCGGTCTTCTTGGGCATGTACTTCAAAGAGGAGATCTCCAGCCCACCCATGATCAAATTGAACAAGTTGACTAAGTTCAAATCAGACAATATCTTCTGGGTATTTTGCAGAAACTTTTCATTATCCTGTATGGTCTTCAGCCTTGGGAACTTTCTGAAGTTTTCAAAGATGGAGTAGTATGACTTGTATACTTTGAAGAGATGCTTGTTTGAAGATATTTTGAAAGGCAGGTTTTGGAACTCTTTGATCTTCAGGGCAATCCTAATAATCAATTGCTGTCTGATGAAGTTAGCAGAGTCGATCAGCATCTTTTCCTTGAACTGCTTGTCTGAGATGTTTTTGCTCATGTCGTCATACTTGGTCAGCTGCGCTAAGGAAATCGGAAGTGGCTTGTACTTCTTTAGAATTGTGTTTATCAATACTGTTTGGTTATGGTGGTAGTGGACCTTATAGTCGATGTTGTTGTTCTTGTACACATCCTTCTGCTTGCTGAATGAGTTTTGGTTGTAGTTGTTGTAAAATACAGAGCCTATGTCCTCGACATCCGGGGCAAAGAACTTTTGGATGTTGGGAAGGGTCTTGGGTATCTGGGTCCTTGCAACTTGGGTAGTCATATGTATATAATTTTTGTTGTTGATTGGGGATTTATACTATTATTAATAGCAAAATCAAGGCAGTGGTATTATTTTTTTTTATCTGTGATCGGTTCAACAGGATCTCTAAACCAGCAATGACTAATACATTTTGATGAGTGGAAAAAAAAGTGAAAAAAAAAAAAATAGAGTAGTGAACCTTTTTCGATAAAAAAAAAACAAGGGAGAAGGCAGAAGGAGAAAGGATGTACATGGGGGGGAAAAAAAAATATTCATGTGTGACACAAGGATGACTTCAGCTACTATACAACTAGAATAAAAGAAGTAAAGGGGAGGTACCATTTCAGATGTAAATATGTAGTTGTTGTAATCACACTATAAATTATTTATATGTCAGCAACATGTTTTTTCTTTTGAATGTCAATACAGTGTTCAAATTTTACTATTTATTGTGCAGTGGCTGTAATTGGTAGCGATGAGGTCTGTTTCTTTTTACAGAAAGTTTGTTCGGGTTTAAGCAGTGTTAATTTTTTTTTTTCTCTTTCTGATAATCATCCTGTGCAAACATGGACGTTTACCCACCCATTAGTCTTCCAATCCACCAAAAAAAAAAAAAACACAAACTGATTCCAGCACAACACTGAAGAAAACTCCAGTAACAACCAAGAAACATAACAGCAAAGAATACTAAACACCACATATTTTTCATACTAATATTAAAATGAGTACTCCTGCTAAAAGACGTTTGATGAGAGACTTCAAAAGAATATCATCTGATTGTCCTTCGGGGTTAACAGCATCGCCTCTCAACGACAACGTTATGGTTTGGAATGCTGTCATCATAGGCCCAGAAGGCACCGAATTCGAAGACGGTATCTTCAAGTTGGTTCTCCAATTCACCGAGGAGTACCCGAACAAGCCTCCTGATGTAAAGTTTGTTTCAAAGATATACCACCCAAACTTTTATACGGACGGAAAAATTTGCTTGGATATCCTCCAAAATAGGTGGACTCCCACATACGATGTTGCCTCAATTCTCACATCCATACAGTCCTTGCTAAACGACCCGAATCCAGAGTCCCCAGCCAACGTCGAAGCAGCAAACTTTTACAAAGACAATAAAACATTATACCTACAAAAAGTCAAGGAGTGTGTTGAGCTCAGCTGGCTAGATAGCATTACCGATGATGAAGAAGAGGAAGAAGATGATTAGTATACTTGCTTTTATTTATCATGTATATATGGTCACCAGTAACATTAAAAAGCCTTTAATTTTTCACAAACAAACAAAAAATCAAAATGATAAACCCAGCAATATGTCGTTAACACTCTATATATCTTCATCTAATGGCTCATAAAAATAATCAACAAAGCTGTTGTACCCCATGATACTGAACATAATAATTAGCACGGTTTTGCTCATGACATCAACTCCTTGCAGGTTGTTGTCCCAGTAGTTCTTTCTGTCTGAAGTCAGCTGGTAGTGGTTCACAAGACCTGGTGTCTTTCTCATATCTTCAACACTCATTCTTGACAACAGCGGCAGTTCTTTGTATTTATCTTCTTTTTGCAAAGGGTACTTCGACTTAACAGTCCAGTTGAACTCTCCAAACCAAGGAATTCCAGCGTTGTTTGTACTCTTCAAACTCTTTAAGTCCGATCTTGGCCCGTAATATCCGTATTCATACAAGTACCACACTCTTTGGTGCTCTGCTGGAATTATGTTCCAGTTTTTTTTATTGTCGATGGATCCATAAAAAGTATGCAAGTTTTTGGTCCACAGCTCAATCAACTTCCTCTCCATAACCGTCAACTCACCGTACTTGCTAAATGTTGTATCAGCGCTCAAGTCATTCAGCAGCTTGAACATTTCTCCGTACTTTCCTTGGTGGTCTCTGTTTTCGCATGATTCCAAAAACTCTTGCTCCAGTTGCACATCTTCGTTGATGGCTTCTGTGTCTTGAAGAGGGTTCACTAAAGCAACAATGTCTTTGATACTCTTCTGGAACTCTAGTTTCATGTCTGACTCCATCTGTACCTTTTCTATGTTCATCTGCTTCTTCAGAAACTCTGTCGTGTTTAGTGTTGTATTCTTCAAAGCAAGCTCTCTTTGAGACTGCAGCTGCAGCAGATTAAAAGGTATTCTGTTAACTCTCAATACTTTCATTTCAATAAGTTTATATAACGAAAGCGTCAAAAGAGTTGTTTTTGCTAATTTTTCGGTTTTATATATATTGATTCAACTATTGAACATAAAAATCGATAATCAAAGATGATATTTTGGAGCTTCATTTTTTTTTTTTTTTTTTTTTTGCAAAAAACGTGAAAAATAAGTGAATAAAAAAAAAAAAAAGTTAAAACACATCACGTGCAATATCAAGTCGCAAATCAAAATTAAGAGAAGTATATACCGTTTTCCATGAACTTTAACAACAGCTTTAGGAAGTCTAATTCAGACAACTTTTGAGCTCTCTTATCTTGCAGGTCACACTGCTGCAAGATGTCCAGAACCAGGTCCCTGATGAAATCATAAGTTACGTCTATGTCCATATTTTCTCCGTTGTTGTTGCTTACTTTAGCAATGATGTAGTTTTTCTTTAGCAGTTCAATGACGTTTTTGTTGTTGAAGTTACTGTTCAAAGTTTTATTTTTTCTGTTGAAGGCAATTCTCAACAAACCATCAAACTGATCCATCGGTGGCAGCTGGCCTTGCTGCATTTGCTTGATCTTAGGTTCAAGCTTTATGATAGAAGACTCGACTTTTGGAGGAGGCTTGAAGTTGTTCTTGTCAACCTTCATCACATGCTTGGTGTTTGCATACAGTTGGACATTGCACGACAATCTGGAGTACAGCTGTTCACCCGGCTTGGCAACCAGTCTCAAGGCAAATTCTCTTTGGAACATAAGAACAGAAATTCTTGGTGGTTTTGGTTCTATGGCTAATAATCTGAATGTGATGATCGAGGAAATTTGATATGGTGTATTGGAGATACAAACATCAACGTTCTTCAGCAGTTTCATATCGATTTTGGCAAAATCAGCAATGATGATTTCAACTCTGTTTTGAGCCAAAAACTCTGGAGCCTCACTCTTGATTCTCTTCAACAGCTCAGAAGCCATTCTTGGATCGTATTCAACACAGATCAGCTTTTTAATGTTGCATTGGATGATCTTCATTGTCAAGTTACCTGTACCTGGACCAATTTCCAAAACAGTGTCTGAGGTTTTTAATTCAGCCTTGTCAACAATGGCTTGTGCTATAAGTGGGTTTTTAAGAATATGTTGACCCAAATCAGTGTTGAATTTGAAAACGGTGTTACCATTTGTATTAGATGTTGTTGTCTTGGACCCGCTGGATGCGGTGTTGTTGATGTATTTTTTAGTGTTTCTAGCAGCCTTTGCCATTTTAATTATTGTCTATAGAAAGATAAGAGTTTTTTTTGTTGTTGGGTATCTTTTTGTGAGATGTTGTGTTCGTGATTGAGTACTGAACAATTATCTTTGAAGTACATCTGTTAATTTTTTTTTGTTTAACATTTTCAAGAAAACCAAAGTAGGAAAAGCCCAAAAAAAAAAAAACAAAAAAATAGAAGAAAAAAAAAAAGAAACGTTTAGCGTCACGCGTGTCAAGAGTATTCAAAAGCGGATATAAGCAACTTCAATGCACGTGTTTAATAGTTATCCATATCGGATATAAACAAATACATTGCACGTGCTTAATGGTTATTAATACGAAAAAAACAAACTCCTGCACGTGTAACAAAACAGAACACCTGTTCTGCAATATCCGTTATCAGCGATTCAGTGTTTTTTATCTTTTGAGCCAAAAAAAAAAAAAAAAAAGTCATTCGTTTTTTTCATGCTCCCCAGATAAAACAGTGAAATGAAGGGATATCCACTGATGACTTCCTGATATAGTAGCATTTGAAAATATGATCCTTTGTGGTCTTATACACAGAAACTGACAAACAGTTATATCGGGGATAGATAACAACACTGAGAAATGTCTAGAAGTATCTTCTATGGGTCGTTTAATCTGTTATCTCTCCACACTCTGTGCTAAACCCTACCCAATGAAAAAAATCATCAACAATTTTTTTTTTTGGTCAGCACGGGTGTGTTCTGAGAAGCCAGCCACACACACACCATGGTGCTTAGAAAGATGCCCACAAATGTAAAAATTGTTGATGTTTTTTTTCTTTTTTTTCCTGGTTCTGTCCTTGAAATATCTTACTCACAAACTCCCCATCCGAAAAAAAGACCAACCCATTCAGCTGCTCTAGATAGCACTGTGACCACTTTGTGCTGGATCAGTATTGGTTAATGGCATAAGGCGTTATAAAAAAAATTTTTATGTTAATTTTGGTTGATATTCTACACCTTAAGTAGATGAGTAGACAAAGTACTCTCTTATATAAAAATTAATCAGGCTGTTCTTTGACATCTTTATACTTTTGTTGAGATCTGTTAATTAGCAATAGGAAGAGGATACTATATATAACAAAACCAAAGTTATTATTTTTTTTATTTATCTTTAATCTAAATAATTATTCAAACTCTAACATTTGAATAAGGAAAACCAAAAACCAAAAGATACTAATAACCTTGACAGCAATCTTAACACAATGGATAAATTAGAAAGTTTAGATTTATTAGATGCTAACAAAATAGCTGCTGGTTTCTACAGCAAGTCTAACAACAAAAGAGTCACCACCACCATGAGTTTGGGTAAGTTGATGGGTTCCAAAGAACAATACACCGTCGACTTCTCTGACTCTAAGGACCAATCCTTAGTCAATGGTGAATTCGACTACTTGAAGGCCAAGCACGATTCCTTCAAAAATGAAAAAGACAATAAAAACAAGCATATTTCCGAACAACCATTTACTTTGAGTAACTGGCACGAACATATTAATTGGTTGAATGTAGTTCTAGTCCTTGTCATTCCTATGATTGGTGTTTACTTAGCTGGTTCTGGTAAAGTCAAACTACACAAGAACTTATTTATTATGTCCGTTATCTACTACTCTCTAGGTGGTTTGGGTATTACCGGTGGTTACCACAGATTGTGGTCTCACAAGTCCTACAATGCCGTCTTACCAATCAGAATCTTCTTTGCCCTATTCGGTGCTGCTTCTGTTGAAGGTTCCATCAAGTGGTGGGGTCATTCTCACAGAATCCATCACAGATACACCGATACCGTCAGAGATCCTTATGATGCCAGAAGAGGTTTCTGGTACTCCCACATGGGTTGGATGTTGTTGAAGCCAAATCCAAAGTTCAAGGCCAGAGCCGATATCTCTGATTTAATTGATGACTGGGTTGTTAGATTCCAACACAAGCACTACATGACCATCATGTTCTTGATGGCCTTCATTCTTCCAGCTGTCATTTCCAAGGTCCTATGGAACGACTTCATGGGTGGTTTGGTCTACGGTGGTATCTTAAGAGTCTTTGCCATTCAACAAGCTACCTTCTGTATCAACTCCTTAGCCCATTGGTTAGGTACCCAACCATTCGATGACAGAAGAACCCCAAGAGACAACTGGATCACTGCCTTAGTTACCTTTGGTGAAGGTTACCACAACTTCCATCACGAATTCCCATCTGACTACAGAAATGCCATCAAGTGGTACCAATTCGACCCAACTAAAGTCTTTGTCTACACTTGTTCTCTATTCGGCTTCACCTACAACCTAAAGAAATTCCCTCAAGTCATCATTGACCAAGGTATTTTACAACAAAAGCAAAAACAAATCAACAGACAAATGAAGAAGATGAACTGGGGTTCTTCCTTCGACAAGCTACCTACCTGGTCCATTGCTGACTTCTCCGAAGAACTAAAGAAGAATGAAAACTTAGTTGTCATTAACGGTATTGTTCACGATATTACTTCTTACATCTCCGAACACCCAGGTGGTGAATCTTTGTTATTGGCTGCTAGAGGTAAGGATGTCTCCAAGGCCTTCCAAGGTGGTGTTTACTTGCACTCCAATGCTGCCCACAACATCTTGGCTGATTACAGAGTTGCTGTTGTCCAAGGTTCTGAAGAAACTGCCAAGTTCTTTGCTCAAAAGAGAGGTGAATCTGCCAAAGCTTTCATTTCTAAGTAAGTTCATTAGGAAAGAAGAACAGCTGATTATCACATTATCAATTTATTAGAATAAAACAACAAAAAAAAAACAAAATTTAAGATACGACTTTTTTTTTCTTTTTTTTGGTTTTTTTTTACTTTTTGAATAATTTTTTTTTTATAATACAAATTTTTATATAAGTTTATTTCAATTTCTTTGTTTAAATACTTAGCTTTGTATACTCATCAACTATATCTGCCTTCGTGTACTCTCTTAGCAATTCCTCCTTTGACGGCAACTCTCTAGTCTTGTCAATATGAACCTCTATAAATAATTGCTTCAGCTTGACTGGGTCTAAGTTCTGGCACCCAAACAGCTCAAACGCATCGGTGACGTAGATCAAGAACTTCATTCTTGTTGGGATGATGTTTCCGCCGTCAAATCTAGAAACAACAGTCTCCTTGTCTTTCAGCGACTCTCTCAACTGTTCAATGTTGTTGCAGCTTGCTTTCACATCCAGATCAGCATATCTCTTCTGTATGTCCTTTTTCAGCAACGAGGCCAATCTGGGCGCTTTGCCATTGCTGCTGATCATGCACTCCATGCAGCTTTCATCTGGCGACTCCAGAGAGTTCACACCAACCTTCGCAACGGCGCCGAAGTAGATCGGACACAATCTTGGTCTGTCGCATATGTTTATGGGAACATTGGGGAACTTCATCACGCAGTACTGGTAAAGGTCCAGCGAAACCTGCTCGTTGTCGATGCAGATCAGAATCAGCGACCAGTTGTTGTACACAATCTGCTCTGCTGCCTTTGCACGCTGCTCACCAGTCAGCTGTCTGAATGCGCTTGGCGTGATTTCCTGTTCCAATTGGAACTTTTGGGGCGGTTCCAGGTCTTCGAGGTCACAGAACTTCTTTGTATGGTAAATAACCGTTTTCTCTAGGGGGATCTGCACTTCGCCATAGTTTATTGTTTCTTTGTCAACTTCGATGATCAGACTGCCGTAATCCTCTATGATCTTGTCATCCAGAGTCGGAGATATTATGTGGATTTTGCACTTGGTTGGTACGAGCTTCTCAAGTCTTGTGTAGGTGACTTCACCTCCTCCAACTATAAGAACAGTTTTGTTGAAGAGTCTGTGTGACAAACACAATCCTGGAACGTTTGAATCAACTACGGACATGGATAAGGCTATTTAGGTGTCTTTCTTCCTAATTTTTAGTGGGATGAGTTATAGGTGTCTTCAACTATTATAATTGACACTAATGGTACCCAGACCCGTTTTGAATCATATAGCTGTATTATCACTTTTTTTTTTTCTTCCACTAAAGGGAAATTAAACACCACACTTTTTTTTTTCTCCCACGTAGCTTATCAGATAAGACACATTTTTTTCAAAAAAAAAAACAAAAAAAAAGACACCAGTTTTTTAGTCATATACTTTTTTTTTTATAATTAATGTTACATATTCGTTGTCATATACATATTTTACAATTTTTCTCTTCTTGTGGCCGCGATTACGATTTCCAGATGTTGTTGTCACTGACCATGTTGTTTGAGTCGTAGAAGGAACTCTGCTTGTAGTAGCTGTTTTGGTTGTAGTTGCTGCTTGTTGGCGAAATTCTATTCGTATTATTGCTGTTTCCAGAGTAGTGCTTTAACAGGGCAGCTGCTCTAGGGTTAGGCTGCTGGTCATTAAACATGCTGTTGCCAAAGTTGTTGTTCATGGAGTAGTTGCTTTGCAGAGCGTAGCTGTTGGCAATGCTTTTGTTCATCATGTAGCTGCTGTAGTTGTTATTGAAGGCGTCGTTTTGCATCTCTGGAGACGAATCTATACTGCTGTACGAGTGGGTTCTACCGTACAGATGGTCGTCTCTTTGAACATATTGATCATTCATAGGGCGTTCAACCGGATATTTGTAGTTGTACTCAATATTATATTGATTCGATGGACTTGATCCATTGGTCCATTCAACAGTCATTGGCAAACCAGTAGAGGCAAGGACCTTTCCATTGAAGCTGTGGATGGCGCCCTCAGCAGCCTCACTTGCCGCGTAGACAACAAGTGCAGATTGCTTGTTTGGAAGGGTTCTAATGCTCAAGATCTTGCCTGTTTGCTGGAACAAACGGAAGAACTCCACCTCATCCATGTTTCTACTCAAGTTACCTATAAAAATAGTATAAGTTGGTCTTTCAAATGGAGAAGCGGCCTTGTCAGCAGAAGACAAAGAGCTGCTTTTTCTGTGATTGAACTGGTAAGAGTTTCTGTTGTCGTTGTTTCTACCTTGGTAGCTTCTTGAGCGTCTGTGGTGATTAGCATATGAACCTGAATCATCATTCTTGCCGCTGTTGATGATGTTCTGCTTAGAGTTGCTTCTGGCAGCCGCTAAGGCACATCTGACAACAGCTCCACAAACTTCTGTATTGTTGTAAAGCTTGATGCAGTTTTCTCTGTCACTGAGAGTTCCAAATCTTATAAACCCAAAACATCTAGATTGGCCACTCAAGGGATCAGTCATGATTCTGACACTATTGATGCTCTTGAAGTATTTCTGAAAAAATATCATCAAGTCTGTCTCGGTGGTGGTAGCAGTTATATCTCCAATAAACATGCTGTATTCAGGTGTATGGATGCTTGGAGCATTCAAGCTAGTTGAAGCAGCCCAACTTAATCTGAATGTTCTATTGTTATCTGGGTTGGTGTAGAACGGCGTAAAGATGTCAATTGGGTCTTGGTCCATAAATGTATTGATGTGGTCGACTTCGTTTTGGTCTGGGTGGTACTTGACATTTGGAATTAATTGAGTGTTCAATCTCAAAGCTTTGATGGCTTCGTTGTAGTTTTCAAACTCTACAAAGCAGTATCCAGAATGGTGAAGAGTTGTTGAGTGTGGGTCAACAAACTTCATACCATTGATGTTGATCATCTTGTTGGAGGACAAGTTTTCAGGAGAAGGTGATTTGCTCCTTTCAGATTGGATTTGGTCATAAGTGATTCTATTGGAGCATGGAATCAATACCCCCTTCTTGTTTTTGATCATCTTGGTGTTGACCTTGAATCCTATATCCTCAAAGATTTTGATGATTGTTTTTTCATTGTACAATGGGTTTAAGTCACCCATCCACAATGTTCTAGGAGCTTCACCAGTTAAAGAAGAGTTCAATGTCGTGGTGCTAGGAGGCAAAGGAACCTCAACGTTAGTTTCTGGTTGCATGATTTCTTTTCTGCTAAAATAATGGCTGTTCAAACACAAAGAATATAATAAATACTTAAAATATGAATGTATATCAATAGTTTTGTTATTTTTCTTCAATAATCAAATCTTTTGTTATATGGAAATTTCAATAAAAATAAAGAACTTTATTAATATTAACAATAATCAAAATGTAGTATTCAAAAAAAACGCTGTGTTATATTTAAGAAAGAAGAGTAGTTAAGAATCTTATGTAATAAAATATCACTGGTGTTTTTTTGTCATCTTTATAACTATAAATTTAGAAATTATAAAGTCTTTTTCAAAGGAAGAAGTAGAAAGTGAAAAATTGTAAAAATAAAAAAACAACAATTTATTGATGCTCTTATATGATGAGAAAATAATGAATGAAAAAACAAAACTAATGGAATATTTTCACCTTATTGAAAAATAATCTTATAGAGTTTTTTAAGGGAGATTAAAAACTTTAAAATATATATATTTTGTTCAGCAGCATCAATTTACAATTTTTTTTTTTTGTTATATGTAACAAAGTATTCCATGAGTGCATGAATCACAAATTTTATAAGCAATGAGATATATGTGCTACTTTTTTTAAAGGGCACGATAATGTATGAAGGAATAGTGATTCTTTCAGAACGTAATTTTTTGATTCTAATTTTTTTTTGTGCAGATGATTTCTATAGTTTTTTTCACAGATCCCTTCAAAATTAATTAAAATATTCATGGAATGGTCGTATCTTCTACGCACACGAAACAATGCGTGCTCGTGCGGCTGAAAAGAGAAGGGAAAGCAAAATTTTCGTTTCTTTTGTTTTGGGAGTTGTGAAAAAATAAATATGGTCACATGCAAATCAACAATAACACGTCACGTGAAAACACACTTACAACTCCTCATGTGACCAACACAGGAACGGAAAAAAGAAATACCATATTTTTAAAAGTGTCCCATACACCAAAAAAAAAAAAGACGGGAAAGAAAATCTTTTTTTTTTTCGTGTCACAGACAAAATCTGTTTAATGAACAAATATATAAATTACTACATCCCCCAAAGCTCAAATACTTCTGTTTGGACTGATCAATGGCGGCTAAAGTTTTTACTGAATGTTGGTTCAAGCATCCAACACCTTTAACCCACATCAATCTAAACAAACTTCTATATAACGGACAGTCTTTCAGATGGAAATGGCATTACAGCAACTTTCAAAACCAAGAAAGAACTCTGCTGCCTCTTTTTAATGAGGACATCAAACCTTTTGACAACAAGTATACGTTGAAAATACACTACAACAGCATTTACCTGATGAACCTGAACAAAAACTTTGCTGTGAAGCTAGCGCAACTGAACGACGATTTATTCTACTGTATAGACGAAGCAGAAGTTCTGCACAAACAGAGCATTGAAAAGTTTTTGGCCGATGCGCTCCAGCTGAACATCAACCGTCTTGACCTTTACAAGGAAATATCAAAGCTTGACCGCAAATTGGCGGTTCTGTTGGATCCCCATTTTTACGAACAGGACTTTAGCAGTCTTGAGTGCACAATTATGAAATTGGATCCGTGGGAAACAATGTTGAGTTTTATATGCTCATCCAACAACAACATATCACGGATATCGTCCATGTGTGACAGCTTGTGTGTTATTGGTGGTGACAAGCTGGCTGAAATGATTGTTCCAGTCTTTATAGAAGATGAGGAAACACATGAACTGACTTTTGTCAAGGATGAAGTGAAGCCTGTATACGCCTTTCCAAGCTCCGAGCTGTTGCTTAAAAAATGCAAAGAGCAAAAAGACCCAGTTGAAGTCTTAAAACAATTAAAGTTTGGATACAGAGCCAAGTACATCATCAACACAGTAGAACACTTTTTGGAACTGAAAAGAGAAGCCGGGAAAACAACGGATGCGGAGTTCCTGCTGGATAACATTTCACCGCTGAACAGCTCCAAGGAAATTGACTACGCGTATGCAAAGTTTTGGCTGATGCAGTTTTCGGGGGTTGGTCCTAAGGTTGCGGACTGTATTTTGCTGTACAGCGACGTCACCACTCTGCACAAGGTAAAAAAAGAAGAAACAGAGCTGTTGGAATTAGCAAGCATAATTGAGGAGAACCTTTGGAATAAAATCATCCCATTTGATGCCCACATCACAAGAATAGCGTTGCGCGACTTCCCACACATAATCAAAAAAGGAAACTCGAAAAACCTGGAGCTGATGAAAGAAGATATGATGAACAAGTTTGGTGTTTATGGAGGCTGGATCCAAGTACTACTGTTTACCAAGGAGATTGAGAAGAAAAAGACTGCTTAATGTAGAAAAAGGTGAAAAACTAAAGGAGTAACCAAAAAAGAAAATAAAAATAACTGTGTTTTTTTTTAACGCGTTCTTTTTATCGTCCTTCACATTGATTTGTTTTCTCTCTTCCTTTTTTTTTTTTAAATATTTGATGTATATATTCAACAAACAAACAACACACTACCCTGGACATCGGATTTCTATTAATGGAACAAGAATTTGATCCTGAGCTTCTTCAAGAAGACATTTCATATGATGAAGTTTTGCAAAAACTCCGCGACTTCAAAGACTACTCATATATAGGCAAGCTGGTGGAAAGTGAAGACACTTGGTATGACCGCTTGGAAAGGGAGCTCATCAACCTTGACTCTCTGGGTAAAATTAATACCAGATACGACGACATAGACGAGATCTCCAAGGATATACTCCCTTCGGTTTTCAAGTGCAGCAAATTCACGTACAACTACCTGGATGCCCTATACATTGTTCTGGTGGAGGGCATACTCCAAGATCACCTGCTGAAGCTTGTGGAAGTTGACTTCATAGACATGCGAGAGAAAATACAGGTGTTTGTGGACAGAATCAAGAAGATTAGCCGAGACCCGACATACAAAGAAATAGAAACACTGCAGAACATGAAGCGGATCCTACTTTCAAAGAAGATGGACTACCGTATAGTGGAAAGGCTCATAGACGTTTTCAAAGCCAAATTCAAGGAAATCATAGTCAAGAACCAGGAAGATGACGTTTTGCTGGACAGGTTAGTGGCTCTGCGGAATAAGCGGTTCAACTTGATATCGAGCATAAGAAAAAGATCATAAATAAATAAAAAAAACATTTAGACGTGTTCCTGTATTTTGCTAAATAAACAAAGCAGCTCAGAAGTTCAATTTATTTAAATCTGTTTTATGATATATATCTGTTTCTCAACTAATCATCTTCAATTAGAACCATGATCAATCTGTATAGGTAGAAGAAAAAGAAGAACAGGAAGTAGGCCAACTTGACGAAACTCTCGATTTTGTAGTTTCTCAAAGTTCTGAAAATCTCAGTGGCATCTAGCAAGTGCTTCTTCTTTTGGAACTTTTGGAAGTTGAAGTATAGGATTGGCAAGTTTAATAAGAAGACGAACCAGTACCCCTTTAACAAGAACAAGGCGGACAAACCAGCGTGGACAAAGGCATCTGGCTTGACTAGCTTATTGACACTCTTACATAGCTTGATTGGGTTAATGTAGTCGCTTTCCAAGTCACCGTATAGAATGGTGAAGTGCACTTGGATACCCAATAGGACACAGTTTGTGATGACAGCCACAATGAATAAAAAGATAGGTCCAAACATGTTATGATTTCTGATGGATGAATTATATGTTACTTTTTACTGAATATTTATGCTATGTGTTTCAATGAAAACAAAGAACTAGTATTAATGATTAATTATGGTATATTTTATTGGTTATTTAAAATATGATTTTGTAAGTTGTACTTTGTTTCACCATGTCCACTCCCCTTTCAAGAAAATCTTTAAAAAAAAAAAAAACACAACATATAAAAAAAAAATATCCCAGAGAAAAATTTTCTGGATCTCCCAAAAGGCGCTTCGAAAAGATAATCAAGAGAAATATGTATAAAACAATGTCCGCCATTTTTATGTCAAAGGTTTGCTGTTATCTTCAATAATTTATATATACCAATAACAATAATGAATAAATAAAAAAAAAAGACTAAAAAAGAAAACAACAAAAAAAAAAAGAAAATACCAAAAGGATTCAGTGCTCATCCTTTTTATTCAGAAGACGTAGCTTCTGTTTGTCTGAACTTTCTGGCCATCTGCGGATCTACCTCCATCTTTCCTGTTTTGGAGTCTCTAACAAACACACCTAAAATATCGCTCAAAGAAACAACCCCTATCAACTTGCCCATACCAATCAGCTGCGGAGTGCTGTCTGTTGTTGGTGTTGAGGTATGTGTTACTGTGTCATCAACTATCCACAATCTGTGTGCCTTGGTGGCCACTAGCTTGGCTATGCATCTGTTCAAACTGCTGTTCATGTGAACATGGAATATAGGGAACGAATCCTTTCCATCATCCAGCCCTCTTTTGTTCAAAATGTAGGAGATAAAGTGCTTACATGTATTGAACAACAACGGGTACTGGGAGATGTGGGTCAAGTACTTGATATCAGTCACCGATATGTTTCCTAGCAACATCTGGTTGGCATCTATGATCGCTATAGAGGATATTTGGTTGGTGTACATCTTCAGCAAAGCCTCAATCAATGGCTCAGTTCCTCCAATCGCAATGACTCTGAACTTGTTGTTCTCCTTGTTGTACATGTCTTTCTTTTCAAACGGCTGTTCCAAAACACCTATTTTCAGGTCCTTCAATTGGAACTTGGATAGCTCTTCAAAGTTCTCAAACTTGGAGGCATTGTCCCATAGGTACTTCAACAATCTTCTCTGTGACAAAATCCCCTTGATCTTTGTCTCAGTTCCTATGCTGTCATCGGTTATCGCAACTCTGTGCACACCGTTCCCTAGGATCTGTAGAATTCTACTCAAAGATTCCGATTCACTGAACTTCAAAAATGGCGTCTTCGGCACAAACTTTATTATATCACCAACCATGACAGGCTTTCCACTGGACGCGTTTTTCGATATCAACTGCTGAATAGATTGGTTGTCTTTTTTATTAATTTTGATTTTATTCAAAGACAGAAGCATATAAGCGTTCAAGTCATTGTAGTCAAAGGTCAAACAATCATTCATATCTTTGCTTTCGGTTATTACTGGCAAAGAAGTCAAGTTGTACTCCAACAATTTGTAGAAAGCATCTTCAACTGTAATATCCTCATCAATAAAACGTAGATTCTCTTCTTGTATCAAATCGGAGATAGTAATTTTTGACCATTCTTGCTTATGTGACTTTTGTATTAGCTTTTCTCTTTTTTGTGACTTGAAAAAGGATGATGTGGATTGGTGCATCTCCAAGCTGTCAACTGATAATTCTGCTCCTCCATTGAGCAAACTCTTGGCTTGTTGGGAATTGCTATATGACTGCGATCTGCTCTTCGATAATAAAGATGGAGGATTTGGAGTGTGGTGGTGCAATAACGGTATAGAATTGTGATCCGAGACCTGTTTGTTCAATAAGACATTGTTGTAATGCTGTTGATGAGGTGACTGTTGAGCATAATTGTTGTTTGAATTGATGCTTAAAGATCTTAATGACGTCTGGGAAGAAGAGGAGTTTGTTGACCCATTAGATACCGTGACCTCAAGCTGGGAACCAAATTGATCAGATAACTTGTTGATGTCTTTGGTATCGTTGCTAATTTTATCAAACTGAGAAATATTGGATGATGATGGTAAAGACAACAACTCAACAATGGAAGAATGTCTGGAGTCCGAGTTCAAATTGCTGGTTGCTGCTGCGTTGTTGTCCAAGGATGGATTGCTGCTGTTATGAAGAGAGTATGGGCTACCACTATCTTGTAAAGAATTGTACAATTTGTGGTACGTGCCACTGTGATTGTTAGTCATTGTTTGGATTAATAGATGTAGTTTATTGGTTCTACTAGACCCAGCATTTCTTTTTATTCTATATGTTAATTTTTTTTTTTTTTCTATTAAAAAGGGGCAAAATTTACCCTTCCCCTGTTTACAAAGTCATTAAACCTAAAAAAGAAAAAAAGTGTAAGAAAATTTTTCCCACGTTTTGATTCATGATAGGGCAATATCACCGATTACACAACCAAAGATTACCTTGTATGATGTATACCGCATACCAGAAAAAACTTTCTTTGATAAGTTGTGGTCATGGACATATTGAAAGAGAAAATATATCTATTTGTTAGATATTACGTAGTGATGGGCCAATAGAAGAATATGTGTAACTCTAATTTCAAGCAAGTTATCACGTTATCTTTTAATTAAAGGGGAATTTGCAGGTGCCGCATTTTTATTCCAAAAAAATTAAAAGCTACCGGTGACTTAAATCCGACAACCAAGATTTGAAAAGAAAAAAACTGTCAGAAGAAAGACATCTTCAATGCTCTTTCAGCAATAAGAACCCACTAATACAACCAGCCAAACCTTCATATCTAACCTTCCCGTAATGTCTGAAACTCCAAAAATAGAAAATACCACAAATGAAACTGCACAACATAATATAGAAACTCCTAATGTAGAAGAAGCACTTGCCCCCACAGAAACACTCAAGTTTGCCTGGAAAGAAGGTCTCACAGATTCTTTTGAGGAGAACAACACTGAGTCAGACAATGTTAATAGAGTGCAGTCATTTACAGGCTACCATATGCAATTCAAAACATGGAAGAAATAAACAAAATTTGGCTTCAGTTCCAAAGGCTCATATATATGCAAAGTAATTGTTTATTAGAGTATCTGATTGAGGAGAGAATTTTCTTTCCTTTTGTCACGTGTCGTTAAACGCGAATTACAAGACGAAAAGAAGTCTGACACCTCTGGTACGTTTCTTCAGCGCGTGTTTTTTTTTAAATTTACAAATCCGTTACTAAAATCCTTCGCAATTGATTGTCTATTATCAGTTAATGCACGATATAGTGGGGTTGCTAAGAAGAAGAAAAAAACAAACACTGTAGTCCAATTAGCGGTCAAGAACAGTTTGTGTAATTCTAATATATGAGTGACAGTGATAGTGATTTTGAAATCTTGGCTGTTTCTTATCCAGACGGTGTTTTTATCAATGATAAGGAAGTCCTCAATGCAGAGTTCAAGAACCCTAGAGTTTCTGAAACCGCATCTTCTATGACACCCAACATTAATTTGGGAAAGGAGGAAGATGATGATGAGCATTTTATGGATGTTGAAGAACAAGAAAATGACACTCCAGAGAAAAATCTTCCAAACACGATAATAATAGATTCTCAAGAAGCCCATGGCAATCCAACAGAAAGAGAGACCGCGAGCGGCAATACATATGACAGTCCGAAGCCCAATGCAAATGACGTCGCAATGAATCACATTTTAACACAGCTCTCGAATGAACGTCGTAGAGGGATAAGGTCGATTACTCGTGCGAAGACTATTCAGGAGGCAAGATCAAGTTTTGAACAGGCAGTTATCAACACAAGAAAACTGACTCTTTCGTTCAAAGAGGTCCAATCAAAGCCAAACAATTTACTCATAGTTTTAAAAAATAAAATAAACAGGAAAAAACTTGCGAACGATATTCTTGCTGTTAACGAGCTTTTTGCAAAACAGCAGGATGTCATAAAGCTTATAGATCATAATGAACAAATTTTCAAATCCCACGTTGATCAAAATACAAAAGATTTTGTTCAGGTCCACGAAAACGTTGTAAAAGGATTGGGTACTTTCTTTAAAAAAGAGGAAGAAAGCGTACCTCCTTTGACACGGGATGCCAACACACATGCCTCCAACTTGTTAAAGATACAAATCAACAAGATGAAAAAGATTATTCCCAAGCTTTATGATGGAACCGAATTTATTGGCACAGATGACAACTTTTTTGGCACTGCACCAACACACGAATTCAAAGGTGTTACTACAATGCCCAACTTGACGGCTGCCAACACACCTGCACAAAAGAGTTTGCTAGAGCAGTCGTTGTCTATCAAAGCTTGTGGCTATAGCGTCGATATTTTTTTAAAAAAACAAGAGAAATGGGACAAAATTCAAGATGAGAATAAACTCCAGCGTTTGGAAAAATCTGCTAGTAGCGGTAGTAATGATATAGAAAGAGAGTACATGTTAGCTGTGAGAGAGTATGAGTCCAATGATGATACACTTGGCCTTGCCAGAATACAAAAGAGAGAATCCCCGTTTTTACCAGATGATGTTATAAAAACAATTGAGCAAAATACATTCAACAAATTAGGAATGAGTTATTCTATTGAGGATTTGAAATATAGATATTCAGGTTGGCTAGATGAGGGATTGGATGTCACCATAAAAGTTGGAAAAGAGGTCAATGTGCCTAGGTGTTTGGTAATTGATGACCAAGAGAAATTTCCGATTCATTTACTAGATGTTAACCGTTTTGTTGTCAAGCTTGTTGAAGCAATGGATGACTTGTCAACGGAAAACATCAAAACATTATACAAGGGTTTCAAAGTTGTTGCTGATTTGCTGATCAGGTGTACATATGCTAATCACATCCTTGATTTGCAGTTACGTGACCAGAAAGCATATTATCAAAATGAACTCCAGCTAATGCAAACAAACAATTCTTACAATTCGAGAACAGGCACATTTGGCTCAGTCCAACTTCAAAATAAATACAATAAAATTGAAACTTTGGTTTCTGAGTTCAACTTGGCTTCAGGAGAGACTTTGAAGGTTGCCAGTAGAATTAGATTAGCTGAAAACTTTTTGAAGTTCTTGAGTTTTACACCGCTGCCAACATTGTCACAATTGACAAGATCATTACATCTCAACAGAGTCAGTATTATGAGAAGAGTTCTTTTGGAAACTGGAAACACTGAATTTCAAGAAGAAACCGCTAAACGATTTAATATTGATGACAGTAATGGAAATCAATTGAATGAAGGAATGCAAAGAGGGCAGATTATTAGTGCGGCGGATATTGACGATTTTAACTCTTTGGTCCAAGGAATGACTAAAAGAAATGAAACTCTAGAAGTTGACACCCCATCTGAAATGAATTGTCAGTTAATGAAACATCAAAAGATTGGTTTGCACAGATTGTTAGAACTTGAAAGATCAAAAACCAAAGGTGGGTTACTAAGTGATGAAATGGGGTTGGGGAAGACCATCCAAATGATTGCATTGATGGTTGCCAATAGGCAAAAAATCACTGGAGAAGCAGATGTCTATACCCAACAAAAGTATCCTATTTTAATTATTGCACCTGTCTCTCTATTACATAACTGGAAGTTTGAAATTGAGTCCAAGATTAAAGCAGAATATCAATTTAGCATAACAACCTTTCATGAAAATAATAAACCGGAACATTTTGCTGATTTGCAAAAGTTTGATGTAGTGCTAACATCTTATGCAACCTTAGGTAATGAATACAAAAAACATTTACCTGCAAACTACGACAAAGCATCAAATAGTTTCAAGGACTCCTCAGGAGAGTCAAGAAAGTTTCCATCGTTGCCCACTATCAATTTTATTAAATCTTTGAAGCGTCCAAATGAATATGAGTCCCCATTTTATCAGGAAAACTCGATGTTTTATAGAATCATATTAGATGAGTCCCATGAAATCAAGAACATAGTCACTGGAAAGTTCAGATCTTGTTCTTTGCTGAGAGCTCAATACAGGTGGTGTTTATCTGGTACGCCTATACAAAACAACGTCTATGACATTTTTGCAGTCATTAAATTCTTGAGAATCAAACCATTCATGAAAGATGCAATCTTCAATGAGAAAATTGGTAGACATTTGAATTTGAAGAAAAAACAAAAAAACAGCGATTCTTCATCCAAAAGAGAAGCTGAACGATTATTACAAGGTGTGATATCAACGATTGCTATACGTAGAACTAAAGATACCAAGATTGATGGACAACCACTGTTGACTTTGCCTGAACTGAACGATAATAAAGTTATTTCAGTCATGGATGCAGATGAAAGATCGATCTACGACCAATTAGAAGCCAACCTTGCTGCTGAAGCTCAGCTTTTGATTAAGCACCCAAACAGCCCAGAAGCGAAGCAAAGACCCATTTTCACATTGCTTTTGAGATTAAGACAGGCTTGCATCCACTTTATTTTAGTGAAAATTGGTGAACTAAAAAGTGAAATGAGAAAATTGACAGATTCCAACTATTCTAAAGCTTGGAAGCATTATGTTGCTGATGTGAATGCACAAAACAGTTATGTAACGGTTGAAGCAAACAAGTTTGTTGAAATGGGTGGTCAATGTGCCATGTGCAATGAAGTTCCTGGCAACAACACAACCCATTTCCTACAAGCCAAGTATAATCCCAAATGTGGTCATTGTATTTGTGGTAGATGTGTTGAAACTGTTGATGAGGAGTACAGGCTCGTGGATCCAACTATTGCTGAGCTTTTGTTTAAGTGTCCAAAATGTGGTAATCAAGTTTTGGAAGATGAATTGATTCCTATAGCTTTGTTCAATGCCATGAAGAATAATGGCTTGAGCAATCACAATGAATTGGCTAATGCATACAAAGATTTTGTCGGACACGTGGTTAAGCTGAAAACTGCGGAAGCAGACATTGACTACAAAACACTACCAACAACCGCCAAAATCAAACAAACTATTGACATTATCAAAAAAATTAAAGCTGATGATCCAAAGGCTAAGATATTGATTTTCTGTTCTTTCACGACGTTCTTTACGTTATTGTCATATTTCATTAAAAAGGAACTGCAGATGCCATTTGTTAACTTTGATGGTACGCTGAATGTTCATAGGAAAAGTGAGGCCATTGAGACTTTTAAAAACGACCCGGATTGCTCTCTGATGCTTATTTCCTTGAAAGCCGGAAATGTTGGGTTGACTTTAACTATGGCTAATCACGTTATTTTGGTTGATCCATACTGGAATCCTTCTGTTGAAGACCAAGCCATTGGTAGAGCCCACAGAATTTCTCAAAACAAGCCAGTTAAAGTCCATAGGCTGTTGGTTGAAAACACCGTTGAAGACAGAATTTTGAATATTCAACAAAAAAAAAAAGAATTAGCCGGTGCCATCATTGATTCTCAAAAAATGAAGGAGGGCTCCACACTTGGCTCTAGAGAATTGGGATACTTGTTTGGTTTGAATGCTTTAAATGACAGCCGTATGGCCAACAATGGAAGGTATGTCGATACTGAAGAAAGTGATCTTCTTGAGTAATTTCATGTGAATGATGGCCGGGGACGTTTATAAAATAAAAAACCCTCACCTTATTTATACGTGCTCATGGTGATTTATTTGTATTTTTTTTTTTTTTTTACATAAGTGCGTGGAAAAATTGCATCAACATTTTTTTTTGTTAAGAAAACAACCACTTTTAATTATTTTGATGTTTAAAAACATTTAAGTACATATGGCATAGTAAACCAAACACCAAATAGACCGATAAACAGAAAATGCCAGCCTTATTGCAAAGAAAGTTAATGCAAGTTAAGCCCCAAGATGCTTATGAAAACACAAGAACATTGTCCTCCGCCTCTAATGAAGGCCACTACATATCCTTGAGACCATTGATCAACCCTACTGCTGAACAAGAAGAATTCCCATTTGAAGCTTTATTTGGTGGTTTGAACAAAACTGGAGTTGTTGCCAAGATTGATGAAACTTCCTTCCAACAAAGCTTCACATTCGGAATCCACTCTAACAGAATCTTAGGCTTACCTATGCAGGACACCCCAGTTCATACCATTTGGAAAACTTGGGGAAGTGGTGACATCCAAGAAACTGGTACCATTCACCCATTTGGCTTAGACAAAGAAGGAATTGATTTTGTTGAATTATGGCAACCTTTGAATGCTGAAGTCTACCAATCTAAAGATGACTACAGAGTTGGTCCAACTGCTGACAGCGCCAGATCAGTAACACTAAGAATGGATACTAAAGAGTACGACGGTATCATGATCATTGTTGGTAACATTGTTCAAGGTTTATTGCACAAAAAGGAAAACAACACCATTTCTGCTTTGAGATGTGTTGTCGATTCTGAAACTTTACGTTTTAAAAAGTATGAAATCAAGTATGGTGAATCTTTATTACAATTCCCAAGTGAAATTCCTGAATCTCCAGTTGTTGGTTCTTTCATCCATGGCTGGGAGGTCATTGAAGCTTAATCTTGGTTTATGTACATTGAATTTGTAAGACCATTAAAGCCTCTTTTTTCTATATATATATAAATTTTCCGGTTTTTTAGCGACCTTGATCGTTATCGGTAATTTCTCGCTTTTTTTTGAAAAAAAAAAAAAAAAAAAAGCATATCTGTATGTGGCTCATTCGGCGCTTGTATTTAAACTGAAAAATTATAAATGTTTTCATGTTTAAACTAAAGATGTTTGAAGAGGCCAAATACACATAGCAGAATGAGTGACGCCTCATTTTCAACTAGAAGTTTTATTAAGTGGAAACATGAGCCTTTTTTTAACGAACCTACTTCCACTTGGGTTTTGACAGCATCAAATAACGAGTTTGTTGATACAAGAGTTGTTCTTGATAAGAGCAGCAGCAGTAAAGACTGGTTCATTGCTGGTGTTGAGAAAGATCTAGAAACAAAAAAAGGCTACTTGTTCTCTATTGCTTTTGTTCATAAGCTAGATAATTTTTGCAAGCCTGGAGATCAACCTGGTGAAGACGTAGGTCATTTTAAGAAACTTGAAATCACAACTGCAGGATTTAAAGAGCTATTCATGACCACGGACTATGATCAATTAGATTTTAATCATCATAGACTTGAAGAAGGCTTTATGGCAAATCCGGATGCTGATGATAAAATTGAAGACTATCAAGAAATATGGAACACACTTGACCCATTAAAATCTACGGCTACTTCACTACTCCCACTTACAGAAAAGGCTGGGAAAATTCACTCAAAGGTATACAAGATTTTTGACTCAGATGGAGAAGAGTATGGAAGATATGTAGTGGTCGGAAAGTTTGGTATGGGATTATGTTTGTCTCCTAAACAACAATTTGTAGCCATCAGAACTTTTGAAAATAAATGCATTTTTGAAAGTCATACAGATGCTAATGATCTTTTCAATTGCGAGTCAGACGAAACAAAATGGAAGCTTACTTATAAAGATTGAACTTCTTTTGACACAAGATAAAAATTTTTATTCTATATACATGATACATTGAAAAATAGTTTTGAAAATGGTATGGCCTCACCCGTGCTGTTGCTTTTCAAATTAAGATGCCTATATCCAGGTTTTAGATCTGACAATTTAACATAGACTTCTCCCAAGCAAATATGATCTTTTGTTCTTACTTTAAAGTGGCAGAAAGTAAAGCAGGGATATTTGGTTTTAAATACAAGGCTTGTGTTCCATAGAGGGTTTGACCCATTATCTTTAAAAAACAAGGTCTGACCTTTCAGCCTGTCTATCTTAAATGCGTTGATGATTTGAAACGATTCCATTAAAGTGTTCTCATTCTTTTTGTTTGTGAATAGTTCAAATTCCAAAGTAACATCAACATCCGAACTGTTGATTGAACTTGTAGAGCTAGTCAAGACTTTCTCATTGCTTGTTACTGAGGCACTACTTAAAGAAGCGTTAGAAAGAGGCCTTTTAAGAATATAACAGCTCAGTATATCAATTGTATACTTTTGTGAAGCTAGAGTTTCGTTTAACCGTTTGTAAAATAGTCGCATCTCTTTCACTTTAATTCTTGGTAGTAAATAATCTGGTTTTAAAACGTATCCAGAGCTCCATTCATTTGATTTGTCATTTACATAAGGTTGCTCAAACATGGCTAAATTCAAACATTGCCCCAAATCATTTGTTTGCCAGTTTGTAGCAACTAATTGCGCACCCAATTCCCAAAAATCAATAATGTTATTGAAATTACTGGACTTGTATCTCAAGGCATGAGGATAAATCCTCATCAAGTATCGCCTGTTATGTTTATCAATGAAAAGCTTGGTGAGAAAGTTTTCCGCCATCTTATTGAATTTGTTCTCACTAAAAGAAAATGAATGCTCTATCTTTTTGCTTTCTGGCCATTGAAAGTTATTATACTTGATTCCATGTATAGCTGCTAGCTCTAAAAGCTCGGGAAGTATATCAACTTTTTTCTTGTACCTTTGAGCAATATTGAATTTGATTCCAGAGTCTTGGCGAGACATGTCTATGCCCAAGAAATCATCATCTGAACTAAATGTATCCTCATCCTCTTTTTGGTCTTTTTGCTCTCTGTAGATTTTGCCTCTTTTGGTAAATTTAATCAAAATACTACCTTTTAAGTCATTAGGAGATGGAATCTGGGTTTGATCTTTTAGGTTTGTGTACAAAAATCCATTGAAGTATTCCTTTATCAAATATATCATGATGTATTGATTTTCAGGTTTACAGTGTACTTCAAAGGAAACAATCAATGGAAAAGATGTAGTTATAAAGGCATATTTTTTTATTACCTCTAAAACGTTTTTCAACGAAATGGAACTCGTCAACACACCATGAGACACAACAGGCCCATTTTCACCATCCCAAACATCAACTTCAACACATCTGCACCCTTTCTGTAAAACCTCAATATACGATTCAATTGTGGATTCATCAGCTATTTGTGCTCCTCGTAAATATGTATTGTGTGAAGATGATATGAAATAACTTGTTATTGGATGGTCATAATAACCTTTTTGAGAATTCGAATCATAAAATGCTCTTTCATTTTCCAAAATAGTCCGAAATGTTGAAAGATCAACAACATTTTGTACATTAAACTTGTTAAGTACTTCTTTATATTCCATGTCTGTGCACTTTTGGGTATCCTTCATAAAGCTTTCAAAAACTGACAAAGACATAGCTTTCAGAGTATTGTCATTTTTTACCTTATCGAATACTGCTTCAATGTCTTTTCTATTTTTCAAAAGCTTTACAAATTCATAGAATTCCGAATAATTTAAAACTCCATTGTTATCCGAATCACTTTCTTCAAAAAGCTTCTTTATGTATTTGGAGGAGCAGAACATATCATATTTGTTACAAATAACAGTTACATCTTCTAAATTTAATCCTTTTTTAGTCAAGTTCTCACTACTGCTTATTCTCTGCCAATGAAAATTTGTGAATTCATCTATAGTAGGGATAATCAAGCTCTCCAATGCCTTGTGTCTCCTGTTCATCAAATATAGTATAGATTGATAAAATTTAACCAGTTCTAGTTTTGTTGGAGAGTAACAATGCAATGCTTTCAATTTGTTAGTAGGGACTTGGTATATTACTGTAACCCAATATTTCCCTTGTTCATATGGTATGTTGAACTGCTCTCTATAATTTCTGGCTTCATCAAATACACGAACATCTCGTATCCAACTTATATCGATGTACTTATCTTTCCAATTTATCAACTGCCTTCCTACTATTTTGAAGTTGTAGAAAGTTCTTTTTTTTCTAGATACTTTGTACAAGTTAATTCCCGTTTTCTCAATGTCATCTATATAATAAAGAACCAATTCTTTAGGAGTGCCATCAACAATAGAGTTTGCATTATGCTCTTTCGAACTTTCCGTTGTGTTAGTTGAAACTGTGTTATTACACGACACTGGAAAAAAATTGGTTTTGTTCCAAGAAATTTTTTCATCAACAGATGACGATAAAGACAAATTGCTGAGCTGTGGTTCTATCAGAAAACCTGCGTTGTTCAAATTGCTGTTTGATGTATTTGTTGAACTGTTTATACTTATTATGTGATTGTTATCAATTTTGATATCATTCACATCTTTGAAAGCATCAGCATTTAATTTGGTTTTATTTAAAAAACTTAATGATCTGTTAAAATATTTTGCTTTGGACTTTAAACTGTTTGATATACTACTCTTTCTGCTTTGATTTGATACATTTGAAGATAAGGAAGAATTAAAGGAAAACGATCGCTTTCCCATTCTTTTTTCTTGATTTCCTTGTTCACTCATTTCTTTTTAATACAATATATGAGCATTGTATAAAATCAAAAAATTGAACTAAAATTAAGAAGCTTAAAATGTGATTTTATTTGGTTTTTACTAATAAATTCTCTAAGTCTTACTATAAGTGTTTTCTTCATTTTGTTTTTTTTTTTTTTTTGGTTAAACTTTATTCACATAAGTTATGCTCAAGTCACGTGTTATTGTATTACCATATGCACATTACAGTGATACAAGTCAATGCAATTGTGATTGAGCTCCCCAAAAAGATAATTCTTATGAAAAATATATATAAATGTTACAAGCTTATTGTTTTACAGTTTATAAAAGCGTTTTTGACTTTGATGCTTTCGTTACAATATGTTTTCACTAAGTTGCATATGAAATCTGCTCTTTTTCTATCCATAGATTCTTCTAAAGTTTGCAATTGAATGTGAGCAATGCCTAGATCAGAATTGACGTTACTGTGAAAAAGTCCAAGATCAAATATAGGGATTTTAGTGGCTTTTTTTGAAAATCCCAAAACTGTTTCAGGGTTTACAACAAGCTTGCTAGTGTTTACACTTAAAAAAGGTATCTCATTTAGTGTTGTATCTCCGAATTCATTAATTGAATCAATGCTAATATCCCGATAAGAAAAATCTAAATGCTGAACAGATCGATCAAACGTTGATGCTAAATCAATAACCTTAGATGGAGAGTTGCTTTTAGGCGTATCAAAAAGAAAATCTTCAACTTTACTAATTTCAATGTTCTCGACTTCAAGCTCCCGCGTCTCTGGGCTTTCGTGGATATCCAACCCATCAAACTCCCGAATGAAAGAAGCTCTTAGGTTCATTCTTTGGAACAAGGCAGTCCCAACGCTTTTTCTTTTTTCTTCTCTTGATAAGTTTTCTTTTGAGTCATTGGGCTTACTACTTTTGAAGTCATTACCTATGGCAAAAGGAGCCTTCAGTTTTTCCTCAGTTTTAGAGCTCTTCCTTTCTAGCTTGTCTGTATCTTGAGCATGAGACTTATCAGCAATGTTGTGTTTAATTTTGGACTTTGTCCATGAAATTTGCAAAGCATTTCTGAATATTTTCACTTTGTCATATAATTGATCATTCCAGGAAATATCAAGCAAGTTGTTGAACAATAAAATGTGTTTTTCTATAAGCTTGACTTTCTCCGCGAGTTCAAAATCATTCACTTTATCAACCTTATTAAACTCATTCTCAATATAACTCATACAGTTTTCAAAAACTTCCAGCAAAGCAGAGTACCAATTCTCAACAGTCATTTTGATCTCAAACTTTTTAAGATTGGACGAAAGATGCTCAAACATCGAATCTAGTTCCAGATATTTTGTTTTGATCATAGTGATCATGTCTAAAAATGCATTGCTGTCTGTGTTGTATTTGCTATTAAAAAGATCTATTTTTTCGCTTAAAAGTTCTCTTAAAGCTTTAAACAAAGCTTCGTTCAATTTTTCTATCTCTAAAAAATCGTCAAATATCATCATATCTCTTTCATTTAAAAACAGAGGCATGCTGTTTCTTTTCTCCTTTGAAACAGAGTTCGCATCTGTACTCAAAGAAGAAAGTCGTTTTTCACTAATCGTACTATTTCTACCAGCTCTATTAAAAAACAGAAAATTTCCACCTTTTTTAGAAAGCTCCAACAAGCTGTCTATGCTGTGCTCATTTTTGTAAGAATTCTTTTGTGAGAAATCTATTGCACTAAATGCCACTAACTTATTTAATTCCTTACTTTCAGAGACCAGCTCTGTTTTTATATTCGGTATTAAAATGTCATAAATCTCTTTGAATTCACAAATCATGTTTTTAGTTCTCAAAAATATATTATATTGATTTTTCAAGTCCATAAATAATCTAGTATCCAGAGTCATGTCGTTTTTACAATTAAGCTTTGACATGTTTTGAATAAAACATAATATTTGTTCTTTGTGGTCATCAAAAAACTCAGTTTGCCCTTTGAATGGCTTTTTATTCATTTCTTTTAAGAAGTTTAAAACTTCAACGATGTCGTTGTCGATATTAAGGTTACTACCGGAATTTGCAATCATTCTATGAGTGATATTTACCACATTTATAAACTTTATATTCATTTCTTTGCTGATAATTAATTTAAGTTACAATTCTGTTATTTACTCTATCTGATTGAACCAGGTTCTTGATCAGGTTTCATGTTGTTTATAAACTAGAATAGTTTTCTTTTTCTAATTTTTTTTTTTTTTTGATGAAGCAAACGCGAACCTGCTGTTTCATATATCTAAACAATAAAAAAAAAGCTTAATTCCAATATTTATTTGGTTTGATGTATTGCATCGTAACATTAAAACCATATTATATACAGGAAATAAAGTGGGCTAAAGGTATAATCACCCTATTGTAAAAAAAAAAAAAAAAGGTTCATCAGTTTTGTGCTTTGCCATCGTCCGTGCTATTCTTGACTAACTCATCTTCTTCAATGTTTTTCTTATCTTCCTTTTTAGCCATGATGTCTTCTCTCAATAACTTACTTAATGCACTGTAGTCATCACTGTATAACTCCCAAAATGGACCAACTTCTTCCACGTACCCTTTATCGTTAAGAACAATAACGTTTTCGGAGCTTTGAATTGTTGACAATCTATGAGCAATGGATATGATCGTACACTCTCTTCTTTTAACCAGCCCTACCAAAGCGTCATTAACCAGCTTTTCACTTTTCACATCTAAAGCAGAGGTAGCTTCGTCAAGAACTAGCAGCTTCGGCTTCTTCATTAAAGCTCTAGCTATACAAATTCTCTGGGATTGACCTCCACTCAAAGAATTGCTGTCTGATGACCCACCTGAAATCTTTTCGTTGTACCTTCCTGGTAGCTGAGAAATGAAGGTGTGGCAATTAGCTTGTTTACAAACTTCTTCTATTTCCTCTTGCGTTACACAGTTAGCTTCTTTTTCTGTCAATCCATACAAAATGTTGTCTTTAATAGTACCAGTAATTAAAGATGGGACTTGTTGAACTACGGCGATTTTTTTTCTCAAAGAAGAAGAGCTTATAGATGATATGTTTTGGTCGTTAACAATAATCGATCCAGCATTGACAGGATAGTACTTCAATAGTAAAGATGCTATAGTGGACTTACCTTTACCACTTGGACCTACAATGCACACTGACGATCCTTCTTGTATCTTGAAGTTTAAATTCTTAAAGATGAAATTATCTGGTCTTAGTGGATAAGCAAAATCAACATTCTTGAATTCAACTGGAAAACCTGTTCCTATTGTATTGGCCACTTTGTTTGCAGAGAACTTTTTCAATTTGCCGTTTTGTAAATCTTTATATGGAGAGTGAGTTATGTCGTCATCCAAAATTTCAAATAATCTCTTACCACTACCAACAGACTTACTTATGGAAGAAAAAGCACCACCCAAGTATTGAACTGTCACACTACAGTATTCGATATACATCAAGAAAGCAGTCAGATTACCAATAGTCATGCTTCCACCTGATAAAATGGAGTAAGCACCCCAAAACAGAGAAACAAGAACTAGTGTATCCATACCCAAGTATGTTATGACACTAAAGTTTGTTTCCAGTAAAGATCTGGTTTTAATAACCTTGAAAAGATCTTTTAGTCCACCATGGTATCTGGTTAATTCTTTTCTTTCACTGTTGTTGACTTTGATGTTTTTGATGGAATCTAATTGTTCTTGTGCAATTTTACCTAGCCCACCCAACTTTTCTGACCAAGACTTAGATACTTTTACTTGTTGAGCACCATAATTTCTCACCAAGAAGAAATATATACCAGACCAGATTAACACCGGGATGGTCATTATAGGACTTATAGACGCCATCATCGCAACAGATATACCATAAAGCATCGAAGATCTCAATACCTCAGTTATACTTTGAGAAATACCACTACTTACTTGTTGACAGTCTGCAGATAATCTTGAAAGCAAATCACCAGTTTTGTTGACATCGTAAAACTTCATGGTGTCCTTGTACATCAAAGACTTCATTAGCTTAGATCTAATTTTCAAAGTGACCTTTTCACCCAATATTTGCCCCAAATATGATCTGGTCCAATAAGATGCAAAGCATACTAGCATCAACACTGCAAATCCTGCAGAGAATACTCCTATGCTGTACCCCATGACAGTTGTATCTGAAAATGCAATGTTGTTGTCCATGGAGTTTTTGATACTATCAAGAACAATACCTGTTACTTTTGGCTGCATGGCAAACCCACAACTTGCTATTAAAGTAAACAGTATCACTGTAATCAGTAGCTTTTTTTCTCTTTTTATAAATTGTATCAGCTTTTTGTAATCCTCAAAGTTGAAGGACTGTTTATTTCCGTTTTTGCTTTTACTATTCTTGAATATATTAAACCATTGTTGATCAGGTTCGTTTTCTTCGTTTTCTACTTTCTTTTTTCCATCAGATTGTCTTTTGATTAGAGATTGGGAAAACAATAGTTTCGTTTGGTGACTAAATATATTTGTCTTCGTTATTGAATTTTTATAAATATTGATTGAAGGTTTAGTAACTAACCTAGATGAACCAAAAGAAGAAAAATTCCTCGTTAATAAACTATTTTGTATTGATTTTATATTAATTTTTGTAGAAGGCATAAGACACCTACTATTCATTCTTGTAAAAATCATTGTGTATGTTTGTAATTTTACAGAAGAGTATTGGTTATAAATTGCAATAAGGCTTTTTGTTTTTGACTTACTGCTTTAAATTATAAGTAATATTCTTCACGGAAGCGATGATTAACGATAGCTCTTAGAAATTCTTTTAAAAGGACTATCAACTGTTCGTGATAATTTGGAATGAGGAAAATGTTTGGTTATTTGCACTTTAGTTGATTAAGCGGAATATTGAAAAAAAAAAAATTTTTTTTTATTCTTCTTGCTCATGGGCTGTGTGACTCGAGTCCTATATTCGGCTTAGAGCCATTGACTCTGCCCCTAGGATTTGAATTTGAGTAAAAAAACGTGAGTAGTCTTATATCCGTGAATTAGTTTTTAACCAGTGCATCAAAGTATCAAAGCAGTATTGTGCTAAGTACCGTTGAACATAAACTATGTTTTTTTGGAGTTTATCATAGATCAGCTCTTCTAAATAGTGCAGGTAAAAGCCATTGGAGTGAAACGATCTAAACGACCAACCGTACTTAAAGAAAAATTCACAGTTTACACTATAATAAAACTTAACCTTAGGTTATATAATTTCATGTTCTTTCTCATTGTCGATGAGACGTTCAAACACTAATACACTCTACAAAAAGAGCAAAAAAAAAAAAACAAGGCAGGATTCTTATAATTCTAAAGTTTATTTACTCCTATTTCATTATCATTAGAATATTTATATCAAATAAATGGGTGCAAAATTGTCACATATGATTCGTCTATCGGCTCCTATCAATGTGAATTGCTAGAAATTTAATAGTTTATCATTATTAAGTTACACATGACCTCTTGTACCTTATTAGATTTGTAATTTGTTGTTGTTTTTTATAAAAAAATACAGAAACAAAATAGCTTGTTGTATTTTGCTGTTTATCTTCTTTCAAACAGTTTACTTGTTCAAAGCAACTGGTTCAGCGGCCTTACCGTTTTCAAATTTGATGATTTTGACATCAGTCTTAGATCTTTCTAAAACCTTGTTGGTTTGTAAGTTGCTTTTTAGAGCATTTCTTAAAACGGCAGCTTGAGTAGCAACGAACTTGTTGTAGGTGTAACCAACGGATCTCCAGTAAGCAGTCATTATTATGTTTTATATGTGGAATTAAAGATAAGGATATTAATCTTGGGTTTTTTTAGCCTAGATATATTGCTAGTATGATTACCACTGAATTCAATTATAACAGCTAATAAAAAAATACATCTAAAAAAATCGAAAAATTTTCTAAACAAATTCGGGTGGTGAAAATGGTAACTCACAAAAAAAAAAAATTTTTTTTTAAAGAAGATTTTGACTGGTGCAAGAATGCATGATATTGTGTAGCGACAATTAAAAAATTCAGTGATATTAGGTTATCTCCGTTTTTGTACTTCACGCAATTCTTGAAACGCATACAATGTCTACGGATATATCTTTACCCAATTTGGAAACCTTCTTTGACTACATCTCTCATTTCTTTTTTTTGTTAATCCTGTAACATCTGACATGGCTACTCTCAGAAATAAGATCTTTAAAGATAGCTTAACAACTTGCTTAAGTTTTCTTGTAATATCAAACCGGACATCTCTTAACACATAAGCAGTAATGGCAAAAAAGGTTTCAAAAAAAGATAAAGAAGCCAAAAAAGCTAGAGCTTTGCTGAAGCAAGAAAAGCAAAGTAAAAAAGGTAGCAACAAAGAACAAAAACTAAGTAAGAAGTTCAATGATGACTCTGATAGTGAAGACGAAGATTTAGATACAATCTTGGCAAACTTTAAAAAAGAACAGCAGCAGTATTTGAAGATTGAAACCAGCTACATCAGTAAACCTAAACACAGAAACAATGGTTGTATGGTAGCTTCTCAACAAGAAGTACTGGTTTTTGGTGGTGAAGCTCTTATAGATGAAAAATTACACTTTTATAACGATTTGCTAGTCTACAATCCAAAGAAGAACTTGTGGAGACAGTACTTGTCTCAAAACTCTCCAAACAACAGATCTTCTGCTACAATGGTTTACCATCCTAATTACAATCAATGTTTACTCTTTGGTGGTGAGTTCTCATCTCCTAAGCAACAGCAATTTTATCACTACAAAGATTCTTGGATTTTAGACTGTAACACCAAAGAATGGGAGAAACTTGATTTTCCTAAATCTATGAAAACACCACAAGGTAGATCTGGTGCCAAGATGACATACTGGAAAAACTATGCTATAATGTTTGGTGGTTTCAAAGATACAGGTATTGAAACTGTTTATTTACAAGACTGTTGGGCTTTCGATATGCTAGAAAGAACGTGGAAAGAAATTGAATATCCAAAGAACTCTCAAATTCCAGAGCCTAGATCTGGTTGCTCTTTGATTCCATTTGATGATGGTATAGTTTTGTATGGTGGTTATACAAAGGTGAAGACAACAAAAAAGAATATCAGCAAAGGTAAAATTCTAAATGACTTATGGGTTTTGAAGAACTTTTCAGCTAACGACTTGAATAAAGTAAGATGGGAAAAGAAGAGGAAACAAGGTGTTCAACCACCAGCTAGATGTGGTGCTTCTTGGGTTTCTCATAAAGGTAGAGGTGTTCTTTTCGGAGGTGTATTTGACTTTGAAGAAACCGAAGAATCTTTGGAATCAGAATTCTACAATGACTTGTTTGTTTACTCACAAGACATCAATAGATGGTACAATTTGAAGTTGAAGAAAAATAAAAACAAAGCCAATGGTGACGTTAACAATGCTAAGAGCAAGACTGAGAAAGCTAAATCAAGCAAAGAAAGAAATGTTGAGTTAGAAAATATCTTGAATTCTATTTTGCAAAAGAATAATATATCAGTTGAAGAAGATGATGAAAATGACTCAGCTAGTCTAAACGACAAAATGAACAAGATGGCTTTAGATTCCGATGATGAGGATATGGAATCTGATGACGAAGAAGAAGACGAATCCTTAGACAAGGAGTCTGTAAAGAAATTTGAACCAAAAGAAAGCATGAGTTTACCACATGCCAGATACAACGCATCAACTGCTGTCTTGGGAGATAATTTGTACATATACTCTGGTCTTTGGGAACTTGGGGATAAAGAATTCTCTATTGATTCCTTCTATAGTGTTGATTTAAATAAGTTGGATTGTGTTAAAACTTACTGGGAAGATGTTGATGCTGTTCTAAAGGCTGAGAGAGACGGAGTTGAAGACAGTGACGATGACTTTGAATATGAAGACGACGAAGAAGATGATGATGATGATGATGATGAAATAATCGATGGTAAACTTGAAGCTGTTGAAGATGCCGATGGTGAAGAAGAAGCTGATGAAGAATATGAATTCCCGGATGAAAGACCATGGTTACCACATCCTAAACCATTTGAAAATCTACGTGCTTTCTATTTGAGAACTGGTGCTGAATTTTTGCAGTGGATCATCAATTCCAAATCTAGTGCTTTAAACCATAAGCTTTTGAAAACCAAATCATTTGATTTGTGTGAAAGTAGATGGTATGAAAGAAGAGAAGAAGTTAGAATTATGGAAGACAAGTTTGAAGAAGAATTTGGTGTTTCTGGTGTTGAAGTCATAGAAAAGGATGCCTCAGTAAAACAACCAGGTGCTACTAAGAGAAGATAGATATTGAATATACACTTATAGAATTTGGTGAGTTTGTACTTACAGTATCTAAGATACAAATAATAATAAAAAATTATGCTTCCTTTTTATTTATGATCTGGTTTTGTTTTATAACTAAAACTTAAATATAATATCAAGTTTTTAATTGCAAAGCTAATAGTTATATCTTTAAAATAAACGTTTCTCTGATATTATTCTCTAAGAGAACTGCTGTATACGATGAACTTATTAACCCCAATATAGTGTTACCAGGAAACACGTGAACTGGCACCCACACGAAAAAAAAAAAAGTCGCGAAAAAAAAATATACATATCTACAAAAGCAATTTTTTACAAAGTCTTAAATCAAAGTAAATACTCATTTATTAAAATTCTTTTAGCTTCCAAATATCTTATTTGATAAAAATAAAATAAAAACCTAAATAAAAACCAATTTTGACTACTCCAAAGATTGTATTCAGGACTTAAAATGGAATCGTTACTAGAAGACAATGAACAAAAACAACCACAAACAGTTGATGAAGAATACGCATTATGGAAAAAAAACTCTGAAAGTATGTATGATTTCGTATCTGAGACTAAGTTAGGTTGGCCAAGTATGGTTGTCGAATGGCTTCCTATGCTTGATCAATCTCTAGAAAGACAAGAATTGCTTGTAGGAACACTAACGGATGTTGATAGAAAAGATTCAAATGTAGACAACAAAAATTACTTAAAGTATTGCAAAATAGACTATCCATCTGGTGAAAAACAAGCACTCAAAGTATTCAAAAAAATTGAACATGATGGCGAAATTAACAAACTTAAAATCAATCCATTCAATTCAAACATAGTCTCAACTATTAATGAAAAATCTGAGATTAACATATTTGACAGAAAAAAAGGCTTGTTGGGGAAGCTGACAGGTGTACACACTGAAGATGATGGTTTTGGTTTGAGTTTCAGCAAACTTGATTCTAATCTTTTGATATCAGCCGCATCAGATGGTAAAAGAGTTCTGTGGGATATAACCAAGATGGAAAAAATCATTGAAGACTCAACACACACTGCAGGAGTTAATTGTATAGAGTTTTCATCTTTGAAAAAAAGTCTTTTTGCATCTGTTTCCGATGACAGCACTTTAGTCCTTAGCGACACCAGAGCCGCAGGTGAAAATTTTAAGACTGTTCAATCATTGAAGCACACTTCCGTGCTTAATGCAGTCTCCTTCTCACCTTTTTCTGAGAATTTGTTGGCTTGTGGTGGTGAAGATTCCTTGGTGTCTTTATATGACCTAAGATACTTTAAGCAGTCAAACCCACTCCACGTCATGGCAGGACACGAAGACAATATTACAAATCTTCAATGGGCTGATTATCAAGATGGTATATTGGTCTCTTCAGGGGAAGATAGAAAACTAGTTTATTGGGATATCAACAAAATCGGTAATGAACAAACTCCTGACGATGCAGAAGACGGTGTCCCAGAAAAACTGTTTGTTCACGGTGGACATAGATCTATAATCAACGACTTTAGTTTACACCCAACTATACCTTGGTTGACTGTTTCAACTGAAGAAGAAAATTATACTCAAATTTATAAACCAACTGATAAAATAACAAATCCAGAATGGATGGAAAATATCCGTCTTGATGACTTAGAGAACTAAATATATATACATTTAAAAAATCGAAGAAACTTTTTTATAGTAGATAAGTGGTCTAAATAGTCAAGTTTATTTGGCAGCATTAGCAGCTGCTTCTTCAGCCTTACGTTGTTGTTTAGCTCTTATGGCGTCTGCATCACTTTCCATTCTTTGAGTTTTGGAACCATCTTTTTTTTTATTCTTGCTGTTTTCTTGTTGCTTCTTAAGATTTTTAGCTCTAGCCAAATCCCTTTGATTGCCTCTTGCCATTCTTATTAAAGAACTATATTGCTGGTTATCTACAGAAAAAGAACATTTTTATTAAACGACTGTTTTAATAAGGAAAAAAAATGAGAATCCCTTCAAGAAAAAAAAAAAAACATACATTTAAATCAAATAATAAAAATAAAATTTAAATACAACCATTGGAAACTAAATTTAATTTCCACAAGCAAGGTTTAGCGTGTTTTCGAAATTCATGATAAAATCATCTAAATCATAGCCTTCCGGATATGTCATTGAAATGTTCAGTCCGCTTGTTTCAGTAGCTGTTAAATTGACTGTTAAAAATGCATATGGATTGGATGATTTGACAAAGAATGCATCTTTTAAATAGTAATTAGAATTTTTTGGAACTTCCAAGTTTTCTTCAGCCAAATCATTGATTTCTATGACCTTTTCCAATGAATACGTCTTTGAAGCTTCCATTTTCATTCTTTTTACATCATCATCATTCAACCCACCCCTGTTCCATGCATGAATTCTTTCTTTTATATTGGATTCAAACAAGTTGGATATCTGCTCAAAATTGAAATCAAGAAGTTTTTCTTTAAAGTCTGGGTCGTCTAAAGGAAATCTTACATTTGTTGGATCATAGCCATTGTAGAACCCATGGTCTAAAAAGTTTTTCTCAGTGACATAAGACACTGGGCACTTGACCAAGATGTTTTTGAAATTCAGAAGGTCTAGTTCGTTTGCGTTTGCTTTTCTCATGTTGTGTGTGAAATGAAACAAAATGTTGGAATTATCATTACACGTTGAGATATTCAAACACATCATCACTAACGTAGCAATAAAACTCTGTAAACTGATGTTTTCTTTGCTCAAGAATTTTTTTAGCTGTTGGTACTTAGAGGTGGATATGTTTCCAAACACAGAATTTCCACATAGATCAGTGTATTGATTGTAAAGATCATTGATTTGAAATTGGTTTGTTGAATTATTTCCTGTTAAAAGATCAAAGGACTTTTTGATTCCATCAGTGTATATTTTCTTGAAGAAAAATTGAGCTTGGGAGTTTAAGATATCTTTTCCAATACTAGGTATAAACAACTTACTACTATCGTAAACTGATTTTGGTAGCTTAAGGTTTTTGTAATTTTTATTAACAAATAACGTTTTGATGTCTTTTGTGCTCTCGCCAGAATTCATCAAATGATATTTTGCTTTGTGTATGGCTGTTTGCATTGCTCTCTGAAGATTCATCATAGAGAATGCATCAAAAATGGTCTCATTCCCATGGAATATTAGCATGTTTTCATCTATTAAATAAAGCCTCCATAAAGGCTTGTTAATCAAGAATGGCTCATTGTTAAATATTTCCTTAAGTAAAGGCAGCGGTAATGAGTGATAGCATTCAATTTTTTCATCCACTAAAGACGGAAAATCAAGTTTAGTTAAAACATCATCTGTTTCAATTTTTTCTAATGACTGCAATTTAGCGTCTGAATTTAACGATAGTTGGAGTATAACATTTGCTTTGATAAGATATTGTAAAGCTAGTTTTATAAGAGTGCACTTTTCTCCACCAGCCAACCGTACACTTTTAACAGAAGTCAGTGTCGCAGTATCATCTTTTAGCATTTCTTCTTCTTCACTGCAAGTGTACACACTTGCAGATATTATGCCGTTTCTCTTTGATTGAAAGGTTTCTTCAGCAAACCATCTTTCTATTTCGCTTAAGTGTCTTGTTGCCATTTGTTATTAATACTGTTATTGTTTTTGTGGATATAACATAGGTTATCTGCTCCTTATTGTCAACGTAAATTTCAAGTTGTCTTTTTTTGTTTATGTTTTTTGCACATAATGAGAGTTTAAATAGCTTTGATTAAACTTTGCTTGCTATTGTTAATTCGTTTATAAAACTCTAAAAAAACTTAAAACAACAGCAATGATACATGTTACTAACAGAACCCCAATTCACTTTTTTAAAGGGAGTTTTTAAGTTTAAAAGCTGTTTCTTTTTGAATCCCTTTCGTTTAAAGTATTTTATTAGCTTGTCGTTTATAATTATTTTTCAATTTTAAAAAAATAGCAACTTTGACTATCAACATTTTGTAGTTGAATTACAAGGCTTTATATAACTAAGATCTTATTCAAACCCTTCTATTTATTGTTTATCAGAATCTAATGTGCTTTGTCTTTTGTTGTTAACCCAATTAATCAAGTCTAGGAAATACGATTGTGGTAACTTACTGTTTGGTGTAACAATCCATTCTTCCATTAGTTTGGTGTAATGCTCTTGAATCAATGCATACTTGAACTTGTTGTCAACAGTTCCGGAATTCCATATTAGCTTAGCGTAAAACAAAGAAATATTTGAAGCTGAACTATAAAACAGTTTGGAGTATAAACCTGGTTTTTCATTTAGCAACTCTTTATTCAGCTCTGTGAACTTGCAGGATATGTTTTCAGCAAAAACATCATTATTTGTAACCCCATTCACTTTCACCTTGGTCAATCTGGTTTTAATTAGCTTAGACACTTTATCAGCTAATGGCTTACTTGTCGTTGTTCTCACACAGCTTATCATTGGTATACTGAAATAAATTATTTTGTTGACAACATTGATAGCATTCTCTGTGGATGCATTTTTATCATTTTCAAGCAAAGATTCGCTAACCTTGATAGCTATTTCTATCAAATCAACAACTTTGGACTTTATTGCAACAACAGTTTCTCTTGCATTTTGTACTTCTTCTTTTCTTTTATTTCCAGTGTTGACGCTTGACAAAGCTTCTTTTCTGTGCTTGAATATATTTGATAAGGTAGAGTCCAGTTGAAACATTTGTTCGTCATCTAACATTTCCTCTTCCTCATCTTCACTGTTTTCAAAATCACTAGATGCATCCTCATGCTCTTCCATTAGGGCATCATGATTAACATTTCCGTTTTCATCTATGACGTTAGCAGGTAAATTCAAAGCTTTTGCTAAAGCATTTGAAGTTTCCAGCTCTATTTTAGAAACTTTTTCACCATCAGAATCGCTAGCACCTTCAAATTCTATATCAGAGATATCATCAACATCAATGTCATCATTAGAATCATCACTCTCAGAATTGCTATCTTCTGCTTCTTCATCACTAGCAGTTTCTTTGATTTTTTCTTCTTCTTTATCTTTTTCATCCGTTTCCACAGCATCTTCAAGTTCATCACCAAATAGGTTGTCAAATCCACTTTTATTTTCTCTGGATGCTAAAACATTTATAAAAGTCTTCAAAAATTCGTCATAACTTTCCAATGTTTCGTGTTTAAAAACTTCCATGATATTTTTGAAAGAAGCAAATATAGATTTCTTTGAGAAACTTTGGGAATCTGAAAGCAGGGCCAAATAAATTTCAGATAATCCAATCCAAATACCGTCTTCTTTTTCTATGATTTTCTTCTGATAGAAAATCAATAAGTCATCTAAGATTTGCAGACAATCAGCATTACCACCGTAAACTCTGAGAATAACAAGCTCTATTAAAGTCTTTAAACCATTTAGTAAGCTAAATTCAGAATCCTCTTCATTGATAGTATTTCTAATATCAACCAAAACACTTACAGCTTCTAATTTAATTGTTGATAACTGATCGTCAAGTTTGAACAATAGTTGCTTAGAGCTCTCAGTTTGTATAATGTATTGCAAAACGAAATTCATTATATGACTATCTTTTCCAACAAGTAATTCGTTGATAACAGAGTGAAGTCTATCGTTTGCAATGACGTGCAAATTATTCAGATCCTCCTCATCGTAGTCAAATTCTTCATCAGATAACTCAGTTTCCTTTGCAGTCTTGAAAAATGCTAAATCACATAATTTTTGAATACAATACAGTGCCCAATTTTCTGGGTCATCAGCAGAAATGGTGTCTTTGTGAGACTTCAGGAAATGAAGTAACTGATCAATGCAGAATTTGTATTTTTTCAAGCTACCTTCGGTTAAAGACTTATTAGCAAGCTCTTGGCATATATCAACTAATTTTTTTGAAAACTCCAACTTTTCATCATTGCTGATCGATTTGGTGGCCAACAAAGTAGTGCACAGCTTGGATTTGGTTAATGTATCAAAGTTGACAAAAGTTTCATCATCGGTTTCAAGCTGCCAAATTTGAATTAAAAACCCAGAAATGTCTGTAGAGTTTTTCTCAAAGTAGTCACTTATAACTTTCAAGACTGATGAAGCTTGGCTATTTAACATTCTGTCGGCTTTGGATACTTGATTAATCAATACTCTTGAAAAGTTCTTTAAACCAAATAACTTGTTAATAAATTTGAAGTCTGTGGCAAATAAACTCTTAATCATCTCAAATCCAAGATACTTTCTTTCTGTTGAAGCCTTTTCGGAAAAAAATGTTTCATCGATAATTTTGTTCATGAAATCATTGATTGTGAATAAATTGCTCTTGTTTATTTCGCTAGAAGAACTTTTCTTTGCTTTTTTTATAGTCTTGATACAGAAGTCACCAGCATGATTTTTGTTTAATTGGTTGATGACAATGGAATAAGCAAAATGTAATCTTGGAGTCCAAAAACCTTTATTGTTGTTGTTTCCATTTGATTGATCTTTGTCACTGATAACATCCTCGCCTTTCAATACTTTTGTTAGGTATGTCATGTTGGATCTATCAAATGGGTTTTGGTTAATCCAGTGCTGGTTTTTTAAATTAACTTCTTGGATGGCTTCAAGATTTCTGTAACTGTCTCCTTCAGAAAAAATAAGTTTAATGTAAATAGCTAACCCTTCTAAAGACATATTCAGCTTCAATTCATCTACTTTCTCAACAATAAATCTTCTAAACTTCATTTTGGTTTCGGAACGAATCCCGGTGTCGTTCAAGATTTTAACTATGAATTCAAAAATGGCAAATAAAGCTGATTCTGAAATCCATGATTTATAAAGATGCAACTTATAAAGCTCATCGATGTAATCACTTATAACATCATATTCAAAATCTGATTTTGCATCATTGGTAAAGAATAAGTTTTGATACAAAGGTTGATTTGAAATCATTTGCAATCCAAACAATCTACCAAAAGCATTTCCTCTTTCTTCTTTCCCTTTTACTTTTTTGTTTTTGCTGTTTGAGTTATCTTTACTGTTTAAAGGCAAATACTCAAATAGCTTCTGATATATGCCTTGAACAAAACTTGACTTCGATGCCTGTATTGATTCATCTATGTCCAAGTACAAAATTTCACCCAAACACAAAGAATACCCTAATCTGGCAAATCTCTTGTTAGAAGATAAAGCTTTGATAAGTCTTTGAGTGGCATAGTCTTTTTCAGTTACATAAGTCTCATCACCATCTTGTTTTATAGCTGTAAGGGTTTTGATGATTTCTATAGTTGACTGCAATCTTTCTTCCTCAAAATCAGAAGCAAGCTTTTGATAGAGCTCTCTGTTAACTTTAACAGACATCTTCAAAACTAATGTATGATAGGCTGTATGGTTTCAACATATATGTTTTGAGGAAAATACAAAGTTAGAAGAATACATGTTTCTTTTTCAAAAACAAACGTTAGTATATATTTTCTTTTTTTTAAAAAAAAAAAAAAAAAAAAAAAAGCACATTGCAATAATTTGCAACTTCCTATTTAGGAAATTCTTATTAGTTTAACCAATTTACTTAAATACAATAAATACTAAAACTAAGAAGTAGCAGCTTTGATAGCTTTCAAAACTTCGTTGACAACAATTTCAACAGATTCATCAGAGTCAGATTCTGCATATATTCTTACAACATCTTCGGTACCACTGGCACGAACGAATGATCTGGTTTTGTTTGAAGCATTGTTATTAGATACTATAATATTTATAGCGTCTTGCAAACCTACTGGTTTGGCCAATTGCCTTTCGTAATCAAATGTTTCAAACTGTGATCTATCAGGAACAGTACATTTAACCAATCTGTTTGGCAAATCCTTATACTTAGAAAACCATGTCTTCGCATCCATATCCAAATTGACTAAAATGGCAATTATTACGAACATGTCAGTGATAGCATCTCCAACAGCTTGGTTTATTAAGCTAACAAATAGTGACAGTTCAGACAAATTTTCTTTTTCCAACTTGTTCACAAACAAATCATTGAATACTACTGTACCATGTCCATTGGCTTCAAAATAAATTCCTACATCAAAATTTTCGACGGCATCATGGTGTAAGTTCTTGACACCTGTCTTGGCACACTTTACATCTAACTTCAATTCATCAGTTATGTAGCTTGTTGAATTACCATTCGCATATGCTGTTTGAACAATACCTAGTTTGACGTCTTTCCAAAAACTCTTAGGTGTTTTTTCCATAAAGTATTCACCGATCAATGTGGCCATTCTATCACCATCTAATAAACAGAATTTAGATTCTTCATCTAATGCATAAAAGATGATTCTGTCGGCATCCCCATCAAGAGAGCAAAATATGTTTTCTGGATCCATAGCCAACTCAGTGCTTACATTGGCTGGTAATCGCTGGTTAGTTTTTACAAAATCAGCTCCACAGTCAACATTTAGCTTGGAGTAATCAGCATAGTCTGTATTTATCAACTCAATGTCAATTTGACTGGTCTTTTCAGAATACATATCCCTTAATTTCTCTAGTTGTACAGCACCAACACCATTGGCACAGTCGATGTATAGTTTTTTAAATCTCAAAGAGTCTGACTTGCTCATTATTTCTATAAACGGTTGGAAAAATTCATTGAAGTATTCGTTCATAATATCAAGCTTAGCTGTCTGTTTTAGCATAGTGTGTTTTCTAACAATGAAATGCAATTGGGGAGTTGTAACAACTCCGTAGTCAACAAATTTAATTTTTTCCTTTGAAATTGTTAATATGTTATTAAAAAACTTTGTGCAGAATGAAGAAAATCTTATACTAGACTCTCTGGTATCTCTACCAATGATTATTTTCAAATCTTTGTTTTCAACAATAGTATCCTGCAAAGCTTCAGTTGCGACAACTAAAAAGTTAGTAATAAATTGATCAAATTTGTTTTTTTTGACAGAGTTTGCAATTGAAGTAACAAACTTTTCCCAGCTTTGTGGCAACATTTCCCCTTTTGGTTCAACGGTTTTAAATCCATTATCTTGAGGAGGGTTGTGAGATGCAGTGATCATAACACCTATAAATTCGTTACAGTAAATTGATCTCAATAATGTAATCAAACATGTTGCGAACAATGGTATGTCTAGCTTTTCATTGTGCATTCTGAAACCAGATGTACCATATACAAACTTTTCATTTGCTGTTACCGGATTAGATGCTAAAGTGTCATATGTGTCTTTTAAATAATCAAGACACAAGATTGACTTCAAGTAATTTATTTGGCTCATTGATGGATACTGCTTGGTTATTTTGCTGATGTTCTATGCTCATCACAAATTTTAATGATTCTGTTTGCAACCTATATGCAACACCAAAAAAAAATATTTATATCAAAAGGACGGGAAACTTCGTATGGGCCACAAATTTGTTTACACAGATATTTCCAAGACTGGATATGTAAGTACGTGAGTTAAAGCTGTGGTTAATTATTCCCTTTGTATTTTAAAGCAAAATTCAAATCCAGATTACATTTTATACATAATTAATCTTTTAAAAAATATAGCATAATTAAATGTTTCAACTCTTTTAACAATAAATTTAAATTTTTAATTTTTAAACTACTATATGTAAACTTATTATTTGTTAAAAACATTTATTTTAAGTTTTACCGCTACCAAAATAATTAAGCCGATATTCGCTGTTAAACCAGCTTGTAAAAATGATGATTTCCGTAGACTGTTCTTTTACAAAGAAAAAAAAAAAATTAGCAAAAGCTTATAAGTGCAAGCAAGCTAATTGATCTTTTGACAAACTTATTAAAGACTTCAAAGAATTAATAAACAATATACAAAATTTAATCACTTCTTCAACTTAGTTGACGCATACTATTTGATTATTGATTCATTTCACTATGATTTATTTTTATCAAAAAACATATATACTCAAACAAAAAAAAAAAAAAGAAGTTCATAAAAAGTAACCAAAATACTTATTGACTAACTTTTTGAACTACCTTCTAGATATCCTTATAAAAAAAAAAAAATTTTTTTTTAAGCTATAATATCAAGACCATAAGTTTCAAAAAACATAATCAAATAGAATGTTACAACATACCATTAAGCAAATCCAACCAACTAGCTTTAGTTTAAGATCATTTTCTGCTATGAGCAAACAATTACAAGAATTCAGAGTTGAAACCGATGCTTTTGGTGACATCAAAGTCCCAAGCAACAAATTATGGGGTGCTCAAACTCAAAGATCTTTTGAAAACTTCAAGATTGGTAGAGACAACTGTATTATGCCAGATCCTATTATCAAGTCTTTTGGTATCTTAAAGAAGTCTGCTGCCATTGTTAACACTGAATTGGGAACTCTTCCAAAGGACATATCCGAAAACATTCAAAAAGCTTGTGATGAAATTATTGCTGGTAAATTAAACGATCACTTCCCATTAGTTGTTTTCCAAACCGGTTCAGGTACTCAATCCAACATGAACTCTAATGAAGTTATTTCTAACAGAGCCATTGAATTAATGGGTCAACCAGAAAACAAGGGTAAAAAGATCATTCACCCAAATAACCACGTTAATCAAGCTCAATCTTCCAACGATACTTTCCCAACTGTTATGCACATCGCTGCCACTTTGGAAATTACCGAACACTTATTGCCTGAATTAACTGCTTTGAAGGACTCTTTACAAGCTAAGTCCGACGAGTTTGCTCACATCATTAAAATTGGTAGAACCCATTTACAAGATGCTACCCCATTAACTTTAGGTCAAGAATTCTCTGGTTACGTTCAACAATTAGTTAATGGTATTGAAAGAATTGAAAAGACCTTGCCAAACTTGAAGAAGTTAGCTCAAGGTGGTACTGCTGTCGGTACTGGTTTAAACACCAAGATCGGTTTTGATGTTAAAGTTGCCGAAGCTGTTTCCAAGGAAACCGGTATTGAATTCGAAACTGCTCCAAACAAATTTGAAGCCCTAGCCTCCCATGATGCCATTGTTGAGGCCTCTGCTGCCATCACCACTGTCTCTACCTCTTTATTCAAAATAGCCCAAGACATCAGATACTTAGGCTCTGGTCCAAGATGTGGTTACGGTGAATTGTCTTTACCAGAAAATGAACCAGGTTCATCCATCATGCCAGGTAAGGTCAACCCAACCCAAAACGAAGCCATAACCCAAGTTTGTTGTCAAATCATTGGTAACAACCAAGCCATCATCTTTGCTGGTACTCAAGGTCAATTCGAATTGAATGTTTACAAGCCAGTAATGATCTTCAACTTATTGCAATCTATCAGACTAATGGGTGATGCTTGTAAGTCTTTCAGATTACACTGTGTTGATGGTATTGTTGCCAACGAAGAAAAGATTAGCAAATTGCTAAACGAATCTTTAATGTTGGTTACTTCTTTGAACAGTAAGATCGGTTACGACATGGCTTCCAAGATTGCCAAGAATGCTCACAAGAAGGGCTTAACCTTGAAGGAATCCACTTTAGAGTTGAAAGCTTTAACCTCTGAAGAATTTGATGCTATTGTTAGACCAGAAAACATGATTGGCCCAAAGGCTTAAATGAGTCTTTTATGATAAGAAAATAACACATTTTTTTTTTTTGATTTTGTTTTGGCTTATTCCCCACTTTCACATTGATTAAGGCAAATAGCAGATTATTATTAACTATTGGGCTATAAAAGTCTTTTAATCAGCTGATAAAACAAACTAAATATTCTTTGTATATATTAATATAAATATTCATAATAAAAAAGCCTCTTTGTTTTTGTAAAAGTTGGAAGTTGGAGTAAACTCAAATTCTGCAAGACGCATATAATCTTTTTCATTTGCAGCGTATTTGAGCTTTGTCTTAAGCAAATCGTCATCGATTAAAACCTCAGGAAATCCCATTAGCTTATTTCTATTGTTGATAAATATTTCAATCATATTCTTAACGTATTGACAGCTATCTTCAAAGGTGGGTTTCTTATAGTCACTGATTTCACTTGAATTTTCGGGACCGTATGGTAAAGATAAAAACATATCCGTTTCATTGTTTGAAGGATCTAAAATGTTCCATAAATGCTTCAGAGCAGAATTCCTTTCGATAAAGTAGTTCAAAGGAAGTGGATCACTAGATGCAGGTATATGATTGACTCTGTCTGGAATGATGAAATCACCATCAGAAATATTGAACACCTGTTTCATAATGTTGCTCAGCTTTGAGTACGAACCACTTTCAATAACAACGCTGCTAGCACCAATGACATTGGTATTATCGAAGAAAACAAAATTCATGTTTGATAAACCAGCTATATTCAAGTTTACACGTCTACTTAAGTGAGTAAAGTCAAAAGGTTTGTTTAAATTCAGTGGCACAAACATATTAAAGAACCTGCAACAGGGGCAGTTGCTGTAAAACATCAAATCACTTAGTAGTTTTTCATGTAAAATGTTTTTATCATAGATTTTAGCTTTATTTAGCATGTTCATTTCATAGCATTTGTTGCTTGTTAGCCCCGTATATCCAAATTTGAGCAATGTTGCAAATTTGTTCTGGACACTTACACTTCTATCGTCACCATCCCTGGTATAGATTAAACTAAAGTTGTAAATTTTTGTAAGAACCTCAAGTTTTTGTTGGTTATATACATTTAATTGATTTTCAGTGGGTTTCATATCATTAGTGTTGCATCCATCAAAGAGCATTTTTGAAAAACTGATAGTATTTTCTAACTCAGTCAAGACCGAGCAAGAATACTCACTCTCTTTGTTTATGTAACTAATGAAAAGCTCTCTAATTTGACATAATAAATCACTTTCCATACTGAAGTATACAGCAGATTTATCTGAACTCTCGACCTGCATTGCTGAAAACATTTTTAAAATATCTGTGTGCCAACTACTTGTATCAAATAAAAGCAAGTCATATTCCCATGCTTCATTTTCACCATCTGAAAACTTCAAAAATGCAATCTCTTCGGCTAAAACACCTTCGTCAATATGCAAAACTGTATATTTGTAATCATAAATCATCAGATTTGTAAATTTTTTAAACCATTTGTTCAACTTTTGAGAGTCAATAAGTCCATCCAAGCAAGACTCTAACTCTATGATAATCTTAAACCCCTCATCGATTTTTGCATAGTTGTTTTCGATTCCTTTTCTAATTTCCAAAATATGCCCCATGATTTCAGGATAGCTTACAGAATAAAAAGACTCAAACTCTTGGGACCACTCATAGGGTTTGCTCAAATTCAACAAAGTTTGGTGTTTCTTAATATTAGTATTGAGTAAAACATCAACGAGAAATTGCAATTTATTAGTTAAGATGATGTTTGAAAGTTCATACTTGTATACATACCAAATATAAATGATGTTTTTCAGAATAGACACATCTTCAAACATGGCATAGCCTTCTTTTTTTAAATTAAGCTTGGGAAGGAAACAAGCAACATTATGATACTCAGTTTGGTTGGAAGAAGTCATAACATTGGTTTTTGTTATTTTGCATAAATTTCTGAACGGATTAGGATTTGTCTTTTAAAAGATATAAATTCATTTCAAAAAAAAAAAAAACTAGAAAGATCATTTACGATAAGAAGAGATATATTTGTGGTATACACATACTATGACTGTGGGGGAAAAAATTCCTAATAACTTGCTTAGTTCATTATTTTTTTTTTTTTCGGTGTTATCTAAGAAAAGTGTATCTGCACCACTAGAATTTTCTTATCTTTGAAAAAGAGAAAAACTTCCTAGAGACAAAAAAAAACAAGGGGGGAGGGAGTATTTTCTCCTTGATAAAAAAAAAAAAAAAAAAAACACTTTCTTTTTCCCTGGCACTATTTAAACTCATTGCCGTCCTTTGAACATAAGATACTACTAAAATAAAATAAAACCAGACTAGATATTTGTATATAATAATTCAATTATATATACAAAATCAAACATATCTTTTATAAAACAAAAATTTAAAACACAAAAATGAAGGTCGAATCTACTGCTAGATTAGTTTTGTTAGCATTAGCATCCTTATCTGCCGCTAACGGATTAGTTATTCCGCAAAATGAGATTAGCTCTTTAGCTCAAGTTTCAGACGTTAATGAAATTCAATCTTTATTGGCTGAAAAGTCCGATAAAGATTTAGTTGAAATTGTTATGAACTACATCACCTCTGCCAACAATGTTGCTATTACTTCTAAGTCAAAATCTGCTGATTCAGAATTGAACTTGGCCCCAATCATTGACGCCGCTTCAAAGAAAAAAGATGCCATTGTTATTGACAACAAATACATTGTTGTTTTGAAAAAGGGTATTAGTAAAGCTGACATGGATTTCAACAAGGAGTTGATTCAACAATTGCACTTACAAAGCTTTAAGAATTTGTCTGAAGAAGACAAAAATACTTTCAAAGTTGCTAACAAAGAAAATGAATTTGGTGTCGAATCCAAGTTCTCCTTTGGTGGTATTGAAGACTCTTTTAACATTGGTGAGTTGTTAAACGGGTTTGTTGGTTACTTCACTCCGCAAGTTATTAACTTGGTTAGAATGCTACCAATTGTTGATTACGTTGAAAAGGATTCCATGGTTTTTACTCAAGACTTCCAAGTTGAAAACGGTGCTCCATGGGGTTTAGCTAGAATTTCCCATAGAGACAAGCTATCTTTGGGTTCCTTTAACAAGTACTTGTACGACTCTGAAGGTGGTGAAGGTGTTACTGCTTACGTTGTTGATACTGGTATCAACGTCGAACATGACAATTTTGAAGGCAGAGCTGTCTGGGGTAAAACTATTCCATACAACGACGAAGACATTGATGGTAATGGTCACGGTACTCATTGTGCTGGTACAATTGGTTCCGTTACCTACGGTGTTGCCAAGAAAGCTGAGATTGTTGCTGTAAAGGTTTTGAGATCTAATGGTTCTGGTTCCATGTCTGATGTTGTTAAGGGTGTTGAATATGTTGCCAATGATCACTTGAAGAACGGTAAGAACAGAAAGGCTTCTACTGCCAACATGTCTTTAGGTGGTGGTAACTCTCCAACACTAGACATGGCCGTCAATGCTGCTGTTGAAGCTGGTATCCATTTCGCTGTTGCTGCTGGTAACGAAGACCAAGATGCTTGTAACTCTTCCCCAGCTTCTGCTGCTAACCCTATCACAGTCGGTGCTTCTACTTTGTCTGATGACAGAGCCTACTTCTCCAATTGGGGTAAGTGTGTTGACCTATTCGCACCAGGTTTAAATATCTTGTCTACTTACATTGGATCTAAGTCTGCCACCGCTGTTTTAAGTGGTACATCCATGGCTTCTCCTCACGTCTGCGGTTTATTGACATACTTCCTATCTTTGCAACCTGAATCTGATTCTGCTTTTGCTGAAGGTAAGATAGAAATCACTCCAGCTTTCATGAAGGCTAAGTTACTTGAATATGGTACTAAAAATGTTTTAAGTGATGTCGATGCTAATACTCCTAATGTTTTGATTTTCAACGGAGCTGGTGAAGACTTGGAATCATTCTGGCAATCTCCAACTGTTGAAGAATCTGCACCATCGAAGGCTGTCTCAAATGATGCTTTGTCCCTGGAGAAAATTGTTGATAGCATTGTTTCTGAAGTTGAACATTTCGGATTGGATTCAGTAAGAAACACTATTAAGGAGCTATTATAAGCTTCAACATGACGCAAATATAATTAATGATTAGAAATAATTATATATTAACCTCTCAGATTTGTTGATATAAAAGAGCAAACATAAAAATGAGAAAATAATCAGTAAAAATAACAAAAATAACAGCAATCTAACAGCTTTTTTTTATATATTACAGATCTTATATTATCTGGCGGTGAGTAATGGCACGTGATAAGTTTTGTTTCTTTTTTTTTCGAGTGTGTTTATTCTGTTTTCCTGTTTTGAAAAAACGAGAGGATCTTGAAGTTTAATTGATCAGAGCTTTTTTTATTAATTCCAGATAAACTATTTTAAAATGGTTTCCCAAAACCCATAGAGCCTTGAAATACTAAAACATACTGATTTCCAATGCGTCAAAAAAGATCCAAATCATACAAAAAGCAAATGCTTGTTTACAAAAACACATTCAAATTTAGACTTCCATATCAAATTGTCTGTGATGAGCATATCATAGAAGAGACTTATACAAAAAGATACAACTTGCTAAATAACCTAAACAAAATATTACAACCAAACATCATACACGCTTCGAATGGTTCAAAACAAGAAACGGATGAAGCTTCCTTAAACCCAAAGAAAACTTTAAAACTATTTGTTACCCAATGCTCCATGCAACATATCTATGAAACTAAAAATGAAGACCTTATAGAGTTCGTTAAATATAACTTCGAAAGAAGAAGATGCAACCACGATTATAAAGATCCAAAAACAAGTGAGGATTGTATATTCTCCATTACTAACGTCACTGGTAAAAAAGATGAAAACGAAGTCATCACAAATATAAACAATATGGTCATAGGATCCAATAAGCACAAGTACATCGTTTGCACACAAGACATTAATTTGAGAAGAAAGCTGAGAAGGGTTCCTGGTGTTCCAATAGTTCATTTCATGAACTCTAATGTTTTGCTTCTAGAGCCGATCTCTGACACAAGTAAACAGTATAGTTTAAACTTTGAAACTCAAAAATTAACCCATGGTCTAAACGATTCCAAAAATGCAGGTTTCAAGAGATCTGAAGAACAAATGACTAATCAAGCCTTACCAAAAGAAACCCCTGTACCAATTGTCAAGAAGAAAAGCATGAATAACCCCAACCCACTTAGTGTTAAAAAGAAAGCAGTCAAAGTCCCAGTGCATGAAAAGAAGGAAGAGCCTGAAAGTGAAAATACAGAACCTGCAAAGAAAAAAAGAAAAAGAGTCAGATCAAAGAAATCTTCAGATAATGCGGTTGAAGATAAAAAAGGTAATGAAGCTGAAGAAACTGCTGAATCTACTTAATTTTTGGTATATAATGAACTAGTTTGTTTTCTTATTTAAGTAAATTAGAATTTGCTATTTTTCATCATATTCTCAGTTTAAATGCATATATTGCAAATATACAAAATATATACGCTTTGTAGGTAATTCACATGCGCCAATAATTTATCTAATTTGCATTTTATGCTTGCAAATGTTACATTTTTTTAACTGATAAACTGAAAAAAAAAAAAAAAAATTGAAACTTCAAGTATCTTTGCTACAAGGTTACTCATTTTTTAAGAAACAAATATTGAAAACCAAAGCACATATCAATTTGAGTAGTGCAGAGGTTTTCTTCTATAGAGTTATCAGCCATGGAAAGTGTTATTAACAGCATTTCAAATGGTTTAAATGCTAACGATAATATTGATCCTATACATTCCATATTCTACACTCAGTTTCACCCTTTAGAAGGTCCAAAGCTAATATGCCAATTTCCCCCTAACAGTCTACAAGAGGATTCTATAGATTTTGCTGATGTTCAGAATTTTCTAATTCCTAAGCCACAGCTTTGTAAAAAACTAATTACTTTTGTTTATAAAGATTTTAGAATAATCAGTTATCCTCTTTGCTTGCGAAACTCTTATTACTTTAGAAATATGTTTTGGTTCAATTTTGTTTTTGTTTTTAAAAAAAATTCAAAGACAGTACCATATGAGCCTATTATTGAAAAGTTGGGTAAATCTTTTCAGGTTTTAGAAGAGCAGTCACAAATTCTATCAATGTCTTCAGCAGATATGGTTTATTTTAAAAATTCGGAAGCTGAAGAGGAGCCTGAAAGTCCAAAGAGCCCGCAGTCTAATTTGAAGTCACCACAATACAGCATATCGGCTGATTCGCCTAAAAATAATGATTTTAAAAAACTTTTGCAGATAGAAAATATCATTAAAACAAAACGGTCTTCCTTGCTCGACATCGAAGCACTTATAACTAGATTGTTTCTGGACTTGAACAATTACTCAGAGTGTTTGATATCTATCAATTCTGAAATTGCTATTGACTTTAAGCTCTTTACTTTTCTATCAAGGGATTTAAAGTCAATACACTCGCTGTCTGTGGAGCATGTTCCTTTGCTTAAGCAAGACCTGAATTCTATAGATTTTGCAAAAAAACTCAACTGGGATCAGACTTTGTTGAAAATATTACCACACATCAACGGAATCAATAGTATTATGGCGATAAGTAAGCTAGCAGACAGTGACATTCATCTTGTTGTTGAAGTTATTAAGAACCTTGTTTATGTTTATGATATATGCACTGTTGTAGACATTTTTCAATTTGGTAGTCAATATAGAATTACAAACAGACTTGACGAAATATTTTTAAAGAATCCAATTCTTCTTGCCGAATGTCAAAAATATGTTGTTGCATCAAATTCCGAAGACAGCAAACAAGAAGTAATGCTTCCTAGTAAAAAAGTTATTTTTCAACTTTATAATTTGATCAAGCCAAACGAAGTGTTAAAAGACTTCTACAGAGAAAACTACTTTACGTTTACAAAACACAATATCGACATAAGAAAGTTCATTGTATTTGGATGTGCCCATAGCATTATTTATAGAGTTTATGAGTATCCAATCCTCCATAACCCCCAACACACATTTTCTAAAATATACCAGTTGTCAAGTGATTTTGATACTTCGATCAAAAGAAAAAACAAACTTAAGTTTCTGCTTGAAAAAAAAGAGTCTACATTATTTTCAACTGCTGACTTAAAATTAGACGAAAACAACAAATACAACACTAATGATGCACAAACGGATGTGGAATTTATTAGTGAAGAGTTTATCGAACAGATCGCATCTAAGGTGTATTCGATGAAGACAGTCTCCTCTCAAAATTTTAATATACAGACCCCAAATTCTGTCAACCCTAGACATTTGCTACTTCAAAGTAAAAAACAAAGCAACAATTCAATAATGACAGTTAATAGAAAAAGCTCATCTTTTTCTCAAAGAAAGCCTTCCTTTGTTGCCTTGTCTCAAAACTCGTCAACCTCTAACTCTAAGAGTGATACAAATGAGATGAATTATGGTAATTCTGTTCAAATTGATTCTATTCAAAACATTAAAGCTCAAGTAAAAGTTATTATTGAATGTCTTCAAAATGTTGATCACTTGGATAAAATGTCTGTTTTGATAGAGAAAGAAAAATCAGCAGTGCTTGAAATTATAGCTGCCATAGGCAAATACGACATTATATTAGCCTAGCTAAATAATAGTGGGTTTATAAATAAATTACATAAGAGATCGTGTAATTCGGATGCTAGACTGTCTCATCCTCTTTTATGGTACTTACTGTAGCCATCTTTATTTTCATCTTCTGGTATATCCATCATACTAGCAAATTTTCTTTTTTTGACTGAGCCATTACTTGAGTTGCTTATGTTACCTATGGAACTTATTTCCAATTCGTTATGACTCTTGTTCAAACCGTTTTTTGTAATTTTGTCTTGGAGAATAGAGTAGTCGCCTTGAAAAGATCTATCCACTTGATTCATAAAGCTATTAATAGCTGGTCTTAAAGGAGTTTTCCCTGTTGAAGAAACAGGTTTGAAATTTTTGTCTTCCATACTGGCCAATATCTTCTGCAACGCGCTTTCGTTATCAGTTTGCTGAGGATCAGTTCTATTGGTTGCTAAAATTGCCATTTCTAAATTCTCTGCCAAATTTTCAATGTTGTCCTTATTCTCAATATTAATTTCATGTGATGCCTTGATTTTCTTGTTTTGATCCAAAAGACTAGACTTGATCAACTCAATATGATTTAGCATTTCTGTTTTACTATTTTCATTATTCAAAGAGTCCGCTTTCGTTTTAAAAGTTTCAATTTTATTTCCTAATAGTGTTTTGTTGTCAATTAGTATTGAGTTTATTCCGTGTAAATCTTTCGAGCATATTTCACTAATTGTCAAATTCTGGGAATCAGAGTTATTAATTAATTTTATCACATTTTGTATCTTATCATCAATAGGCTTGAGCTTGTTGTTTTCCATGGAATACAAATCTTTTGTTATGCTTGCTATTGACTTCACTATATCTTGCTGTTGATTTTTAAATTGCTGTTGAATGTTTTTAGATATCTGAGAAAACATCTCATTGTTTCTTGACTCCATTGTTTGAAACAACTTTTTTACCTGGTTTGGTAATATTTTTTGATTGTCAGGGATGGCGGAAAGAAGATTGCTTGTTGATTCAGAGTTAATGATATTAAGATTGTTGTTTATTTTCGTGCTTAAATAATCGTGGCAATCATTGCAGTATTCGCTAATCATCATCAAATCCTGTGTGTTGTGCTCAATGTGCCATGTCAAATTTTTCTCTATATTCTCAACTTTTTTACTAACATCATCAGCAATCATAGTATTAGTTTTGAGAATTGAATTTAACGACTCTTCAAAATTTTTATTGCTTTTGTGAATTAGATCATCAAAGGTCTGCTGTAGCTCTACTTTGAAGCTATCAACTAAATTATTGCAAGCATCTTTGTCCATGTTTTCGTAAATCTGAACTTGCTCAATAAAGTTTTCATTTAGTTGAGGTATTGAAACAGCAAACAAATCTTTCAAGTGCTCTAATTGTTTTTCTTTTTGAGTGTTGTAATACGAAATACTATCTTTCATTAGGCCAATTGCACTTATTAGCTGTTTGGCGTTATCTACTAAGTTTTCTTCATTTCTATGTTGTTTATCCATTTTTTCATAAACATATTCTATAACTCTGTTAAGCTCATGCAATTTCTTTTCGTGCTTCTTTTTGGTTTCCAAAAGGTTATTTTTGTCAATAGATAACAACTTATTTTGTTGTTTCAAATTATCATTCAGTCTTTTATATTCCTGGAGTTCTGTTTTAAAGTTTTCCAAGTCTTTGTAAACGGAGTCATACCTTTCTGATTCCATATAAATTCCACCCTCCTTCTGCTTTGTAAAGTATAGTTCATTTTTTAGTTTTGAGAGTTCCACAGCAACATCCTTTATTAATAAATCTTTAAATAATACCGAACCCATTTGTGGTTTGTTCTTAATGTTCTTAGCCTTTGAAGCATAATCTAGAGTGCTCATGGTTTCTTCCAAGTGTACTTTGGCGGGAGAGATGGTTGCTATCAAAACTGTTTTTGTATTACCACCTAAAGAGTCCTGAAGAAGTCTTGTAAGCTTGGATTCTCTAAAAGGTATGTGTGACAATGAATTCCCGCTTTTCTTAACGTCAGATAATGCATTTATTACTCTTCCAAGTGTAAGTAAAGATTGGTTTATTGAGCCAGCTTCTTTGGCTCTTTGATTTATAGCACCAGATCTACTGATGTTTTCACTACCTGCCAAATCTACCAAATTCATCTTAGATACTCTGTACAAATTTGGCTGGCTACAGTTAGATGATGAACTATCCTTTTCTTCTCTATTGCCGTAAACTTTTTTGTATAATGTTATAGAAAAAATAGAATGAGATCTTGATGAAACATCATTCATTTTTGTCGAAGCCACCTTTCTTTTCTTTAGCCCTCTTTGCAAAAGATTTAAACCACTTAGAGGGTCAGTTATCTCAAACTCCTGTAAGTTTTGAATAAATATTCCACCATTTGGGCCAGAAGAAGTAATGTTGGTGTTAGGAGCCGGTGATATATTTCTAGACGTTTCCGTCAGGCTTGATGACCTTTGAAGTGTAGATTTTCTAGAAGTGCTGTCTTGCTGGGAGAATACTCTTTTCGCAGTTCCTAAAGTAGGTTGAGTAAAAGAGCTAATTCTCTGAAGGTTTGCAGGCATTGGATCTTTTCTTCTCCAATCAGATGTGTTAGTCTTCGTGGCCGCTTGTCCAGACGATATATTTGCCTGGGAATCATATATTCTTAGCTTTTTGTCTACAGTCCCAGTAATGTTATTCTCAGCAGCTAATAAATCTTTTAGTTCTTCGTTGTACAACTCAACAAATGAGCACTTGACTAGGTAGTCGTCAATAGATGCCAAATCTACGTTGTTTTTCTTGGCTTGGTTTTTTTCATTCAAATCAGCAAATAAATCAAAAAGAACTCTTGGAATAATACCGGCATCACTGCTAAGCTCGCCATTATAAAGTTTTTCATCCCCTGTCATTGTATACGTTTTACCTGTCGAAGTCATACCATAGCATAAAACAGTACAGTTAAATCCTTTCATGAAGTCATTAAATAACGGCTCGACAATATCGCCAAAAATTTCGTCTTGTTTACTATCGGGACCAAATGCCTGATCAACCATATATTTTTTTGAGTTGAGTTGAGCACTAATACCTATCTCTTCTGATAAGTTTATGGAAACTTCTTTGATTTTTCTTTTGGGTTGCAGTTTGGTATTATGACTATGTTCATCCGGTATTGAAACTATAATCGGGGACTTCAGCTTCACTTCTCGATCATTTCGTCCTCTACATCTAACTGCAACTTGTATATTAAGCTCGTTTGACATCTCATCGTCACTTTTGCTGTTAGCATGTGGTGTATCATCTTTCAGTTTGAAATTTTCGGGAATATTCTCTAAGTTTCCTGATGAAGAACCCATTGACGATATGCGGCTCGCAGGAATGCTCATTGTTATTGGTTTAATGTTTATTGATCACTTTGTACTTATAATATACTGTGATTTTTTACAAAAAACAATTATTCTAAAATACGTTTTTAATAAAAATTGTGGTTCTGTAAAATCTTTAATGCTGCCAAAGTTGTAAAAGCCAGCAGTTCTTCTAATACTGTTAAATCAAAATTTTGATGCTTATTGTGGTTTTTCAACGAAAGACTATAACGCTAAAATCTCAGTACCTGATGATAAATGTATATTTGGGTATTTGCCCTTTACATGGCTCAAATAGATATACCAGCCTATGTCTAAAACAATCTAAAATTCAAAACATCAAACAAAAAATTACAATAAAAACGCGAAAGTTTTCTTTTTGTCGATGCGACATTTTGTGTCTGGCAGCACGCTTCTTTTGTTTAAAAAAACACGTGTAACAACTGTAAACATCTGAAAACTATAAAAAAAAAAATACATATTCATTAATCATATACACCAAAGACTTCTGAAATTCCTCCTTACCTAGTGCACAGAGATATCCATTTCTTTGAAAATTTAGAATAGAAAAAATATTTAGCTACTATATACACTTCTTAACATAAAACGTGGTTATTGAAATGAAAAAACAAACAAGGGCTTCAGCTGAGACAAAAGCCTCCGGTATCGATATGCTTCAGAAAGAAAAAAAAAACTTACAAGCAAAGTTCAAAGATAAGCACTTCATATTTCAAACAAACATCTTCCAAATACTAACACTATTTCCTCAAATACTTCTGACCTGGGATATTGCGTTAATAACTCTTTTAAGCATATTTGTGAGAAACTGTGTAGGATTGGGTGATTTTGCAGGTGATAACACGCTGCTTTTAACCAGCACACTGGAAAAGCATAAAAGCTGGCTGGACTTTGCATCAAAGCTTTCTTTGAAAAACTGGCATTCATCAAGAACAACGCCATTTGAGCTTGATCAACCAATCATAGTTGGTTACCACTCCTTGTTGATGAGTTACATAGGAAATTATCTATTTGATGGAAGAAACAAAAAGTGGTTTAATTTTACTGCACTGAACACTACCGAGAGAGCGGAACTGGAGAGTTTCATGAGGTTTACAGTATGCTTTACAGACATGTTCATGTACATTCCTCCATCAATATGGTTTGCAAAACGATACGGTAGGCTTGTCGCAGAAAAAACAGTTACTTTGAAGAGTACCCTTAAAGCAAACAGCTCTACTTTTGAAAATGCAGCTGCAGGGCATTTGAAACAGCTCATTAATTTTACAAATAGTCTGATTGTTTTACTCCAGCCTACTTTACTGCTAATTGATCATGGATTGTTTGGCTATCATGGGTTTACTTTGGGGGCATTGCTTCTTTGCATAAACAACATTTTTGATAACAAACTTGGAGGCGCATGTGTTTTTTACATTCTGGCCACATGTTTTGACCCAAAGAGTGTCTTCTGTGCTCCTGTTCTTGTTCTTTACTTCTTAAGAATGACTATTTTATCACTAAGTTTATTTGATTTTGTATCAATAGTCTTTGCAATATTGCTGACGCTTGCTCTATTGTACTTTCCGATGTATCTTTTGTTGGATAGAAGAGAGGAAGCAATAAAGGCGTTAACAAGCTCCGTTTACAAATTTTTCTCCTTAAGTATATTTGACACTAAAAGAGATCCATCAAAATTTTGGTTTTTCATAAATACTAGATTACTCAACGGAAAATTTACCAACCAAGAGCTTAAGCTTTTTTCATTAGGTTTTATTGCTGTTTCTGTGATTCCTGCTTGCGTGTTCATACTAATAAAGTGTTCTAAAAGCAACAGGTCGCGGAGTAAAATTGCGTTGATGTATGGGTTGGCTGCATGCTCACTATCTTTTTACCTCTTCTCTTATGATTTTGACTGTAAATCTGTTCTAATACCAATGCTTCCACTAACCTTACTGATAGTAAAATACAATCAAATAAATGTTCTAGATAAAACAATAAAGGTATCACAGTCGGACAATCAAAACTTCAGTTTGCAAACACTTCTTGTTATTCAGAACATATCCATGTACAGTATTTGGCCACTGGTTGCTCGCAATGGCTTGTTTGTTCAGTACATTTTGATTATTTTTTTGTATAATTGGTTGTTTGGAGGATTTAATTTTTACTCAACTAAAAAGATTGAGTTACTTGCAAGTTCTCTCTATCTGGTACTCTATTTAGTCATGATCTTCACCATCATCTACGACAAAATTTACGGTACGTCTCTGGGGCTGGAAACTTGGTTGAACAATACCATGTTTGCTTTATCTCACTACTGTTTTTTTGTTGCATGGTTGTGGTTACATTACAAAATGTGGCATATATAATTGTTTGTTACGTGCATCTCCTACAGAATCAATAGTGTAATAGCAGTCGCAATTCAAAAGCATGCAGATATGAAAGCTATATACGCTCAAAAAGAAAATGTTACACACACTGCGGTAGTTGTAAATGTGCTTTTAAAGCTCTTTCGGAATTAAAAATACCCCATTCTGTCTGCCATTTATTGTTATCCTTGAAGTATATCTTTTTCCATGGATCATCAAACGCAGAATTATAGAAATAGCTAATGTTTTTTTCTCTAGCCTTGCAAACAAAGTCGCTCATGAATTTCTGACTGTGTTTTGGACCAGCAACAGCTTTTTTGTGTTTGCCACCTGTATAGGGCCACCCAACTTCAGTTATAACAACTTTTTTTTCGGGATGGCCTTTTATCAAGTTAAGCAATTCGTTTTCCTGATAATCAAAAACCCAATCTGCAGATGCTTGAACTACCTGCCCTGTGAAGAACGGATAAATATTAGCACCAACTATATCAGAAGCTTGTATCAAATCAGAGGTCATCATTCCCCCAAATTCAGAAGTTCCAACTGAGATATTCAAGTTACTTTTGTTTATTTTTGATTTTAGGCGATAAATGTACTCTAGTAATGTCTTCTCATCCGTTATATTTCTGTACAAAACTTCATTTCCAACAAAAATTGATTGAATTGATTCAGATGAGTACTTATCCAAGATGTCTTCAACTTCTTTAATCTGCTCATCATTGAAGTTTTTATTTTTAGTAATTAGAATTTCAATGGATAATTTTATGTTTAGTTTGAACAGCTGTATTGCTTCAAGGATATATCTGGCCTGGCTGCATTGGACTCCTGTCGTCTTTATCTTGTCGGTTACTTTGCTTATCTTTATAATATCCAAAACCACATCTCTTTCATTGACTTCACATTTTGGGTATAATATACCTTGGGGTGTGTAATTCAAACCATCAAAGGTATTTGAATATGATGAGTTTTCGATAGCTGCTTTAATGCCTGTGTCGTTGAGCAAACTTTGACTCAATATAGATACGTTAAACATTGGCTGCTCCTTATTTACCAGAAGTTTTTTGTTTTTCAGTGGTGGACTTATTTCTATTGAGTTTTCGGAGCTGTTATCTTTATCAGAATAAGTAACACTTGAATTGAAGTACACAGATATGATTTTTCCTAAAGTTTGTTTTTTACCTTCTGCCGATGCGTGACTAAAGTAGTTCATAACTGTGTTTTCTGAACCACGAGATAAAATTACTAAAAATGGAATTACTATGGCCACAACAGCAATAAGGCAGGTCAAGGATACGCACATTATTATAGCATATGTGTTAGTTTTGCGGCTTGGCGACTTTAGACTTAAATTGGATTGGCAGGAGCTGGTTGATTTTTCAATTGACGAGTTATCATTACTTCTGCGACCATCGACATATTCTGTCTCTGAAATAGCGTTACCATTTTGCTTAGAGGATCCTGAAAAACTATTGGGTGAGTATAAAGTTCTAGACATGAAAGGGTTTACCGCTGGAAAAGCCACTGAAGGTTGTGATATGTTATTCAGATCATTGTGATTGTCAACTACCAATTTTTTCTTCCCATAGTTTGTTTCTTGGTTATCTGCGTTGTACTGTGGAATTTCAGTTGAAATTTCTTGATTTTTTTGAAATTTTTTGTTGGACATGTAGCCTGGCTCTTCCACGTTGCCTGTCATTTTCATAAACTTATCATTAACACTGTTTTCCCCCAACTCAAAGCTTAATCCGCTAGGAGCTTTACTTACAATATCAAGTTTTTCTGTATTTGAACTTTCTGATGTTGAGGTACTTTCTTTTAATATGCTTTTTTTGGAAATGCTGTCCCGTTTTTTAATTGCTGGATCTTTTATGCCCTGTGTGATTACTACCGGGTTAATACTAAATCTAACTGAACTATTTCTAGAAACTTGGCTATTTGAAGTGCGAGATCTCAAAGTGCCACTCTTTTGAAGCTTGTGTTCCATATTGTTACTGTTATAAAACACACTATCTGAAGCTGAAGAATCCCCTGGAAATACAACATCTTGTTCAGAAGAAGTTTTATTATAAGCGCTTATGCTATTTGCAAATATGTCGTTTTTAACAGGACTTGAAGATCTTGAAGAACTCAAAAATGCCTCATATGTAGATGAGCCAGGAAGCTCTTTGAATTTTGCGCTGTCTTCGTATTCTTTGACCTGAATTGCAGCACTGCCTAAATAAAAAGACTTTGAAGTCAGCAATTTTCTTTCATTGCTGTTTATTGAATTCTCCAAATTATTATGTTCACTATTAGAGTTCAAATCAGTATCTGTATTGCTGATGTCGTTATCAAAACTTTTGGTCTTGTCGTCATCTGACTTTTGCATTATATTGATTGACCAAAGGCAGGATATTATATGCAGGGTTAATTACTGGTATATACCAAATAAGATATATATAACTTCAATGACTTTGGTATTATTTTAAAGATAATTCGTTAATCTTAAACAGTTTTTGCAGGAATCCTTTTCTTCAGTAGTAACAGCAGAATTGTTTCACAAAAAACACACTGCTAAATATATAATCTAGTTTGAAGATAAGTGCGCTAATTGATCAAACCCCATTTGTATTTTTTTTTTTGTTTTTTGTTTGAATTTAAATTGCAAACACAAAAACCCACTTGGTCTTATCAATGCTTCAAACACCATCAAAACCAACGTGACCACAGCTACCGCAGTTTGTATAAGTTATTTGGTAGTGAAAGTCTGATTTTTTTAAAGGCCTGATCGAAAAAGTATATGAAATCCGCATATATAGTTTCCAAAACTCGGCTTTAATCATCTACAGATTGCTGCTTTTCCTATAATTTGTTGGTTTTGAGTTATTTGATCTATGCAAGTCGATAGCTGGAGTATCTGCACTGTTATCGTCAGGTTTATTAATTTGGGTTTGTTTGAATATTTCTGGATTGAAATAATTCGCCAATAAATCAGCAGGAATGAAAGAGTTTGGAATTTTTCTTCTCTTTTCCGGTGACTCGAGATCTGAGTTGCTGTCATCAACGGATATTCCATTGTTGTGGGCTTTTCTTTTCTCAGCATGTGCAGTATTCAAAAAAGCCTGTTCCTCAAAAGCAAGATAATTTTTTGTTTCAGAACTGTTTCTCAAAAGAGGTTCAAATCTCTCCAACACAAAGCTTATTTTATGCTTAGAGTTTTCAATGAAATTAACATCTTTAGCCCACATAGATCGTTGGTACTTAAGCAAGCTCTGCTGCTCCTTGACAGGAAAGAGCACCGGCAGTCTATCAGAAACATATATTACTGTTTCCCAGCGTCCCACCAAATTTATCATGTTATGGTATATTTTTGTAAGCATGTCATATCCATTGGATTGGGCTAATTTATTGTTGCTGATATCGGAAGGAAACACAACAAACGTTTTTTTGTCAATTTCAAGACGTAACAACTCAGATGTTAATTCTCGAGGCAATATTCTGTAATTCATTTGTGTTAAAAGTTCTTGCTCCAAAATATTCAGCTCCGAAGGGTGAACACCACCAACTTTGGCATAGTGCTCATTCGTGTAAAAAGAATCTCTCAGCCCTTTACACGCAACTGTAGTTGCTGCCAAAAGAAATCTGTGTACAGTTAAAGAGCTTATCTCAAAAGCTGGGCAAGCAATCATAAGCAAGTCAATGTATGAAAGAGTCGCTAGCAAGACTGTGTGATCAAGATTTGAAAACTTTGTAAGTCTATAAAGATAGTCTAAAACTGAAATCTTAGGTGGTGTTTTCGAGTGAAAACGCGTTAATACAATTCCATGTGACGATACAGGTAAATTTGAGGCAAATCCCGACATCTGGGTTCCAGCTGAAAACATAGACTCTCCTGAAATAGAGTTAGGTGTTCCTGTTGAAGCCGGACTTTGAAAGCTTCTTTGTATCGCTTGAGTTCCTTTGTGTGATTCGCCATCAAAGCTGGCTTCATGTGCATATCCATTCTGTTGTTGTTGGCGCATAAATTCTCGGGCTCTCAGCTTATAATCGTTCATGTATATCAGAGAAGACAACATTCTTGCTATCAGTCGAAGAAAGTGCTCCATTGGACATTCACTGTAATTTCTGGGAAGTGAGACTATTTCTGCCATATTCTGTAATCTGTATTCCGAATTTTCTGTATCGGTGTTCATTTGTATTATTTATCAACTGCAGACGGTTAAAAGGTAAAATTTTTGTCTAAGTTTCACTTATATTAATGATACTGTATGCATCTATAGGGGTTTTAGAAAACAATATATCAACGAAATGGTTCTGCTTACAATAACTTGTTGAAAATGTTCAGTTCTTTAGAATATACAAAAAGAACAAGCGTATAGGGAACTAAAGTATATAGTAATTATAGTTATAAACTGTGTTGATGTGGTTTCGCAATAAGGCCAGATTTTTTTGATTTGTTTTTGTTAGCTTCCAATAAAATTTAAAGGTACGTTGCAAAGGGGAAAAAATCATATGGCTTACTTAAGCTCTTTGGCGGAAAGGCAATAAGTTGATTTTGTTATTTTTCTTTTTTTTGTTTTTTTTTTTTTTTGGCCATAAGCATTTTAATTGAGCATGTTCACGTGGACCAATTCACTGTAAATGATGCAATAACAGCAAATAAAAAAATACAAGTTATAGTTGAGTGCAGAGCCGAATATTAACCTAAACATGTCAAACTATGGTAACAAAAAAAATTCTTATAGTATTATCAACTGATATATAGTACAATCTGTGTAATCTAACATTGGCAAGAATCTGATGACGAACCATCCAATCTGATGTTGATAGCATTGGAAAAGTCTTCATCATCATCAAACATGGTAGTAGATAACTGATATTGATTTTGTTGTAAAGCTTTTCTTGCAACTTCCTTGAACGCAAACTCTACATTCAAGTCTCCTTTAGCACTAGTAAAAAATAATGGAATGTTCTTCTTAGTTGCAGCACCATCATCAGCAGCATCGCCTGTTGATCTGTTAGATAACTCATTTATCAAATCGTTTGCTTGTTTTGTTGAGACTTGTTTTTTGGAATCATCAATGTCCATTTTATTTCCAAGTATGATGAATGGGAAGCTTTCAGGATTGCTTACATTAGAGTTTAATAAAAAGTCATCTCTCCAAGCTTTCAACTTGGCAAATGACTTTTCATTAGCAACATCGTAAACAAGAATACAACAATCAGCACCTCTATAGAATGCAACACCTAGACTTTGAAATCTTTCCTGCCCAGCAGTGTCCCAAATTTGCAAAGTGGCCGTGGCTTTACCTCCATTAATGTCTTCAACCTCCACATCTTTGGTAGAAAAATCTGCCCCTATAGTGGCTTTATATTGTTGTGTGTACTTGCCGTTTACGTATCTTTGTATAAGGGATGTTTTACCCACCCCTGAATCACCTAATATAATTATTTTTAAGATGTTTTTCTTTCTATCGCTCATGGTTACCATTTTCTAAAATCTTAAAACTGTCAATACAAATTTTAATTGGCGTGCAGTAACTGTTTTTTCTTTATTAGTAATGTTCTGGGTTTTTAGATTTTGTTTAGAGGAAAATAAATCCTTTAACTATGATACATTACCTTTTTTTTGTTGATTGATAATAATAACAAAAATCTTGCTGCCTCTTTTTTTTTTCTCTTTGAGTTGCTTGTTTTTTCTGCCTAAACTGCATTCAAAACAGATCAGTTAAATCCGTCAATATCACTAAAAAAAATTTATACCCAACAGCAAAATAAGCTTTGCCTGAGAAGCCAATGGTACTTTCATTGATGTAGATATTGCTTTAGCTTTCTAACTAGTGTATATAATTACTTGTAGATTATATTGCCGAGGGAATCAAATTGTATGTCCTCACTACGCACATCATCGCTGAAGTTGTCCGAGTCTGAATTTGATCCATCGCCAGACTGTTCATCAGAATCTACCACGTTTCCTAAGTTGTCATATTTGATTTGTTTTGTATCATTCTTGCTGCTAGTAATGATGTTTCCAAAACTATCGTATTCAAAGTCTTCTTCACTGCCAAAGTCATCCTCGCTATCAAGTTCTTCTTCGCTTTCGGGAATTAGTGTGTTGTTTCTATTGGTGTTTCCTGTAAGCCATATCGTATCATTATCCCTGCTTTGGGTTTTTCTTTCCTGTTGCTCTTTTTCTATTTTATCCAACCACTCGTTTTCGATGGATTTGACTTCCTCAGAATTTTTGCAAGCAGCATATTTCTTCAAAAGCTCATCATTAATCTTTAAGAAATTGATCCCCCATGAAAAGTTGTTTAACAAAGACTCGGCTTCATCCCAATGTCCTGTTATAGCTAAGCAAGCTGCAATAGCTTCAACACAGTTCAACTTCCACGGTCTACCGTAGTTTACTTGGTTGGCTGCAACTAAATATGGTAGTAGACGCTCAGTCTTTCCTCCTCCTCCAATCTTGTTAAAAGGAATTTCATCTAGACGGGCCCAAGAACATTCAACAACGGCACATCCAGAGGCTGTTAATATATCTCTATCCTCAGGAGAGACAACTTTCTTACCATTAGGTGAAACAATTATTCCTTTAAAGTTTTGACCAACCTTTAATGATTTGATAAGCCCAAGTCTTTCTAGTTTTTTTCCAGAGCATCTCTTTGGGTCACAATGGTTAAAATCCCACATCGCCAATTTTAATGGGAACTTCTTTCCAACAAATCCATGATTCATATCTCCCTCTGAGCTCTTTTCTGTTTTTGGAATATCTCTGTTATTCTTATGTTTGTTGTTAAAACGAGGATTCTTTCCCATTTTTTGTGCTCCTAATATTTGTTGTATGGTTATATTATTGTGTTGTTTTTAATCAACTTTATTTAGAAGAATTTCCAGCGAAGAAGAAGGATTGAAATGTTGAAGAAAAAAAAAGAAAAAAAAATTGTTATGAAGTCGGTATTAATTTATCAAAATAAATGCCAAATAAGAGAAAACACTCTCAACATAATTCGTTACAATATCAACGTTCACACTAGCTATGTATTAAATATAAAAGAAACAGCAGTCACAATTTTTTTAAAAAAAACATAAACAGAATTAAGTCAAAAACACATACAGCATCAAATAACTACATAGAAATACAAAATATAGACTTTTTCCATTTTTATTTTAAAAGACAATAAACCTAAATAGGTGCTATTTTCTGCTGATATGAATAGCTTGAATAAAGCAAATCATTAAAATTATTTACCAAACATCTTAGCCATGTCTTGAATAGCTGGGTCCTTCATCATATCAGCTATGTTGAAGTTACCGCTTTGGAACTTTTGGGCCATGTTCATGATGTTTGGGTTGGATGTTAGCTTTTCCATCAAGCCTGGGTTACCCATTAATTCTTGTGCTTTCTTCATAGCAGCTGGATCCTTCATCATGCTTTGTAACATTGGGTTGTTACCTAACATACTGGAGAAATCAGGCATACCACCGGTTGAGGCGCCAGTGTTTTTGGTAGAGTTGACCTTAGTTTTGGCAACTTCTAAGTCCTTCTTCATTCCAGCACTGGCCTTTGGACCATCAATTTCAATAGCTTTGGCATAAGCTTCAGCAGCCTCCTCTGGTAGATCTAGTCCCATCTTGGCAGCACCCAATCTGGTGTAAGCCTTAGCGTAATCAGAGTTCAACTCAATGGCTTTTTCAGCATCATCAACAGCAGATGAGAAGTCCTTGGATGAAATAAAGGCAGCAGCTCTGTTGGAATAGAAAATTGGGTTGGAAGGAGTCAATTCTATAGCAGCAGTGTATGATTCAATAGCCTTTCTGTAGTCTTTAGTTCCCATGAATTGATTACCTTGGGTTTTCAAAGCGTCAGCTTTGGCTAAGGCTTCCTCGTCAACTTCTGGTGCGCTCTCTTGTTTGGAAGATGAAGCACTGGTAGAGCCAGATAGCAAATCAGTTAATTTGAAAGCAGCTTTTTGTTCAGTATCGATTTCAAAAGCATCAGTTATACAATCAATAGCAACATTTAATGATTCAGCAGCATCGGCTGATACTTCTTTGGAAGAAATAAGTTGCTTGTAGTAATCAATAATAGAGTGGGATATTTGTTCAGAAGATAAGGTGGACATTGCAAAAATTCTGGTAGTTTTGTGGTGTTCTTAAGGCTTATCTTTACTATACAAAAAAAAATTCACATGGAATACAATCGATATTATGACACCCGACTTGTTTTTTTTATAACGAGAAAAATTCTCCAACTTTTTGGTGATTTTTTTTTTTTTTCAAGGAATCTTCGAGAAGCCTGCGTTTACAAACACAAGCCATTAGGAAATAAACTAATCGATTAATTATAGCACGTGACATGTTTTAAATTCATACAAATCGAAAAGGAAATTCATACACAGTTGCATCATCTTGAGTTTAGTTTTCACTAAAAAGTTTAAGGTATTTTTAGATTCATGATATAAGAAACAAATTTATGAATAATTAATGAAACATTTTTCTGTGTGTATATTAGCAATTGGAGTTGTACTGTTACAATGTTCTTTTTTTTTTTTTTTTTCAATCTGTAAAAAATTAATTAATTAATTAATTAATTAAAACTGCAACAGCAAGTATTGTATGTTTTTTTCATTTTAAGAAAATCACCTTGCTGCAATTTTGATAAGCAATACAGATCTTAATAAAATACAAAAGATAATACTAAGCTTGTCAAATGTATCTAAAACGGTAAAACTAAACTTATAATCCTACAAACACAAAAGAGGTAATCAAATACTTGTTTATCCACAAACTTATCTCATCATATAAATATGAAGGTAAATATGGTTGAAGACTTTAACTCTAGTTTTCATATGATCATGATTTTACTCTTGTAAAATCACCTTTGCTTGATAATAGTGAATAAAACTTATTTTAAACCAAAAAAAAAAAAATCTTATTGTTTTAAAATACTCTACAGTTTCCACAGCTTTAATTATTACTACCAATAACTACTATTCTCCTACTATTTTTCAACAATTCCCAATGCAATTAACTATTTCAAGATCTAAAGGTTCCGCTTTCAGAAACCAATTGCCATTCAAGCAAAAAAGCCATTCTAATTGTTCATCCATGGATTCTTCTGTCTCATCAGACGAAGATCCCATGTCAGCTGAAACTTTGACCAGCCAAAATCAAAAACTGAGTAAGAGAGAGCAGTTCAGATCCTTCTTCAAACACTCCAGTTCAAAGCAAGTTTCTTCTTCTGCCGATGTCTCCAGCTCCAGTGATGATAACTCCTCTATACAGTCAATCTCTCCTCAAAATCCAAAACTGAGCAAGAGGGAACAGTTCAAGGCCATCTTCAAACAATCCAGTTCAAAGCAAACTTCTTCGTCTGCCGATGTCTCCAACACCAGTGATGACAACGCCGCTATTCAGTCAGTCACTTCAGACATTCATAAGCTGAGCAAAAGAGAACAATTCAGATCTTTCTTCAAACATTCCGCTTCCAAACAGGATTCCTCTTTTGCCGCTGCTTCCAACACCAGTGACGACATTGCTTCCATTCAGTCCATCTCTTCCCAAAATCAAAGACTGAGCAAGAGGGAACAGTTCAAGGCCATCTTCAAACACTCCAGTTCAAAGAAAGCTTCTTCTTCTGCCGATGTCTCTAACTCCAGTGATGGCATTGCTTCTATTCAGTCGATTTCCTCTCAGAATCAAAAAATGAGCAAGAGAGAACAAGTCAAGTCCTTCTTCAGCCACTCCAAACCTCAGGAACGTTCTTCATCTGATTCATGCTTTATCTGCAACAATGATGTGTCCATTGATGAATCAATCAACAGTCAACTACAGCAATCCACCAAATCTCAAAAAGTAAAGTCTTTGTTCGGTTACAGACAACCTTTCAAAAAAGTTCACCCTTCTTCTCCAAAGTTCGTGACTGCCCCAAAGAAATCTGGTCCTTCCACGCAATCCAAAATTTCTTTTGCCGAGACTTTCCAATCTTCAGCTCCTTTGGCTTCTCGAATTATTAAGAAACCAAGTAGAGCACAAAGATTAAAGCGCAAATTATACATTGCTTGTGGTTTGACATCTTTGACATCTACTGCTGCTGTTGCTATCACCATTGTCTCCTTTGCTTCATTAGGACCACTGGTCCTTCCTATTGCCATTCCAATATCTGTTGTTTCCACTGCCATCATCCTGTTTAAATTCTACAAACAGTCTAAAAAACTGGCTATCATTATACACAGAAAGGCTAAAGAGAATAACATTGCCATGAAAAGAAACTATTCTTATCTGAAAGACTCTGTTAAAGGTGTTTTGAGAGCCTATTCTCCTTTCCCTCAAAGTGGCAAAGTTGCTTACAGCCCTAAACTCTTTGTTCCTGTCCAGCATGATTCGGATAATCCAGCTGACCCATGTAGAAGCATTAAGGCCCGCCGCTATGATGATGGTCAATCCGCTGCTGGACATGCTGCTTATGGTAGAACATCCGGTACTGCTTTTGACATATTCCAGCCAGACAGTACACCTGAGAGAAAATATTCACCTGTGGACTTTGCAGCTCCAATTGTATCAATGATGGTTCCACCAGCTGTGTATTGATATGTCAGTGGTTTTTAGCTAAATTTTGCTGTTTTTAATGCCTTGGTGGAAGCAAGGCTTTAATTAAAGAGGTACCAGCAAATCAATCAATTAAGAATATAGTTACTCGCTTAGACATTGCTAATGGTAGAACAGTGGTAGAAAAAAAGTTGCTTCAATCCCTGAAGCTTTGGTATTACTAGTATAACTACTAGCGTTGATGAACGTGTTTCCCCCACGCACGTTTCAGATTCGCTGGTGCTTGTATTAGTATACTGAAGTTGATGGTTTTGCTGCGATTTAAATACTGCTGTTCTCCCTATAGAAATGCCTTATATATTCATATTCAAGTAAAATATAATTGCTTTTCTCTTTTTTTTCTCTAACCACCGTCAGAGACGGTAATTTCACATGAAGTATTCTTACGTCATGTACCACCTTTTTTTATTTGTTGTTGCTTGGATTTGGTTTTTGTTGTTTGATACCATTATCAATACTAACTTTTACTGTCATAAAAGCAAAATAGCAAACTGGCTTTAGTAAGTGGAAAATAACCCCAGTATGCTATTTTATTCCTTTTTATGCAGATGCTTATTCCAATAAACAATATGTCCTGTTTAATGCTCTGACTAAACACTTAGGATTATTCTGTGATTGCTATCTGAATGGCAAACGGCTGTGCAAAAACAAGCAAAAGATCATGTATGCATTTTAATGTCACAGCGACAGACAATTTCTAAGTCATAAATCCACATTTTCAGCCATTTGTTGAATTAGTGATTTGTTTTTGCCACTCCATTAAAATAACTGTTCAAGTTTTTTATTGATATAGTATCTTAAAATCGATATGATAAAAATTTTAGATAAAGTAATCAGCAGCAATCATAAACATCAGGGTTACTACAGTAGGAGGCAAATTAAAAAAAACAAAAATTCATATATCTGACAGTATAACAAAGTTTTTTGGGGGGTTACTTAAGGTTGAATTATTTGTAATGTCATCACGGGTAAGACTTTAACATAGAGATACATTTTCACTATTCAAACCTGAATGATTATAAACTCCGACCAAACATTCTGTTTTTGGCGCAATTACAATCACCTATATAATATTGTATGTAACCAAATCTTGAGCATATTATGCTTTTGAAAATTTTTTTAAAAAACCAAAAACATCAAAAAAAATATGCGTTCAAACAAAAAATAAAAAACGCAACAAATTTATTTATATATTTGAAATTTGTTTTATATTAACATATTTTTAATTAACAAAAAATTAATACGGACATGCTGTTATAATTACAGCAAAAATATATTAATTTAAAATATTATTTAAATTAAAAACAAAAATTATTGGGCATATATTATTAAACGCATTTTTTTTAGGTTGATTTTTGTTATTTACGAAAAAAGATGGCTACAATCAAGACCATTTGTTACTATGATAAATAGAGTAATAATACTAAAAAATACACTTGGACATATCCAGAGCTGTTGCTAGCTTTGGTTCAAACAGTTTTCATTGAAGTGTCTATCAACTTCAGTTCTGAAACAATATCTGGATTAATAGGTCACTAAAAAATTTAGTAATGAGTATTCTTATGGTAAAGCATAATTTGCATTATTCGCATAAAAATACTTTTTTTAGTTGCTATAAGTTAGTTTCAATTGCATTTTATTTCTTTGAAGCAGTAAAATAATCTTGCTTAACGGTGCTTTGAAGACATATTACAATGAAACATAATACACTCAATGACAGCTATCTCTAACATGCTTGGTATATATGCCACTACATATAGGCCGCAAAAAAGCTTTGGTAACATTACGGCTTCGTAGATCATCGTTTTGACCATAATAATCAAAAAAGAAACTGCTACTAATAAATATAATTTATCTCCGATCTTTTATAACATTACAAATATTGAAGCATTCATTAAAATAAGCTTTTGAAAGAATTAATAGACCTATCAGCTACACTTCATATACCAAGTGCTTGACTCATAATGTCCAATTTTCTGAGTTATAAAATAAAGTAAATTTTGTCAAAAAAGTTTTCAAATTTTCAAAAATTTCACCTTTTTAAGCGCTTTTTTTATCAGTTTCAAACCCCCAATTGCTTTGAAAATCCATATTTACAGTTTTCAGCGCGCGTTAAATACAATTCAAAGAATAATAAGCCTCAAAAACGGGACAAAATCAGTTTTCTTAAAATAGCTTCGTTTCAAAGCATGCTTCAAGCCTAAAACCTACCTCATTCCTAATCATTTTTGCTCTGGAATAACATAGTGGAGTTTGGAAACGTTTGGTCGGTTGGTTCTCATTTTCGTTTTTTTTTTGTTATTTCACGTCGATGTAAGACCTTTCACTTTTCAGGATTATTGAACTAGCAGCTGTTAAATCCGAAAGGAAATTTACCTTTCAATGCTAGTTAGAGGCTATTTGTAGAGATATATGATGCATATACAAGGAACTTCAAGCAATTTAAACATTTATGCTGTTCACGCCTATAATCAGTTGTGATTTGCTATGAAAACTTGCTACTTGAAAAGTTTCAATTGAAACCAAGCGTTTCTGGGCCCTAACAAACAAAAAAAATACTAAGGCCCGAAGATGTATCAAAGTACTGCTTAAATGTACGCAAAGCAAATTTAGCATCGGCTTTTATGTATAAATTCGGTATCTTGCATTTAATCAACCTCCTTGTTTAGCTACTTAATCGTTCTACAGTCTATGTCCCGTTTGCATGGGGTTTGAGAAATTGTTTGTTGCTACCATGTATCGATTTAAATTAAGAAATATGGGAATAAGTTCTTTGTTTTGACAAAAATGCTCACCAACATTCTTGTATCAGTACATGACGTTATCCACAATTTGAGGATAAATGTTGACAAGCAAACACCCGATGGCTTTCCATTCAACATCGTAATTCAAAAAGACTCTAGTATAACTGCTGCATTGAGATGTAAATCAAAGCATAAATGAACTACTACAGCTGCAGCTATCCAACTTTCATGAGCTTTAATCAAATTATCTCAGTTGAGTATGCACGGGAAACTGTAATGAGTATTTCTACATCATGTATTTTTTACAAATTAAATTGTGTTGTTTGAAATTTTTACAGATTAGGTACTATTGGCTTTGGTAAACATGAGACAAGGTTGTTGTATGGTATTAATACCAGCTATGTTTCTTTTCCAAAAGACCAATGTCTGCCAAAATCGCAGCATCGCTTAAAATTCCTTAAACTTTTTTTTTGAAAAAGAAGATAGTTAATTTTCCTTTTTCAAAAACATAAGCTGCTTTAAAATTTTAATATTGACAACCACAACGCATTTATTATTTTTCTAACCATTTCTCTGCCTACAGCGCCACAACATAGCCAAAATAGAAATTGTTTATATCCGCAAATACTATTTTTGTCAGCTTCGGTCAATTTTTTGTTTCTAACAAAATCTATTCGTTTAAAAAAAAAAATCAGCAATGAGTGTTTTTTCATTTTGAGGTTTAAGAGATGTTAAACAGCTGATACGCATATTGTGCTTTTAAACACAATATACAAGTGGGAGTTCCAAATCGAACAACGTTAGTAGCAACAAATGTTTGTTGGTATGAATGAGTGCATGCAAAGCAAATGTCAAAACCTCCCTGAAGAAATGTTAAAGAACCAAATTTTATCAGTTTTATCAAAGCTTAAAGAAGATAACCTGTTAGTAGCTTTGACAGGTTTTAGATTATTCAAATAGGCATATGTCTTGTTATGCAAAGATTCACGTGCAAAAATTTCTTTTTTTTACCCTATAAACTCGTAATAAAAAAAAACTAAGCAAAGAAAAAGTTTTCGAGATATCAAATGATAGTTCCTAAAGTATACATGACAAACCCCAACAAACTCTAAATAACATATTTACAATACTGATTTTTTTTTTGCCAATACTAGATTTGGAATAATGGAAAAGTATAGAAACGATATTTATACCAAGCTTTACGAAGCTTTATCTGAAGAAAATATTAGCTTTCATGGTACAACAGACAGGAAAGTTAAAAAGGCATTGGAAGTCACTAAAGACCAGCTTTTCAACAAAATCAACAAATTGATTAGAGGAATGAATGAAAACAACATGCTGCTTGTCAAAGATGAAAACTCTAAGCTTTTTGATGACTGGACCAGCATGGCAAGCATATTGGACATCGGGTTTGAAAAATCTGATAAACTTTGTGACTTGAAGAAACAGAAAACCTTGAAGAGAAAGGCTGAAAACGATGAACAATTATTAACAGGTCCAGTCAATAAGAAGTTGAAAATTGAGAAACCACAAGTCCACTTCAAAACTTTGGTGGATAACACAGATAACGGACCATTTAAACCAAAGTTGACTGTAAAGCCGCACTTTATAGAACCATTACACGAAAGCTTAAAGCTAATACCATCAGAAGCAGGAATACCTGAACATTACAAAAATCCATATTCAGTCGAAATAAATGAACAAAAATACAACAGTTTGATGTTTAAGAAACAGGAACCTATCAACTACTTACCGTTTAATGAGACAAGTGCCATATTTGTAACTACTGATGAAGGTTTGAATGATATGATTGCAGATCTTAAAAATTACACTGAATTAGCAATTGATCTGGAACATCATGATTTGAGAACATACTATGGTATCACATGTTTGATGCAAATAAGTACAAGAGACCAAGATTACATAATAGACACTTTGTTATTGAGAGATGAGCTTAATCAACTAAACGAAGTGTTCTGTAATCCAAATATTGTTAAAATACTACATGGTGCTTTTATGGATATTATTTGGTTGCAAAGAGACTTTGGACTCTACATCGTTAGTCTCTTTGATACATACCATGCATCAAGATCCTTGGGTTTCAAAAAAAACAGTCTGGCCTTTTTGCTTTCCCATTACGTTAACTTCGATGCAGATAAGCAATACCAGTTGGCTGATTGGAGACAAAGACCATTGACCCCAGAGCTTTTGTCATATGCTCGTTCTGACACGCATTTCCTACTGTACATCTTTGATATGTTAAGAAACGAGTTGTTGTCTCGAAGCAAAATGCAACATGTTTTGGATGAATCAAGAAAAGTTGCTTTGAGAAGATTTGAAAACAATACTTACAGACCAGATACTCTTTCCTCAGAAGTTTACTCTGTCCAAGATAAAAGTAAACCGTGGCTGCATTTGGCCAGAAACTATTACATACCAGAGAAATGGGATCCGTTGGTTGAAGCCATATATAAATGGAGAGATGAAATTGCCAGAAAAGAGGATGAGAATCCAAGATATATCATGAGCAATCAGTTCTTACTAAAGTTGGTAACTGAAAGACCTAAAACTGCTGCAGCTGTTTTATCTGTAGAAGGCCTAATCACAGGCTTCATCAAAAGCAATGCTAACTTGATTGCTCATTTGATCACAACAGCTGAGTCCAACATTCAAGAAGATAGCCAATCAGCAACGGCGAAATCCAAGAGTTTTTCTTCAACTATTGATAACATTAGAATAGAAGATTTAAAGCGGGAAAAAGATGAGTTTTACTCAATGGTAGGTACTGCGGCTGAGCAGCCTATATCAAGTAATAACCCAAAAACGTCTGACTTTAAAGATATTTTCAATATGCCATTAAATGTGTGGAAGGAGGTTAGTTTACCTGTTTCTTTCTCTTCTTCAAGAGACATTGACACAGAAGAATTGAAAAAAAGAGAAGAGGCTGTTAATAAAGAATTTGAGTTGCAAATTAAATTATCAACTCCTGTACTTGAATCTCTGTTTGAATCTGCTCAAGTTGTCGCACCAACTGCGGAAAATATACCTGTTTCTGATGGTGAGCCAACTGAAAGTAAAGAGAGCGAAAATGACGATATAGTTGTATTGAAACCTTATAGGTTAGAGCAACGTAATAAATCACTAGAAGAAAGAAGGAAAACAGAGGAAATACACAACCAAGATGTTATTCCGCTAGACTATTCTTCTGGAAGCAAGATGTTAGTTAATCATGACAAAAAGAGAAAGAAAAATAAGAAGCAAAAGAAACCTGTACCTGCTAAAAAAGACTTCAATCCTTATGAAGAGAAAAAAGTTGGTATAAAAGAAAGCAAAGGTAAAGTCTTGAAGAACATGAATAGGAAAAGAACTGGTTCGGGAAAAAGTATTTCTTTCAAGAAAAGATAAGATTCACGTTGCGTTTTTACTTCTCGGTTTACATACTAGCTAATTACACATGAAATTGCTGTTAAATATCGTCTTTCACTCTGTAAATAAGTTTGGATATGTAGTAGTCGTTTATAAGTATTCACAAAAAAAAATCACATATAAGAAAAAAAAATGTATGTTTATATGCCGTGTTTTACGATTTTTTGTTGACAAAACAGTCAACAGTGTTTGGGCCCAAGTTCACCTGCCTAAACACGCGAATTTTTGAATCTCTTCTTAAGAATACGATATTTTGGCATTTCACCAATTTATATCATAACAACCACGGGCTGAACAGTTAAAATAAGAGAGTTCCCAGCTATGCAAGAAAAGTCTACGCTGTCAAGAAGATCAGCCTTGCCAAAGGCGTCTTCTAAGGAAGATTCCCCAGCCTCTGATTTCAAAACCAAAAACTCGCATCGTTTGTGCCATTTCAATGATTTGCCGGAATGGCAGAAAGATAACGAATACATTCACAATGGATATGTCAAAGAAACCAATAGTTACAAGGAAATTCTAAGAAGTCTTTCATATCTCCACAACGAATCCATTAATATCTATACGCACTTGCTTCCCGGTACAGTCTGTTTGCTGTTAATACTAGGTATTTTGGAGCACAGTACAATGCCACAATATACTACAACATCTGTAATAGATTATTGTGTGATAAACTTTTTCTTTTTAGGTGTATTGTTCTGCTTTACTATGAGTGCAGCCTTCCATTGCTTCAAAGCTCATTCTGAACGTGTTTCAATTTTTGGAAACAAGTTGGACTACTTAGGTATTGTATTTTTAATCATATCATCGATGGTGAGTATCATGTTTTATGGATTTTATGACAGATTTTTATTGTTTGTATTGTTCGCAAGTATAACTTTAATATTCGGAACTATGTGCACGATCGTGTCTTTGAAAGATAAATTCAGAGCCCCACACTGGAGAGCAAAAAGAGCCGCTATGTTTGTTTTATTTGGGCTATCAGCTGTACTTCCACTTGCATACGGTTTGATGAGCTACGGATATGAAAATACCGTAAAAAAAATCGGGCTCCATTGGGTTCTCCTTGAAGGCTTTTTTTACATTTTCGGAGCAACTTTATATGGTTTGAGATTTCCAGAAAAGAATTTACCAGGCCAATTTGACTATTTTTTCAATAGCCATCAGATCTTCCATGTTCTGGTGGTAGCTGGAGCTACTGCGCACTATGTCGGCCTTATTAAATCCTACAAATACGTTCACCAGCACATTTTGTAAATAATGCCTATCAGCAAATGCGCGCCATAAAAAAAATGCGCTTCAAATACATCTACCATTCCCCCTTACATGGCACGCAGAAATTTTCTTCAAACATATTTTATATATTGAAACATCTAACTGTATTGATGCAAAAGCAATGTATTAATACTTGATTTAGCTAACCATAGCAGCTCTTTAAAAAGTTTACTGCATAATCCTGAGTAACAGTTATATATCTTTAGGGAATATTCCGCTAATATGGTAAAAACATTCTCTAAGCCTTTCTATGGGGTGGCTATTCCGTGTGCAATAATTGCGTTTTTGGGCTACGGATCCCAATTGTTGATATTCAAAAAGTTCCCTCTAAAAGAAAATCAACATAGAATCTTTAATTTAGAATTGATTGCTTTATGGGTTTCGTACTATTTAGCAATTGTTACTCCCCCAGGCACACCTCAAAAAGAGACTCAATTACCAGCTGATTATCAATACAAAGTATGGGAGAACTACTGTGAAAAATGTCAATGCCAAAAGCCAGAGAGAACACACCACTGTAAAACCTGCAAAACTTGTGTTTTGGCTATGGACCACCATTGCCCATGGACTATGAATTGTGTGGGTTTGTATAATTTTGCTTCATTTCTAAGATTTTTGATATGCATAATGATATCAACTTCCACATTGTTCTGGCACCTAGGAAAGCAGTGGCAGTTACTATACCAGTTGAGACATTCTTTATCGAATAATATTACATACTTTGACGTCGGTATTTTATTCATAATGACAGTTTTGGATTTCCTAGTTTTCTTTAGCATAGGCGCTTTGTTCTTCAGATGCTTCAATAATGAATTTATCAGAGGCATGACACAGATAGAGACTTGGGAAATGGATCGTATAGAATCATTGGCGTTGAATGATAAACTGATGCCTATTTTGTTGATGAACGTTTCTTCAGTCTTCCAAATTGACATAAGCAAAAACGAACAATGGGCTGTGTCTTACTACAACTTGATTCAAAAAAGTAAGAAATGGTTTGCTCACGATTATGTGAGTTTCCCATACGACCAAGGATTTTTTGGGAATATTACGTCCTTCATGGGTCCTCTTTATAGTTGGATTGCACCTTGGGGAAAGTCTTCTATTGATTTCACTAAAGGATTTCCAAAAAATGACATTGCTTTATTGGAAAATGATGAAAATGAGCTACCAATTGATGATAACAGGCTGATGGATTTGATTTTATCGTTGCCATGGCCGCCAGAAGGTCTGAAGCAGGCTAAGCTGGATGACGAAACAAATGAATTCTTTACTTTGCTAAGAAATAGTCTACCTATTGACTTTGAAATTAATGATAAGTATTTGCAAAATAAAAAGGCTGTGGATGCAAGATTAGAACTAAATAGAAATGAATGGTACAATGCAGACGGTGAAGATCTAGCATATTTTGGTGTAGATGAATAATAGGTTATATCCAAACGGAAACAAAAGTTATATAACGATTTTGTTTCTTTTTTTAATATTGTTTATAAATTATATTACCCTTTATATATTATAGTATCATTTAAACGATTCTGTAAAGCTTTCACCTCGGATTTATAACGTAGAGTTAGAATGTCGAGCTAAAATAAAATCCGTGAGAGAAGCACAGTCACTATTCAGTGGATGGTTTAGCAACAGGGTTTGTGGCTACCCATTCTTTAAGCAGTGGTTCTTCTGATATATGTGGCTCACCGGTTGCATTTTCAAGTTCAGTTTGTGAAAATACATTGGATGAGCCTTGCGTGATGTTGGATTTATAGTCCTTTTTATCGATTTCGACATTCAATTTAGATTTTTCAACAATAGAACTTTCATTGACTTCATCAGCATCGGTCTTTTCATGAACTACGTCGGCACCTGCAGCAGCATTTGCCCCTTCTGTGGAGTAAGATAATTGATAACTTTGAACATAAGAGTTCCATCTAGAATCAGCCTCGTGGTTGTTTGTTGATGATATTGGAATATTGTCAGTTTTGACATATTGAATTGCCAATCTTCCGTTTTCTTTATTGAAATCAATTGAGAACATCATTTCGTTGTTATCCAAAATTCTTCTGGATTGTATTTTTAACAATATTTGCTCTTTTAACACCAAAACAGATTCTTCTCTATCACTTTCAAACAGCTTCAAAAGAGCTTGACTTTTCTTGTCGGTGGTGCAATTGTTACATTGTTTGATTACTTGTTGAACAACTTTATCCACAGTAGCTAATTTAAAGGCTTTGTTTTTGTAAGCTTGTCTCAAACTTTCTTCAAACCAATTGCTTTCTGACTTACCTTCAATAAACTCATTTATGTATTTAATCAAATTTGAGTAAGCGGAGTTTCCTTGATAAGCAAAGCCTCTGTCATCAATCTGCTGTGAGCTTAAGAACATAGGATCAATAAATCCGTTAGAGCTTCTTTTCTTAATGTCAGCAGTAACTTCTTTATCAATTTTTTTGACTTCCAATAGCCTCTCATATAAAATAGAAAGTACTCTTATCAGTAAGTAGATTTGAGTGTTTCCATAGAAAATGAATCTCTTTCTATGTTTTTTGTCAAAGGCTTTTTCATCTGATAACTCAGAAGCAACGTCTACTGACCAACTTTTTAAAATAGATTTTTTGAACTCTTCAGTTTCATTACTTTCAACACTTGAGCTTTTGCTGTCAGACTCATCGCTGGTATTTTCTGCATGTTCAGTACCGTCATTTTTGTTAATGATAGTAAACAACCCATCCAAGTTTTCCAACTTAGATAGTAAAGACACATGCTCCAAAGAAACATCAGCCGAACGTTTTTCACCAATATTAACTTCGGCATCAATATTTGAATCATCAACTGTATTTTCAACCAATTCGGCATATGAAATATCAAAGAAACTGCTTACAAACCAGTATAGGAATAGTTCTAGCTTTTCTCTATCTGATTGAGAGTACGAAGATGCTTTGAAAATAAACACTTTGCACATTTTGATTATATCAAACAAAATGTTTTTATCTTCATAAGAATAAACAATCTCACTGCTTGGTTTATTCATCAACGGATTCCAACGCTTGTTAACAATTGTGTTTGTTCCAAATTCTTTGCATAGAGGATCATCCTTGATGGTTGAAATGTCAGACAGCAGCTGTTTGGTTAATAGCATCTTCTTATCAGTTTGCTTGAAAGTCAATCCTAAATGATCTAATGATTTATAGTACACCTTTTGCTCGACGTCTCTCCAAACTTTATTCCACTCTCTTTGGTTTCTTCTCCATTCTTCGTCTTTTTGTTTCAATCTGTTCAATACAACGGAAACTGTTTGGGCAGGATGTTCGTGAATAGCTTCAATAATTTCCAACCCTCTTTCTTTTTCATAAATTTTTCTGATAACTTTTTTATAAATGGTCATCGAGGTGGCGCCAAGGCCTTCAGGTAATCTAAATGAAGCTTTCTCTTCAGGGGTCATTGAATTAATTCTGTTATTAATAACTTCCAAAGTTTGAATAGTTCTTAGATTTGCTTCGATATAGAAGTCATACTCGTGTCTTTCTTCTTCAGTTTTAAACAAGGTTTCTTCGTATTGATTTTTTCTATGAGCTATGTAACCACTTTCTTCGCTTGCCCAAACAGGATGCCCGACCCATTCGTCATTTAAAACCTCCCAACACATCTCATCTCTACCAGAGCATGGCATAAATGTATCCGCCTTAGGCAATTTCTTATAACTTGGACCGCAAGCTTCACAAAGATCCAAATCAACTCTGTGCTTTTCATATACAATGTTTTCAATTTCCTTTGGCAGCTCTTCATACCCTATGAACATTTTGAACCAAGAAAACAATTCGCTATCCCCTCCAATAAACTGAGCTACCTTTATTATCAAATCATTTTTAGAGATCAAATCCTGTGTATAAATGTTCAACAACTTCAAGAAGTCTTGGTAGACTTGTTTGGAGCCTATTTTTTTCTTGACTTTTTCAAAGAAGTGAACCTCATCATTGATTTCAAGCTCAGATTCAGCAGGTTCCAAAGGCTCAGGAATTATAGGAACCAATGACGGATCCAAGTCTATTTCAGGTCTTTCAACATTGGACTGGCCAGTGATCAGCACGTTGTTTTCGATAGGAATGCTTTGATTTGAGTAATCAGGATTGTATGGTTGATACTTCATGTCACTAGCAGCTTCTGCTAAATAAGGTTCGCCCCTTAAGTTAGATATTGGTATGTCAGCATTTCCTGATGCTTCTACCAAATGACCACCATTTTCCATTATCAAGTTATGTTGAGCTTGTTCATTAAATAAAATATTATCAGCTGCTTGTGCTTGTTTTGGTGGCGAAAAACTACCTATTGGGGGCATTTGATGTACTTGTGGATTCTCGGATACAACATTTTCAATTTCAGGCTGTTGTTGAGAAATTTGAGGAGCTCCTTGTAAGACTGTTTGTTGTTCTTCTTGTGTAGTATCGGGTAAAAACTTTTTAAAATCATCAAGCAAATCAGGTGCACCTTGAAATAATACAGTGACTTGTTCATATACTTCATTGATAGGTCTTTGATCTGTTTGGTAGGTTTGTAGAATTTCCAAGAAGTTCTTGTATACAGAAGGGTCTGATTTAAACCTTGTTTTAATCTTATTAACGTAGTTGATTGCGTGGCTGAATTCAACATCACTTTGTTGTTCCTGGTTAATGTCAGCTTCCATTGCTTGATTTTGAGGTATGTTTTCATAAACAGTTTCAACAGCTTCACCTTCAGCTTTCACAGGACCACCATAAGAATATTCAGTGGTACCATGTGCATTATCATGGCTAGCACTATAGTTATCTGTATAGTTTCCATTATGTTCTTGATCAAATTGATTCATTTGATTCAATTGAGCTTCCTGTTGTTGAGCATGCAAAACACCTGCATTAAGCTCTACTGCACCACCACTATAAGGAGTAATAACCTTGACTGGGAATGGGTCACCAGGAACATCACTATATTCAATTTTATAGCCATGAGGTAAAAAGGTATTAAACCCTTGTATTAGCATAGGATACTCAGAGAACAATGTGGAAACTCTTTCAATTACACCTGGAGTATCTATTGTTTGTGCTTTGAAATCTTTCATTATATCCAAAAAAGAATTGTAGACAGCTGGTCTATTGAAAAACTGAAGTTTGACTTCTTCAAGGTATGACAAAGCATCTCTAACATTCAAAGGTCTGTATGTGCTGTCGTTTTCATCTACATTAGAAGCAGCTTCTTGTTGGTTTTCATGTTGTTGATCATCATTTGGATCAGGAAAATGTTGCTCAACATGGGAATTAACAACTTTTTCTGAAGAGTTAAGAACATTTGAGTTATCCGTGTTAATTTTTTCTTCTCTTAATCCTTTATTGGTCTCTTTAGTGCTGATTTGCAGTGGAGTAAATTGGTTTATGTTTCCATTGTCTGCATAGTCAATATTTCTGCTCTCACCATTGTTTGTAATATTATGATTTCCAGCATGTTGTGTCATTGGTTCATTTTCATTATCCCCAACCACTGGTTCACTACTTTTGTCAATGCTTGATTTCATTCCTTCAGAAACAGCTTTGATCTCTGATTTGAATTTTTCAACTGAGGCGGCAGCAATGTTGTTAGCTGTGTGCAAAGCACCTGTGTGAACAAATTCCTTAGGCTTTGGTTTATATTCAAGTTCTCCTTTAGAAGAGTTTCCTCTTGAAAAAGCTTGATCAACCGATGTACTAGTTTGGCTTGGCACAGATTCATCATGAATCTTGTTTTTTGAATCGCCTGAGTCGCTATGAACAGTATTTTTATTTAATAAATTAGCGGCAGATGATTCTTGAATAGCGGCAGCGGTATTTAAGGCATTGACAACAGCATTATTACTGGTTTGTGGTAGGTATGGGTTACTGACAAATGGTGGATTGCTAGAGTTGTTTGTGTCAGGTCTATTTTTGGATTGAGAACCTGCAGGTTGACTGTTGGTACTTTGTTGATCCATTTTGAATATTTTGATCTAAAAATTGCTCACCTTAAAAAAAAATGTTTGTTATTATTGTATTCTAAAATAAAAGCACTTATTCAAACGTTTGTTAATTCAGAAAAATAAGAGGTAGAGGTATCTTACTATTTATGAAACTATTAAAACTTCGTTCAAGTTGGCAGAAAGAAAAAAGTTCTTTAAATAAAATATTGTATATTTCAAATATACCTTCTTATTTTGTTTTTTGGTTTTTACCGTAACTTTCTTACAAATAGTGCGTGTTAATCAAACGAGTACGCAGATTAACTTAAGATTAACGAAAACAAGGGAAAAATCAAAAACAGAAAAATATACATATAAATAAAAAAATTTTCCTTTTTTTTTGTTTGTTTGTTTTTAGGCTTTATCACTTCATACCCGAAAAACCATAAATGGTAAAACTCTTGGTGGCGCTTAGCTGTTGTTTTTTTTTTTTTTCTTTTTCACCTTTCATTTCTTTCTGAACTAATGTTTTCATCAGAAGAAAATACTTTCTATATGGCAACTCTTTATACTACTTAAAAAGTGCCAAACCCTGAAATCATCACATACAAAATAAACCTATAACAAAAAATGAATGCTCCAGATAGATTTGAATTGTTCCTTCTTGATGAAGGTCAACATAAAATAACCATTGTACCGGATGCCAAAGCGGCAAATTCTATTCTTATAACCTTTGAAAAAGAAGACCATACTTTGGGGAACCTTATAAGATCATACCTACTGAAAGATTCCAGAGTTTTGTTTGCTGCATACAAAATTGAACATCCTCTATTTGCTAAATTTGTTATGAGAATTCAAACTGCAGATGAATATGACCCTAAACTGGCACTGAAGGAAGCTTGTCTCAGAATCATGAAGACATTGGATAAAGTTTCAAATGCTTTCCAAGAAGAATGGGATTTGAACAATATGGAAGATGACTACAATTAAATCTCCATTTTGTAAATATACTGTGTTTTTTGCTTTTTTGCTTCTTTTTTTTTTTTTTGAACTGACTGATAATTATATATTTTCAACTCCTTTAATAAAACAGCTCCTGACAACACACTTTACAATGCTAACTAAAAAAGAATTTAAGTCTTAATAAGATTAAAGGGGTATCTAATTTTAAATTCTAATCAACTATATATACTGTATTTATTTTCAAGTGATTATATTCACCTAATTTTGTTTCACATAAATTGAATTTTCCGACATGTTTTGGTTTATTATTATCAATTATGGCATTATTGACTGTCTGTAGCTTGTACACGACTTTTGAATTGTAAAGCTTGAACTATTATATCTAACACAAATCCGACATCTATCGTTGGCTGTCCGGGGATACCTCCGTGTTTCAAAATATCCTCTAGCTTATGGGTTCCCTCTTGTTTATTGGCAGTTACAAAAGTTAAAACTTTACCATTTTGAGAAAGAACATATTTGTTGTGATCCTTGAAATTGAATTGGAAAGAACCGTCACTTAGCTCAAACATCGCAAATTCGTTGAATCTGCTGTATCTACGTAAGAAGACATCATCTTCGTGATACTTTTCTCTCTTCAATTTAGAAACTCTATTCAAGTTTTCATTCATGTACTTTGAGAAAAATGCTATTATTTCTAAATGTTTCTTCAAGCCATCTGGCTTATTAGATTCTTCGTAATGAGTAGCAGTCCAGCCTTCGCTATCATCTGATGTAATATACCAGAATTCCGGAACATCAGACAAAGACAAAATAGTTGACGCATTGCTGAAAATAACACCTATATCATCAGTGGATAATTGATATGCAAATCCGTGTTTATTAGAGTAATCCACCCACTTGGTAACTATGATAGGATTCTTCTCAACTGTAGAAACCAGCTGTTTATATGAAAGTGGTGAGTTTTTCTCTAAAAAGTGCATAGCATTCTTTTTAGCATTCATAATACCATTAACAGCCAGACTACACTCGCTGGCTAAAATCTTCAATGGTAGGTTATAATTAATTTTATTAGTTGTTATTTGTGTTAGTGTGATTTCAAATGGCTGTTGCTTGACCTTGATTGGCGATACTGGATTTGGAAGCTGAGAGTTTTTGCCTGCTAGTACATTGTAAGGAATATCTAATTGCTCACTGACCTCTTGTATTCTTCTATTTCTATTCAGATCAGTGACATCGGCTAATAGTTTTGTGCTTACTATAGGATGAGACTCCTTTCTTTCATATGCTTGGTAACTTGGGAAATATCTTGGCAAAGCAGCATTGGTTTCGTAGTATTCAGCTGGCTCGTTACAGTAGTTTGGTAGCACAGGTTTCTGGACTGGTAAGGATCTTAGATCAGAATCGCTTAACAATTTGAACAAGTTTTCACTCTTCCAGCTCTCCTCATTCAAGAACTTATGCTCAAGTACGTTACCGTTGATATCTTTAGCCCCAGATAAATTGAAAGAAACAGATTTGGGGAAGTCATAACTAAACCATGGATAGTCAAAAATGTCATCAATCGAAGGTCTCATTTGTGGGTGCAAGCTCAAGATATCTCTTATCAATATTTGACAATCTCTTGAAATGTTTCTGTTTTCAGGGAAAGCATAGTCAATGTTTTTGACTTTTTTGTAGATATCAGCCACATTCTTACATTGGAATGGAGGTTTTCCAAAAACCATAGCAAAAATCATTATACCAATGGCCCATATGTCTACTTCAAAGGAGTGACCTGTAGTTTTAGCACCGGTTAGAACTTCAGGGGCAATATAGTTAGGTGTACCACAGACAGTATACTTCTTACTGTATTCAGCAGTAGCTGCCAATCCAAAATCACCGATTTTCAAATCATAATGTTCATCAAAGAAAACATTTCCAAGTTTTAAATCTCTATGAACTATGCCGTGATAGTGCAAATACTTTATACCTGCAGCTAGTTGAATTGTTATGTACTTAGCATCTTGTTCAAGTATGCATTTTTTTACTTTCATCAAATCCATCAAAGAACCTTTACTGCACATTTCTAGTATTATGTAAACATTGATATCATCTTCAAAACATTCAATAAATTCAACAATGTTTTTGTGGAAGATATCTCTGTGTATTTGAATCTCACTTAACAATTTCTTTCTAGTTTTGTCCTGAACTATTGAAGCCTTTGCAACCGTCTTGGCAGCATAACGAATATCATTGGAGTCAGTTACCTCAAAACATCTGGCAAAACCACCTTCACCTAAAGATATACCTCTTTGGAAAACACGTTCACTGTTTCTGATTATAGAAGGAGGTGTTTTACATAATGCAGATAGCTTTTCTTTTTTTTTCTTGGTGTTTTTTTGTGGCGTTTGAGGTTGGTTTTCCTTCATAGCTGGTTGAACCTTGAATGCAGCAACATCTATGTTTTCTTTATCCAATTTTAGTTTTTGTCTTTCTATTCTCTCAGGACTACGAATCGGAGAATTGTTGCTATTCAAAAAGTTGTCATGAACTGGATCAAAAGGCATTTTTGGAATAAAGTTTAATTTTTATGTTTATTGTAGGTTGTGTTCTTATTTTTATAAAACACTTAGTTGTTGTTTTTTTTTTTTAATATTCTACAAGTAATTATAACAGTTATTTAATTATTATGGTATTACTTTTCCTCTGTATACCCTATCTTTATATAAGAGGTCTCTAGCAATCTATTGATTATTTATTTGTACTAATCAAGTTCTTAATCAACAAGCTGTTATGGCAATAAATCTTGAGTTCTCAAAGAAAAGTGCAGTAGAAGCTTAAAAGTATAATGCTATTGAAGCTTAAAAGTAAAATGCTATTCAAGCTATTAACAAAATGTATTTTCTTTTGGTTTCTATTTTTTTTTTTATTTATTCTTATCTATAAATAAGTTAGACCTGAAATAACTGTTCTTTGTGCTTGCCCAGATATTCTTTAACAAAGGGTTAATAACCCACCCTAAACAAGTTTTGTAAGCTTAGAATCTGATGCGAAGAAATAACAAAGAAATTTTTTTTTTTAAAAAATTTTACAAAAAAAAGTAAACAAAAACGAAACTTGTTTACAAATATCCTAAATAGGAAAGATGTATGTAAACACTTATCACGTGAATTTTATTGAATCTGACTATGAAACAAGACATACCATTAAAGGAAAACAAGATGATCAATAATTTATTTGTTAAAACCCAACGGTTCCCAAAAGTATAGATATTAAGACAGATTTTTAAACCACATCAAGATTGTTTTTGTAAGTTCAGCTCAAGTTTATTGATATTGAAAGGGAAGTACTAAGATTTTATGCTTGTTTTGCTAAATCTGAAAAAGAGCATGGCGACTATAATAAACACGTGAATTTGAATATGCCAAAATGCTTTAAAAAAAAAAAAAAAAAGTCCAAATTGCCAATGATGAGAGCGCCAAAATCTGTGAAGAAACAGGTATTTCTTTTTCTTTAGAATAGAATTGTTTGCTGTAACTAAAAACATAAAGCTACAAATCCAAAATCATTCTACAATTGAAGTAATTGTTTGTTGATTTTTTAAACTATTAGTTTAGTTTGTTTAACTATTTTTAGTGCAATCATGGCTACAAAAACAAAAAGTACTGGATCATTAATTGAAGAGCAGCCTTTAAAAAAAAAAGTTAAATTGAATGCCAGGAAAAACGATGAAGAAATACCTTTAAGCAAGCTTAAAAGAAAGGAAAAAAAGAAAAAATCTGAAAGTAAAAAGATCAAAAAAGAAAAATTGGAAGACGACATTCCATTGAACAATTTGCTGCAACATACAGGCAATATTCCTGATAGTGAAACTGAAAAAAAGAATGAAGCTGACGAAAACTCCTTGACCATCAAGAGCGAAGGTGACAGTGAGGAATCTTACAAATGGTGGGAAGAAGGAATACAGGATGGTATAAAAAAGTGGGACACCTTACAACACAATGGTGTTTTGTTTCCACCACCTTATGAGCCTTTACCTTCCAATGTTAAATTACTCTATGATGGTGTTCCTGTAAAGCTGCCTTTAGATGCTGAAGAAGTTGCCGGATTTTTTGGTGTTATGATCAATACTGATCATGCAAAAAATCCAGTGTTTCAAAAGAACTTTTTTGCTGACTTTAAAAAAGTGTTGAAGAAGGCTGGTGGAGTTTTGGAGCCAAGAGATACAAAAATAACTGTTTTCAAGAAATGTGATTTTAGCAAAATATTTGAATATTACGAGAGGAAAAGAGAAGAGAGAAACCAACTGAGTCGTGCCGACAAAAAAAAACTTAAAGAGGAGAAAGATAAGCTAGAAGAGCCATACAAGTATTGCACACTTGACGGGAGAAAAGAGCAGGTTGGTAACTTCCGAGTTGAACCACCATCGCTTTTCAGAGGGCGTGGCCAACATCCAAAAACAGGTTGTTTAAAAACAAGGGTATATCCTGAAGATATAATATTGAATTTGGGACCAGAGAGTCCTATTCCTGAACCACCTGCGGGTCACCAATGGGGTGAGATCAGAAGGGATAATACTGTACAATGGCTAGCTATGTGGAAGGAGAATATTTTCAACTCAGTTAAATATGTAAGATTTGCAGCCAATTCCTCTTTAAAGGGTATATCAGATTACAAGAAATTTGAAAAAGCCAGAGAACTAAAAAACCATATAGATGCCATCAGAAATGACTACAATAAAAAACTGCGCTCAAAGGTTATGTTTGAAAGGCAGATTGCAGTAGCAACTTACTTGATTGATGTATTTGCCCTTAGAGCTGGTGGTGAAAAGGGAGATGATGAAGCGGATACAGTAGGCTGCTGCTCGTTGAGGTACGAGCACATAGAGCTTGTTGAGCCAAACAACGTCACATTTGACTTTTTGGGTAAAGATTCTATAAGGTTCTTTCAAAAGGTTGAAGTTGATAAGCAAGTGTTTAAAAGTTTGAAGCTGTTTAAAAAGTCACCAAAAAAAACAGGAGATAATTTGTTTGATAGATTGGATCCATCCATTCTTAATAAACATTTACAAGGATACATGACGGGTCTTACGGCAAAAGTTTTCAGAACATACAACGCGTCAAAAACCATGCAAGATCAAATTGATGCAATGGACATAAAGCTAGAAGATACTATTCAAAAAAAGCTTTTGGAATACAATGCTGCTAATAGAGAAGTGGCTATTTTGTGTAACCATCAAAAAACAGTTTCCAAAAATCACGAAACTAGTATGCAGAAGGCAAATGATAAAATTCAGGAGCTTTTATGGCAAAAAATTAGACTAAAAAAGTGTTTGCTGCAATTGAAGCCTGAGTTGAGGAAAGTAGACAGCAAATTTTTTGCTGAAGTTGATGATTTCAAAAAGGAAAAAGAGCTTGAAGTTATTGAAAAGATGTATGAAAAAGACATCTTGAAGTTTAAAAGAAAGTTCAATAATGAAAACGAAAAGAGAAAGGAAAATTCAGAAGATCTTCTTCCTGATGATCAACTAAAGGAGTGGCTAAGATCAGTTGAAGAAAACAGAACTGAATTGATCAGCCAAGCTGAAAGCGGTACTCCAGTTTCTGAAGAATTCATGAAGAAGAGTGGTGATGAAGAAAAAATCAGATCTAAGATCAAGAAGTTTGAAGAAAGAATCCAAGTTGCATTCATTCAACTGAAAGATAGAGATGACAATTCTCAGGTTTCCTTGGGAACATCTAAAATCAATTATATTGATCCTAGGCTATCTGTAATGTTTAGCAAAAAGTTTGGTGTGCCTATAGAAAAACTATTCACAAAAACATTAAGAGACAAGTTTACTTGGGCCATTGAAAGTGCAGATGAATCTTGGAGATTTTAATAAACTTTGTTCGGGTGGCTAACTTGTGTTGTAGCTTATGGCAAATGAACTGGAATATCTTTATTAAAGCTAGCTTTTTTTGCTTGTTCAGAAGACTAATAAAAGAAGATTTCAATTAATATTAATCAGTTTATATATACAGTTGGAGTTTGGTCGTGTCTATCTTTAAAAAATATATAACCATCTTTTGATCATTTTCTTTTAAAAAACAAAAAAAAACTCAGTTACCTCTTAGGCATAATTTTATAAAGCATGCATATGATAAGAACCTAAAATGGTTGCCAATGCTACATTTTTTATAAAATTTTTCATGTTTGAATATCAATAAATAACAATTTTAATAAGCTTAATATTGTCTAGAAGCTTCTTGACAAGCCTTCAATTGCTGTAGGTAGTAGTCACAAATGGTCATGTTACCATTGTTTTCTTCTAGACATCTGGTGAAAGATCTAGAGGCAACATCACAAGAAGATTGTTGTTGTTGTTGCATTGGTTGGGTTTGTTCCATGTTATATTGTTGTTGTTGAGCTGGAGCTTCTTCTTTACTACCAGAGAACATACCGGTTAAACCGGCACCAATGGTATGACCAACAGCAGAACCAACGGCAACACCAGCAGCGGTAGAAGCCATTTGGGCAAACATACCTGGTTGTCTTGGTTGAGCAACTTGTGGTTGGGCGTATTGTTGTGGTGGAGCTTGGGCATGAGCTGGCTGAGCAGCGTGAGTGGATGATTGTCTAGTTTGTTGTCTGGATGGGGCTGGTCTAGCAGCAGATCTTCTGGCCATGTTTAGTAGTGTGGGATGTAATGTATAATTTTGGAATGGTTGTTTGTCAAAATTGTCTATTACAGAGTTCTTCTTTTTTTGTTAACCATAAATGCTGTGAAGAAAAAAAAACATCAAAGCCGATGAACGCTTTTATATATTCCGAGTGTCAGCCTAAGAATTGCTCATAAGTGCTACTTAAAAAAAACAAAATTAAAAAGAAACACCCGGGAGAAGCAATTTGGTTTTTATAAGGCTTTTTTTTTGTTTCTACAGCATTGATTGCCTAAGAACGCAAATGTTGCCACAGACGCACTTTACCTTCTTTTTTTTTTCTTCTAGAAAGTTATGGTAATTCAAAAAAAAAGAAAATGAACAGCTATTTAGAATATTCACAATAAGCTTAGACGGTACAAAAAAGAAAACTTGGTTGCTGGCTGTTATGATTTGGTTTAATGGATGTCCAATGGCATTGAATGACTACATCCATGAAAGAAATGCATTTTCGTCTGTTCAAGCTTCACGATTGCAGTTCATTAATCCATCGTATGGATCGTTTAGACTGTATAAGAATTATTCTTGCTTGTGCCACCCATTAGTATGGTTTTATATAAGCATTTTATATCTCAAATCAGCCAAAGGTTTACACCTAGATAAACTAACAGAGGGAAGCCTTCTTTGTTGTATGACTCAAATAAGGTTGCAAATTGAAGTTTTCTTTTGATTAAATTGGTCGGGCTTATCGGTTATGCACAGCGACAACATATAGGTTTTTCATGGAAGATGATTGAAAACATTAATGGTTTGACTTGCTTTTGTCATGGCGTTTTAGGTTTATTTCTTGGTCTTCAGTTACATCTGGATTGATTTTGTTAAATACACATAGTTTGTTTACCATCAATCACGTGAAAATTAACAGAAATGTTTACCTGTAATCACGGGTATTTGCTTAAGTTTACATTTAAAAAAAATTTTAAATTTTTTACCTAACTTAAAAGGTTTAAATTTATATTATTATGTATTTTGTTTTTATTAACTGTAAAGATTTTGGGGTTTTAAGATATTGAAGTGCACATTTTAAAAGAGAGCGAAATCCATTCAAAAGAATAAAATAAAATAAGTGAACACGACAAAAGTCAAAGTTTTCCAAATCGACGTAAATTTTGTAAATATAGGTTGATAAAAATTATCCAATCCAAGTGCTTTTGGTTTAAGTGACCAAATCGGCAAAGTTATCTCTGAGAAAACAAACTCCCATATATAAATATTTTTTGAGATATGTCACTAAGAAGAAAGCCAGTACACCACAGATCTTCTATCTAATCTCTCAATCTGGCATATCCCTTCGCCAAAATCTCTTGAATGTCCGTCGTGCTTAGCTTTTTATTGTCATTATTAAGTTCTGATTCTAGAACCTTGATCAAATCCCTCATAACCAAATTTTTTTCTTCTTTGATTATATGATTTCTTATATCACTTTGGACATAACTGGACTCTGCTGAGGCAAACGGATTCCCACTAAGAGATCCTGCAGATGGCTTCAGGGAAGGAGCCTTTCCACTAGACTTACTACTAGTTGTCCCTCCTGATAGCCAAGAGTATTTTTTGCTCATACCTCCCGTAAACAGATTTGCAGTTGAATTATTATCATTCATTTGTGCTTCAAGACTTTGTGAGTTTGCTGCCGCCTTAGCAGTCATCTTTGGCGGTTGCTGCTCACTAGTCTGAGTTGAATCTGGGTTTTTAGTTCCATCGGCACCACTGTTGCCAGCTGAGACTTCTTCCTCTTGCTCTATACCGTTTTCTTTTCTGCTTCGCTTTCTTTGGAGTTCGAGTTTTTTCTCTTCTTTATTAATTTTTTCTATGACTTTGTTTATATTACTCAGATTAACTGGTTTTCCGTTTACAACCTTAGTGATCCTTTTGAGTCTTTGCTGTCTATTCTCAGACATCTTCTTTACAATGTCCCTTAAATATATCTCCAATGAAGAAGACAAAAGTTCATACACTTCATCACTTTCTTTGTTTTGATATCCTTCAGGATCATTAGTCAAAACGGTGTTAACTTTACCGTATATTGACAATGCTGGAACAAATGAATTTGTTGTATTGTTACGTTTATTTTGTGTATCTTCATTATTTTGCTTCAAAAAAACCGTTCCCTCAGTTTTATTTTTGTTTTCAGACATTCAGTTAAATATGTATTTAAATAATACTATACGGTTGTCTATATGTACCAATATTTTTCAGGTGTTGTTTTGCTTGTTGTTGTTATATGTATTAGCTTACGTTTAAGCTCTCAAAAAAAATTTTTTTTTCTTCCTTTTTTCAAGTTATCCACGAACATGTGTGTTTTTGTAGGGTAAGCACGTGACTTTTACTTATTGTTTACTTTTTCTAAAATTGAAAATCAAATGAAGGCTAACCAATCCGGAAATTGAATTTTAAGTAATATAAACAAATTTCTCAAAGACGCAAAAAAAAAAAAAAAAACAAAAACAAATAAAGAATAATATCATAATGAATTGAGCATATAAATAAGCGCTTACATCTGTGTTTTATATATTAAGCAGAAGACAAAGAACATTTTTAAATAACCAGTGTATTTATATAATTATAAACTTTTTTAAAATGTACGCAACGTTGAAAGCTAGATCATCATCGCCTCCATTTTCTCAAAAAATCATCCTTTCAACTAAAAATAGCAGAAAACTTTCCCAACTCGTGTTATCAAACTATGAAGCTGCTTCAAGTCTTAAGTTGAATCCTTATGATGTATCAACATCATTAAAGCTTTTTAAAAGAAGTGTTCAGACAACAGCAAAGAAAGACACATTGAGTTACATATTGCAAGACAAGAACAGCCAGAGACATAAAAAAGTAAAAGAAGAACTATCTAAGCAAACTGTTAAATCATTAAGAAATCAACTAAGATCATACAATCTTAGAGTTAGCGGTAATAAACCCGAATTAGTCGAAAGACTGACGAATTACAGCCTAAATGAACAAGGAGATGTAGCTACCATGGGTACAAATTCACATCAAACAAAGCTCTTTAAGGAAACTATGAAAACAATGAGTCAACCTAAGGAATTGTATCAATCTAGTGTTAAGAACGTGGTAAGTAAACAGCAAAAACCAAAAATAATTGTCACTAAACACAATACGACTTTATTTTTGTCAAAAAAAGAGGCAAACAAAGAAATCAAGCCAGTTAATATTGACATGAATAATTTTGTTATTGAAACTCCAGACAAGCCTGTTGTCAACCAAATCGAACAGAGCAAACAAGCTTCACAAAAACAAGAAACAAACATTGTACAGGCAAAGCCATCTGCACCAGCCATACCTGTCAAAGTAAAATCCAAATCTATTTTGAAAAAAACAGTTACTCCAATTTATGAAGATATCAGATTTGAAGAGTTACCTGATTACGTTATCAGCGGTAAAGAAAAAATCTTTTTGATATCTGCTGTTTTATTCTCTTTCTTATGGGTAGCTTTCGGAATAAATGCTTTATGAGTAAATTTTTTATGGATATACTACTTAAGTTTTTTATAATTAAAATGTGAGACAAATAAATTGAGTTATTATGCATTTTTTCTTTTCTTGATTTGCATGCTTTCTAAGGAATACAATGGCATTTTCGAATAGTAAGAATAACAAATAAATTTCTGCAACAAAATTCAGAGATTAAATTAAAACACCTACGTCAAGTTTATATACAGAAGAGTGAGATCTACGTTCTTGCTTTGAAATTCATTGAGTAATGTCATCATATTCAGTTCATAAACCAGAATGTCTATCTAGCTCTATCATTTTCTTTTTGAAAGCCTTTATGATCAATTCAAGAACTGCGTCTCCAAATATTACACTTATTGTTTGATATAGGTATGAGTTGAACTTGAATGTAAGCTCCAGGTTTATATCACATCCTGGATTGCTATTTTTAATAGCTGCCAGCTCATTGTTTAACGTCATGTCTATTCCTTTAAATGCTTTTGCGGCCAACATATTGTTTTCCTGTTTCAAAACATTACCATTCATATCTTTGATCGTCCATTTAGTTGACAGATAATCAAACAAGGGTGTTGTCGTCGACTCTTCTTCTCTAATCGTTGCCGTGCACTCTTTGAGTAGTTCCGTTTCTCTACAAAGCACATCACAGGTAAAAAAAATGGAATATTTTTGAAAATCCACCTTCAAAGAGCCCTGTGTAGGCATTTTAGTAGTTGGTGATACATCTAAAATCTTGGAATCAGTGCAGTATGGTATGTATTTGTGGTAGAGGTCTATGTTTGTGATTGTTTGGTATGCAGATGCTGGTGCAATGTTATCTAATTTAAAATTTTTGCTAAACACTTTAGCTCCGTTGGGTATTGGAGAAACCTTTACACTATAAAATGCTCTGCAAAACATCTAAATGGAACCTCAGAATATTTATCGTTTTTGAGTGGTTAGCTGAACATTGGATATTACTCTGCTACGTTAAAGTTTATATTTTGATATTTGTTTGATTTTTTTTTTTTTTTTTTTGGTTTTTTCAAAAAGGAGGCATCCCATTTGGCGTACCTAGATTTTTTTATTATTTTTTATTTTTTTGAATTTTATTAAAAATTCCTAAATCCCCTCAAGACCAATAAAACACCTTAAAACATGTCTTTTGATTTTGACTGGGAAACTATTGCACAGAATGGAGAGTCCAACATATCATTAAAAAAGAAAATAAATGACTACTTGAAGAAAAATGGTGATTCATTACTCCCATCATATATTAAAAATGCCTATGTTGACCAGGTAGATATAGGAAATAAAGCTCCTGAAGTCACACTAAAAAACATTTCTGATCCTCTTCCCAACATTTATACATCATTAACTGAGGATTATCAACTAGAATATGATACAAAGATTGTTGATGGCCAAAATCTTAAAAATGTAAACGCCAAAATATACCCTAACAATCTAGATACCCAAATGGTATTTGATTTCAAATATTCTGGAGAGTTTGCGCTGTCATTGAAAGCAGATCTGAGCATAAACTATCCTAGTGAAAATTTTGTGAAGCTCCCCTTACAGATTAACATCAGCCACATAAGCATACACTCTTTGATTTTACTAGCCTATTTAAACCCTACAATAAAAATTGCTTATGAATTCGATGCCCCTATAGACAACCCTGATGACATGTATTCTAACGAAGATATTCATTATGAAGAGTTTTCTGTCAAAAAATCTATATTCACCGTATTGTGTGACGTCGAGGATGAAGTGCATGAATTCGATAAGTTTAATATAAGTGGTTTATTTCAACAGAACATAACCAGTTCTAATATTAATTTACCTTCTTTGTCAAACGAAAATAATATGAGCTCTCACTCTAACAATAACCAAATGGAGAGAGTGATGTTTATTCAGGATATTACCATAAATACGGTCATTGGTGATGGGTTGGAGTCAAACTCAGATAGGAGTATATTGAGAAACATAGAAGATCTTGAAGCTATGATTATCGAAATGTTGAGAAAATTTGTAAGAGATGAGTTATGCTATCCTAATTGGATTGAGGTTGATTTTTGAGTTTAGACAGCCTAGTTATATCAACCGAGATTGTTTAATTTAAATGTTGTATATATTTCGGAGTTAATACGCGTTAAATGTCTTGTTGTTACAGAATCTAAGGTTTTTATTTTTTTTTTTTTAGAAAAAAAATGAAGGATATCTGAGATTTGTTGCAAAATAAACAGCTTTATACTTTTTGAGCTTTATCAATCAGCAAGATATACGAATAAGACCAGTTTTTGAAACAAATTTTAAAACCAGTAATACATTTAAAGCAATCAGTCTTTAAATTTTTTTTTTTCGATAATCACATTATTAAAAAATGGATCACATAGACGATTTAAATCCATGGGGTACTCCTGATAACAACAGTCAAAGAGTGAGAAGCGTGTTTGATGACGAAGTTACTAACAACATAAGACTTAAGAAAGAAGATGATTGGTCACAAAAGGAAAGGTCGCCTACTCAGAAATTACAAGCTAGCACCCCAGTAAATATCTTTGAAGACAACACCCAAGCAGAGAAGAAAAATAACAACAATTCAAACAATGATCATGCAACAGAAACTATACATAGAAGAAGATCCGAGAGCAGTGAAGCGCAAGTAAAATCATTAGATTCTTGGTTTTCAGAACTAAGGGAAGAATTCTCAAATTTTATTACCTTTCCCGTAAGTATAGAGATGAAACAACTTGAACCTAAAGGTGTTGTTTTCTTCAAACACATAGAATACGAGCTTATTGTGAGAACTGATCAGGGAGAAAAGTTCACTGTCACACGGAGATATAGTGATTTTTTCTGGTTGTTTGAGTATTATAATCAAAAGTATTCATTCAGATTACTGCCTGAACTACCACCTAAGATCATTCCTAAAAATGATCCTGTGTTTTTGAAAAAAAGATTGGATGGTTTGGTGATGTTTTCTAGATTAGTATTAAATCACCCGAAATTGAGCAAAAGCGATATAACAAGTGTGTTCTATCAAGTGGACTGCGAGTTTGCATCTTGGAGAAAGAGCAATAACAACAAAATAGATTTTTCAGACGAATTTTTAAATTTAAAGATTGAACAAAAATTCTTGAGTAATTGGGATAAGAAGTACATGTCTTTGTTTATTACTTCAATAGCATCACTAGAAAAACAAACCGATTTATGGAGGCATTTATGTGCACATGTAGAACGAAAATTTGCTAAAGAAAAGGAATTATTTAACGAAGACTTCAAAATGATCAAAGCATTAGAAAAGATGTCTCAAGATAATTTAGTTGGAGACACTTTTTCTTTAATAGAACATTTGAACTTTATAGAGATTCATGAATTTAAATCTTACATATTGTCACTGAAGGAAAAATACAAGCAGTTTTTGGATATACCGAACTCTTATAACTATTTCAGTGAAACTTATGATGAAATCATCAGTTCTTTCAAGGTGATGTTGACTACTTTTGAGTCGATGAAGTTCTTGAAAGAGAGATTTGATGTTTTGAGTGGAAACAACATAGTTGCTTTGAATGATAAAATTGAGCAAAATATACAATACTTGAATACGCTAATTAAGAACAATCCAGATTCAAAATCTCAAGAATACGATTCAATACAGAAGACGATTATTAGAGATAAACTTGAGTTAAGAGAGCAACTGAATCGACAATGGCTAATAAAGAAATGCATCATGGAGGAATTTTTATGGTTTAATGAGTTTGTTCAGTATCTAAAGAAGAATGTATTGGAAAATTACATTAGTGAAAGTGCATCTTTTATGGATATTTGCAATAAAAAGTATAATGAAATGGTGTAATTCGTTTTATAATCGAAGACGCTTTTATAGTCATAAACTATTCTATATAAATGAAAAAATTAAAATAATTGGTAAAAAAAAAAAAAAGTAGCAAAGAAATGACAAATAATTGATCCTACTTATGTAACCTTTCTGTTAGTATTCAAAACACCAGAACCCTTGACTACAATGATCAAATGATCTTTGCTTTCGTCATCTAATCCTTCAAAGTCAGATAAGTCCTTAATAAGTATCTTGTTATTGAAAATCAAGTTGACATCTCTTAAGAACTTTATTAGATATGGGGTTATTTGCTTTTTAGATACTAGAAGTCTTGATAGATTTCCTTCTTTGTTGAAGTATAGAAGGGATATCAAAAATGGAAGAGTGGAGGTATTGACAACAGGCGCATCTTTGATTTCATTCAAAAACTTATATGTAGAGATTTGAGCTAAATCTTCTGGAATTTTATAATGCTCATCGTTTGAGTTCAAGGAATCAACTGTGATTTCTGAAGTGACTGCAAATTTAGACCATTGTTTTTGCTTACTGTTAATTATTTGTAAAAAAACACCATAGCCTGGTGAATTTCCGGAATTTTCACCTTTCCATTGATCTTGCATTATTTGGTATTCAATAGGCATTTTCAACTCGGACCCAATAACTCTCTTTAGCTCTTTATCAATTCTTTGTATAATAGATGGTGCAATTCTGTTACCATACACAATACCCATAATCTTGTCAAATTTGACAGGATCTAATATTTGAAGGTTTGGTGTAAAGACTGTTGGAGTCTTTGTATGCAACTTCAATTCACCTCCACCCAATGGGAATGACCCTCTTTTAAAAATGGTCAAAGATATGTCCATAATACCAAACTTTTCCATAAGTGGTAAATAATTGAATCTCAAAGTATCACAGGCTAAGTCGCTTTCGTCTGAGGAGTTTCTGTTATATTTGGTATCACTCTTAGATGTTATACCTTTGAAGGTAATGAAGTTTTCTCTAAGCTTGGTGAAAGGCATTATTAGTAATAACGGTTCAATATAGTAACCAATGGATTTACACTCACCAAACTCCTTGTTGTCTATAAAGGTATCAAAAGTCAAATTCTTGGAACCTATAATAATACCTGGCTTGAATATAAGCTGTGTACCTGTTTGGGAAATTTCTATGTAAGTACCGTTTGTGATTTTTTCAATAAGTCTTAAGAACTTGATTTCATAAAAAGCTATTCCGGGATTCAAGTGTTCATTCAAGTCATTTCTTATTTTGATGATTTTGATAGGTCTGTTGTTAATCAAAGACAGCACAATTCTGTATCTAAAGTTAAACTCAGTCTCTAAGATTAAAAAATCAGACTGTTTTTTTGTAGTCTTCACCTTTGCACTCATGTTATTGATGCGATATATGCAATGTTCTCGGTAATTTTATACTTAATTTTAATAATGAAAAAAAAAAGAAATAGAATAAATCTGTATCTTTTATTTGTATAGGAACGAAGCTAAGTTGTGTGATTTGGTTTACGATAAGAAAAACAGCTTTTTCTAACAACATTATAGTGGAATATCTTGTAAAGAAAAAGTTCTACATAAAAAAAAAAAATCAAATTAAGTTTGTAGAGTTCTTGCTGGTATCTGACTATTTCCTAATAAGGTATAATTGTGAAGATTCTCCAAAAAAAAAAAAAAGAAACAAAGAAAAAAATATAATAAAAACGTGACTAACAAAACAAAATCACGTGTGTTGTTTTTTGGTAGCGCAAAAACAATTGCCCCTCCATGTTAAAAAATTTTTTATACTTTTTTTTTGCTTCATAGTTTAAGGTGTCAACATTTAACCAAGCTGATACGAGTTACCCAAAATATTGACTAAAGGAAAAATCTTGTTTGATAACCCAAACAACTTGATATTTTTAAGCATTTTTTTTTTGCCTACTAAGTTTCTAGATCAAAGTATATACCAAGTCAACCCAGTAACACAAAATGAGTGGAAAAATTACAGATGAACAACGTTTAAAAAGAATAATTGATAAGTTCCGTACTAACATTCATTCTTCCAAACCGGTTTATGAATCATACCAACAAATGACCACAATTCTAAATAGATATACAACTTACAAAACATATAAACAAGGTTGTAGGATTGCTGTTGAAGGACTTAAGGAATTTTCCATCAAGAACATTGATCCAACCAACAAAGAAATAGATTTGATTTTGCAAGATTTGTTGACCATTTTTGTCAACAATGTTATAACCAAAAACTGCAAGGCTCCAGAGGACTATGATTTTATCAAGATTGAGATATGTAAGATTTTGAAGTCATTAAAGATCCACAATAAACCTATTTTACACAACTCGGTTATTATTTTGAACAACTTTACGATTGCCACATCTGGATTTAAGTTTGGTGATCCATTGGTTCATGATTTGATTGGTGACTTGTTTTATGAAAATGAAATGTACTTAGAAATGGAAAGATACTATGTTTTAGGGAACAAGGACAGTTACACCAAGTACATTGACTTTTTATGGAGCTACTATGTTCAAAACAAGAACAACGGTCTTAAGTTTGAAGAGGTTTTGAGCCGTGTAATTTTCAGTTATACCTTTGTTGAAAACATCAAGTATGCCAAAGAAGGATCTCAAGAATTGTTGAAAAAATATGGCGAAACCAACTCCAGTGTTGAAAAGGGTAAAAAACACTTGAATATGGACTTCTTTGCAGATGACAAATACTTGAACTTCTTGCAATTGCTGTTGGTTGTTATACAAACAAAAAACGTCTCCTTCTTTAACAAAATCAAAGCCCAATACCCTGAGCAAACAACAGTCTATGGCGACTACTTAACATACATAGGAGAAATTTACTTTAACATTAAACAGCAACAAGCAAGTGGCCAAGGATTTAACATAATGGATATGATGAAGGGATTCTCTTAGTGAATATATATATCAAGCCTCTTTCTGGTTGGTAAAATTTGACATTTGACAACCCTCTTGAAAGAAGCCTTTGTTGTTGATAACAAAATTGTATACGATTGAAATGCGGCTGGATCATCCTGTCGTGGTTACATGGAAAAAATCATCGAAAAAGTCTATTTAATTTTTTTTCTTCTTTGGGTGAACAAGAGATTTTTAAGGCACTAAAAGCGTTTAATTTTTCCTTTTTTAAGCACGAGCACAATAGAAACGACTAAAAAAAAAAGAAATAGAAAAAAGTATCAACAAAAAATTTAATGACATCGTGCCGTTTTGAGTTTCTTGAGAAGAGTAACTACCTCCTTTTTTTCGTTGAACATTAAGAAGAAAAACAATACTGATTTTTATACGACCTTGCAGAAAAAAATAAATAAATAGAGAATTTATATATAACACTTTTTCATTTGGCACATCTTGTGTTTACCAAGTAAAATTTTCATTCCAAAAATCCTAAATTGCAAATTTTTGTCAACTTTCATGTTTATTCACTAAAATATAAGTTGAAGCAAAACCAAATAAAAGAAACCCAGATTAACAAGTCTAAGGCTATACTATATCATTCCATAGAAAATAGTCACGTTTACCTTAGTTGCAACTTCTGAACTATATTTGTTTTTCTTTCTTTTTTTATATTCACAATGATCTCCAATACCAACGCTGCTATTTTAGCTTTAGCTTTATTATCCACATCATCTGCTGCTTCTGCTTATGAACCATCAATTGTTAGTTGTCCATCCAACTCCTCAAGCTTGATTAGAACAGAAGGTGGTTTATCCACCAAGGAATCTGAATGGATCAGCAAAAGAGATGCTATCACTGAGCCAATCCTAAAGTCTTACCTAGCTGAACAATTGAACAGCGATACTGATGTCAGCAAGATCTTCTCATCTGACAACGACCAAAAACCAAAGGTTGCTTTTGCTGTTTCCGGTGGTTCTTACAGAGCCATGTTGGCTGGTGCTGGTATGTTATCTGCCTTTGATAACAGAACAGACAACAACACTGGTTCTGGAAAATTAGGTGGTTTATTACAAGGTGCTACTTACTTAGCTGGTTTATCTGGAGGTAATTGGTTAACTACATCCTTGGCCTTCAACGACTGGATTTCCGTTCAAGAAATTGTTGACCAGGTCAAAAACACCAACGGTTCTTCTTTATGGAACATTACCAACTCTATCTTAGCTCCTTTCGGTAGTGAAGATCCAATGGCCGACTTATTAAGATGGGCTACTATAAGAACTGATATTGAAGACAAGGAAAATGCTGGTTTCCCAGTTTCCATCATTGATCTATGGGGTTTAGCTCTATCTTACCAGCTATTTGAAAACGGTGCTCAAGATATTAACTGGTCTTCTTTACAAAAATCAGATGTCTTTGCTAATGCTGAAATGCCATTCATCATTTCTACTGCTGATGAATACAATCAAGTTGAAACCATCAACACTACCATTTATGAATTCAATCCATTCGAATTCGGTTCTTGGGATCACAACAAGTTTGCCAACATTGAATACCTGGGAACTGCTTTTGACAATGGTTCTCCAGCCAACAGCTCTCAATGTGTCAATGGATTTGACAATGCTGGTTTAATATTAGGAACATCTGCTGCTTTATTCAACGAAGTTGCTGCCCACATTGATCATCTAGGCTTAACCGGTAGCACTAAGCAAATCTTAGAAATCCTAATTTCTTCTTGGGGTTCTGAAAACGGTATTCCAGCTGCCTATCCAAATCCTTTCTACGGCTTAGATGCTGAAACCAATGATTTCAACAGTAACATTACCACCAGCCAAGAATTGTTCTTAGTTGATGGTGGTGAAGATGGTGAAACTTTACCATTTGTTCCGTTATTACAAAAAGAAAGAGAAATTGATGCCATCTTTGCCTTCGACATTGATGCTGATACCACTGATCTATGGTCTTCTGGTATTGACATGTACGCCACCTTCGCTAGACAAGCCCAACCAATTGGTTCCCAAATTGCTTTCCCCTTCGTTCCAAATGCCACTGTTTTCGTTGAAGAATCTTTGAACAAGAAGACCGTTTTCTTCGGTTGTAACTCTACATTATTATCTGAGTTATCTCACATCCCACCTGTTGTTGTTTACATTCCAAACAATGAATACACTTTTGCTTCCAACACTTCTACATTCAAGTTAGCTTACACTGATGAAGAAAAGGTTGGTATGATTGATAATGGTTATGCCGCTGCTTACCACAACAACACTGACTCTGACTATGCTACTTGTGTTTCTTGTGCTGTTGTTTTGAGATCCCAACAAAGATTAGACATCACTCCATCAGAGGAATGTCAAAAGTGTTTCGCTAAATACTGTTGGGAACCAACTGCTTAAGCATTAAGAAGGAATTCTAGATTTTCCAAAAAAATATGCTCATATAGATACCACTCACAATTAATAAAATAATCAAAAATACAAAGGAGGAAATGCTTTCCGATACTCGATGACTAAACAGTGTATTTTAACAAGGTATACTTCTTTGACTGTAGAAGTTTAATTTAATGTATATATCAACTGTTAAAGACAAAAAAACAAACGGTATTATTTCCTCTTTTTCTATAACCATCTGCCATTCCTTTGATAGCTAATAAGACTAATTGCTATTTTTAGTAATGCCACAACTTCTAATATATCACTTCTTTGCTCAGGGCTTGGAATGTCCAAGACAACGGAATGATTCAACAAAGACTTGTTATTCGTTCAAAAAAAAAAAAAAACCAAACAAGATAAAAAAAAAATAATACAATACCTGATTATGTTTCACTCAAGGAAAAAGTAGGGGGATATCCCACGGGGCACGTAAAATCGAGTTGGCTTCCGCTTTGTCTACAGTTAAATATTTTCGTTCAGGTTAACGAAATATAAAAGAAAGTTTTAAAATCATGTTGGTTAAAGTTATTTTAAAAGTTCAAAAAGGTAACACCAAAAAAAAAAAATAACACAACGAAGACGAAAATAAAAAACATGAACTTGCCAGTATCATTGTCTTTGTTCATTCTTTGTGCAATCTCTGCTGACGCTTGGTCTCCTAGTGACACTTATGCCCCAGGGAACGTCACCTGTCCAAGTAACTTCAAGATACTTAGAGACGCAGTTGGGTTATCCGACCAAGAAGTTGCATGGTTGAAGAAGAGAGACGCCAATACGCAACCTGTTTTGAAACAATGGTTGGAATCGAGATTTGCCAAAAATCAAGATGAGAAGACTCTACTTAATCACATTTTTGAATCCAATTCTGATTCCGACCAGAGATTGCCTAGAATAGGTATTGCTGCATCGGGTGGTGGTTACAGAGCTATGCTCTGTGGTGCTGGTCAAATCGCCGGTCTTGATAACAGAACTAGAAACGGTTCTGAAGCTGGGCTAGGTGGTTTACTTGAAAGTAGTACATATCTTTCTGGTTTATCAGGTGGTAACTGGTTGGTCGGTTCATTAGCGTTTAACAACTGGACATCTGTGCAAGAAATCGTAGACCAAACTCACGACTCTTCTAATGACGAACCTATCTGGGACATTTCTCATTCCATCATTGATCCTGCCGGCTGGAATTTGATATATGACTATGACATCTGGGACAACATTTCTGATGATGTTCACCTGAAGAAATCAGCCGGTTTCAATATCAGTTTGACTGATGTTTGGGGTCTTGCATTGACCAGAGATTTTTTCCCAAACTTGACTAACAACAAAGGGGACGGTAATTGGGGAGCAATGAGTTTTTCTGATTTAGCTGAGTATGATGCTTTCGTCAACGCTGAAATGCCATTTACCATCCATGTTGCTGATAGCAGATATCCTGGTGTTGAAGTAGTCAATACTAACAACACATTATTTGAATTCAATGCTTATGAAATGGGTTCTTGGGATGGAACTGTCAACGCATTTGCTAACTTGACATATGTCGGAAGTGACGTCAAGGACGGTGAACCAACATCTGATGTATGTGTTGAAGGATTTGCCAGTGTTCCATTTGTTTTGGGAACATCTTCATCTTTATTCAACGAATTTTTACTTGAATTGAACTCAACCAGTGTTCCTTCTTTCTTAAAGGAGTTCTTAACTGATTACTTAACAGATCTAAGCCAAGAATATGACGACATTGCTGTTTGGGACAACAATCCGTTCTATAAGTCAACTTATTCCTTTAACAACGTTACATCTCAAATGGCCGAAAACAGCCAGATTACTCAAAACAAAATATTGTACTTGGGTGACGGTGGGGAAGATGGTGAAAATATTCCGCTAGTTCCTCTATTGCAACAGGAGAGAGAAATTGATGTCATATTTGCTTTGGACAACTCTTGTGATACCGATGCTTGTTGGCCTGCTGGGCTGTCTTTAGTATCCACTTATGAACGTCAATTTGGTTTGCAGAGATCTGACTTGGCTTTCCCATATGTTCCAGATGCTCAAACATTTGTAAACAGTGGTTTGAACAAGAAACCAACATTCTTTGGTTGTGATGCTAAAAACCTGACTGATCTAGCCTATATTCCTCCTTTGATTGTTTACATTCCTAACAGCGAATATTCTTACAAGAGTAACACTTCCACTTTCAAGATGTCTTACTCTGATCAAGAAAGATTGGATATGATTCAAAATGGATTTGAGGTTATTTCATACAACAACCTGACTGGATCCGATAACTACGATTATTGCATTTCTTGTGCTATTCTGAGAAGATCACAAGAAAGACTAGGTCTAAACACCACAGACGAGTGTAACCAGTGTTTCAGTGATTTCTGTTGGGATGGTACCTACAATCACACCAAGCTTCCTTCTTGGAATTTCGTTGAAGATAATGATTCCTCATCTACTTCAAGTATAAGTTTTGAAACTAGTTCTCCATCGACCAGCTCATCGTTAGGATCGTATTATTCGAATTCTTCTACTTCTTCGAATTCTTCGGCTTCTTCTTCTGCTTCAAGCACGCAAAAGAGCAAAAATGATGCATCCGTCATGAATCATAATTGGTTGATTTCTACCATTGCTATTTTCTTAGCCTCAGTACTTGGTTAGTTTGTTAATATCCGAAACATTGATTGTGGAAATGTCTGTGTGTGTTTTTTGCGATTTTTCAATTAATTTTTTCTTTTAATTAAAAAAAAAAAAAAATCCTGTTTAGGTGATTTAATTGATACATAGTCAATGATGGAATATTGTGAATAGAGTTGCCCTAAACATCAAAAAAAACTTATCGAAGAAACACCTGTTATATACATAGATGTGTACATTTTTATTTTGAAAATATAAACCAATAACAATTTTTAGTATTACGTTAAAATGATGGATTTATTTGGTGAAAATTTGGCTTTGGAAGCATATAAGCCTATAGATATAACTGAGGAAAAATATGTAAATATCAGATCAGAGCAGCCCTTGTACACTTTCAACAAAGATAATCCGTTTGATGAAAGTATTGATTGGCATGCATTAAATAAACATTACAAAAATGGGACCCTTGATCATAACTACGACATACAGTATTTGCCTGTTCTTAGATACTTAAAAGCCACAATTCCTGAATTCCATCTCAATTTTGAAACTAATCATGAGCTAATTTCAAGTAAAAACTCAGCACTGACAATGGTTTCCTCTGAGAATCTAGCTGACAAAATTAACGTTAACTTAGATCAAGAAGATTATGACTTTGAGTCAATATCTTCTTGTGAAACTTTCAGAATGAAATTGTCTAATTTTGATTTCCAAACTTTGAATTCAAAATTAAAACTTCCTTCAATCCCGAAATTCAAAAAAGCTTCAATAAATCCTTTTTCGTCATATAAAAAAGCATTTTACCTGACAACAACAATAACCGCATTGCTATCAACTGGTGCATTGGTAAGTACTGTAACAATGTTTCCCCCATTGATACCAATTCTGCTAGCTTATCTATTGCCTGTTTCAGTGGTGAGCGGTGGTATTACTTTGTTTAAAGCCAAAAAGACAATTCAAAAAAGTAAGGCAAAGCTCTGTATTAAGGCTCAAAAATTTAAGATAAAGCGACCCGGCAGAAGCTTTGGTAGTCTTTTTGCACCTATGAAAAAATAAATAAGAGAAGCTTGTATAAAGATAATAAAAACGTGTTTTACGTGGTCATATATATATGAACAACCGCAGTGATTACTCCTCTTTTATTTTAGTATGCTCTTTATCCTCCTTTGTGCTTAAATCCTGCATTTCAAAAGTTTCAGCAGTCGGAGAGACAGTTTCTTGTCTGTCATTATTTTCAACAAACTCCTTTAGTTTTGCAACAACTATTTGCTTAGCCATTTCAAACCACTTAGTAACTATCAAAGCAACAAATTGATATTGTCCAGATTTGTGAATGAAAAACCATGTGGAAACAATTAATATCAACAATAATATCACCATTGGGTTCTTAATAACATAAAGTATCTTTCCGTAACCTAGGAATAGCAGCAAAACGTACATATAACTTGGAATTCTAGTGTTCATAGATGATTGTACAATGATTCTTCTAGTTTGTAAACTGATGATGTTAACTTTTTTACTGAACTCTTGTAAAATCCTCTTGAATTTCAGTTCGTTGATAAGGACTCCAGATTCAGCTTCATCGTCAGAATCAGAGTAATCAGAATCTTCGTCTATAGCTTTTGATTTGAAATCTTCAGTGCTGATGCCATAGACCTCTTCGTTTAATGTGCTTAAATCAGGACATTTTGCAAATTGTTCTAACCAGCCTTCACACTTTTCTTTACACGATTCATGTAAGGTTTCCATATCAGAAAGGCTTATCATTTCAAACATTCTAGGAGCTTGGGTTTCTTGATTGGTCAAGAAAATATTTTTGTATTGCTCTTCCAATATCAAAACAAGCTTTTGAACAGATGAAATACTTTTAATAGCTCTATCCAATGTTTTAATATTAGAGAGAGACAACTGCTTGATGTAAGATTGTACTTCTTCATCAGAAAAGTTTAATGGAAACTTCAAAGAACCATTTTTACCAGAATATTTTTTCAAAATATTCTTTAAACTTTTCTTGTAGAATGCCATAAAATTAGACCAGAAATCGACATCTGGCTTAGAAACACTAATTTCCAAATATTCTTCTAATTGTTTGAACAATTCTTTATTCAATTTCTTGTTTAATTTATAAGCTTCTTTTTTGTTTTCTTCATCTAAAACAGATTTCACATAACTCATGAATCCATCTACTAGAAGCATTTGGTGCTCTTGACTGATTAATTTTCTTTCCAAGTACACCTGTAATTGGGATTCATATTCCTTTTCAAAAGAAGCAACTACATTCAAACTTCTGTCGACAAAAGAAGGAGTGGCCTTTATAATATCTTTTTTAGATAACGAATCTTGAATCTTCTTAGAAATGACACCTTCGTGAATCTTTTCATCCATGTTCTTACTCAGGTATTCATGGTTATATGTTTGAATTCCACAAAGTAAATTAACCTGTTCTTCCAAGTATACACTTTCCATGTATCTACCACCATTCTCTTTAAAAGCTAAAAGAGCTTGCTCTAGCAAATTGTAGATAGATTCATGATTTTTACCAAAATCCTGTATTAGCGATTTGGAAGACACTTTATATTCTTCAAACAACTTATTAGCAATTTCCTTTGTCTTGAATTTGGCCACTAGAATTTGTTGAGTGGGCAAGTCTAGCTGCTCACTGCTGCTTATAACTTTCCAACAGTTCTTTGTGTACATTTCCCACCCATCTAATGGCAACTTTGTGCTAATTTTATACTTATTCTCATTGAATACCTTTTCCGAATCAAAGTCATTTCTTAGATCAGCACAAGCCTCCAAAAATTTATCATTCTGGAAAACAAAATGAGGGAAACCCCTAAACTCTAAGTCAAAGAAGTCAGTGAATTTGGCGTCTTGTAATGATTCAGGCTTTTTGATTCCTTCCCACATTTTGTTTAATTCGTTACACAAAGTAGTTTTATGAGCTTCTAAAGGTGTGTTACCTATAAAGTCTCTTATAACAAATAAGAGCAATACCTTTCTGGTACTTTCAGAATCTTGGAACAATTGTAAGTTTACTTCAAAAACAATTTTTAAAAGCTCCATATTATTACCCTGGTAAAGTCCAATTTGATTTTCCCAAACGTTTACCATTAAAATTTCACTAGAAGACAAAGCAAACAAACATGCTTTTCTTTCAAAATCCTTATCATCTGATTTTTCAACACCATCACTTCCTTCAACATCCATGATCAAAAGATTTTTGTTGTTCTCAGGCATAACCCTATTACTCATCCATATACCTTTAGTAGTTTGACCTCTACTTATTTGTTCATTCATAGTCTGAAATTTAGTTCCAAACAAATTATTCAATAAGGTGGATTTACCTGATGATTGAGATCCAAAAATAGAAATAACATGGTAGTCCTTATCATTTATGTTATTAACAAAAGGTACAATTTCAGATTCGTTGTATGTTTGATCATCAGTTATAACTTGAATAGCATCTTGATTCTCTAACTTATCAATGGTGGGTTCTAAAATAGTGTCTTTCAAATTATTGGCCATAGCTGGGGCAGACATTGTTCTTTGTTTGGTCCTTTTGATAAAGTGCCATTAAATAAATTGATTTAAGTTAAGTTAAGGTAATGTAATTAAAGGGTTGGCAAATTTTTTTTTTGTTGGAAAAAACCCAACTGTTAAGTTCCTGTCACGTGTATTAAGAAAGCCCTTTGTGGGATTTCATAGATTAATCTCATAATATAGTCACAAAACAAAAAGTTTCAGTAATTTTATATAGATGATAAGAGACTTCATCTCCAATCAATAATACAAAACTACTTTATTTAGGTAGAAAAGTCTATAATACCAATTTAATTCCAAACTCAGCAGTTTATTCAATTAAATAACAGATGGGTGATTTGGAAATTGAGGATATATTATTCCAGAAACTTAAATCTGGTAAGAAAAGCAACAAAAACAAGCATGAAGAGCAACGAAATACAGAAACAAAAAAACCGAAGAATCATAATAAGAAAAAGACAAATGTTCCAAAGTTATCTGATATTATTGGGGTCAGCGAATCTTATAAGTATATAGATCAATGCGATGCACAAGACAGGCCACCTCATCACAGTGGCCATAACGATGAAAATGTTTTAGTGTCACTCCCTCCATTAAGGGATGCTGATATAGAGGTTAAAAAAGATAGCAATACTAACTACTACCAGTCTGATAGCACAAATGAACAAAAAGGATTGCATCATACTGGACATACATACAATACTGTGGACGAAACTACAGAAAGAATTATACACTTTAAATCAAATTTCAGGCTCCATGAGCTGATATATTTTGTTGCTGATACAAATTTCTTGATAGACAATCTTCCGGTAATAGAAATGATGAATAAGATAGAGACTCACTTTTTAAATAAAAACCGAAGCTTCTTAAAAGTATGTATTGTTGATACAGTATTATCGGAGCTAGATCATTTGAAACAACCAGGACGCAGAAGCTTTGGGGTTGAACCACACACAACTAGCAAGACACAAGAGCTCAAAATAAAAGCAGTAAAGGCCAATAGATATATTTATGACAAAATAACAACAACGGATGCAAGTTCTTTTGCTGAAAATAAAGTTTTTCACTTAATATCTAGGGCCAATTTGAGAAAAGAAATCAAAAATTACTCCAAACAACTTAAAGTAGCATACGATTTTCAAGATGATTATATTGAAAATAATGATGATAAGATTTTGGACACATCTTTGAAGCTTCAAGAGGTCTTAGAGTTTCAACATGATTTGAAATCAGATTTTGAGTTTGAAAAAGATGCTGACCTTATAAAATACTCTTTGCTGCCGGCTTCCTCGGTGGTTGTTTTGACCAATGATAAGAACTTTTGCATTAAGCTGATTTCAAGTAATTTAAGAACTATATCACTTCCTCCTGACAAAGATTGTTCTGAGAAAACATTATTGGTGAATACGAAGGTGTTGACACTAAAATGCTTGCAAGAACAAATCAAGAACCTTGTAATTAATTGGCAAAACATGATAGTATTGAATTTATTTGAAACATTTATAGTAGACCCCAATTTAAACAAAAAAATGCTAGATGCCTATAACTATTTGTTGAATGAATCACACGGAACATCTGTAGAGGATATGAACTATTTAAAGCAAACCAGCCATTTATTTACTGTCAACAACACCAGTAAGCGTGGAATTGATGACTTACTTGACAATGCTCCAGACTTGATGCTGATATTTAGCATTCTGAATAGAGCTGCTGTCAGTTTTCAAACAGCTTCCTGCCAAACGATGAACTTTTTGGGACTTTATAATGTAGATTATGGCAAAGCATTGGAACTAGTAAATATTCTTTTTTTCAGTGACACAGAATCGTTATTAGATCGATTTATAGAAATGCTGATAGATCTAGTAAAAAAGGGTTACGAAAACGGAAAGATTGCTTCAGAAATAGACTTGCTTCTGAATTTTAATGGATACCTAATAAATATGAACCGAGTAAGCGAGTGTTGGAAACTTTACCTAACAACTTTGGCTGATGGAAACGAGTCTGTATTCATTAACAACTTTAAACTAAAACTAGATGTTATGTGGAGAGACGTTGTCGATTTATTGAGCGATCTATTGTTCTTGTCTGAACTGTCTTTAAAAGATTTTGAAATATAGAAAGAAAATCAGTGTATAAATATAATTGTTAAGAAGAATTAATTAAATCAAACTAAATAGTAAAATGTATATATTTTTTTCAATTAAAATAATTGCAAGCATCAACATTTGGATACAATCAAATGAAAGGGTTCAGCATAGCAGAGTCCGAGTCTCAAAATTAACATATCAATTGTGGTAAACTTAAAGATATTGTCACTAAAAATGACCTATAAGAAATGTGAAGTGTGTTTTCAAAATGAAAGCTTCTTCATCGTTTTACTACTCTTAGAAATTGATACCCATCATATTTTATTGAATAATTCCATGCTCTTACAGAAATCTTCAATAATGTTTAATAATAAGCTATTATTAAAATTGTTAACTGGACAGACCTAGCGAGATGACAAAACCATACACGCAGTATTTAACATCTTGATTGTTATTGACGGATCTTAATTTTTATTTTGTTTGGATTACACCATTATACTCTTGTGTATCAAGTCACAATAATGCTCACCATACCTTTTCGAGAAAAGGGTTGCTTAGTTGTTGATCGAAGACAATTATTTGCACACTATGGTCCATATTTTGTATATATAAAGAATTTTTGTTATATGCAAATAAATTTATCTTAATCTTCTGGCTTCTCTTTCAGATTCCATTAAGACTAAGATGTCGTCTTCTCTAACTGGACCTTTGACGTTTCTGACGATGGTTCTGGAGGCATCTTCCAAGAATTCAACTCTGACTTGGGTGACACCACCTCTGGAACCGGTTCTACCTAAAACTTTAATAACTCTGGCTAAGATAACTGGGGTCTTGGAGTCCATTTTGTGTGTATGTGTATATGTTGGGTGGTTTGAATCTTTCCTTGAATTTTGTTGTGTTAAATAAGTTTAACAATGTTTTAACTACGCCCACATTTGTGTGACTTCCGAGAAAGAATTTTTTAAGAAAATTTCACATTGAAAAAAAAAATATATTGCTGAGGTTAGCAAAATCGTTAGCATTTTGGATTTTTTAACAAAAAAAAGTTTAATATTACCTAAATGGGATATAATGTATTTTTGCTTTTAATAAAAAAAAATGTTACAAAAATAAAATTTGATGGAGTCTCAATGATTTAGGTTAGCGAAAAAAACAGTACAATTCTCTTTTTTTTTTTTTTTTTGACATGGAACGATTTGTAGATTATACATTTGTTATCTATAGACTTTGGTTGTTTCTCTCAAACTGTATCTACCAAAGAAATTAAACAGAACTCAAACTACGCATCTACCAGCTTTGAATCTATTTTTAAAAACTGCAGAGATGTCTACTGTTGAAGAAATTACTAAGAATTTATCTGACATTGGATTTGAAGATGTCAAGTTAAAGGAATTATCCAAAAATGCCAAATTATTAAATATTTTACAACCTTTGTTAGACCTGGTTGAAACAAAAGGTGAACTACCTAAGTCTGTCAGAAACTCTATCTACAACTTAGCTGTTTTATTTAACAAGGATAAGGAACAAACTTTACCCCTAGAATTAATTTCTAACAAGAAAGAGTTGATTTCTTATATTTTGAACAATTATTTCCTAACTGAAAACTTAAATAACAGCAATGCTGTTACTTTAGAAGAAGTCTATATTTTTATCACCAGTAACGCTAATGGAAATGACACCTTAAAAGTTGAAGATTTCCCTAAGAATCTAGAAAAACAAGCAGGTATTAACCTAAACTTGTCTGATTCTGAGATTAATGAAGAAATTTCTAAATACTTATGCGAAACTGTTAAAGATGAATTGGCTGAAAAAAGATACACTCTTGCTCCAAAGATTTATGCTGAAGTTAGAAAGTTAGGTGATTTGAAATTTTGTAACTTCGGTGATTTAAAGAAGATCATTGATGCTAAAGTTGCTGAAATCTTAGGTCCAAAAGATGAAAGGGATGCACCAAAGCCAAAGGTAAAGGCTCCAAAGGTCAAGAAAGCTACTGCCGATAAAAATAAAGCAACTAAAACCAATGAAGAAGAACCACCAAAAAACATGTTTAACGAAGGTTTCTTAGGTGACTTACACAAGGTTGGTGAAAACCCACAATTATACCCAGAAACCTTAAAGAAACATTTAGAATTTACTAAAGGTTTAGTTCATACGAGATTCCCTCCTGAGCCTAATGGATTTTTACATATTGGCCATTCCAAAGCCATCATGGTCAACTTTGGGTTTGCTGCTTACAATAATGGTCATTGTTATTTAAGATACGATGATACCAATCCTGAAGCTGAAGAACAAAAATACTTTGACTCTATTTTGAACATGGTCCACTGGTTAGGTTACAAACCATGGAAGATTACTTATTCATCTAACTACTTTGATCAATTATACCAATTTGCTATCAAGCTAATTGAATTCAACAAAGGTTATGTCTGCAAGTGTTCAGCTGAAGACATCAAGAAAAACAGAGGTGTTGATCCTGTTACTGGCCAACCTGGTGGTGAAAGACGTGCTTGTGAACACAGAGAGCTACCAATTTCTTGGCACTTGGAAGAATTCAAGAAAATGCACGATGGTGTTTACCAACCTGGTGAAGCTATCTTGAGAATGAAGCAAGACTTACAAAATCCATCTCCGCAAATGTGGGATTTGATTGCATACAGAGTATTAAATGCTACTCACCCAAGAACTGGTGATAAATGGAAGATTTACCCAACATACGATTTTACCCATTGTATTGTTGATTCTTTGGAAAACATTACTCACTCTTTGTGTACCACTGAATTCTACTTATCTAGAGAATCCTATGAATGGTTATTAGACCAATTACACATCTTCAGAACTGCTCAAAGAGAATTTGGAAGACTAAACATTACTGGTACTATCATGTCCAAGAGAAGAATTGCCAAGCTGGTTAACAGCGGTGTCGTCAGAGATTGGAATGATCCAAGATTATTCACCTTGGAATCTTTGAAAAGAAGAGGTTTCCCACCAAGTGCTATTTTATCCTTTATCAATACTCTAGGTGTAACTACTTCTACCACCAACATTCAAGCTTCCAGATTAGAGACATCTGTTAGAAGATACTTAGAAGAAACTGTTCCAAGATTGATGTTGGTTTTGGATCCTATAGAAGTTTGTATTGATAACTTGGATGACGACTTCGAACTAGACTGTGAATTGCCATACAAACAAGGCAACGATGAGTTTGGTAAAAGAATAGTCAAGTTTGCTAACAAAGTTTACATTGACAGATCCGATTTCTCTGAAGATGCCGGCGATAAATCTTTCTTCAGATTGACTCCAAACCAACCAGTTGGTTTATTAAAGGTTCCTAAAGTTCTTATTTTCAAGTCTCTTGAAAAAGATGCCGATGGCAAAATTACCAAAATTAATGTTTCTTACGACTCTGAATCCACAATCAAGAAGCCAAAGACTTATATCCAATGGGTGTCTGCCAAATCTTCTATCCCTGTTAAGGAGGTTAGACTATACAACCAATTGTTCAAGTCTGAGAACCCTGGTGCTTTGAGCAGTGAGGAATTCCTAAGTGATATTAACCCAGATTCTGAAATTATCTTGAAGGGTGCTTTGATTGAAGACAATTTCAAGGAAATTGTTGCCAAGTCTCCAATAATAACTGAATCTCTAAAGAAGCTAGACTTCTATGTTGCAGAAACCACCAGTGCTTCTGGTAGTGAAAGAATAAGATTCCAAGCTATGAGAACTGGTTACTTCTGTGTAGATTATGATAGTACTGCTGATGACATTGTACTAAACAGAATTGTTGAATTAAAGAACTAAAGAAAGCTTTGTCATTGTTTATATATGAACTCAAATTTGCAAAAAAGCTTTTCTTTTTTTTAAAAAATGAAACCTTAAGAAAAAAATAAAACATATTTAATCAATTTATTTTAGGTACACAATTTTTCAAGTATTTTCAAAAAAAAAAAACAGATTTAATGTCGACGTAAATAATCTATTGTCTCATTATTCATATTTTATAATATCTAGTTAGCAAGATTGTTCAACATACTTTTAATCATTTGACTGAGTAAGTCACGTGTTTAGATATTTGGAGACTTGAAGCACTGCCAAATGCTATTTCTTTTTTTTTTTTTTTTTTTTTTTGTAGTATTCATCATAAACCTCAACATCTTCTGATCGCTAATTCTAAAAAAGTACATGATAAACAGACTATTTAAGCCAAAGACTAATCCAAACAAACAATAAAGCAATGTCCGGAAGACAAGGTGGTAAATTAAAACCTTTAAAGCAAAAGAAAAAACAAGTTTTCGACGATGACGAAGACGACAAGGCTTTCAAAGATAAACAAAAACAAGAACAATTAGCTAAGAAGAAGGCTCTTGAAGCTTTAAAAGGTAAGAAGGGTGGTCCAGTTCAAGGTGGTATCAAGAAAAGTGGTAAGAAATAGATGCTTTAATTTTTATCAGCTATCAAAGAAAAGCCATAAATTGCAGCTACTAGAACTGTCTGTATAGTGATTCTCCAAAATGTAATCTTTCTAAAATTCTTAAAACTTTACACTTGCCATATATAGATGTATATAGTGATGCAGAACTTGATGAATAAGCAAAAGTTATAGGTTCAGATAGACCGTTCTCAGATAACAATTGATTGTGTTCAATCGCTTATATCCGATTGTGGACAAAAGATAACTGCCAAGATGATTATCTAAATTGTGTTTTTTTTTCTCCTTCTCATATTTCCGTTGCTGTTGTTTTCAAGGACGTGCTTTAGAGTAGTGATAGTATTTTTTTTTTTTTTGTAAAATAAATTCATAGTAAACCAGAAAATAAATCAGATAACATTTCCCATTCTATTCTATAATTATTTGATTAACTGGAAAATGTCATTAAACGTTGTTGGAACTGATACCTCAATCACAAAATACAAAATTGTTTTCTTAGGGGAGCAATCTGTTGGAAAGACTTCTTTGATAACAAGATTTATGTATGGATCTTTTGATCCTAAAAACCAAGCTACAATTGGAATTGACTTTTTATCTAAAACCATATACCCGGACACTGATGGAAATGAAAACAGTGGTAAAGTTATTAGATTGCAATTGTGGGATACTGCTGGCCAAGAAAGATTTAGATCATTAATTCCATCGTACATAAGAGACTCTAATGTTGCCATTTTGATATATGACGTGACTTCTAGATCAACATTTGAATACTTGGACACCTGGTATGAAGACATAAAAGAACAAAAGCACGATTTTGAAAGCCAGCTAGAATCTGGCGAATTCTGCATCGTTGTTGTTGGGAACAAGTTTGATTTAGCTGAAGAAAAGCAAAATGAGGAGGACGAAACAAGCGATATAAAAAGACAAGTCACTTACGAAGAAGGAGAAAGAAAATCAAAGATATATGGGGCCAAAATATTTATGGAAACATCTTCAAAGACAGGTTACAATGTAAATCAATTGTTTAAACAAATTGGAGACATTTTACCTGATTTTGATAGCAAAAAGCTTCTTGACGGCAATGAAAATAGAGGCAGTGTTATTGATCTAAGTAAGAACACTGAGGAAGAAGATCAATGCGCGTGCTAAAGCAAGTTTTTTGAGTAGATAACTATTAATAAGGTCAATGGCATGCATCTTTCAACGCAGATGTTTTGCTTTGTGGCAAAACAATTATTCAAAGCATATTTAGCTACTTCACATACTTTATATATTTAAAAAATAAAAGTTGAATTTGGATTCAAGATAATCTTTTAGTTTGACTAAGATTTTTTATTCTCAGTCAAGTAATAATAAAATCTAGTCAATAGGACCATTAGTTAAAGCTACCAAGCATTCTTGGAAAATAAAAAAACCCAACCCTTAAACAAAATAAAAATCCAAACGTGATTTTGCTAACAACAAAATAGAAACTTTACTATTAATTAGCTAGTATAAATAGACAAACTGTGAAAAATACTAACAAATTCACATGCTTTCAAAACCTGTTTCTTTGAAACCTCCTTGCTCCATAAAAACCATCTTACAAACCTTAGGCAAAACTTCACATTGAAGCGGCTCTAATGGGAACTTTTCTCCATCCACAGATATGACTGTTTTAGAGACATGTGGAATTAATCTAAAAGCTTTAACTTTTAAGTGTGTAACTTCTGGTTGAATGACATGGAAACCTTTATCTAGATTCAACAAGATAGATGCCATTCTTGTAATAGATGTTTTTGAGTCCGAAATGACTAAATCAATGTATGAGTCGTTATGTATGGCTGCAGGGAAAAACTTTGTGTCTGGGGCGATGTAAGGCATTTTTCCACCGTAGAAAATGTTTAAATTTTTGGTAATGTTAGTATCTAAAAGAGACCAAGAGGAATCTGGGAATTCATTAACTTCAGTGTCTGATAAATAATATTTGGGTAACAAATCATTATCTGATAACTCTCTGAATTCTTGTTTTCCGTCAAATGTGTAAACATTCCCATTCAGTTCTTCGTCAAAAATTCCCTTTCCAGAATGTTGATCTCTTATTTTTTGCTTCAAATTTTCTAAGAAATGCTGCTTAACTTCATGTTTGTTTTCCTTTCCAAATTGAACCATAACATCACATGGATACTTTTTTTTTCTCAAAACTTGAGAAGTAACTCCAAGTTCAAATCTTGAAGGCCCAAGAAATCTCAAGTATTCAGTGTTGATGTCACTTTCTGCAATGATTCCATATGCTTGGGACAAGAATGAAACTCTTGTGTTATGTCCAACTTCTTCATCGTCTACTTGATTTATGTTATCTTTGTATGACTTTTGCTGGCATGTCATTAAATCCATTTGCTCTACCCTCCCTTTCAATATGTTAAGGGTTGCTAATGAAGCGTTGTTTGTACCGTGACATGACAAAGCAAGCGCATTACCAGATCCGCAAGGAATTTGTGAAATGACCAATTCTTGGAAAATTTCAGCTCTATCTGGTCTATGGTATATAGCATTTAAAACTTCATGAGGAATACCATCACCAGAAGCGCAACAAATGATATTGTATCTCTGTAAATTAGGATGATTTTTAATAAAATGGTATGCTTCTCTATGGTATGTGGTCTCTTTTATGTGTATTTGGGCTTTTGAAGAAGCCAAAAGTATAGGCTTAGATTTAGAGTGGAACAGTTTATGTGCTTTTCCTTTACCACCATTTGGATTAATTATTACTAATATTTTATTTCTTTCTACTGGATTGGGGAAAGACTTAAATAGCACTAGTTCCTTCAAAGTTGGTTGCTGGATAAAATCATCTTCATTTTCCAAAGCGTCATACCCACAAATTTTAATTAAATTTTGGTATTCTTCATATGAGCATCTGATTATAGATGATCTTGGAATAACGTCTGTTCTTCTATTTTTGGCAAATACAATCTCAACAATGAAATCAAACTTTTGAAGCTCTTCAGCACTAGAGTTTGCTGTCTCTAGCTCGTAATCATTCCAATTTAATACTTTACAGTTCAAAATATTTCTGAAAGGAATGATTGAATTGTTTGGCAATTCAATTGTTTTCAATTTCAAATCATTTCTTGTTAAAGCTTCTACATCTGGTTCCAAGGCACCTTCCAGTTTTTGACTAGCAGTCAAATCTTCTACAGATAAATCTGCATCGTTCGTATGTAACAACTTAATTTTTTCTTCAGGATGGCCTAAAGTTGTAAGAGAGTTTGTAGACAAGCAACTCATGCATGAAATAACAGAGAGAGAATCATCTCTATTCTCATAGAACTCGTCATTTTCTTCATCGTATTCATCATCATCGTCTTGTTGTAAACTCAAAGACTCATAGTTATCTGTAAATTCAAAACTAGGATTAGAACTTTGAGCTTTCAAAGCATGTTGCTTATTGAAGTGTTCCTTTTTTAAAGATTCAAACTCAGGCAAAGTAGATAAATCCTTCACTATAAGGCCTTTGTCATTAAAATACAATCTGTTTTTTATAAACATTTTTAGAACTTTTGCTATTGATAGTCTTCCATATGTTAAGAAAGCTCTATCAACAGCTAAACTGTTCGCATCTGCGTTGGCTGTTCCAGCGACATTACTAGAGCTGACGGCCGGACTATAGACAAACTGATCTGCAGGCGTGTAGCTGTCTGATTTATTACTGCTGGTTGTAGATGAAGGTAAAGGGCCAGCCGACTTAAATGATGTATTAGCATTAGGTAACTCACCTTCATTCTGTTTATGGCTCTTCAAGTTAATACCGGAAGAAATTGAATTCATAATGATAGATCTATGGTTGTTAATGTTTAGTACAAGAGGGGTTTTAAAAATTTCCTATCAAAACTCTTCACTTTATTCCTTAACTGCTGTTCTAAATGGTTTGAGGAGTGTTTTTTTTTCAAAGCTATTATTAATGAATATTCTATATTTACGTTATGAATGTAATTTATTTTGCTACACTGTTGATCTAAAAAAAAAAATAAACAAATAAAGAAGGCAAGGTCACTAAAGCTGGAGTTATTCGGTAAAAAAAAAAGACAGCCCAGCGGGTTGTGAAACAAGAAATCACGATGAATTCGGACGGCTGTGCCAACTGTTGATATTAAACTTAGTTGCATCTTATATAAATTCATAAACCTTCAGTACAATATATCTAAGCTATGAAGTCCTTAATTAATAACTTGAATAGAGTATCACTGTGCATACAAATATCTCCTTTGAATAGTTCACAGTCTTTATTAGTAACAGTCATATCCAAAAGGTCTAGGATGTTTATTTTATCTTCTTTGATATTTTTAACTTCGCTCCCTGACTTCATGCTTAAAACATAGGTCTTACCATTGCTGGTTGAGATGGTAAAAGAAATGTTTGGGTATTTGACCCCGCCATTTCCAAAGTAGTTAACTGGTAGAACCTTTAGGTTTATGTTCTTACAAGCAAACAAAATCTTACCTTCATGTAATTGCTTCAAAGTATAGACTCTCTGTAACGAATTAGCTGCCATATTCTTTTTGTCTTTGGAGGATCTAAAATGCAGTCTGTGTTTTTTGACAGCACCTGAATTGTTGAAGTTAGGCTTCAAATTTTCTACAAACGAGTTGAACGTCTTTTCTGAAGCACTCAAATTTTTGGTTACTTCCATCAATTTTGCTGATAATGTCTCAATTGTGGATTTCACTATTTCAATTTCATCCTCATTCTTTTGTTTGTAATATTGATGTGTCTTTAAGTTATTGGAGATATCGTTCAATAATGATTGGTACTTATTGTTCTTGTCAATCAAACCTAATCTGTCTAATTCAACAAGCTTTTCAGCAGCAAGCATCTTTAAATCCAAGTAACCTGTGGTAGAATTCTTTTTGAAAATACTATTTGTTTTTGCAATGGATTTATCAGATTTTAGTAATGATTGCAGCTTTTCCTCACAGATATCTTCTTCGACTTCATTATCTTCATGAGTAAGCATGCTAAAGACATTGTCCATGTATTTAGGACTTATAATCTGCATTAAAATAACTAATCCCCACATAACCGAGTTATACAATGGTTTAGATCTATTGGAAATGTCAGAGATAACATAAGAAGAAGGATTTAGTTTCAAGTTAACTATTTTTGAACTTTGTTTGAAGAACTTGCTATTGTACATCTCATCTTCACATTTAGATAAAACAGTTAAAATGTTTGCAGCAGGATCATTTTCTGGCAAGGATTCTTCTTTGTCACCTAGGAATCTCTTCATTTCTAGCAAGTATTTGGCATTAATAGTCAAAATAGGAGGTGATTCCATTTTCATGTCTTTGTATATCATTTCATCAATCATTTTTTGGAAGTCTGGTGGAATGATTAGAGTATTCAAAATTGCAGCGATATCATTTCCTATTTCTTCAACATAAACGTTTAATTGTTGGTAGTAGCCTTTGAACTTTCTCATAGCAAAAACAGTGGATAAAGAGTTACTTAAGATTCTCATATTGTTTTTAAACTCATACTTTCCACTTTGAGCTTGTGAAGAAAAGGCATCAAAGTTCAGTAAGTAATCATTTATGAAGCCACCTATTAATATTTTGGAGATACCTTCCAAAGCATCGAATTCGTCTTCAGATTTATTAGCAATAATATGGTAAGATTTTGTACACAAATGTAAGATTTCAATAGGCAAAGAATCCAGATGATCAATTAAAATATGTTGAATTTCTTCAATAGAGTTCCATAAGGATATCATATTGGAAACATATCTTTCTTTAACAGCTGGAATTTCAATAGCTTCTTGCGGTGTCATCCCTGAGTCGTATTCAGTTACAATTTCGTTGTAAATTTTCAAAGGATCGCTTTCAAAAGACAAATTTTCATTAAATGTCATTTCCTTGATTTTCTGAACAGTTTCGAATAACATACCGTTTAAGAAATCCTTTTTGCTGGATATTAAGAAGAAATGTAGCTGTCTTTTCCAAGGTAAATCAATATCTTGATTGAATAAGTAGTCTTCTAGATTAGATTGCTTTTCAATTTCATAAGTAATCAATTCAGTGATCAATTTGATAATTAGAATGGATTCTCTATTCTTGATAGTACCATCGTTTTGGTAAAAGATAAGTTTGATAAACTTTTCAACCTTTTCTCTGTTATCATTATAAAACATTCTAAAGTAAAATGGATCATTTTGCAGTAAATACATCAATTTTTCAAAGCACTTCATCATTTCTAAAGCAGCCATGGTGTCACCAAATCCAGAATCCTTTTCAACTATGAGCTTGTTTAAAATTTTATTGGTTTCATTACTTATATTATCCATAATGTTGGTATGGTCAATATGAGTTTTCAATGTTACTAACTTTTTAGCCATAACCATCAAGCTATTTTCCTTTTTAATAATATCCAAATTAGATGAATCAATAATATCTTTCATGTTATTCAACCTATCTTCAGATTCATAAACTGGGGTTGTACCATTCAGCAAGTGAGCAAATCTGGAAACAGATTTTAAGTGAGGATTGCCAGAGTTCATCAAGTCTTTATAAGCGTTGTGGATAATCCATTTTTTAATATGCTTTTGAACAACAGAAACTTCTTTAACATGTTTTCTGTAATGTTTACCCATTGTTTTCAACTTGTTTCTTTGCAATTTTCCTTTAATAACAGATTGCAGCTGTTCAGCTAAGTCACTGTCATTTTCATTTATGTAATCAGTAACAACATCAAAGCAATATCTAGTAAGAACACCTTTAATGCTTGATTGCAATAATACACAAGTACTATCCATTAATTCCAGCTCATACATTTGCTTGTACAAATAATTTCTCAAGTAAGCACCTTTAATGTTACCGGCTAATGACGAAAGAATGTCTGAATTCTTTAACAAAATACTTTTTTCGATATTATGCTTTTTGTTTTGCACAATTTTTCTTCTCACCAAAGATTGTAAAGATACAATTTGAGAGTTACAGTTTTCTAAGTAATAGTTTGTAAAACTTAATCTATTTCTGTATGTATCACCTTTGATAATGCTTTGTAATTTAATCAAAGCTGTAGTTTCATCATCAGTATGGAAAATTTGTTTAGTTCTAGATATTTTACCTTTAATTAGAGACTGTAAATTGATGACATGGGATAGGAATACTCTTTGTCTAGAAAGCGTTGAAATAACTTGCGTTCTAACTAGAATTGCCTTAATATTATCATTGATTGATTCAATTTCATACTTATTTTTCAATAAAGCTAGAAGCAAACTGTTTTGTTTTTTTCTGATGAGCTTTCCTTTGATATGTGATTGTAAACCAGCAACTTCATAATCATAGATATGGGTTTTTTGGACTTCCAAATATTTGTTTTTTCTTGATATGTAACCTTTTAGGCATGATTGCATTTGTGCCAATTCCTCTTCATATATTTCCACTCTTGAGTCAATGTCATATTTCTTAAATCTTATCGAGCTTGCTCTTATCAAAGATTGAAATGAAATCACACAACTTTCAAAAGTATTGTTCTCTTCAACCATTTTAAGTTTATTTGGAGATATGACATTAGTTGTGTAGTTTGAAATGGGGTATGTAGGTTCAGAGTATAGAGTTGCAGATGAGTATTCAGATACATTATCTGTTATTTGAGAGGAGTATGTGAAATTAGCAGTCATTCTAGCACGTCTTCTTCTTCTAGGTGAAGAAAATTGAGATGATACTGATTTTGCGTAATAAGATAAGTTATTGTCATTGGAATGGTCAATAGCAATATTTTCATCAAATTCTAACTTAGGGATATTATGATTGTCTGCAAGAGTCATTGAACTAGCAATTGAAGGCTCATTTTTTGTAAATTGGAACTCAGAAAATTGATTGTTGATGCTATTTCTTTTATTATACTTACTAGAAATCTGATTTAGTAAAGAGGTTGTCATTATATCTGGGGTATTGTCAAAATCAACTTCATCAATATCATCGTTTAATGGGGGCAATGATAAAGATTTTTCTTTTTTTGGCTCATCTTTCCTCTCTAATTCAAAATGTTTTGTTATAAGCTCATCTTCTAACTGTTGTAAGTTACTCTTTATGTCTGACTTATATGTTGTTTTTGCTTGCAATTCATTGATGACTTTTCTTTTGTCCTCTTCTGAACTTTCATTGTGCTGTTCAAAGTCGTATCTGTTGGCAACACTTGATTTGTGATCATTAGAGTCTTCAAAAAATTCAAAGGCTTTAATACCACCCATGATATTTAATTTTCTTTTGACTTGACCTAGCTCTAATGGTGAAAATTGAAGCTTTCCATACAAGTTAACCATAGGTACAATATTACTTTTAAACCTATTTGATTTGTTCAATGTTGAAGCAATGCAATGAATTGTTTCAATAACACCTGAAAAGTTTTTGTTTTCATATAGATCAACAGATTCAAATTTAAAGTGGTCAGGAATTTTCATTTTAAAGCAAAAATGCAAGAACAATTCAATATTTTCCATCAGTAAATAAGGAAATTTACAATCTGAAGGATGAACTACAATGTTTCTGTTTCCCTCTATAATTTTTACAACTGTTGCTAGATATACACCGTTTTTTAGAGAATTGCTATTGATAAGATCAACAGGACTCTCTGGTAGCTGTTGTAACTCAGTATCTTTGATTATGTTATTGATCCATTGCTGAACTTCTGCCACTCTGCACAAAAATATGTACGTTTTCAAGTCTTGCTGGTTCAACGTAGAAACATCAAAGTTTGCAAGCTTAATGCCCTTTGCGATGTTACTGCTAGGCCCAGCCTTTGAGAGTTTATATGCTGCTTCCTTTTTAGGAGATGAAATTGCTGACTTAAACTCAGCAAATGACAGAGAAGTTTCATCCATTTTAGTTTTTAGAGGAGAAGAAGATGAACTGATGGCCGAAAAGTTGCTAATTTTTTTCAATGGTGAACTTAATTGTTCCTCAAAGACAGTGACTTTTTTCATAGATCTTGGAGTGTTTTTTTGGTCAGGAGAATTGTTTCTTGTTTTTGGCTCAGTCATTAAACCGGTGTTTTGTAATGAGTCTAGATATCTTTGTTTCATAGGTGAGATGTTAACAAGTTTTTTGTCAAAGTTGTTGGTTTTTTGAGGGGACCCTAAAAGGGTTGCTGAAGAAACCATTTATAGCTTTACTGTCAACAATGTATTTCAATATTTAAGCTATATTGAGGTATAATTAATTATTATTGGTTTGGGGTTTTATTTTTCAAGAAGCCTGTCTTTTTTGATGTTTTTGAATTCCAATATCTAAACATATAGATAAGTTTAACTAATAGGAAATAGTCTACAAGAAGAGAAATTTACTTTCTAAATGAAGAACTGAGGGAAACTTAATTGCTTTGTTGAATGCATTTCACTTGCATGATTTTTTTTTTTTTTTAAAACAAAAAAATAAGTAAACAAATATGCAAATGTTTACACCTGCATATCCAGAATAGGAAATTGTACCAAAAAATAAACAATATGTAAATTTCGGAGTTAAAAAGATGTAAAAATATTTGAACATCATAAATTTGAAAGATCAAAATTTGTGAAAGGGCCGATAGTGTGAAAATAAAGAATCAAGCGCTAAAATAAAAGTATTATCTGAAAAAAAAAGTAAAAATAATTGATCATTATATATATGTATCAAGCCGTAAAAATTTCAATTAATCATTATAATCTTTAATCAACTTCTTCCATTTCATTTTCTTCTTCAACAGCTTCTTCAACTTCTTCAACAGGTTCAACAGATTCAGTAGCTTCATCGGCATCAACACCCAAACCTAGAGAAATCAATCTGTTGATTCTAGTAGCGAATGAAGATGGTTCTTCTAAAGAGAAACCAGAGGTTAATAAAGCGGTATCGAATAACAACTTGGTTAAATCTAGAACAGTCTTAGATTCACCTTCACCACTGCTGATCTTGGTAGCTAATTCCTTAATGATAGGGTTCTTTGGGTTAACAACGAAGATCTTCTTAGCACTCATGTAAGAAGCCATGGAGTCATCGTTGAAGGATTGAGCTTTCATGATTCTTTCCATGTTAGCGGACCATCCGAATTGGGCGGTTCTGATAGCAGCTGGAGATTCACCTAGAGTATCGGAAACATCAACCTTTTCAACCTTTTCAGCTAAGATTTCTTTTAATCTAACGGTTAATGGTTCTAATTTCTTGGCTTCTTCTTCCTTGATCTTCTTTTCTTCTTCAGTTTCTTCTAATTCAAAGTCCTTGGTGATATCAACTAACTTTTTACCATCGAATTCCTTTAGTTGGGAGATGGCGTATTCATCAATTGGGTCATCTAAGTACAAAACTTCGAAACCCTTGGCGCTTAAGGCTTGTAAGAATGGAGAAGTCTTGATGGCCTTGATAGATTCACCAGTTAAGTAGTATATGTTCTTTTGATGTTCCTTCATACCGGTAACGTAATCGGTTAAAGAAGTCAATTCACCGTTACTCTTACTAGATTGGTATCTTAATAACTTGGCTAAAGTTTCTCTGTTTTGGGTATCTTCATGGATACCTAATTTCAAAGACTTAGAGAAGTTGGTGTAGAAAGTCTTGTATTGTTCTTCATCTTCAGCTAACTCTTGGAAGGTTTCTAATAACTTCTTGACGATGTTCTTCTTGATAACCTTTAAGATCTTGTTTTGTTGTAAGACTTCTCTGGATAAGTTTAATGGTAAATCTTCGGAGTCAACAACACCGGTAACAAAAGATAACCAAGATGGAATCAATTCAGTAGCTTCATCAGTGATGAAAACTCTTCTGACATACAACTTGATGTTGTTGTTTTTCTTCTTGGATTCGAATAAGTCGTATGGAGCTCTCTTTGGAACAAATAAGATAGCCTTGAATTCTAATTGACCTTCGACGGAGAAGTGCTTAACAGCTAATGGTTCTTCCCAATCGTTAGAAATAGACTTGTAGAAAGCATTGTATTCTTCTTGAGTAACTTCAGAAGGTGGTCTGGTCCATAATGGCTTGGTCTTGTTCAAAACCTCTAATTCTTGAACAATTTCCTTGATCTTTTCAGTCTTTTCTTCAGTCTTGTTTTCTTCGTCTTCGATTTCCTCAATCTTTGGTTTGTCAGAGTCTTCTTCTTCCTTCTTTTCTTCCTTTGGTTCTTCTTCCTTCTTAACTTCCTTTTCAACTTCCTTGGTAACCATTAATTCAATTGGGTAAGAAACGAATTCAGAGTGCTTCTTAACAACATCCTTGATGGTCTTTTCTTCTAAGTAGTCTAGTTGATCACTCTTCATAAATAATCTTAAGATAGTACCTCTACCAATCTTTTCGTTGGTTTCATCCTTGGAGATAGTGAAAGAACCACCAGCATTGGATTCCCAGATGTATTGATCATCATCGTTAGATTTGGAGATAACTTGAACCTTATCAGCAACTAAGAATAAGGAGTAGAAACCAACACCGAATTGACCAATCATGGAGACATCAGCACCAGCAGACAAAGCTTCCATGAAGGATTTAGTACCGGACTTGGCAATTGTACCTAAGTTGTTGATTAACTCAGCCTTGGTCATACCAACACCGGAATCTCTGATTTCTAAGACCTTTTGGTCCTTGTATGGGGTAATTCTGATGAATAGGTTTGGTTCAGATTCTAATAAAGATTTGTCAGATAAAGCTTTGTATCTGATCTTGTCTAAGGCATCAGAAGCGTTAGAGATCAATTCTCTCAAGAAAATTTCCTTGTTAGAATAAACGGTGTTAATGATTAAACTCATTAACTGAGTAATTTCAGCTTGAAATTCAAAAGTTTCAGATGACATGATTGTAAATGTATTAATAAAACTATTTTTTTGGTTTTTTACTTCGTTGTCTTTTCTAAAATGGGCAGCAACCATTGCTACAAACACGTTTTACCAAATGTATTTATATCTTACACTTAAGTGTGTTAATCGTTATATCTCAAAGTAACACACACAAATTTTTTTTTTTCTGGAAAATTTTTTTTGTTCTTTTACTTGGCATAGTCTTTTCTCTGTCAACTATTTCTTACAAACAAATGGAACTTTCTAGAAAAAAAAAAAAAAAATGGGGAAAAATATGAGAGCTTTACGCGTAAACTGCATGTTTACAAAAAAAAGCAAACTGAAACAGTCACGTGAAAAGCGCAAATGCTTTTAATCAATTGAAATATGTAGATGGAGGATTAACGGATCTTCAAAGTATTCAACAAACTGTCTGTTGTATCTTCTTCAACAGTAAAAGTTTCACTCCAAATATCTTGTATTATAGATAGGAGTTTATTGATCATTTCAATGCTGACATCATCAGTTTCTTTGACATCGCGATTGTACTTTAACAAAGCAACTAAGGATTCGTATTCCTCAAATGATATGACAAACCTATCTAACCCAGAGTTGTATATCATATCATTCAATAAATAAATACTTGCCCTTCTCAAAATCTTAAAGCTGTCATCTTTTTCACTGAACTCAAAAGTCAAAATACCTTTTATACAGGAGAAGCAATCTATTAGTTCACTCTCATTTAACAGATCCATATTGACCTGAAGAAGTATACCTAAAATAGATATAGCAGACATTCTCACTCTGTTGTCAATTTCCTTTGCATTATTAGCATTTATTTTTTCAATAGTTATGTTGAACATCTTGTGAAGCGGTTCGTCCTTGTTTAATAGATATCTTTTATTTTGGAATGCTTGTGCTAAAACTTCACCCAAACGCAGCTCTTCTTCAAAAGAAATATTCAAGATAGAACTTTTCTTTCCATATTCATCATAAAGTCTCATAATGTATTCCAAGCTCTTTTCATGATTACATAAAATCACTAAACCTCTAATGCTATTGAGGTATACAAATGGTTCTTCGTTTTTCATTTCGTTTAAATGCAATTCCAAAACAACCCCATAATCAACCACTGGTGAGTCTTTCAGCAGCAACTCTCTAAGCTCATATAAACCTTGTGCTTTTATTGGTGGTAGTGGATCGTTTAAGTTTTCCAAAGCCTGTTTCAGCATTTTTTTATCAGCAGTTTCAACACTATCTTCAGTTTCCAATGCATCATTAGTGCTGTCATCTAAAAGTCTTACAATCTTGCTTATCAAACTTACAGCTTCTTTAGAATCAGAATAGGTTTGACCTAAAGTAGCAGATATTTGTTTCAAGCTATCTTTATTTTGTTTATTGAATGATGAACCTCCACTAAGAATGTATGAAAGAAGTTTCAGTAGCATGTTGAGCACGTTTTGATTGTTTTGTGTATTTTCCTCTTCTTCATCATCTGACTCTTCCTCAGACATTTCTAAAGTATGAAAATAGTTTGGTAAGTTCAACAAATCTTGTATCAATACTAAAATATCTTGGGGGTTACTGGCGATGGCATCTTTAAAGTCATTAGTTTCAATCATACTATTCATAATTTTCAGATCATTAAGCTGTAGAAAAACGTCAGTGTCTTCATTATCAACGTCATAGGACTCGCACCACCTTCTCAATATTGTAACGAATACATTATTTATGATATCAGTATTTTTGGAAATGGTCTCCAAAACCTTTATTATAAGCTCATTTTGTACGTCCTGTAATTTAATAAAAGTTTGCAGGCTTTGAATTTTAGAAGAAACGCTGATTTCTTTATCAAAATGCATGTTCACCTGCGACATAAAACTTAGTTGTGGTAGTTTGCTATTTGCAGTAATCTGAAGCCTTCCAAAAAGCTCAGACTGTGAATCAAAATCATAGTTTACTATCATATAGTTTAAAAGATACCACTTACCATTCGAGCATAAAAGATAAAATTTCAAAGTGCTGATCAAACTATTAACATAAGACTCATTGATTATTGTATGATCTAGCTTGTTTCTTTTATAATTGACATAAATGAAATTTGCATATCTGTAAAGGACAAACATGAAATCGTATTCATTTTTGTATTCCAACAGTGATTGAATGAAGTTATTGTCATTCTGTCTCGTCAGTGTTATAAACACATTCATTTTTTTGATAAGATCACCAGTCGTAATCGTGGCCTCATTTGTCTTTGCAGTGTTGCAGAATATGTAGTTATTATGCAGAGTCGAATAAAAAAAGTCGTTTATAATTTTAATATTCTTGTTGTAAATGGTAGATAATATGTTCATTAGCCCAACTATGACTACAGAACTTTCTTCTATCTCCAAAATTTCAAACACCTGACCAAACAAAATATGGAAATATTGTTTGTTCGTTTTGCATAAAGAAGGCTTCTTTAAAATCAGCTCGTTCAAATGTGCAATCTTTGATAAATCGATCTCGTCACTATCTTTGCTTTGAAGAATAAATTGAATAAGTGATTTAAGTCCGTCTTTTTTGGTAACGAGTAAGTTTGACAGCTGTTTGGAAAGTAGCAGCTGTGTTTTTTGGCTATTCTTTAAGTAATTAATCCATATAGAATAGTTTGCATACAGTTCATATGTGTCGTCTATGTTCGATTCTAAAAGCACAATATATTTATTAAATGTTTCAGGTTCATAGCCTTCTCCTACCAAATATAAACAACCTATGATCAAATCATAATAAAAATTTGTTAACTTTATACACTTGTGAAAAGATTCCGTAATCTTGGTATTTTCATCGTTTTGGGTAAACATTTGCACAAGACGTGATAGTGTGTATGCTAGTAGCTTATTGTCATCAACTCTAGAGATACTATTAAAGACTCCATATATGGAGTCTTTAATATCATTCAGCAAGTATCTCTGCGGTTTTATGCTAACCGGCAAAAGTCTGTATATGAGTTGCAATGTTATAAATTTTGTAAACCTGTCTATCAGCTTCATATCGTTCAACGACAACATAAAAGTAGCATCAGCTTTTGCACTAGCTTCTTCATCGGCAACGGTTGTAATCAAAGTTTCAGTCACATTTAGAATACAGTTGTCCACATACTGCTTATTTATTTCATGATCGTTGTATCCTGATTCCAGAAGATCTACAGTGTCATACAACTCATTGAAGTAGACATCAAGAGAGCTTTTTGTTGAAAAGAACTTAGGTTTTTGGCCTAAAGAACTTTTTATTTGGTCAACTATTTCGTCTTTTTTAGCAGACATTGTGTGGCAAGCGTATATATGACTAATTATACGTTGTTTGTGTGTGGTGTATGGCCAATTGTGTGCAAATGTTTTACTGTAGATGAGTGTAATAATTATCATGTTCTTTTTTTTTTTTTGTTTCCAAGTTTAACGTAGTCTTGTATATTTACCAAACACGTGAATTTTACTTTTTCGATTATATCATCTCCTTTTTTTTTTTCATCTCTTTTCTTTTTTTCTCAATTTAAAAACTTCAAAAGTTGATATAGAATGGTTATGGAAAAGGTTATTACTATAAACCAAAACTAACTTTTATTAACATATTTTTTCTTGAAAAAATATAGAAAAAGAATAGCATTATAAGAATATAACGATATACAAAGATAAACACACAAAAATCATGACTGAAGCCAAAGCTGAGAACACCAAATTTCAAAAACTTGATGATGAAGATAAAACATCCGTTGTTTTAGACGCCAGATACGGAGATCTTGAGTCTCTTAAGGAAATATTTGAAGAAATGATTGATTCTTCTCTTTTGATTACTGATAACATTGTTGATGATAACAAAAACACTCCATTGCATATGGCTGCTTGTAACGGTCACTTAGACATAATCAAATACTTATTGGAGTCCCTGAAGAGTAACGAGTTGATCACTGATGAACAGATCCAAGGATGGGTATCTTCTAAGAATATTTCTGGAAATACAGCTTTGCATTGGGCTACTTTGACAAAACAGCTTGAAGTCATTAAGTATTTATGTGAAGAATGGAAGGCTGATCCATTAATTAAAAACGGCTTAGGACAAGATTGTATTTTTGTATCTGAAACCAACCAATTATCTGAAATAGAAGCATACTACTTGACCAATTACGATGTTGAGCCGGAGGATGAAAGCGAAGAAGAAGGTGATGCTGAAGATATCAAGTTCACCAGCGAAGATGTTGAATATAAAGAAGGTACTGAAATTAACGAAATGACCAAAGATGCTCACGAAGCTTTGAAGAACATGGACATCAATAAGGAGTAGGTGCAATAGATATATTTCTTATATACATATAAACACAATCAATTAGTGCTTATTGGTTATCAATTGACAAGTCACGTTTTTTCTCTGCTTTTACATGCTTAAAGGCGCATTACACGGGTACTTCCATTTAAAGATCCTCAGTGGAAAATTTTTTGTTTTTGCTATGCACAGCCTTTGGCTGGAATTTTCTGGTGGCCAAAAATTTTTTTTTTTTTGGCTTCTCCATTTCTTTTTATTATTTTTTTTTTTCCTTCTTCGTCTATGAATTTATTACAAAATTGAGGTTGTTATTATGGTTAAGGGAAGGGTTACAAACCAAATAAACCTTGCAATAGCTACCTGTTAATATCTAGATTATGACTGAATTAGCTGCTCAATTGGGTATTGATCCAACTTTAAAGAAGAAGAAGAAAAAAACTATTAAATTAGATGATTTAGATGCCATAGTCTCCACCACTAAGGAAAGTAAAGAAACAACCCCAACATCAGCTCCAGCTGCTGATGACATTACCGCTGCTTTAGGTGACATGACTTTGAAGAAGAAGAAAAAGAAAAAACAAACAGTTTCTTTAGATGATTTCGACAAAGAATTAGAAAAGGCTGGTATTGATGAAAGTTTAATCAATGAACAGTTACAAGCCACCTCTGAAGTCTCTTCCAGCTCCGCTGCTGAAAAAGGTGAAAGCCGTTCATATGATGAGTTGTTATCCAGATTCTTCAACATTTTGAAACAAAACAATCCAGAATTAGCTGGTGAAAAGTCCTCTACCAAATTCAGAATTCCACCTCCAGTTTGTCAAAGAGATGGTAAGAAGACCATTTTCGTTAACATCGAAGAAATCTGTGAAAAGCTACAAAGATCCACTGACCACTTGATACAATACTTATATGCTGAATTAGGTACATCCGGTTCCATTGATGGTCAAAAGAGATTAATTATCAAAGGTAAGTTTGTTGGTAAGCAAATGGAAAATGTTTTAAGAAGATACATATTGGAATACGTCACATGTAAGACTTGTAAGTCCATCAATACTGAATTGAAGAAGGAACAAAGTAATAGATTGTTCTTCTTGGTTTGTAAGAGTTGTGGATCTACCAGATCTGTTAGCACCATCAAGACCGGTTTCCAAGCCACTGTCAAAAGAGTCAAGAAATTCTAAGAAGGCCATATGTCTCCTTTTTGTTATATATGCATTAATTTTTAATGCTCAAAGACAGTTGATGAGCTTTCAGCAATGTTGATTAAGTTTACAGAGTTATGGTTTTTATTATATAATTTTTGCCAGCGGCACAATCCAAGAGCCAACAGCAGGTTCCTTGGTGACCCATTCGTGTACTTTGGCTTTGACTGCTGTGCTATCTAAATTCTCTAAGAATATGTCACTGATGTTCTTCAAGTACCTAGCATTTTTAGATATCATTGGGACGTTAATTTGATATTTTTTTCTATAAAACGTGAATTCCTTTTCATCAAGGTTTTTCACGTTCATATTGATTTTTTGATTAATTTGGTCAATTACGTTTGATAAATCCTCCAAAGAATCGCCTAAACTTTCGCTGGACTGTGTATCCAATTCAGAAGACTGCACAGAAGTATCCAACATTCTATGCTTCAGCTTTTTTTTATTTCTGCTGCCCATGGTTCTTGTTTGATTATTTGAAAATAAGAATGTTGGACAATCATTGTATCCCACAAGATCGGACTCCGAGCAGTTTTGGAAAGATTTTCTGTCAGCTTGGTACTGATTGTCAACAATGGTCTTTGATGTGTTTAGTTCCATGGTTTCTATAGGGATATGTCGACTGGTACTAATTTTATGTGTTTTTTTGGTTTGATACTATTAGTAGCACGACATCGCAAATAATTTTAAAGGTTTGTTGATTTTTTTTTTTTTTCTTGGGGTTTCCCACAATCCAAGCCTTTGTGTTGATGCCTCTGAAACAAGCTAAGGACAAAAAAAAACAACAAAGCAGCCAATTTTCTTCTAGTCAAAGAAAGAAAAGCACAACATTACCGGATTTAAGAAACACAGCTCTGCCAAACTTGTATTTGTGTGTGTAAATTTTGACTATTCCGTATCACGTGCAAAATGATAACATTAAAAGGGCTTTGTTGTGTATTTTTTCACTTTTAATTAATACAAATTTCGCGAATCCCTTGAAAATATTGGCAATTTTGGAAAAAAAAAAACATCCTTTAGGTAAAAATAAGCTGTTGATATGGAAACATTGATATACGCAAAATCAAAGTTGTAGCTACTAAAATTATATATAAAAAAACCAATATTGTGCTTGTTTACATTGTTGATAATACATATCTAAATGTTTTGTTATTATCACATCGATTATGACCTTCTTTTTGGCACCAGCCAATCAATCGAAAGTGGATCTGTAAATGATCTATATGATCCTCTTTTAAAATATGTGTTTTTGTTCAATCATCTCACACTAGAAAGGGCATTGGATACATGTATGTCGCACAATGATTTGACTGCATTTGCGGTATCAAGACTCAAGGATGAGTTTAAATCAGAAATAAATGCAAATGAAATAAAAGTACTATACATCTGTCCCAAAAGTGAAAATCCCGGCAACTATTGCATTCTAGATGATTCATTAAAAAACATTGTCAATCATCAAATTGAAACTCACAGAGCATCAGTTTCCTGTGAAACATGCCACATGCATCTAAAAACTGTGTGTGATATCCAACGACATGCGATGGTTTTTACCGACACAAATAGCGTTCATTGGAAAATTTATAAACATTTTTTCCTTTCTTTATATGACCTAAGTCAGAGAAAAGTTTATAGTGGACATGACTTTGCTAACGATACTCATTTTGATGAGTGCTACAAACTACAAATGTTTCAGCACAAATTTTCAAACAAAACAAGCGCAGATCTAAAATCAAACAACTTTTGCAATTCTGACAATGATTTAGATAATATTAGAAAATTAATTTATGCCTTTAATAAAAGCATACAACAACTAAAAAATGGGACGCCGCATGAAGGAAACCTTTCTACTGGGCAAATGTTTGAAGAAGTTGATGATCTAGCGTATAATCTCTTAGACAATATATTTGCAGCAAACAGAAATAGATTTGATTTGGTTTTTAATACAGATGAATCTTCTGTATCTTTAATTGAATATCCATCCAGATCAAATCTGGGTCCACTTTTGGAAACGGCAGGTGGTAGTGTTTATGAAAGCGAGAACAACGAAGACCGCAATTGGCTTAACAGCTTTAGTGACTCAGATAGCTACTTAAGTGATTCTTTAAATTTAAGCAGCTTAAGCTTTCCTGATAGTTTTCAGCACTTTATGCTTAGTCAAAGTACATTATCAGAAGATGCCGAACTAGATGCTTCTTATGGTGAAAGTGAGTCGTCAACAGTCATTGTCTTTGAATGATACGAAATCGATAACCTTAGAGACACTTAAGAAAACTAAAATTTTTCATTTAAAAACTTTTTATTATAAAAAAAACTTTTTTGTATATACTGTCTGCCTGCACTGTGTAAAATATATGCCAATCAGAAGGACAGCACTAGAATGTGCTTATTGATTAAAATGAAAGTTGTGTATCACGTGCATGCTTCTTTCTTTTTCTTTTTCTTTTTTTTTTGGAAGAACAGCTTTCATGAAGGCAAAAAAAATACTTTTCCCAATTCCCACACACCACGATTTGTTTTTCATATTCTATTTTTTTTCTTTGCAAATTTGATTAAAAAACTAAGGATACCATTAACAACTTAAGAATTCTACCCAAAACGAATATTTAATTACAGCAATCATCCAAGGTATATTTGCTTCAGTTTTATAACAGATACAGCTTTCTTATCAAACCTACGAACATGTCTACCATAACAACAAAGGATATTACAGACACATCATCCAAGAACATTTTGAATGGAATCACCCCACACTCACATATCAAGAACTTAGGTTTGAAGCCAAACTCCATTGAACCTGAGTACTTTGAGTTGAACGGTACTTCAGGTATGGTTGGTCAAATGAAGGCCAGAAAGGCTTTGGCCATTATTAGTAAAATGATCTTGAAAAAGGATGTTATGGGTAAATCTATACTATTAGCAGGTGCTTACTCCACAGGTAAGACTGCCTTGGCTAAGGGTTTAGCAGGAGAACTAAATCAACAGATATTAACTACCATTGATGCTGAAGGTGCTAAGGAAGACGTTCAAGAAAATGTTGTTCCATTTGTCAGTTTCTCTGGGAGTGAAGTTTACTCTTTAGAATTATCCAAGACAGAAACTTTAACTCAATTCTTCAGAAGATCTATAGGTGTGAGAATCAAGGAAGTAACCGAATTTATATGTGGTGAGGTTGTTGAAATCATCATTGATAGATCCATTACCGGTGGTCAAAAACAAGGAAAATTGACCATCAAAACAACTGATATGGAAACGGTTTATGAATTAGGTACCAAAATGATCGACAATATTTTGAAAGAAAAGATCAATGCCGGTGACATCATCAACATTGACAAAGCAAATGGTAAAATAACTAAGTTAGGCAGATCTTTAAGCAGATCAAGAGATTACGATGCCATGGGTGTTGATACCAAGTTTGTCAAGTGTCCAGAAGGCGAACTTCAACAAAGAAAGACTGTTACCCACACAGTTTCTTTGCACGATATTGATGTTATAAACTCTAGAACCCAAGGTGTTTTGGCCTTGTTTTCTGGAGACACCGGTGAAATTTCCAAGGAAGTTAGAGACCAAATTGATAATAAGGTAACTGAGTGGAAAGAAGAAGGAAAAGCCGAAATCGTTCCAGGTGTTTTGTTTATAGATGAATGTCATATGCTAGATTTGGAGTGTTGTGCATTTGTTAATCGTGCTTTGGAAATGGAACTAGCCCCAATTGTTATCATGGCTACTAATAGAGGTTTGACCAAAGCCAAAGGATCCCAAGAAATTACCCCACATGGTCTTCCAGCTGATTTACTGGATAGATGTATAATTGTTCCAGTTGAGAAATACGAAGCAAAAGACGTTTCCATGATTTTGAAAATCAGAGCTACTGAAGAAGAGGTTGAAGTGAACGATGAAGCTTTACAATTGTTGACAAAAATAGGTCAAGAAACTTCTTTAAGATATGGTTGTAATTTAATAATAGTATCAAACCAAATTGCTTTGAAGAGAGGTTCTAAGATAGTAGAATTACAAGATGTCGAAAAGTCTTATTTGTTGTTCTTAGATTCAAAGAGATCCATTGAAGTTTTAACTGAAGCTCCAGTTGTTGAAAACAAAGACATTGATATGGGTGAATAAACATTATATAAGAATTTATTAAACTTTAGTTGTATCAACAAAACAAAAAAAAACTAATTATTTATTTTCTTTTTTTTTTTCTATATACTCAGATATCGTTTTGTCAGTATTACTAAGAGCTAGCACCTCTTGTGTTCAATATTAAAGCTATAATCATACCATATAAACCTAAGACTTCTGCAAAAATCAAAATCAAAACTATACCAACAAACAATCTGCTTTGTTTCATAAACTTTCTAACACCAACATCCCCTACAACACCAATAGCGTAACCACTACTTAGACAAGCAAATCCTACACACAAACCACATGCAAGATGAAGGAAACTGTTAAATAATGTGTATGGTTCAGTAGGAGACATAGAACCGGCTATAAGAACTGAAACAACCAATCCGTAAATGGCAAGGATACCACTCATGACAACCGGAATCAAAGACTTCATAATCAGCTCAGGTTTAAAGTGGGCTATACCAGAAATACCTATACCTGACTTGGAGGTACCATATGCAGCGCCCACACAAGACAAAGTCATTGCAAGGAAACAACCAGAAAATCCTATGATTGGTGCGTAATTTGGAGCATAGTCCACTATGTATGTGTCAGACATTTATTATGCTACTATTTGTGTGTTACTTATCTAATCACCAAAAGAAGCAATAGAATATGATATTTTATGTTTATCTATTATTTGGTTATATACCGGTGAAACCTCTTCTTTGTAATTGGGTCAAGCAGTTTTTAGGGAAAAGATTGTGCATAAGGGCGTTAGTATGGCTTGTTTTTTTTTTTTTTTGGTTGTAAGAAAATTTTTCTTCGGAGGAAAACATGTCTAAGAGCATGATGTTTGTAAGTTACGGACATAACTGTAAACAACAACAAAAACACCAAAACATCAAAACTAATGAGCCAAACACATACAGCTGTTAGAAATGCTGCAATGAAAAAAAAAATTGTGGTTGATTCAAGTTATATAAAACATGTTTACTTGAAGCTAAGGTACGAGCTGATACAGGAGATTATCAAGGTCAGTGCCAATGATATAGAACAAAACATAAAAGACATGGACGTACATTTAATTGGAATCATGAAAGATGTGATTAGTGGCTGTGAAATATCTGATTTAAAGGCAAGCAATCTGCAGTTTTTGAGTGATAAAGAGGTACTGGCTTTTTTAATATCTAACGAAGATTACATAGATAATGTTGAAGAAGACAAAGAGCTATCCACTAAGCTAAAGGATGAGATGAATCTTTTTGATGATATCTGTATTACCAAAGGAGAAAAACTTATCAATTTCAGTCACTTTAGTGATAGCTATACTAAGCATGGTGAAGAAAAAGTAGCGGAATACCTTAGTGCATTAGACAGCAAAATTGAAGTGGCATTAGGAGACAACATTGATTATGAGCAACTAGAAAAGGAGATTCAGGAAGATGGCAAAGTTACGAATGAGTTTTTTGGCAAATACAGAGAGCTTTTGGCTAACTCGATGTTCAATCTTTATAACCTACAGACAACCGGAAATTTGGATGATGCGAATAAGAAGTACGATACACTAAAAGCAAAAACCGACTTTTTGTTAGAGAAAAACAAATTTTAATTAGTGCCGGAGGTATCTATCAACAGCAAAGAGTTTTCTCCCAATAATAGGATTGAGATAAGATTATAGTTATTTTGATTTTTTTTTTTGCAAAGAAAGTTTATGTGCAAGCTTTTAGGATGTGTAAGTATATAGCACTTATTAAATAAGTTTTTCTCATTTAAGAATAATTTAAAACTGTTATTTAGCAATATTTTTTAATATATGTTTACATTAGATAAACTTTATATTTTTTTATCAATAATAACTTTAGGTTATTTAAAAAATCAAAACTAATTTTACTTTTATTTTACAATTAATTCTTTTAATCATGTGAGCAAATGTAAACATTGTTACTATAAACACGTGACTGTCTGTTTTTTATTACTGCGTGTACAAGGCTTTGTCTTTGGTTCATGCACTAAAAAAAGAAAACAAGAAAACGTTAACAAACGCGAAACCCCAAAAAAAACCCACAAAAACAAAAGAAGCATTTACAAATAATTAAAAATACACATAAAACCATACATTTCAATTTTTTTTTTTTTTTTAAAAAAAAATATTTTTAAATTCACTACAGAGTATGACACATAACACATTAATATGTTAGCAAATAGTTTTGAGTTTTTTAGCACCCTCTTCTTTGATTGAAGAAAACATTTAATTTAAGGTCAAATTATTACGTGTTACAAACGTTCACTTTTTTTAAGGAAACAGAAATTAATTGAAATATTACAGCTACTCTGGGAATTCAGGTCTTTTGTTGGCAAAAAAACACACACCCATAAGTAGAGATAAATCAAAAATAAATACACACTTAAATAATAATGGCATTATTGGTCAGTAGATACAAACTATATTGATATAATGACGTGCACATCATTTAAACCAAACACCAAAATAGGAAATCAAATGATTTGATTAAATCTGTCTCTTCACATTAAAAATTCTTCAACCTTAAAAAACAAACAAAAAAATTTTTTTTTCTTTTTTTTTTTTTTTTTGAGGCCATTTGGTTGTTGATAGAATTCCATAAAAAAAACAACAACAATTTTGGTTCTCTTTGTAAAGACTTTAGACAATTCACTTTTTTGAATAAAGTTTCTACTTAATCAAGAAACCCAAAACAACAAACATCAATAAGGCTTAACTATAGCAACAAACATGGTTTTGTACAAAAAAGAAAAAGCCACTTTATCTGAACCTTTAGTGCTACCATCGGAATTTGGTGTAGACACTAAGGTATTTGTAATACGAGAAACAGGAGAATGGTTCCCCAAATATCAAGACTACATTAAACGTTTATGGTTTTACATGCAGAATAACTTCACATGCGAGATCACATCTCATACAAACTTGACTTTTTTTCAAGCAATGGCGTCGGAAGAAGAGGAATTCAATAGACTTGAAATGAGATTCCCTATAAAGATCAGAGCCCCAATGGCTGAATTCTTGCACTTTAACCCTATATCCAGATTTGACTTGTTACTTGAAGAAACTTACTTCAAATTCAAAAAGCTCTTTTTTGTTGATGAAGACGTTTTTCTGAAAGACATGAATATCACAGACGCCAATGGTAATGTCATAAATAACATCAGCGATAACATTTTTGTTACTGAGTTTTTGAGAAAACACAACATGTATTTTGATAGAGAGGCTGCTGAATCTTTTCAAATAATGAATGAATCCGAGGATGGCAATACTGAAATTGGTGTTGATTTATCTAACAAATGGGAAGTTAAAGAGATCTTGGACATGGGCCCAGACGTGCCTCAGAAGTATAGAATATACCAACCATACTCTTTTATTTTTATTGAAGTTGAAGCTGAAGAAATAAGAAGAGAAAGAAAATCATACACAAGACATCTTGTGAGGTCCTTCATGAAACTAACTCTTGAAAAGGCATCTAGGAAAAACGGATCTCCATGGCGTGTCAAAGAAGATTACATTCAACATTATGATTTAAGTCCTGAGTGGCCTGCACAATTTTTAAAGTACAAAGAAGTCCCTAAACCTGCAAAATCTAGTATTGAATCAACAGACAGTCTTCCTACAAAGAAGAGAGGCAGACCTAAATCCACTAATTCGAATATTGAACATGATGAGAAAGCGGCTAGAAAGAAACCAAAGAGCGCTAAAAAAGAAATGTCTGTAGACGACATCCAGATATCCAAATTTCCAAATACATCATCAGATGAAGCTTCAAATGCTCCTGCAAATGACGCCAACATTGCAAAAAACAATACAGATAACACAACTCGGAAAAATACAAATGATGGCTCTAATAAGCGTACCCCTGAGCAATCATTGCCCCCACAAAAACCCAAATTTGTCTTCAATCCTAATGTCTTGAAGACCAAGTTGGCCATAGTAAATGACGATGAGATTCCTAGAGTCTTAAATAAACTTAATGATCTAGTGCCACAACAGGAATCCTTGCAGAAAATAAGAGAAATGGTTGTCGCAATTGTCAAGGAACATGATAAATTTAGTGAGCCAAAAACAGATGAACAATTGTATGAACTCTTTGGAACACTGTTTTTTTATGGCGAAGCCAAAACTTACCAAAAGCTGCTCGAGCCTGGCATTTTGAAAAAAGGACTAAAACAATATGATGAGAATTTTATAGTCAAGAATTTCTGGAAGAATAGAAAAGTTAGCAAAAGCTTTGACTTCTTTTTGATTCTAAGGGTATACATTTTTATAATGAGCTTCAACGAAGTGCTATGCATGGAGGTTCCAAGTTTTCAAGATTATATGATTCTTTTGAACAACGAAAAGCAAACAAAGTATGCCAAACAAAATTTGAATAAGGTAGCTTTTCAGTTTGTTGAAAAAGTAAGTGATGATCAGCTTGGATTGTTATCAGATTTGAAATTTCAAATGAGCGAAAAGCTCTTTCAAAATTTACCTCACTTTGATCTTGTTTTAGAGGCTCAGGAACAACAAGATGAGGAGTCTGGGTTGTTGAATGGAAATACACCAGACTTTAACAAATTCAGCATTGAGTTGATTTGCTGTTTATTGAGATTATTCATTAACGAGGAAGGTGACTGGTCAGTTGAAATACCTAACAAATGGTATTCATCAGACTTGAAAAAAGATATGGATAAAGAAGAAGCAGTTTCTCTTATGTTTAATGAAAAAGAATCAGAGTTTCTGGCAACTTGTTCTAAATATAAAGATGTGTCCTTTTCTGAAAGATTAATGAAAAGAAGTTTTGCTAATGGTAATTGGTGCTTAATTTTATTAGGTATTTTTGAGGATTCACTGCATGTCTTTCCACTTCAAGAAAAGATGAAGGGAATCATTCAAAAGTTCATTGGTGATGAAACTGTCTTTAGCAGCAAAGCTTTGAATACCAAGTTAGTGACCAACTTTGCTGAGAATTTTAACATGAATGATCGTTTGAATATTTTTTACGTATTGATGGAGCTTGCTACCAATTACAGTGCTGAAATCAAACAAGAGGTAGATAAAATGTCTGATTATACCACATTTTTAAAATCCGAAAGATTTAAAACAGCAAGAAGTTTAAAGGCTTCTGTAAAAGAAAAAACTTCTTTAGCCAGTGAAAAACAAAAACTGGAATCCAGCATCAAAGAAGAAACCTCCAAAGAAGAACTCGAAGCTTTGAAGGATATAGATGAAAAGCTAGATGCAATTGAAAGACAAATTACTTCCAAAGAACAAGTCAAAGAGTTCTGGGAGAGTCAAGTCAGATGGGCCGTGCCATTGAGATCAAAAAGCTTAGGAAGTGACAGGTATGGGAATACATATTGGTTTTTAGAATCTTATGGGCCATTTGATCTAAATACACTGGGTGAATTAACTGGAAGTGAACTAAAAAGATCAGGGAAAATCTTTATTCAAGGACCCAAAAAGAATGAAATACCCATGTATTACAACGGTATAACCTATGAAGAATATTTGAAAAAAATTGAAAAGTATCAAATCTTTGAGGATGGTAGCATTGTGAATGATGAATCCAAGTTGATTTTGCTCAACAAAAGAGTATGGAACAACAATTACACAAACAAAGATCTAACTGTACTTGACTGGAAGTTTATCGACTGCGGCAATGATTTCTTGGTTTCTGAGGACGATTGGTGCTTTATCGATGACAATGAGATTTTGAAGGAGCTGTTGAATTGGCTTTACAAATTCGGGTCTTCCGAAAGACATGTTAAGAGCAATATTACCTCAATTTTGGAAAGCTACAATAAAGAGCAATTAAACAATAAATTGTTGTACTGCGAGGATGTTGACAGTGATGAAAATCAAGAATTATTGAAAGCAGTCATGAAGGTTTACAGTAATGTAAATGAAGAAGACATTGACATCTTGATCAAGTTAAGTCAGCAAAAAGAGAATTATAAACTTTGGAATACAACCATAAAACAAGCTGAATATGTTGGATACGATGACTCTCAAGAAAGTATATCAGATGTTTTGAATAAGAAATTTGAAGCTGTATCGGTTGAATTGGAAGAAACCAAACACAGTATTTTAAATCTGAATAATGCTACTTCTTTATCTTCAGAACAAGCTTTAGAGCTTGACGAGATAAACGGAAAAAGAGAAGCTTTGAGAATACAACAAAAAGCCATTACTGCAGAAATCAAAGAGTACGAGGAACGAAAGAGAACCAAGTCCATTGAAGACAAAAACACGCTATTGGAAGCTGTGAACCAAGGAAAACTGCCTGCCGTATTCAATGAAAGCGAAGTTTTAAAGAAGATTAGCAAGATAACTCATTTGATAAATGAAATATTACAAAATAATTCTAAGAAGAGCCCAGAAGTTTTAAAAAGAACTTATACCAACAGAAAAGCAGTAAAATATTTCAAAAAGAATCTACAAAATGTAATCACTGACGTTAAGAACAGCAAAAAGGGGAAAAAGAAAACAGATTCCATCTACACAGTTGAAACCTTGCCTGACAAAATGGATAGCGTAAGGGATGAGCTGCAATCATTTGTGACCAAGAAAGGTTTGGAAGAATTTATATAGATTGCAGCTGTTATAGACGACTATAATTAGCTTCTAACTCCGCATTACAAGCTTAGTTGATTTTTTTCTTTAAAAAAAAAGAAAAAGAAGCTGTAAGCCAAATTTGCATGGTCCAAAGTGTATTAACATTTTTTTTTTTTTTCTTCAGATGTTTAAAATTTTTTTTTTTTGGCAATACTTTCAATTGCATATTTTTATCAAGGATCAAAGAGAGATAAAAGCAAACCCAAAGTAATCATTTTCAAAACAATCAGGCATATACGTAGTCTCACTATTAAATAATGTTAAGAAATATTATTAGTCAAAACTCAAGAGTTTGTTTACAAAGACAGTCTTTCAATAGAAGTGTAAATGTCATATATTCCCTAAGATACCAATCTTCCAAGAAATCACCGGAAGAATTGGTCAAAGAGTCTCATTTGGACTCTAAACCAATTGAAGGTAACTTAAACAAATTTAGAAAGATTAAGAAAAACGATAGAAATCAACCGGAAGATTTGAAATTGAAAGAAGAAGAAGTTAAAAAGGCATTCAAGCCTACATCATTCCAAACATCAGTAGCATCTTTCTTGATCAAGTACCTAGGTGTTAACGTCGATAAGGTCAGAGCTGGTCCAATAGCTGGTTCCTATTACTACAAAGAATGTTCTGATCAAGGTTTGATTTACGAAGACGATGTTGAGTTATCCAAAGGCTGTGAATTCTTCTACAATGACTTGAAGTTACCAAAGACCTTCTCCCAGTGGTACCAAATCCACATATTGCATGTATGGATTCTTTTTGTTAGAATGAGAGCCTTGCCATTTGACATTGGTAAGAACTATCAAAAGAAAATCGTTGACAGAACTTTCGAAGAATTAGAAAGAAAGTTGAAAGAAGAAATGAACGTCAGATCAGGTAGATTCGTAGACAACTATTTAAAGGAATTTAACTCCCAACTGAGAGGTTGTATTTTCGCATATGATGAAGGATTTTACACCGATGATTATACACTAGCCAAAGCCTTATGGAGAAACCTATTTGGTGGTAGAAAGAATGTTGACTTTGTACATTTGGAAGCCTGTGTTAGATATGTGAGATCTCAACTATACGTGCTATCCAAGATGTCCGATAGAGACTTTGCTACTGGTAACTTCAAGTTTGTTCCAGCTGATCAATTTGTTAGACCACTATCTCCTAGCCAATATGAGGAATTGAAGAAAGAAGTAGTAGCTAAATATGAGAAATTAGACAGCGACCCAAACACTAAGCCTACTGAAAAGAGTAAACTAAGATATGATAACTAAAGAGGAAACATCGAGAATTGTATATAGGACGCATTGATCGCTCAGTAAAATGAAACCCAATCTTGTATTTATTTAATTTATGGAATATGTTAATATACCAGAAGTGCAGATTCGGATGTAAGGCACCCGATTAATACCTTTTTTTTTTTTTTTCCGACTTAGTTCTGAAGATACAACCTTTGGATTTGGGTGGCATTTGTGATTTTCTGTCTTTTTATTTTCTTTCCTTTTTAGGCAAAGCTGCACTCTACGGTTATTGCTTTTATTAACGAGCCGGGTTACTTGAAACACAATTTGTGTTGATTGTGCGGGTGAAAAGCACATTTATTTCCGGAAACGGCAAAACCAACAGAAACATGGTTATCAGAAGCGTCCAATATTTATTAATAACAAATAGAAAGGCATGCACACTCACTTTGAGTCTCCGCTTTTTTTTTTTAATTATTTTGGCTCCCTTTCAAAAAAAAAAACCACAACAGCCATATTTCAGAAATTGTCCTTAAGCTGTAAAAAAAAAAAGTTAATATTAACATGTTGCTATTTTTGTTTTTGTAAAATAAGTAAAAAAAAAAAAAAAAGGAACGTTTTACAGTTCTTTTAATTAAGAGTTTAAACTTTACTTTCCTTTATTTAGGGTCCTATTACTATTATCTTTAATTTGTATTAATCAAAAATAAAAAAAGTGGTCATAAAAACCAAAATACAGAAAAAAAAACTATATAGCTTAAACTCTTTAAAAGTTTCTGTCAAGTAAAAGAATAAGAATATACAACGTTATTTCAATACTTGTTTTCAAAATAGACTAATTTTATCATTGTCAATAACAACTCTTTTCTGTTTTCTATAGAGAAAAAAATAATATAAACATCTGTAAAGCTATTATACCACAATGAGTTACTCCAATCCTTACGAAAACAACCCATACTCCAACAACCAAGGTTATGAAATGAACAACAACCAACAATCAGCTCAGCAAGATGACCACGAGTTTGTTGATTTTATGACTGAAATCAACAACATTCACACTGAATTAGATACTTACCAAAACTTGGTCAACAGCATAGACTCTTACCAAAAGAGATTGTTAACTGAGATCAACTATGAAACTGAACAAAACCTAAGAGAAAAGTTAGACAACTTGACCAACAACGCTCAACAACTTCAAAACCAGTTAAGAGATCAAATCAAGAACTTGCAACTTAAGGCTGCTTCGTCCCAATCCAACACTATGAAAGCCCAAATTGAAAACTCTAGACAAAACTTCTTAAAGATCATTCAAGATTATAGAATTGTTGAAGCCAACCATAAAGACTCTACCAAGCAACAAGCTGTTAGACAATATAAGATCATTCAACCAAATGCTACCGAAGAAGAATTGGAAGACGCCATCTTAGATTCTCAAGGTCAACAAATCTTCTCTCAAGCTTTGTTAAACGCCAACAGAAAGGGTGAAGCCAAGACTGTTCTTCAAGAAGTTCAAGACAGACACAGAGATTTATTGATCTTAGAAAAATCCATGGCTGAATTAACCCAACTATTCAACGACATGGAACAATTGGTGGTTGAACAGCAAGAAAACGTTGAACACATTGAACAAAATGTCGATGATGCCCAACACGACGTTGAATTAGGTTTAGGTCACACCAACAAGGCTGTCGTCTCTGCCAGAAGAGCTAGAAAGAACAAGATTAGATGCTACCTAATTCTTGCAGTCATTCTAGCCATTGTAGTTGTCGTTATCGTTGTTCCAATTGTAACGCGTAATTAGTCAAAAACATTGGCAAGCTAACTAACCATAATACCTGAAATAAATTATCTGCAAAAAAATAAAGAAAAAAGAAAATAAACCGAAAATACTACTCATTGCTAGTTACTTATACTGGCTTTATCCAATCTACGACTTATCTCTATCAACAAAGAATACAATACTTTTGTTTTTTTTTTTTTTTTTGTGAAAGAGCAAAAAAGAAAATGATCCAAGATTAATTGTAAATTATCATTCAGCTTTAATATTAATAATCATAATATACATCTGATTTTATTATAATACTAAACTAAAGACATTATTAATTAAAAAATGCATGCTTGGCTTTTTTTTTTTTGGCAATAAGTCAGCGGTAAGGTTTGCCTATTTTAATTGGTGATTAAATAAAATCCACTGTATTTCACAGTTATTCATATACAATGCTGTTTGTTAATAAGAAAGAAAAATTAAAACAATCCAAGAGCGCTTATTCAAGAAAGGAAATATTACAACATGTTTTTCTTATTTAAAACATGAAAGATGTCAACCTCGATAAAGTCCCAATTTATCCAATACATCTGAACAATATAAATATTATAAAGACTTTCAAAGCTAGGGTGGAAAGAGGTGTTGCTCTAAATAGCAATTGATTTACCATCATCCAGTTTCGACTCCTTCAATTCTTTACAACCATCCTAAAAAACCAACCCTCCAAAAATTGCTAAATGAAGATTATTACTCGCAAGTAAAATGGGTAAGAAAGAAAATTAGTTGAAAGCTGTATTGAATACTATAAAAGGCGTGAAGGCTTAAAAGATGTTGGATGGTTTTTATTAACAAATTATTTTGTTAAAGACAGATCAGAGCGAAATCATATCTAGAAGATAAACATATAAGAAACATTTGCTACAATTTATTTATATAGTCGAAATCTGTGAAAGAGCATAAAAATTTTTTAAGTTTTTGTTCTTAAGAGATATGGAATAATTATAAATACATCATTGGTTCTCCGAATTTCCTAAACGGGAAAGTATTTTTGGTGAAAAAAAAAATCCAAAAAAACAACAAAAAAAAGAAAAACCAACAGAAGTATCACGTGCTTACATTATAAAAAAATTTTGAACACACGTGACGCATCAACAAAATAAATCTCAACAAACACATTGCTGAGATGATTTTACACTTTTTTCAACAAAAATAATCTACTGGGTAATTTTTTTTTATCAACAAAAAAAAAAAATTCATGCTTGCGATAACTGACACACGCGTTGATATAGATTCATAGATGCTATGATGAAAAGACAACATAAAACTTATTGGTTTTGAAACTCTCTAGTCTATAAATCTTCTAAATAAAGGAAATAAACCAAGGAATTAATATTGAAGTAGAAAAAAACTATTTTTTTTAAAATCGTCTATCAAAAAAACACCAATACTCATTAAGAAAAGGTAAAAATAGCTAAGTTCTCGTTTATTTATTTTATAAACTAAATCATCTCGACAACTTATCATTTAAATATTCATATCTTTTTTATTTTACTTCAGAAAAAAAAGTATTTTAGATAATTAGACAGTTCTACATTAATTACAAACACCCCCAAATATAACAATACATAGCAATGACTCCAGAAATTGAACAAGAATTAGCTCACACCTTATTAACTGAATTGCTTGCCTACCAGTTTGCTTCTCCAGTTAGATGGATTGAAACTCAAGATGTTTTCTTAAAGAACTTCAACACCGAAAGAGTTGTTGAAATCGGTCCTTCTCCAACCCTATCCGGTATGGCCCAAAGAACCTTAAACAACAAGTACGAATCCTACGATGCCGCTTTATCTTTACAAAGACAAGTCTTGTGTTACTCCAAAGATGCCAAGGAAATCTACTATACTCCAGATCCAGAAGACTTGAAGCCTGCTGCTGTTGAAGAAGCCGCTCCAGTTGCCGCCGCCCCAGCTGCCGCTGCTGCGGCTCCAGTTGCTGCTGCCGCTCCTACCGCTGCTCCAGCTGCTGCCGCCGCCGATATTCCTGATCAACCAGTTACTATCAGCTTAGTCTTACATACCCTAGTTGCTCAAAAGTTGAAAAAGACTTTAGACCAAGTCCCACTCTCCAAGGCCATTAAGGACTTAGTTGGTGGTAAATCTACTGTACAGAACGAAATCTTAGGTGATTTGGGTAAGGAATTCGGATCTGCTCCAGAAAAGTCTGAAGAAATCCCATTACAAGAATTAGCTGAAACAATGCAAGACAGCTTCAATGGTGAACTAGGTAAGCAATCTACTTCTTTAGTCAACAGATTGCTAGCTTCCAAGATGCCTGGTGGTTTCACTGTTACTGTTACCAGAAAGTACTTACAAACCAGATACGGTTTAGGTAAGGGTAGACAAGATTCCGTCTTACTATTTGGTTTAACTCACGAACCAGCTGCCAGATTAGGTTCTGAAGGTGATGCCAAGCAATTCTGGGACTCCATGGCTACCAAATACGCCTCTTATGCTTCCATTGATCTATCCGCTGCCTCTGCTTCCGCTGGTGCTGGTGCCGGTGCTGCCGCTGGTGGTGCTTCCATTGATGCTGCTGCCTTCGATGAATTAACTAAGGATCAAAAGGTCCTAGCTAGACAGCAATTAGAATGTTTGGCCAGATACTTGAAAATTGACTTAAATAAATCGGAAAGAAAATACTTACAAGAAAAGGACAACTTGGAATCTTTACAAACACAATTAGATTTCCTAAATGAAGAATTAGGTGAATTCTTTGTTCAAGGTATTACTTCCAAGTTCTCTTCCAAGAAAGCCAGAGTCTTTGATTCTTCTTGGAATTGGGCCAGACAATCTTTATTAACTTTATACTTCCAAATCATTCATGGTGCTTTGAAGAACGTTGATAGAGAATTGGTATCTGAAGCCATCAACATCATGAACAGATCCAACGAAACTTTGATTAAGTTCATGGAATACCATATCTCCAACACTGATGAAAGTAAGGGTGAAAACTATAAAGTTGCCAAGCAATTAGGTGAACAATTGATTGAAAACTGTAAAGAAGTCTTAAACGTCAACCCTGTTTACAAGGATATTGCCAAGCCAACTGGTCCAAAAACCGCTGTTGACAACAAGGGTAACATCACTTACGAAGAAGTCCCAAGAGACCAAGTCAGAAAGTTCTCTCACTACGTCCAAGAAATGGCTAAGGGTGGTGAAATTACCAAGCAAGAAGAACCATCTATTCAAGATGATTTAACCAGAGTCTACCAAGCTATCAAGACCCAAGCTAAGAGTGACAAGATTTCCCAAAAGACCTCTTTGGAATTCGAAAAGTTATACGGTGAATTGATTCAATTCTTAAACAAATCTGATGAAATTGATACCAAGGTTTCTGTTACCACCTCTTTGGAAACTGTTCAAGAAGATAACTTAGACTCTGATTCTACCAAGGAAGTTGCCTCTCTACATTCTGCCAAGTCTATTGAAACCAAGGTCTCTTCTATCATTCCACCTCAAACTATACCATTCTTGCATTTAAAGAAGATGGGTAAAGGTGGTGAATTCTCTTTCGATAAGCAAATGACTGGTTCATTCTTAGATGGTTTAGAAAAAGCTGCTGTCAACGGTGTTACTTTTGCCGGTAAGAACGTTTTGATGACTGGTTGTGGTATCGGTTCCATTGGTGCTGCTTTATTAGAAGGTTTGCTGCAAGGTGGTGCCAAGGTTATTGTTACTACCAACTCTTTCTCTAAGAGAACCACTGACCACTTCCAAAAGCTATATGCCAAGTGGGGTGCTAGAGGTTCTGCTTTAGTTTTGGTTCCATTCAATCAAGGTTCTAAGCAGGATGTTGTTAACTTAATCAAATACATCTACGATGACGCCAAGGACGGTGGTTTAGGTTGGGATTTGGATGCTATTATTCCATTTGCTGCCATTCCAGAAAACGGTATTGAACTAGAAAACATTGACTCCAAGTCTGAATTCGCTCACAGAATCATGTTAACTAACATTTACAGAATCATGGGTCAAGTTAAGATCCAAAAGTCTGACAGAGGTATTGAAACCAGACCAGCTCAAGTTATCTTGCCATTGTCTCCTAACCACGGTACTTTCGGTGGTGATGGTTTGTACTCTGAATCGAAGTTGTCTTTGGAAACATTATTCAACAGATGGTACTCTGAAAACTGGGCTAACCAATTAACCGTTTGTGGTGCTGTCATTGGTTGGACCAGAGGTACTGGTTTAATGTCTGGTAACAATATCATTGCTGAAGGTATTGAAAAGATGGGTGTCAGAACATTCTCTCAAAAGGAAATGGCTTTCAACTTATTAGGTTTAATGACTCCTGAAGTTGTTGAAATGTGTCAAACCATGCCTGTTATGGCTGATTTGAATGGTGGTCTACAATTCTTAGACGATCTAAAGGTCTTCACCAACAAGTTAAGATCTGAACTATACGAAACTTCTGATATCAGAAAGGCTGTTTCCTTAGAAACTTCTATGGAATACAAGGTTGTTGCCGGTGAAAAGATGGCTGATGTTGGTTACTCCAAGGTTGAAGTTAACCCAAGAGCCAACATTGACTTACAATTCCCAGTCTTTGAAAAGACTCACGAAGAAATCAAGGCTTTAGCTCCAGATCTAGAAGGTATGTTAGATTTAGAAAACGTTATGGTTGTTACTGGTTTCTCTGAAGTTTCTCCATGGGGTTCTTCCAGAACCAGATGGGAAATGGAAGCCTTTGGTGAATTCTCTTTGGAAGGTTGTGTTGAAATGGCCTGGATGATGGGCTTGATCAAATACCATTCCGGTCCATTAAAGGGTAAGCCTTACACTGGTTGGGTTGATGCTAAGACCAATGTTCCTGTTGATGATAAGGAAGTTAAGAGCAAGTACGAAGAACACATCTTAGACCACACCGGTATCAGATTGATTGAACCTGAACTATTCGATGGTTATGATCCAAAGAAGAAGCACTTGATTCAAGAAGTTGTTGTTGAAGAAGACATGGAACCATTCGAAACCTCCAAGGAAACTGCCGAACAATTCAAGATGGAACACGGTGACAAGGTTGATGTTTTCGAAATTCCAGAATCTGGTCAATACACCGTTAAGTTAATGAAGGGTGCCACTCTATACATTCCAAAGGCTATCAGATTTGATAGATTAGTTGCCGGTCAATTACCAACTGGTTGGAATGCTAAGACTTACGGTATTTCTGACGACACCATCGCTCAAGTTGACCCAATTACTTTGTTCGTTTTGGTCTCTGTTGCTGAAGCCTTCATTTCTTCTGGTATCACTGATCCATACGAAATGTATAAGTACGTTCACGTTTCTGAAGTTGGTAACTGTTCCGGTTCCGGTATGGGTGGTACAACCGCTTTGAGAGGTATGTTCAAGGAAAGATTCAGAGACACTCCAGTTCAAAACGATGTTTTGGCCGAATCTTTCATTAACACCATGTCCGCTTGGGTTAATATGTTGATGTTATCTTCTTCTGGTCCAATTAAGACTCCAGTTGCTGCTTGTGCTACTGCTGTTGAATCTCTAGATACTGCTTGTGAAACCATTTTGTCTGGTAAGGCCAAGATCTGTATTGTTGGTGGTTACGATGATTTCAGTGAAGAGGGTTCTTATGAATTCGCTAACATGAACGCTACATCTAACACTCTGGAAGAATACGAATTAGGTAGAACTCCAAGTGAAATGTCTAGACCAGCTACTACTTCTAGATCTGGTTTCATGGAAGCTCAAGGTTCTGGTATTCAAATTGTCATGTCTGCTGAATTAGCTATCAAGATGGGTGTTCCAATTTACGGTATTTTGGCTTATACCAACACAGCTTCCGATAAGGTCAGTAGATCTGTTCCAGCTCCAGGTAAGGGTATTTTGACCACTGCCAGAGAACATCAATCTTCCAAGACTTCTTTGAAGAACGCCAAGATCATGGACATCAAGTACAGAAAGAGACAATTAGAATTAAGAAGAAGCCAAATCCAAGCTTGGGAAGAATCAGAAATTGAAATCATGAGAGAAGAAGCTGAAGAAGACTTTGCCGATGCTGCCGAAAAGTCTGATTTCATCAGAGAAAGAACTGAAGAAATTGTTCATGAAGCTCGTAACCAATTGAAGGCTGCCCAAAACCAATGGGGTAACAGCTTCTTCAAGAGAGACAACAAGATTGCTCCACTAAGAGGATGTTTAGCTGCTTTCGGTTTAACCATTGATGACTTAGGTGTTGCCAGTTTCCACGGTACCTCCACCAAGGCCAACGATAAGAATGAATCTGCCACCATCAACTTAATGATGAAGCACTTAGGTAGATCCGAAGGTAACCCGGTATTAGGTGTTTTCCAAAAGTACTTGACCGGTCATCCAAAGGGTGCTGCTGGTGCTTGGATGTTAAACGGTGCTTTACAAATCTTACAAACTGGTATTGTTCCAGGTAACAGAAACGCTGATAATGTTGATAAGGTTTTAGAAGAATTCGATTACATCTTATATCCATCCCACGCTATCAAGACTGATGGTATCAAGGCTGTTTCTGTTACTTCCTTTGGTTTCGGTCAAAAGGGTGCTCAAGCTATTGTTATCAACACTGATTACTTATATGCTGCTATGAGTAAGCAACAATATGAATCTTACAAGATCAGAGTTGGTGAAAGATCCAGAAATGCCCACAAGTTCTTCCACGAAGGTATGATTAACAACACCATCTTCAAGTCCAAGGAACATCCTCCATACACCGATGAATTAGAACAAAAGGTTTACTTAGACCCATCTGTCAGAGTTACTCAAATCACTGATGCTTCTAAGTCCAAGTTACCAATTGAAGGTGATGGTTATGTCTTTGCTGCCAAGGACATTCAAAAGAAGGCTGAAACTAAGGAAACCATTAAGGTTTTATCTAATTTAGTCGGTGATGCCAAGAACGTTGGTGTTGATGTTGAATTCATTGCTAATGTCCCTGCTGACAACGAAACTTTCTTAGAAAGAAACTACACTACTGAAGAAATTAAGTACTGTCAAGCTCAACCAAATGTTCAAGCCTCTTTAGCTGGTACTTGGTCTGCCAAGGAAGCTGTTTTCAAGTCATTGCAAATTGCTGGCACTGGTGCTGGTGCTTCATTGAAGGACATTGAAATTACCAGAGAATCTGGTAAGATCCCAACTGTTGTCTTACACGGTGAGTTAGCTAAGATTGCTGAATCTAAAGGCTTAACTGGTATCAAGGTTTCTATTTCTCATGACGATCTACAAGCCGTTGCCGTTGCTATGTCTCAATAAATAGACTGTATCATAATATATATGTAAAATAAATTTTGATTATCAAAAGTATTTCTCGTTTCCCTTTGGCTTTTGTTTGAAGCCAAAAGTGTTTTTTAACATTTTTTGACACGTGCGCATTTCTTCTGGTTGTTTGGGTGTTTTTTTTTTTTTTTTGAGCACTCATTTCATTTTTTTGTTCTAACATGTTTATTTATGTTCAAAATATTGAAAAAAAAATCTGGTAAATCACCAAACAGCAGATATCAACGTTATTACTGTCCATAATGTCAACTAATAGTAGTGCTGAATTGCCACGTCATGGATCAACTGTTGAAGAGAACAGAAAGAAAATTTCAATAACCAATTTAATGAACAATGAAGATATATCACCTGTGAAAAAGGAAACTAATGAACAAACCGGAGAAGAAACTGATACAGACAAGGAAGTTAATGATGAGCCTAAAACAAGTAAACCCAACTCAGGTGTAGAGTTCAATAATGTGGCTTTTGATTATGACGACAAAGACGATAATGATGGGGAAATATCTTTAAATAGTGAAGATTTTGACATAGACGACGAGGATGAAGAAAAACCACAAGAACCATCTTCTGTTGAAATTAAACAAGAAGTTAACCATGAAATTGTTGCTGAAAAGAGAACGTTGTCTGAAAATGCGGCTGAAAATAAAGAGCAACCTATCAAAAAGGCTAAGGTTGTTGCCAAAACAACTGCTGAAGTTAAGAAAGAGCAGAATGATGATGATACTCTACTAAGATTGGCTAAAATAGCTGAAGAATCGCAGACTGATCCGAACGTCAAAAAGGAGATACCAATATGGGCTAGAAAATGGGTTCCTAAGCAAAAAGAAAAGCTTGTCAACAGGGGTTCTGATGAAAACGAAGGCAGCCATGATAAGAAAACAACAAATGCCAACAGTGGAGATTACGGTTTAGATGAAGAGGGTATACCAAAAGACTTCAGACCATCTTACACAAGTGTTGAACCAGATTGTGATATTGTTCAAGCCATCCAACAATGGATTTATGCGCAACTAGTGTCGATCCCAATAGAAGATAGAAATTTTATAGAAATTGAACTTAAATTTGGGAAGTTGACAGGTGACAATGAAGTTGATAGAATTAACTTGCCAATTTCCACTGAGACTATTTATACCAATATTGATGGTCATTTGCTTCCTACTGTAGATGAATCATTATTTAAAGAATTGATTAAGCATATGATAACAACAACCGAAAACAACTCTGAATTCAATATAATGGAATCTGAAATGATTGATAGCATCTACAGAATCAATGACTTCTACAATCACAAAAGACCTAGATTTTTGAGATTGTCCAAAGATTACAAAACAGGAAGAATATTTGAGTTTATAGAAAAAAAGAACTTATCTAACTTACTGATATACACACCAAGAGATACATATGACATGAAGTTATCTTTAAACCTAGAAGTTCCTTTAAACCCAAAAGATGAGCCTCCTGAAAAATTTGCAAACGAAACACCAATTCATTTGAGAAGAAAAAAGAGAAACTCTTACATTCACAATGGCTCATTCACTAGATTTGATTTGACTGAAGTTATCAACAAAAAACAGTCAGGTATGGCAAACGATAGTGATAGAAGTCAAATACATAACACCTTTGAAGTAGAACTTGAAATGAATCCCCAAGTTTTGGTTAAGTGCATTGATTACATTAACAAGGACTCCACCAAGTTTGCTACTTTGGTCAGAAACTTCATACACAACGGTCAATTGATAAGAAGAAAGATGACTCAGCTGAGTGGTGAGATTTATCAAGGTAAAAAGAAAGTTTAGTGGCACGTGATATATACTATTTCTGAAATTGTACTTTTTTCCCCCTCAAAGTAAATAGCTTCTATGTAATTAATTCCCTTATTGGGACAGACTAACTGTGTGAAAGTATTGAAAAAAAAAAAAAAAAAAAAGAAAAGAAAACCGCTTCATCTAATATTTTCAGTCAAACATTTTTCTTAGTTTTTCTATGAATGTTTCACTAGGAAATCTACTTAGTACTAAATAACTTATACAACCATACAAATAAAAATATACATTATTAACAGTAGTAGGCACACTTATTATTTCAAGGCACATATTGAATCTTTTTAATTTTCCCATATGAGTGAACAACAAGCCAACAAACCGCACAGAGCTTCCAGCTCTGATAGCAACAAGTTGACTACTAAGAAAAAACTACATTCTCAAGGTTATAATGCTAAGGCTTTTGCTGTATCTTCATCATCTGGTGCTTTGAGCAGAAAAATGATGCATTCACATGAAAAACTACAAAGAAAAATGCATAATCCACAATTTACCAAAAATGATCAATTGGCCAATGATAAGGAAAATGATTTCAAATTTCCAGAAGAAGAGTTGGAACCTTTTGTTATTACAATTATGGGTCCTAAAGGGTCTGGTAAAACTATGTTATTGAAGTCTTTGGTTAAAAGATTTACCAAAAAATCTATTAATGAAAATGATTTGAAGGGTCCCATCACAGTTATTGGAGGTAAAAACAAGAAATTCACTTTCATCGAATGTCCTAATGATATCAACGCCATGATTGATTTATCCAAGATATCTGATTTAGTATTATTAACAATCGATGGTAATTTTGGATTTGAAATGGAAACTATGGAATTCTTAAACATGTGTCAAACCAATGGTATGCCAAAGATCATAGGTATTGTAACTCATCTTGATTTGTTTAAAAAGAAATCTACTATTCAAGACCAAAAGAAAAAGCTAAAGCACAGATTTTGGGTTGAAGTTTATAAAGGTGCCAAATTGTTTTATCTATCTGGTATTTTAAATGGTAGATATCCTGATAAAGAGATATTGAACTTGTCCAGATTCATCCAAGTAATGAAATACAGACCAATTAATTGGAAATTGCAACACAACTACTTCCTAGTTGACAACTTTGTTGATTTAACTCATCCAACTGAAATAGAAAAATCTCATGGTAAAACCAACAGAACTATATCCATGTACGGTTACTTGAAGGGTGGTTTGAACTTACCTAATCTAGAAAATTGTATAAAGATGCATTTGTGTGGTGTTGGTGATTTGACAGTCAAAAACCTAGAAAAGTTACCTGATCCATGTCCAACTCCTTCATATTTGGCTAAAATTGACGAATACGAAAAGAAGGTTGCTGATAGAGAGAATGAAAAAAAGAAAAACAACAAGATCACTTCCTCTGAAGTAGACATTGAAGGAGATTCTGCTGCTGAAGCTGCCAAACCAAAGAGAAGAAAAAGATTACAAGATGACCAAAGATTAGTTTATGCCCCTATGTCTAACATTTCTGGTGTTATGATTGATAAGGATGCTGTTTACATCGATGTTTATGACTCCAAGATTTCGAAGAACAACAACAATGAAGACTCTGAAGAAGAAGAATTTGAAGAAGACAGAAAAGCCAGAAAACAATACTCTTCTAATCAAATCCTTAATGAAGAAGAACATATTTTAGACGAAGGTAAGCAATTAATCAATGATATGGCTAAAGAGGTTAATCAAATTGATGAACTAGAAAGCACCGGTCTTCAATTATTCTCATCTTCAAACACCATAAAGAAAGAAGATATTGAACTCCAACAAAAAGAAGAAGCCAAACAACAAACTTCTGGTAGAAAAACTTTGAGAAATCCAAAATTATATCAAAACAAAAACTTGGACGACTATGAATATGAAAACTTAGACGAAATCAATGTCGATGATGACGAAGATATGAACGAAGAAGGCTTGGATTTATACAATGACCAAGAAAATGAAGGGGTCTACAAAGACAACGAAAAACTAATCTTGGAAACTGACAACGAATTATCAGAATCAGATGAAGAAGTCGATGAAGATGACGAGTTCATCAGAAAGGCTAAAAAGTTGAATGTATTGAAAGCTTCCAAGCAGAACGCCAAGAATAAAAAGTGGGATATTAATAAATTGTTATACATGGACAACATCACTCCAATGGATGTCTTTAACAGATACAATGGCTTATACAAAGATGATGATATAGAAAATTCCGAAAATGAAGACGAAGAAGAAAATCCTTTGTTGAAGTTTAAGAGATCTGATAGTGCCATGAAGAAACGTCAAACCGAATCAGTTTCTATTGAACAACTGTCAAAAGAATGGAAAGACATTTCTCTAATTGCTTCCAGATTGTTAACTCTACCTAAACTTGATGAAGATTCTGAAGGTACAGTTGTTGCTAATGAGGAAGACGAGGTTTATGGTGATTTCGAAGATTTAGAAGCCAACGAAGACGAAGAAGAAAAAGATGAAAAAGCTGATTCTTTCCCTGACTTTGACGAAGAAGAACAAAAGCCGGAGGAAAATGTTGACAATGAAGAAGAACAGTCTATTGAAGATCAAAGAAAGGCTAATGCAGCAAAGAAACAAAAATTAAAGCTGCAGTTTGATTTAGAAGAAGGTGAAAATTTCAAGGATGAAGATACCAATTCTGAATTTGATACTTGGTTTGAATTGCAAAAGAATAAACTTGCAAAGCAACATGAAATTAACCAAACTATTTTACAGACTTTGACTGAAGAACAAAGAAATAACTTTGAGGGATACAAGCCTGGTACTTATTTGAAATTAGTATTTGAAAATGTTCCATGTGAGTTTGTCGAAAACTTCCAATCAACAGTTCCAATCATTTTAGGTGGACTGCTACCAACGGAAATGAAGTTTGGTGTTATGAATGCTAGAGTCAGAAGACATAGATGGCACAAGAAGATTCTGAAATCTAACGACCCAGTTATCTTTTCTTTGGGTTGGAGAAGATTCCAATCTTTACCAATTTATACAACTTCTGATTCCAGAACAAGAACAAGAATGTTGAAATACACACCTGAACATGCTTATTGCGAAGCCTCTTTCTACGGTCCATTGTGTAACCCTAATACACCATTCATGGGTGTGCAATTTGTTGATAACGAGAATTTAACAGGATCTTTCAGAATAGCCTTAACCGGTACAGTTGAAGAAATTGATACCAAGGTTGAGATTGTTAAGAAGTTGAAGTTGGTGGGTTACCCATCCAAGATTTTCAAAAATACTGCATTCATCAAAGATATGTTTAGTTCCATGATGGAAGTTGCTAAGTTTGAGGGTGCCCAAATCAAAACAGTTTCTGGTATAAGAGGTGAAATTAAAAGAGCTCTATCAAAACCTGAAGGTGAATACAGAGCCACATTTGAGGATAAGATCATCATGTCTGACACTGTTATCTTAAGAACTTGGTATCCTGTTAAGCTAAAGAAGTTCTACAATCCTGTTACATCCATGTTGATTAATGACAAGACTGGATGGAAGGGTATGAGATTACAAAATCAAGTTAGATTTGAGCAAGGCAAAGGATTGCCAATGGAAAACGATTCTGCTTACAAAAAGATTGAAAGAGTTGATAGAAAGTTTGCAGGTGTTAGAGTTCCTAAGCAACTACAGCAAAACTTGCCATTTAAATCTCAAGTATCAGCTATGAAGCCTGCCAAGCAAAAAACATATCTACAAAAGAGAGCTGTTGTTTTAGGCGGTGAAGAAAAAAAATCTAGAACATTCATGCAAAAGGTCTTTACTATTGCCAAGGACAAAGACTTGAAGAAGAAGAAAAAACAAGAAGAATATGTCGAGAAGAAGAGCGCCAAGATGGCCAAGGAAGAAGCCGTCAAGAAAGACAAAGAGAGAGAAAGAAAGAGAAAATACTTTGAAACCAAAGGGAGAAACAGCAACAATAACCAAAGCGATGGCGGTATTTTGAAGAAGAGAAAGTAGGTACTTTTGAAAACAAAAAAAAAGAAAAACATTAAGCTAAGTGCAAGAAAATGAGATCATTCTTATTTTTTTAAAAATTATATGTTTAGAGTTATATAGTTAACAATTTTAAATGAATTGAGATAACCATTGGAAGGCATCAGCATAACCACTTTTGTTTACAACAGAAACCATGAAGACACCAACTGGTCTTTGGTTATCGGCTGGTGGGTAAGCGTCGCTATAGTTTAACAAATTCAAAGCTGACTTTAATTCCATTTCAGGAACAGCGTTTGGAGAATCAATCTTGTTACCTAAAATAGCAAAAGGAACGTTGGCAAGTTCAGGAATTTCAAACAAACCTTCAAGTTCGATTCTGGCTTCTTCAAATCTTTGTGGATCAGCAGCATCAACCAAAAAGAAAATACCGTTGACTTCTGGGAAATAATCCTTCCATAATCTTCTAGCTTGAATATGACCACCTAGATCAAAGGTAGTAAATTTGATTCCACCGACAGAAAGTTCTTCGGAAGTTGGATGCCAAGTTGGTTGTAAAGTGGCTAATCTGTCATTCTTTAACATGTGTAATAAGGTAGTTTTACCAGCGTTATCCAAACCCAAAAACAATAATTTACCTTTCTTGTTCCATAAACCTAAAGAGGATAGAACGTTTCTAAACCAGCCATAAATGCCCCACATAGTTATATGATATAAAGAATTGTATTGAACGAATTAAAAAAAGTCAAATATAAAAATAAGAAATTTTAATATAGGGAATTCAGATTTCTATTTGTATTGGTTTATGAATGAATATATATCTAATGATCAAATAATAAGATACCAATGATTTTGTTACGTGTGTGTGTGTTGTTGAGTAAAAAAAAAAAAAAAATTTTCAAAAAAAAGCAAAATTTATGTTTGCTATTTTCTTTGCGTTAAGCAAAGAAAGCAGGAACAAATAGCTGTGAGTTTTTTTAGCCAGCAAATGCAACGCGTTGACACAATGTCCGATTGCTTAACGCACGGGTCATGCTTTATGGCTTATCATTCTTATCAGTTCTAACTCACATGCGTTCAATGCATCCGTTTTCATCCCAACCATTTTGCTAAAGGTTCCGTTGGAAATTTCCAATATATCAGTATTCAATTTGTAATTGATTTTCAACACGCTCATAACAAACTTGTGCTGCTCGTCGTCATTTATCTTCACGTCCTCGTATACAGTTTTCAACTGCACAATAGCCGATATCACCGTTCCTTTATCTAATTTAGTGCATACTCTTTCCTTTAAATACTCTTCAAAGCCGATGGCTGGTTCCGTGAGTTTGTATATCTTAGACAACTTTTTTGTTTTGGGTTCGAGTTTGTTGTTCCGGACTATGTTTATAAGCCTATCAATACACTCGTCCATGGTTCTATTATTTATCAAGTCGTTTATTTCTTCACTAGCCATTACATTTTGAAAACACTCTAGAGCATCATTTCTAATCACATTGTTATCTATTATGTTGAAGTATTGGTCTATGTAGTGTTGAAGACCAAAATTTCTATTATCGGTAGCAAAATTGTTCGATAGCGGGTATTCATAATATTTTATGTCACTTTCACTTATTTTTTGATTGCCTGACGTTGTAGATGCTGCATCGCTTCCTAAGTAGCTATAGAAGTATGAACTAGCCGTGGTTTCCATCAGAGAGCTGCTGACATCTCTGTGCTTTAATGTTGAGTTGATGTTGCTTGCCACATGGATCAAGTCCTCAATGTGAGGTTTTTTTTTAGAAACACTTTCTACAGTATTGTGCAAGTTTGAGCTGGAAGTCACAAGTTTGTTTAATGATGAGCCTGGTCTCGATGGAACGGGGGATGTGCAGTTTGAATTTATTGCTGAAGAAGGAATGTTAAGCTTTGTTTTGTAGTTGTTTAAAACATTATTTCTATAGTTTTCGATTATCTGTGATGTTGAGTTATTTTCCGTCAAGAGATTAGAATTGTAAAGGGTATTTTTATTTAATGGCAATGGATTATAGAAATTGTAATCGTCTCTATCTTCATTTTTATTAGACAATCCGGCTATAGGGCTATCCGATAAACACGAAATGCAATCATCTTCCCCATCAATATGTATGCCCAAGCTCTTATTAACATTCAAGGAGCTGTTTCCGGAAGAGAACACAGACATCGTATTGAAGTTATTTTGTGGGCTTAGTGCCTTGAACGTATAATCCATCATATGCTGTCTTTAACCCAAAAAAAAAATAATAAAATAAAAACAAAATATTAGTTAAAAGTTCAGTAGTGTAAATAAAACAAGTTGGTGTGTTGAAGATCTTTTTTGTTTATTCTTGTGTGTATGATTTTATTTGTGAAATGCTTCAAAGAAAGAGAGAGAAAAAAAAAAAAAAGAATATCCTTTTCTTTCTCATCAAGTTTTTTTTTTTTTTTTGAAAAACAAAGATGATAAACTTAGTGTTTGTCTTTTGGAGGCTTAAACGGTTTTATGAAAACCCCACACATTGAGCTCTTGTTTTTATACATGAATGTCAAAGATATTAAATGCGCAACTAGAAAAAACTCAATTTTAAGTTCTACTTAGAGAGTAGCTATTGTTATGTATTTATAAAAAAGATTTTCATATATATGTAAAAATAAACTAAGCGCTTAGTATAATCTGTAAGATGGACCCATGGAAGACTTGATAACCAAAGAACCAACATTTTGCCAGTTCTTCTTCAACAAGGAGACTAAGAAGTTAACAGCCATTAAGATTTGGTTGACTAAAACATCTTCTTCCATTTCAACGTTACCAACAGCGACGGCTAAACATAAAACCTTCTTCAATTGGAACTTGATGGTAGACTTAACTTCAGTAACCTTGGCGTATAAATCGTCATTGTGGGAAACTGGAGTTGGGAACTTACCGGCCTTGGATAATTGAGGACCCAATAATCTTGGAACTTGCTTAATTAAGACATCGGAAGCAACGAAAGCAGTGTACTTCTTAGCTAACTTCTTAATTAACTTCTTGTTCTTGTTTAACTTCTTTAAGTCATCAACGGACATAGCATCACAACCAATGGATTTAGCTCTGTCAACATCGAAGGCATCACCGAAGATACAAACAGCCATGTTTGGTCTTGGGGTGTTTGGTAATCTTAAAGAACCAGAGAATCTCTTATCTCTTTGAGGGTCGTAGTTCTTTAAACCAACTTGTAATTCAACAGTTTCCAAGAAGTTTCTTTGCTTGGTTTCGTTAGAGTACTTTAAGATTTCCTTAACGTTTTCTCTGACGTGAGAGGTACTAATTTTAGACATTTCTAATAATAATTTTTTATAAGAGTTTTTGTTTAATAACTATGTTATATCTTCCAAAGAAATTGGTAGGCCGTAAGGTTTTTCGATTAAATATATTAAAAACAAAAAGTTTCTTGGTTTACATACTATATCTTCCCTTCTATTGAAAACTATTCTTGAAATCAAAAATGCACCACTAAATTATATATGTAAATGTTAAAATCCACAGAGGTGTTAATTTTTTTTCAACTTTATTTTAGTAGTTTTCTTAAGTAGTCAAAGTTTCTGATTTTTTTTTTCTGACGGCAAAAATACATAAAAGGAAGTTTTTTTTTTTCTTTACTAGCAAATAATTCCTATTTGGGAAACTATCAGAACAAAACAGAAAAAATAAAAAAGAAAAGAATTGCACTATAATCTTTTTTCTGTGAACATCCACCTTGGTTGTATGTCCCAAAACGGCAATGGTTTTGATCATTTTTTGTTACAAAAAATGGTCACGTATTTTTTGCTTTAACGCCTACAGCCGATTAGCCGTTTCAATCCGATATGAAGTTACAGTTAAAAGATAAGATTATAAATTTCCCGATGAATTATGCTTCCGTCTTGTCACAGCTATAGAAGCATCAAGCAAATACGTTTATTGCATAAGAAACTGCCTTCTTCGTCTGCAGCATGGGTTGCTAAGCGTCTTAATGACCCTTATACAAAACTTGCACAGGAGAATGGTTATAGATCAAGGGCAGCATATAAAATCAAAGAAATCAACAAGGTATATAAGGTGTTTGACAAAAAGAAAAGCCAAAACATAGTGGATTTGGGAGCTGCTCCTGGTGCTTGGTGCCAGGTGGCTAAGGAAGAAGCAAATACAAACTCTAAGATTTTAGGTCTTGACTTGCTAGAGATAAAACCTCTGTCTGGCGTTTCATTCATACAAGCAAACATGTTACTTAAATCAACAATGATTGCTATAAGGGATAATTTTGTTCCGAAACATACAGCAGATGTGGAAAACCAGAGCTTACACACAGTGGATGTTGTGATGAGTGATATGCTCCATAACTTGACGTCAATAAAGTTCAAAGATCATTTGAAATCAATAGATTTATGTAATGCAGGGTTGGTAGTATGCCTCAATGTTCTGAAACCTAAAGGTTGTTATTTTTGTAAGATTCTTGCTGGGCCAGATGTTGATAAATTTATAATTAGATGCGGAAAAATGTTTGAATCTGTTGAGAGATTTAAGCCTCGCGCTTGTAATGATGCAAGCCGTGAGTTTTACATCATTTGTAAAAACAAAAAGAATGCTAAAATTTCATTGAAAGAATTGTTTACTGAACAATAGAGGAGGGCAAAAATGCTACTCTATAGCTCTTTATATATATAGTTTTCATTGTCATCTGTTGTTTCAAATCAAACTCTCTTCTAGTTGCGATTCTGTATCAGCTTCTGCTAGGGATCCGTTTTCTGCTGGCACATCTTCTTGCGGTGATTCAATTTCTACACTTTCCTCCAAATCTATCAAAGATTCTTCAGCTTTATTATTCTCATTCACATTGGCAATTACACTTTGCGGAGTTATGATTCTTTCGGCCAAAGCCTTTTCACCATCCTTTTCCAAGGATTTTCTCCATGTATCAGTAATGGTTTCTAGATCCTCACCGTAGGTTAGCTTGAATAGCGCAGCTTGTGGAACATTGCCACTCTTAACTAAAAGATCTGAAATTTTTTGTATATCACCAGCAGACCAGTAAGAATTAAAGGCAATGTTGAATTTACCTTCTTTTTCAGCTATTTGACCAACTTCAATCAATTTTTCCTTCATATTAAAAGAGGAGTAAATTAAAAATAGGGACTCTAAATCATCTGCTGAGGAGTAGCACTGTATAGCCAATTTGTAATTGAATTTGTTCAAAGCAGTGTCACCTAAAAGTTTCCACTTATGAGAGTTTGATACAGAACCGTCAACACTTAGCAAATCAAAAGCATCTGATAGCAAGTTCAACTTAACAGCCAACATGTACTTTTGATCAGAATCTGGTGTAACTGTGTAGGCTTCTTGGTATAATTCTTGGTTTTCCAAGAATTTAGATATAGTCATCAAGTCCTTTTTGGACTGTATTTTTGGTAAAATCTCATCAAATGCTTCTTCAACAGCACCTCTCGTGATCCAAGTTTGGAATTCCATAACACTTATTGACAATGGGTAACTTGTTATTTGCATATCTCTGTCACAAACATAAACTTTGTTATCATTTGCTAAGTAACCAACAACGTATTTAGGTTGATCAAAATGAGCTACAGTAGTGGAGCTTCCTCCTATAAAGTAAGACAGCTTACCTTGAGTGGTAGAATATAAAAAGACATCTCCAACCCATTCACCAGACATAACCGAATCAGTAAACTCGTATAATACACTTAAAAAGTCGCTTTCTTCATCGTCTTCTGTGATCAAGTCCTTGTTGTATTCTAAAATGTAACCATTTTCTTCCTCGGTGTAAATCAACATCAATTCCTCATTTTTACTCCAAATGATTCTGCTGGCGTTTAGCTCAAATGATTTAAGTTCTTTACCGGACTCCCAATCAACAAACAATAAATCACCTTCAGAAGTTTGTAAACCTAATAAAGGACCGTCAAAACACTTGACTATATTGTATTCTTCAAAAGTTGGGAAGTCAGTAACTTGTTGGAAATCCTTAAAAACTTGAACTTCACCTTGCAAAGTAACCAAGCAGTAAGTGTTAGCATCCGTACCCCAAGCAAAACTCTTACAGTTACCAAATGCCTTATTTCTCCAAGCTAAAGCGGTATAAATAACAAACTCACCATCTCCTACGACAGCAACGTTTCTACCGTTGGGAGAGTGCTTTAGCACTTGTGGATATATGTCAACAGAACCTAGTTCCTTAGTTTGCAGTTTTGTGTGAATACCTTCTTCATCATCTGCTTCAGAGGCTTCATTATCTTTCTTTTGCTTGATAACGGCACTAAATACTTCACTGTTATTACCACCCTTTTTGCTACACCAGACTAACTTACCTTGTTGGTCCATAGAGTAGATAGGGTCGTTGTTACCCATAGACAAAAGAGCAAATCCAGAGTCGCAACCAATTGCAACAATGTTTTTAGCTGTTCCGTCTGGGTGGGTAGCAACACACCAACATCTTTCCATATTCATTCTCATGGAAGTTTCTAATTGGTATGTGATGGAAGACCAGATCTTAACTGAGGAATCTTCACCACCGGATATAATGATCGGTAGGGTAGGATGGAAGGTTGCAAATGAAACGTTGTAGTCATGACCGATCATTGTAGAAACACAAGATTTAGTTTGATAATCCCAGATTTTAATGGTACAATCATCTGAACAAGTAATCAAGTATGGTTTATCTTGATGAGGGTAGTATTCTACATAGTTTACACCTTCGGTTTCATGAGCCAAAATGGTTAAGTTAGGGTCAGGTTTACCAATGGTCCAAATTTTAACAGTTCTGTCCAAAGAGGCTGTGGCAAATACTGAAGGATCTTTAGGGTTAATAGCGACAGACATTACAATAGATTCGTGAGCTTCAAATTCTTGTTTCAAAGACCACTTATCATCCCAGTTCCATAGCTTGACCAAACCGTCATCAGAAGAAGTTAAAACATATGGCAAAGTAGGATGAACAACTATACATCTCAAATAATCAGGGTGTGCTTCAAACTCATGAACCTTTTCACCGGTATTGTAGTTATAGATTCTTATTTTGAAATCGTCACAACCTAAGATGCACCAATTTTGTCTAGCAATAAATTTACCAGCTCTAACAGGAAGATCGGTCACATCAATTGATCTGACTAGCTTTTTTGATTCATAATTCCAAATTTCAACTTTACCCGTGTACAAAGTAGATAATAACCATGGTTGGGTTGGATGGAAATCCAAAGATTTGACCCTTTCAGATGAGTGAGAAAAGTCTTTTTTAATATCAAGTTTCATACCAGGTGATTATAGTGGTTTGGTTTGTTTGGGAATGTGACAAATCAAACATTCATTGTTGTTTATAGATTAAATATTTTTGCAAAACGTGTTGTTTGAGTGTTTAAAAAAACAAATAAAAAAAAATTTTTTTTTTTTGCTTGCTATTTTCGGATTTTTGGGGGCAAAAATTTTAACACGTAAAACTAAAGAATTTACACGGTAGCGATACTCCGTTGATTTAATTAAATCTATCTTCCTTTTCTAGACACACATATTTTTTTGTTTTGTTTTTTTAGAATATTGATTAGATTAATGACACAATTGTAATAATACTTATTGAAATAAACTTTATTTTTTAGTTGTAAGTTTGCTTTATCTTGGAGAAGTAAACTTGGTCAATTGTGAAGACCAATCCAAAGTTTTCTATTGAAAAAAAAGACATCAGGTTAGTGATACATTTGTATGCTTTATACCTTTTTAATAAAAAAAACAAAAAAATTTATATTCACCATCTTCAAGTGGCTATTAATTGTTCTTGTAATTGCTATATTGTTTTTTTAAAAAAACTCCAAACAAAAAATTTAGATATTAAAACCAACACAATGCAAATTTATCCAACGATATTCCTACTTGTAATATGTTTGATTAGCTTTAACAGAGCTCTTCCTTTGAACAAATTGCTTTCTGGGCAAGATAAAATTTGTACAAATAATTATGCTGACGGTCAAGTAAGTATTAGATCAGCAATACGACAGCTTTTGGAAATACCCAAACACCACTTTTTGAGTAAACAAGTAAACAAATGGATCATACCAACGGAGTACACTGGTTTCAAAATAATGAAGAGAAATTCGCTAAGAAACGGTATTTCTACATTAATTAGTGACATGACATTAAATTACTGTCAAGAAGGTAAACTTTTATGGTCAAAAGAATTAAACGCAACCAATAATTCTAAAGAATCTACTTTGATTTGGTCAGAACCAATATGCACTTACTTCAATGAAGAAGATTCAAAATTTTACAATGAAAATGAATTATATCAGAAAAGTACCGGTAAATGGAACAGATTTGTGGAATGGACTCTAAAGACTACAAAAATGAAAGTAAAACCTGATAAAAAAGAAATCAACTTAAAAAAAAAAGCACTAAGCGACTTGGCTAATTTGAGATGCTACAAAGTTGCACGTAACAAAAAATATGCTTTGCAAAAACTAAATATATTCCTTCCTAACCAATTCATTGGTGGTATTTTCAAGTGTGATTTAAGCCAAAATCAAACTTTGCTAGAAAATCATTTAGATGAAAACTTACAATGGGTAAGAAATGATAACGCAACTCTGGAGATGATCAAAAACTTTTGTACCATTGATAATAGCAAGCCTCTACTTCCTTTAATTGGGGACAAGTTTCAAAATTACTGGAGTGAATACAATGGTTTAAGAAAAGATAATGACAAATTTCACATCAATATCGTGAAAACATTGCCGTTTTTGTATACTCCTCATATCATTGATTCTACATCAAAAACAACAAACAACTCAACCTATGGAAATGATTTGCTGCTCAAAGACTCCGACTCTGTGGAATGGACTCACAGTTTAAAGTACAAACTTTTAGACAAGTTCAGAACCAAAAGTAAAAATCACAAACACCACAGCTGGTATAACGAGCTTAGTGTTAATGAAAATTATTCGCTGGGATTGAACGACATGAAGCGACTAGAAAAGTTAACAAATAAGATTTTATTGAAGCTTCAGGAAATAGCTGAGTCTGATTATTTTAGGGGAAAAAATCTCATGGATGACCTTAAACCGAAAAGTGGCTCTTCTGACGAACTTTCCATTAAAAACAAATCTCTTAAAAGCTTACCTAAGAAAATTATGTTCAGTGCATTGTCACTTGAAGATAAGCTAACAAACATGCTAGCTGAAAAATTCTTATCCAACACCATAAAGGATTTAGTTCAAGAAAACGATAAATTGAAACTCAACAATGATTATTTTGATTACAATGATTTATAGCTAAAAAAGAAAATTAATATATTAACTTGCATATATTACCTTTTGTTTTTTTTTTTTCTCTAAATAAAGGAATACTGTTCTTGTTTCTTTTCATCTTTTAATTTGGCTACCGAAATATCGCTTTCAGTTCTTTTATGTACTTTCCCCTTCAAATCGCCAATACTTTCATAAGACTTTAACAAGCCTTGGGATTCAGGCTTTTTGATGATGTCAATGTTTTCAGTAGATGTCGTCAAATCTAAGGCACTGTTATTAACAGCCGGATTTAAGACAGACTTGTTGGAGTGACCACTTAACACAGTATTAGATCTTTTAATTATATCAGTGAATGATTTGAATCTAGATTTTAGTCCGGGGTGTGCTGTGTTGCCCATTTGGTATGTCTTTTCATCCTCGTCAGGGTTTGTGCTTGAAGGTGAGCCGTCTTCGTTTATAGATAAAGGTATGTTTAAACCTGATTTACTGTTCTCATTGTTGTAACCATAGAGCTTAGAATTTCTGTAGTTCTCTTCTTTTTCTTCTTCTTCAAATTTGTCTTTCTGATGTTGTAATCCATCTTCCCAGTTGTTGCCATGTTCTTTGGCTGTTCTACCCAAAGCAAATAATTCATTATCAACATTAGAGTCTACGTAGTTTACTTGAGTGAAGGCCATTCTATCATCCTTAACAGGCTTGAATCTCAAGTCTGGGTTCTTAGAACTTAGTACTAAGATGGTATAGAACAAAATCAAAATCAACAAAATGAAAGAGAATGCAGCATTCAAAATAAAGAATACCCAAGCCATTATAGATGCAACAGGAGCCGGTTGTCCAAACAAGTTAGAAAAGAACAAGAACAGGAAACTGTTTACCAAACTAACTGTTTGCATTAGAATATTAATGATGTTGGTGATTCTGTCCAAAAATGGCTTGACTCTGATTATGATGATAAAGTAACATAAATCTATAATAAAGAAAATCAAACACTGTACTTTACCGGACCCTTGACCACAAGCAATAACTAATGACTTGGCGAAGAAGACGGATAGAATGACACCACCCCACCAATAGTAATCAGCTTTAAACATGGAGTAGAACCATGAGTATTTGTTGACAACCTCTTGATTTCCATATAGAATAGCAGCTGGATTTTGGTACTGTTCAACAGACTTTCTTCCTAACTGATAAGTTTTTAAAAACGTCCAAATCATTAGTGTGAAAATTATCAGTAAGAATACACATGCCATGACAATCAAAGCTGGAGAATCTTTTTGGAAGTACTCCCAGATACACAAAACACACAATTGGGTAAATCCGATGTAAGAGTATTTCAACAAAGCTCCCTTTAAGATCATCTTCCAAGATTGTCTGAACATAAGGAATCTATTCGGCTTTAACCATCCAAATTTGACCATCATTTGTAGAATTAGTTTGGCCCCAATGACTAATATGGCCAAAGCATAACCACATAGTAAAAAGAAGGTTAGTCCGGTTGCTACAATGTTAGTATCTTCAATACCCATGCTGTATCCCATTCTTTTGATACCTCTGTAAATTTTGACATTCGAGTTACCGTATAAAACATTGACCTTGGATCTCTTCATCAAATTTCTGGCAGCCAAATATGCTATATCTCTTTTTCTTCTCTTTTGAACCAAAACAGCATCAGTTGTAGAAGTCAAGTATAGATTTGGAGTACCACCTGTTGATTGAACGTACCAACGGAAGATCTTTTGCATGAATGTGGTTTTTATCAGCCCCATTGACCATGCTAAATTACCAGACCAAGAGGAAGCAATTGGAGGTAGATAGTCAACATGCTGCAGAGAAACCAAAACAACACTCTGGAAGTACAAGAACAAAGACATTGTGTTTGCGGAAATATGAGATGCTGCAATGGAGCTTCCAAATGCAGACAGCAAAGCACTGGTAATCAGACCAATACCAGCAATAATAGCAGTGACCCATTTGACACCTGCTTGAGAGACAGACTTACCATTGGTGAAGAAAGCTTCAATACAGGCTACTTGCGTCTTTGATGCATCATCAGCTTTGACAATTTTCAATCTTACATAAGCATCAATATCTGGGACTTGATAAGCAATTCCTGGAATCATATTAGCGTAGTGTTCAGAAACGTACTCAATAGAGTTAATTTCAATGTTACCTGGAGTCAAAGGACAGAATTGCTTCCAACCTAGAGAACATGCGTCTTCCGTTCTAGTGATGATCTTGAAACCATATGCATAAACATCAATGTAAGCTACAATGTTTCCAGAAATTTTGGAGTTGATTTTTAAATTATAGTGCAGTCCTCTATTTGATGGATCAAAATAAACATTGAATGACTCAGGAACCAATTGGGAGTCTTCCATACATGTTACTAAAGAAGTTGCTTTTAAGTTTCTTTTAGCACTCAACGGAGATATAAAAACATGTAGAAGCAAGAATACTCGTAGAAATATATTTGCAAAATTAATTTTCATGGTTGTTTGCGGTTCTGTGTTATAAACTGTTAACAAATGTCTTTTTTTGGTTGTAAATAGTGAATGGTGAACTTATTTTATAATAAAGAATAAATGTATTCAACAACCGAAAGCAACAAAAGAAGAAGATTTATTTTAGTTGTTATTTAAAAAAAAAAAACCTAACAAACTTAACAGATGATATTTGTTAAAGGGTATATTAAACAAGTGATAAAACAAATATTTAAAAATGATTTTGTTGTTTGGTGCTGATGGCAATAGATACTTATGTCAAGATAGCAAAAACAAAACAAGAAACACATTTATCCCTTTCACAGTTGCGTGGAAAGGTTTTGTCCGAAATCAAGTGAAAAAAAAAAAAAAAATCGTTTCTTTTTTTGGATTACTAAAAAAAATAACCCAACAGCCTTTTGTCTTAAGCGCGTATTCATTACCTCTTCAAAGTTGTTTTATTTTATTTTGGCTTAAGGGTTTCTAGTGCAAAAGTTCACTTAGATCCGACGCACTCTTGGTGCGTAAAAAAAAAAAACACAAAACAAGAAAGTTAATCAAGGGCACACTGTATTTTCTATTGCCTATTTCGGAAATATTAATGATCTAGTCACGAGTACATCAATATTTAAAAAAACATAACTAGATAAAGAGATAAAAAGCTGATCTGAAAAACTATGTAAATAAAACCCGGGCTATGGTTAAATGTTCAAAAAATCAAGTAAGTGAATTGTTTATATAAAGAGCATACATAGTCAAGGTGATGTGAATAAGTTTTTAGGTGTTTAATCACGTTTCCTAGATCCTGTTTAGTAGTTGTCGTTTCCATATGAGTTGGAATCGTTGTTACCATAGGAGTTGTTGTTATTACCGTAAGAGTTGTTGTTATTACCGTAAGAGTTGTTGTTACCGTATGAGTTGCCATTGCTGTTACCATAAGAGTTAGAGTTACTGCCGTAAGAATCAGAGTTGTTGTTACCATAAGAGTTAGTGTTGCTGCCGTAGGAGTCAGAGTTGTCATCACCGTATGAGTTGGAGCTCTTACCGTATGAGTTCTTGTTGCTGCTGCCGTAGGAGTCAGAGTTGTCATCACCGTATGAGTTGGAGCTCTTACCGTATGAGTTCTTGTTGCTGCTGCCGTAGGAGTTAGAATTGTCATTACCGTAAGAGCTAGAGTTGTTACCGTATGAGTTCTTGTTGCTGCTGCCGTAGGAGTCAGAGTTGTCATCACCGTAAGAGCTAGAGTTGTTACCGTATGAGTTCTTGTTGCTGCTGCCGTATGAGTTAGAATTGTCATCACCGTAAGAGCTAGAGTTGTTACCGTATGAGTTCTTGTTGCTGCTGCCGTATGAGTTAGAATTGTCATTACCGTAAGAGCTAGAGTTGTTACCGTATGAGTTCTTGTTGCTGCTGCCGTAGGAGTCAGAGTTGTCATCACCGTATGAGTTGGAGCTCTTACCGTAGGAGTTCTTGTTGCTACCGTAGGAGTCAGAGTTGTCATCACCGTATGAGTTGGAGCTCTTACCGTATGAGTTCTTGCTGCTGCTGCCGTAGGAGTCAGAGTTGTCATTACCGTAAGAGCTAGAGTTGTTACCGTATGAGTTCTTGTTGCTGCTGCCGTAGGAGTCAGAGTTGTCATCACCGTATGAGTTGGAGCTCTTACCGTAGGAGTTCTTGTTGCTACCGTAGGAGTCAGAGTTGTCATCACCGTAAGAGCTAGAGTTGTTACCGTATGAGTTCTTGTTGCTGCTGCCGTAGGAGTTAGAATTGTCATTACCGTAAGAGCTAGAGTTGTTACCGTATGAGTTCTTGTTGCTGCTGCCGTAGGAGTCAGAGTTGTCATTACCGTAAGAGCTAGAGTTGTTACCGTATGAGTTCTTGTTGCTGCTGCCGTATGAGTTAGAATTGTCATCACCGTATGAGCTGGAGCTCTTACCGTATGAGTTAGAATTGTCATCACCGTATGAGCTAGAGTTGTTACCGTAAGATTCGGAGTTGTTATTGCCGTAAGAGTTATCATTACCGTATGAGCTTGAGTTGTTTTTGCCGTAAGAATTGGAGTTGTCGTTACTATAAGAGCTTGAGTTGTTGTTACCGAAGGTGTTATCGTTGTCGTTACCGTAAGAGTTATCATTGTCGTCACCGTATGAGTTACCGTTGTTGTTTGAATCAGAGTTGCTGTTTTGGTTACCGTTGTTACCAAACTTTTTTTGAGCAAAGTCAAATCCTTGGTCTACATACTTAGAAGCATTGGGACCAAATTGTTCGTTTGCCTTCTTGTTGACGAAATCCTTAGCGCTATCAAAGAAGCCCATTTTTAAAATTTATGATATGTTTGTATTTATGTTTTTATTTGAAAATCTTTTAGAATATATGTAAAAGATGTTCTATGGGTCATTAGAAGGGTCTTTTTTTCGAAGTGAACATCAAAAGGTGAATCTTTATATGTTGTACTTGTTTATATAGCGGTTGAGGAAAGTAAACGACCACATGCACTGAGTGTAAATCAGTTTACGACCTGTATCAATAAAAAAAATTTTTTCATAATAAAAGTGTGTTGCAAAGCATCAACATAAATTCAAGAGAATGAGAACCACGTCACCTATAAAATATATATTTAGAATATTCAGCTTTGTGAAGGGGATGTAAACTATTCAGAAAAATATTGATTTATACAAAGGCACTTTTACTGGGTTGTTTAGAGCCGTGAAAATATATAAAAAAAATTTAAGGGTGAAAATTCAGATTGTTGAATGGAAACTATTGTTTTATTTTTTTCTTGAGTGGATTGTTTCAGATTAACTGCGTATATATTTATGAGACAAATGTTCTAGATGGTACACTTCGTTCCGTGAGAGAAATGATATCAAAATCCCCATAAAAAAAACACCACATGTGATTGCTGTGAAGTATCAACATGAATGTATTATGCAAACTCATGGTAGTTCAAGGGATGATGGTGAAAAATTTATTGGGTACATCACAATAATGATAAATATGGGATCATATTTTGCAATTTCACCAGGTATCGTACAAGGATATATGTGAACTTTCTGAATTCTACAAGATTGAATTCTTCTGTAGTGCCAAAGCAATCAACGTATTGGCCAGTTCTAAAACAATAGAAAAAGTTAATGATTTGAAAGATCAACTTTGTCTTTGCTGCAAAGTTAGTTACTTATGCTGACAGCCCAATCTTAGATTTATGTTTGTAATTGACATTCAAAATCAAATATACATACTCTTTAAGAAGGTGTTGAACAGCAGGGAATTGCTCAAGAAGATCAGTCTTTGTTAAATCATATTCTTTTGACCTACAAACATCTGGATATTGCATGTAAAATGAAGCATTAATATCTATGAAAAATTTCATTCCACAGTCTTTTACTTGGATCACCATATAACCTCTTTGTGATTGCCTATCCATGTACAGTGCAGCGTCATTAAAGTCAAAATCAATGTTGGGAGCAAACTCATTCCACAGGTCAAACAAAGGCGCTGAAATTAACATTTCTTTAGAGATCACATCACTTAGCTGTGTGATTGTTTTTAAGCATTCTTCTAGGGTTTGCTCCTTGTAGGTTCTGTTGTAAACACATCCTGATTGTGCCAGGCTCCTGCCTCGAGCCTTCATGGAGTACTCAAAGCTCACAGCCATATCCCGGATAAAGTCATTTTTAAACAAGTCCACGTATTCCCTTTTAAATTCTGCTTTTTCCTGAGCAGTAATTTTGTCGTAGTTTCTCAAACGTAGTTCATGAGAATCACAATATACCAAAATGTTCATTTTTTTGTTGCTCGTCTTGCTTTCATTGACACTAAACACAAAAGCCGCCTGGGTTAAACGATATCGTAAAGCATTTGACTTGCTTATAGGAAACGTCTTTTTAAAGTCTAAGCTGTTAAATAGTTGGCTTAGTATTTTCTCAAAAATTGCTAGAATTTGAAGATTAGATACCGGAAGCTTCAAACGTGAGTCGTAATGAACCAAGGAATCCAAGGAATAAAGGTTAATAAAGTTGATGTTCGATTGCTGTTGGCAGAACTTTGAATGATCATTCAGCATTCTTTCCTTTTTTCTGTCGACACTGACCTTGGGCAGAATATTTTCCAGTTGTTGTTCATAGCCTCCAAAATTTAAAGCCATGTGATTGTCAAATTTCGCCAAAAGCATTCGGGGCTCATCCATTCCTTTCAGTTTCATCCCTTTCACTACTTTACTAATATGATTGTCCAGTTGCTGTTTCCCTCTGTAAAAATCTCTTGTTAATGACCCATAAAGAAGGAACGCCTCATCGTAAAGACACCCCGACAGAGTATCATAATTATCAATAAAATGTCTGCTTCTCATAAAATTTAAAGCTTTGGTCTTCTCTTTTCTCTCATTGTGCTTATGCTGGTCGGATATGTACTCCCGATTGTGTCTATAAACTTCGCAGATGGTTATAATTTTTTCATATTCATCAATTGAAGGAAAGTGGAACCTTTTTCGTATTTTGCCAAATGTTTCAGACATAAAACACTCAATATCTTTAATACTTTTAGAGTAATAAACACCCCACAGATATGCTTCGTTATATGTATTTTTTTGTTCGCTTCTTCGTATGTAATCATGAAACTTTTTGTTAGAAACCATCAAATTAAGAAAGTCAGTTGATTCCAAACGCGGGAATATGTTGCTTTTCCATATTTCCACAGGTATACTGGTAAAACTCATAGTCTGATTAATGAGTCAAATTTGGAAAGTGATTTAATATCATGTGTTGTCTTGGGTTTTTCTTCAGCAGCACTAGTATATACTTGATTATTTAGTCAGCTTATATGCACGCGAAAGTTTTGACCGACTTTTCATATCAATATTTTTTGTTGTTTAAAGCCGAAGTATTAAATGCGCCTCACAAGTGATAAGAGAAAGAAGTGATTGCCATAAGCAAAATTAACCTGACAATAAATTTGACTAAGATAACTCTTAAGCATTTGCACACATTAACACAATTGAGACAAACACGTTGGCTACTGCGAACATTCAGTTGCTTATGTGCTTCTGAATCGACAAAGACATTATCTCACGTGGCTACGAAGTTGTAATTTAGGGGAGAAAAACTAATTTAAATAAAAATAAAAAAAAATGAAATAATTTTTATACGTACACACAACAGCTAAAATCATTGATAACCAAATGTGGCCTAATGCTTTGACTGAAAACGTAAATATTTCTTGATTAAATAATAACTAAAAAAAAAAAAGAGAGAAAGCTTCAGCGCATATTAATCATCTAAGTGGCCCTCTCCCCGGTGATGGCTTTGCTCCATCAACAGTTTCAGTCTGGACTCATCATAGATTAAGGGTTTCATTTCGCCAGAATTAATCATCTCATCCAACTTTTCATATCCTAACGCAGCATTGACGTTAATAATTTTATCTTGAATCCAACCAACTCCCTTTTTCAAAGTTTTACCTGACTCGTCTTGATAAATTCTCAAATCCTCAAGGTTGCTGATGAGCACGTTTTCGTTCATGCCCTGGCTAATTCCCCTGATGATGTATTCGTAAATGACCTTACGTCTTGAATATGTTTTTTTGGACTTCTTTTCTAGCCAAGCATTTCCGTACTTTTTGTCCAACAAAATTAATGCAGGGTTGCCATCAATTCCGTATCTGTATTCCTGCCATACTTGGTGAATGTTTGAAGGCGCTCTACTGATTTCATATTGCTTTTTAGGTATAGGCTTAGGGTTCTTTTTGCTGCTTGTCACTGGTTTCAATCTACCCTTGCTACCCAATAATGACGTCACATCTGGTGTGCTAACCTTTCTCAGGTCAGCTGTGGAATCATTGCTCGCGTGGCTTTCGGAAATATCCTCGTTTATGTTTTGTAGCTCGCTTATGCTGCTAAACCTGTTCTTGTTTCCATTGCTATTGCTTTCGGAAGTAGTTCTCAATAGCTCCGATGGATACTGACCATTCCCTGTCAAAAACTCCATCTTGGAGCTGTTTGGTGGGTGCATTGGTGTTTGAAGTCTATCTGCATATTGCTTGTTTATTTGGTTTTGTTTCTGGTTCAATTGTTGCAATTGATGATACATTTGCAACTGCTTTTCATCAATGCTTGTTCTTGCTGATGACAAAGAGTCTATTGACCCAGAAGGTGGCATCCCTTTAGGCGAATACCCTGGATATGCGTACCCATTGGTCATGTTTAACATGCCTGAGCTCTGCCTGCCATAATCTGGTTCAGCATACATCATCGGAATACTATCGCTATGTGAAGGTATCACCAGGGGCTGGAGTTGCGGATATGACATTTTCCCTACATGGCCTGTGCCCAATATATTAGGAACGCCGACATGATTGTAGCCATTAGATGGAATGCCAATGTTGTTGCCATTGGGGTTATTGAGATTCAAAAAGTCAGCAGAAAAAGAAGACAGAGGCAAGGGCAGATCTATGCTACTATTTCTTTTTCTCATGTCGACATCATTGAATGCAGTATTCGAACTGAAAGATGCTTTGTTGAAGCTATTAAAATTGTTGTTGGGATCAGCAAAGTCTTGGGGATTCACCTGCAAAGTGTTCATGTCGTCGGCTTTACCCAGAGCACTTAGCTTTGTAGAACTACTTCTGGCACTGTTAGACTTGGAACGGTTTCTCTTTTTATTGATTTTTTTAGGATCTAATTTAAAAAGTTTTGGCTCTTGTGTTATAGGATTCTTAACTGTTGTTGTTATTGGAGATATGCTTTCCTCATTGTATGTATTTTGTTCAATAGAAGGATCTACTATCTGTTTGTAAAGCAGTTCTTGCGTCGTTTTGAGCTGTTTCTGATCTAGGCTGTCTGTATTATCCACACTGATATCATTTTTGTTTTTATTGCTCAAGTTGTTCTTCAAAATGTCATTTGATTGATTGACTATATCCAATAGCTTGTTTACGGTGTTTTCCAAGCTTACCACTCTTGAGTCTATATCATAAATTCTATGCGCAGACTGCTCAGAGTATAGATTTCCATCTGATTTTAAACCAGAAGAGACATTTGACTTGGGTGATTGTGATATAGACATTCGTTTTCTTCCACTGGCTTGTAAACCCATAGGCTCATTGGAATATGGATAATTAATACCATTTGAGTTGTACGCAGTATCTTGTGTGTTTGTTGATGAATTCAAAGATGATTTCTTTGTGTTATCAAAATTATTCTGAATATTGAGGTCTGCCATGCCGAAATTAGACTTTGGTTTTTTGTAATCCTGTTCCGATGTGGTATTCTGGAGGCTATTGTTAGTAGTGTTATTTTTTGAAGGAGTTTCCAACGTTTGGTTAACTATGAATTCGGACATATTGTTTGTGTTAGCTTTTTTATTTTCTTGATTACTCGGTGCCATTAAACTATTACCTTTAATTCCTCTACTGAATGTTATCGAATAAAAGTAAAATAAGAATGTTGGCTATTGAAGTGGCAATGTGTTAAATGAATATGGGGAAAAAAAGTGGGGGTATTTTATGGTGTTAATGACATGCTACAATTTCTTAGATAAGTAATCGTTAATTAGGTTATTTTTTTTTTTTTGCTCTCAAAAATACAAAAAAAAAAAAAAACAGTAGCTGTTTAAAGCAAAATCCACGTAGTTTTGGTCTAGTTATTTTTCCCTTTCCCTAAAAAAAAAAAAAAAAGGGAGAATGGCTTTACCACTAAGCCATTTTTGGGCAGAATAAACACCAGTATTAAGTCCGAAAAGCTTCTATCAGTGTATTACATCAACATTTTATTATGTACTTATTACATGATAACATGTGTGTCATGGGTAACAAACCTAGAGCAGCAAGAATGACAAACAAAATGAATACTCTAAAAGATATCATTAACAGCAGCACACAACGCTCAACAAAATTGTCTTCTACCTTTATTCACAAACAACTTAAGGTGGACGCTGTTACTGTTGAGCCTGCTCAAAACATTAAAGAAACATTAAAGAACAAGACTTTGGTCAAGGATACGTTTAATACTCAAAGGATTGTAGATAAAGGTGTTCAGTATTCTTATTGTATACCACAGCTATTAGATACAGATGTGAAAGTACCTTTGCTTGTAAACAAAGCTGCTTTGAAGGATGAATTTGGCAATCTTGATTACAACGATAAAGAAACCTTAAGTTTTTTACAAGGATCCTTTTCCAACGACAAAGGCGAGATTACTCCGTTATGGGAAACCTTGATTGAAAAGTTCAAGTTTTTTCCATACTCACAAACTTATGCAGGATTTCAATTTGGCGATTTTGCAGGCCAGTTGGGTGATGGAAGAGTTGTAAATCTATTGGACATCAACAACAAAACTTTGCAGATAAAGGGCGGTGGATTGACCCCATATTCAAGATTTGCTGATGGAAAGGCTACATTAAAAGCTAGTATGAGAGAGTTTATTATTTCAGAAAGTTTGAATGCTATTGGCATTGACACCACCAGGGCTTTGATATTGTCCTATATTCCAGATACCAAAGCAAGAAGGGGTCCAAAATTAGAACCTACGGGGTTGGTTACCCGATATGCCAAAACTTGGGTTCGTTTGGGGAGCTTTGATGTACATAGATGGAGACAAGATTTTGAAGGTATTATAGCCCTGTCGGATTACTGCATTGACAACGTATTTCCTGAACAAAACAATAGCAATTACATAAACATTACGAATTTGATTGATATCAGTTCTGGAAATGATGTATATGAAGTTCTGAAAATGACCAAATATGATAAATTTTTGAGGGATGTTGTCAAGGCAAATTCTGTAGCTTCCGCCAAGTGGAAAGCCTACGGGTTTGCCAATGGTGTTCTGAATACAGATAATACATCTATCATGGGAACATCTATGGACTACGGCCCGTTTAGTTTTGTTGACGTGTATGATGAGGACTGGACACCTAATCGTGATGACTTGGCCAAAAGATATTCTTTGGGTAACCAATCTAAAGTCATATGGTGGAATTTATTAAGATTTGCAGAATCACAAACCATGCTGCTAGGTGCTGGTACCAGACACATAGATGGAATCAAAAACAAAACTGTAGATATTGACAAGGAATTAGCCCAGTTTTTGATGGACAGGACTGTTAAGGTTTTAGAGTATGCAGAAGCTGAGTACGATTTCTACCAAAATTTTACATATGTCTGCGTCATGCTCGAACGGTTAGGCTTAGATCCTAAGCTTGTTTTGTCACTTCCTTCAAACGTTGCTTCTTTGAGTGCAGATGACTTTGAGTCTCTGACAAAGGTTATCAATGACATCAATGAAAATCTAATAAGCAAGCTCTTGAGTGTTCTAAAAGAGACAAGGGTTGACTACAATGATTTTTTTATTAAATTTCAACAAGTAAACACTGTTGAGTTTATCAATAGCGACAAAACTATCAAGGATGAGTATCTGGACTGCTTTACAGCGGTTCATGAACAAAGTAGTGCATCTGCCACCGAGGAGTGTTTAAAAAACATAGATAAAATGTTTGACAGCTATTCATTGGATACGGATTCTTCAGTTTATAAAAACTTGTTTGCATTCTTGCAAGAATTCGATATTCTGTGGAGTACGAGCAATAGCAAAAAAACAGACGCTGTGAAATACATAAAGCTTTCAGTTTCCAAGAACAAAAACCCGCTATTCATTCCACGCCATATGCACTTCAACGAGGTTTATAAGTCGCTTGAGGAAAGCAATTGCGCAAATACCGAGAAGCTTGAAAAGTTTTATCTAATGAGTGCCAATCCATATGATCCTGCAAAATGGCACAGTGAAATAATGCCGGACTTAGAGCAAAAATGGACAAATACAGATCAGCTATGCAAGGTTGAAAACTCATATAACTTATGCGGATGTTCCAGTTAAGCTAAAAAAAACTTGCATATGTTTTGCTTTGACCATTTAGGACTGTGACTTTTCTTTTACTGATATTCGCTCATAGAGAACCCTCCCCTTATTTCAAAGATTTTTTTTTTCGAAAATTTTTCATTTTTGGTATGGCTGATTTTTTCTTTTTTTTTTTTTAGAGATGCGCCTCGATAAGGCATGAAACTTTTCACTGATAGCAACAAAAAATCACTTAAGGTTTGAAAAATCATGATGCATATCCCTTAAAATAATTATTTCATTAGTTTTTTTTATAGAACAGGTAACATCATTGACTGCATGCAGAAATGTGAACTATAAAAGGGCTTGTTTTTGAACATTTACAAATTTTTAAATTATTCATAAAAGTTAATAAGTTCAATTTGATAATTTTTCATTTTTTTAAATCATTTTTAGTGTTTAAGTAAAATTATATGTATTATACATAGAAATATATAAAAAAGGAAATCTCCACCAAGACTTACAATAATCTTTTTTATTAAACAATGACTCTCCGAAGAACAAAGATTTTTTATAAAAGATTTAAGCTAGCTCGTCAACAAAAAAAGGCTGACTCAGCTGAGAAACGTCGTTTTTCAGGCACGAAAAAGCCAAATATGTTTGAACGAGTTAAGAAAAGAAGCAAGAAAGCTTACACTTCGTTTAAAAACTACTTAGTGAAAAGATCAACGCCTAGTGATGAATCAGTGGAGCAAGAAAGACGCGTGTCTGTCGCTTTAAGCGAAGGCATGGAACCTTCTGAAATTGCCGACATGATTGCTTATTACAAAAAAGTAGAAGAAGATAAAAAGATTATTTACCGCTTTGTGAATGAGTCCAGTATATTTTCCGGAATATACCCCAAAGTACCGATGAACAATTGTTTTGATTTATACGATGATGACCATTCTGGAACAGATTCAGACAACCCTTCTGAAGATGGAAATGAACTTATCAATGATACTTTACTTGGAAATCTGTTCAATATGCACAGATTGAACGTTAAAGAGGAATTTTTTGAAGACATTCTTCCTGAAGGAGTTGAGAGAATCGTGTCTTTTCCACCCGCAAAAAGGCGTTGTAAGGCGCCTATTATGTGTACGGTGAATGACAGCAAGTTGATAGAGAGAATGAGAACTTGAATAGGTCATTGAGTGCCATAAATCAAACTAAAACATTTTGCGATACAGGCCTTTCTATTTAAAGAATCTTTCGCTTTAACTTTTTGGTTAATATAAGGTACTTGAAAAAGTGCACGTGTATTTTTATTTATTTATAATTATTAATTTTTTTTTTCTTTTCTTTTTTTTTTTTCAACTTATCGTTGCTGTAAGTGTTCATGGATGGTAGTTACTTGATTTTGTCTGTAGTGTATCTCCTCCATATTCCATGTTTCCATCTTTGCATTTTTTTTTTTTTTTTTGTTTCCGGCTGATTAAGGGGAGGCCATCGTTGTAGGCGCGTTTGCGTGTACGAGGTAAGCCTAACGCACTCGTTACTGCACGTTAATGTGGAGAAAAAAAAATCAGCACCAAAAAATTAAATGATGACATATTTTCAGCCAAACAAAGCTAGTGATCTAGATCAACAAATATTAATATAGTAAGGGTAAATGCGTATTTGGGTTCATCATTAACCTGACTTGGGCGGTAAACCACTATTTATGTCACTCTTTTATCAACAATCAGATCAGCTGCTTTATTAATTATTGCGTAAATAAATTCCCTTGCCGAGACAATAACAGCTGCCTCCTTCCCAAAACTTGATAATTTTGGAAGCAAAATGACTTTTTTACCCCTAACTTGAGACATGGTCAGCTAAGATGAAGGTCACAAGCAAATAATTGTACGATATTACCTTGATTTGGTTTGATAACCCCACGTTTACGTTTATCTTTAACTAGCACAATGCCCCTTTAAATATTTTTAGAGGTTAGCATTGCGTGTGTTTAAATTTGATGCATTTAGTATATAAGAAGAACTAAATCCTTACAGTGTGCTTTGAAACAGTTGGTATAACTATTGAAATTTGGTGAATAAACCATCCAAATATCACAGCATATTTCAATAATCAACTATTTTACAATGCCTTCCAATATTTTAAACAAGATCTCCGAAAAGTTAACTGGCCATGAAGACCACGAACAACACCACTCTTCAAACAAGTACCATCAAACCAACAGAGCCTCTGATGACAACGACTTTGGTGAATACCAATCTGGCTCCAAGAGCAGAGCCAGAGGCAACTCTGATACCGACGACCTTGGTGAACACCAAAGAGGTGCCTTTGCTGACCGCTCCAGAGGCACTGGCAAGTCTTGGGACAACAAAAACAGCGAAATGAACTCCAGAGGCTACAACTCCAACACTGCTGCTATGAGAAACGATGAAATGGGCGACTACGGTCAAAGTGACAACTCATACAGAGACTCCATGAACTCTTCCAAGCAACAAAAGCAAGGCATGGGCTCCTATGACGATGACCAATATGGTGGTACCAGAAACCAAGGTTCCAGTGGTAGAGGCATGAAGGACAATATGCAATCTGCTGCTGACAATCAATACGTCCAACAAGGTATCAACAAGGGTAAGGACTACCTCTCCAACAACATGTAAGATGTTTAAAAAAGAGTTTAGTTCATTTTAATTAAGATCACTATAAAAAAAAAAAGAGATTTTAGATTCCTTCATTTCATATATATTAATGACAAATAAAAAAAAACTTTGCAGTGGCTTAGTAATTCATTTTTGAGTTGCTTAAATGAAGCTACAAAAGAAAAAATAAGAATGTTTTACTTCTACTTTTAATTTTAGTTAACTGTGATCACTGGATTTGAGGTGACTACAAGTGACTTTCCCCAGATACACGTAAAAAAAAATTAACCGCTAAGAACTAAAAAAAAACAAATAGGATAAAACCAACGGGTGTATCTTATGGGCATAGCAGTTTATTTTCCTTTTTTTCCTTCTGGTTATATGAACGATACTCTCATAGTCTAAAAAAAAAAATAGCAATCTAAATGATATCCGCAGTTTTTGATATTTTACTGCTTTGAGGAAAGTGGAAACTATTCCCAAACAGCTGCACTTTCATAAACCACTAATTTAATATGGAATTTAGACAGCAAGTTGTTCTTTTGAGCAACATCAACAAATGCTCATTCAAACAAATACTTAGCAAATCACGTTTTGCTTCATGCAAACAGTTTTCAACTGTGCCTATTCTGCTCAACAAGATCAAAAATCAGAACGAGCAGATAAAATCTCTAGAAAAAGATATTAAAAACTTGGATAAAACACACTTGGTGCTGAAAACCTCTGAGTTTGAAAAAAACGACTCATTCATGACAAATGATTTGAAATTTAAAAACATACCTAAAAATACATGTACAAACAGCCACGAGCACACGCACTCAAGCAATCCATTGACACACACGCACAGCCACATGGGTGATCTATCCCAGGAGAACTTCTACAAAGAAATGCTATCGTCTGCAAGCAAAAAAAAGAACCCCGCCATAAAGATAACCGTGATTGGTCTGCTAAGCAACATTGGTTTGGCAAGTGTAAAGTTCGCCGGTGGTATTGTATACAACTCCTATGCATTGATAGCGGATGCCATACACACTCTTACTGACTTGATTGCGGATTGCTTGACTCTGTTCAGCTGCAAGCTGACTTTGCAGCAAGACGCCACCAAAGGCAATAAGTTGCAGAAGTTTACTAATCAGCTGTACTTCGGTCCCGGGAAGATAGACACTTTATCCTCGCTGGCTGTGTACAGCATCAACCTGGTTGCGGGGTTGTCTATAGGTCTTGATGCGTTGATGACTGTTTTAGGGCCTCTCTTGCCTTTGGGATTGAAGGATATCCTCCACATACACTCGCACCTGGGCGTAGTTGGCATCGAAGCAGCCATGATTGCTCTGGTCTCCATCTTCATCAAAGAGCTTCTGTTCTGGAAAACCAAAAAAGTGGCCACAAACGTAAACTCCCAGGTTCTGCTGGCCAATGCTTACCATCATAGAGTAGACTCTTTGTCTGCAATGGTTGCTTTGGTTTCCATCTCCGGTGGGTACTTCTTCCACTTGGCGTACTTGGATGCCATTGGTGGTTTGCTAATTTCTGGTCTTTTAGTAAAATCAGGATTTGGTGGGGTTTGGAAGGCTTGTGAAGACTTGCTGGATAAGAAGGTTGGTGTTGATGATGATGCTTATAAGAAAATCAAGTCGAATGTTGAGCTGCACTTAGAAAACATGGTTTCTAACAACAACTCTAATATTCCTTATAAAATTAGAGAATTCAACATGTTGAACCACGGCTCTCACTGCAACCTGTTCATTAAGCTTGATGTTCCTATGCAGCAAAAATGGGACAATGTCCTTGATATAAACGAATTTGATACGGTTAGAGAGCACTTGACTTATTTAATCAGAAGAGCCAATCCAGAAGTCAAAAATGTATTTATTGAATTCAAGAAGCCGACCTTGGAGCAAGAAGAAATGACAGAAGAGGAAAGACAATTTGCAATAAACGTGAAGAAAGATCATGTGGAAGGCGCACACATCTGCGGGAAAGACCATGATCACTCACACAGTCACAAGCACTAAAACGACGACTTTATATCACTATATTCACAGTGTTTTTTTTTTTTTAAAAAAAAAAATAAGAAAGTATTTCAACACATGGAAAGGTATTTGAAATAAATATAATAATTGCTGGTGTAAGGCAGGGATATATGTGTTCCAAAGACTACTTCATAAAGACGCACACTAAAAAAAAAAAAGATAATCATCGCTATTAAAAAACCCTAGTTAACTAAAAATCCCTTTCTCCGTTTACCGTCGTTTTTTTTTTTTTTTTAGCTATTCCCCTCATACGCCCTTAAATCAAATATATTCATATATAACCTGCTTCGGTGTTAACTATATAAAGGACTAAGTGGAGCTCTATTAATTGAACAATTATACGCATTATTTCTCTTTCTTAAAAATAAATAACAGCCAAGCACCAATACACTTTCCTTTTTTAAAAAAACATGTCTTTGGAATACATTACTTTGAACAACAACAACAAGCTACCAAACATTGGTCTAGGGTTATGGAAATTGAATCCTGAAACCAATGTTGACACCATCTACAACGCTATCAAAGTTGGGTACAGACTCTTTGACGGAGCCGTTGACTACGACAACAACAAGCAACTGGGAATTGCGGTCAAGAAGGCCATTGATGACAAGTTAGTCAAAAGAGATGAATTGTTCATTGTTTCTAAGCTGTGGAACAACCATCATGCTCCAAAAAACGTCAAGCCAGCTGTTGAAAGAATGCTGAAAGACCTGCAAATGGACTACATTGATCTGGTATACATCCACTTTCCCCTTCCATTTGCTGAAGTCGACGTCAACGACGATGACCATTACCCACCTGGTTTCTTCACTCCAAACCAACTACAAGAAGGTCAAAAGGACATAATTGAGTTGGAAAACGTTCCATTGTACAAGACTTGGGAAGCCCTGGAAGCCTTGTATGACCCTAAGGGTGGTATTATCAGGAATCTAGGTCTCTCCAATTGTCAGGGTGTTTTAATCCAAGATTTATTATTCGGATGCAAGATCAAGCCCCAAATGTTGCAAATAGAATTGCATCCATACTTACCGCAATGGAAGCTAGTTGAATGGTGCCACTTGAACGACATCAATGTTACTGCTTACTCCTCCTTTGGCTCTCAATCTTTTATTGAATTGAAATCTGCTAAAGCCGAAAACTGCATTAACTTGTTAGAACACGAAAAGGTTAAGAGCATTGCCGGCAAATACGAGGGCGCTACCAACGCAGACGTCTTGTTGCAATGGGCTTTGCAAAGAGGTCTATTTATCATTCCAAAATCTAACAGCATTGAAAGAGTCAAAAACAACTTAGAGTTTTTCAAAAAATTCAACGGTGGTCTAAGCAAGGAAGACATGGACGTGATTGCTTCTTTGGAAAACGGTACCAGATTCAACGATCCATGGGAATGGAACAACATGAAGTTCCCAACATTTATTTAAGCTGATGTATATTGATTACTTGCAAACAGTCAGTCAAACATGATGTTTTTTTTTTTTTGAATAACTAGTACTTGTCGAGTATTGCTTTATATCTGGAATGTTCCAGCAATATATAAGTGTATAAACGGTCACGTTTTTCTTTTTTTTTCTTTTTCTTTTTTTTTTTTCCCTGTCGATTGAGTTTCTTGATGCCCTTATAAAGCATTTAACAAAAAAAAAATTTTTTTTTGAAAAAGCTTTCTTCATTCAATATGTTAATACTTAGAGTCACTATCGAAGCACCAAAACATTTATACATACCTGTAGTATCACATAATTTATAATAATGTCTGTTGTACCATCTACTGAAACCAACAAAAAATTTGACGCTGAAGAGGCCGAAAATTTAGAAGCCATCGAACAACAATTCGCAGTTGAAGCTGTCGAAAACTTGGAAACTCATTGGGAATTGCTAGCATCCATTCCAGGTTCTGAATTGAAACTAACCTCCCAAGATGACGAGATCTTTACCACCTTCATAGCTTGTTTCCCAGAGTTCACCAAGGAAAAGCTAATGAAATTCGATGATATGGACTTGAAGGCCGAAAAGGATAAAGCCAGATGGAGAGACTGGTCCAAGAACTTTGAAACTGTCATCTATGATTACAACTTTGGCTGTATCTTGAGAAAAAACTCTGCAGAACCATACCTAGAAAACAATACCTTATTTTCCTTCAGATTGCAATTCTACGCTATTGAAATCGCCAGAAATAAGTTAGGTCTAAACGATTGGGTTTATGAAAAGTTCAATGCTTGAGTAAGCTATTCATTGATTATATAATAAGGATTTGTAAAGAAAATAAGGATCAAACATTCCATTTTAATTTATTATGGACAAACTAGGGGTGGTTTTTTTTTTTAATAGGAGCCATTGGGAAATTTTAGCCACGTTCAAAACGAATATATACGGGAAAAAATCTGTTTACGTATATTTTCCCACATTGTATACTTAAGGAATTTAGTCATAATTTATAAAAAATAAACATTCACCAAAAAACAAAAACTAATACCACTTGCTCTTTACCAACATGCCTAATACTTATAAATCAATCAAAGCAGCTTGTGTTATCATTGGGTATGAGGTTCTCAATGGAAAAATTACTGATACTAATTCCAAGTATTTCAGCAAATACTGCTACGGTCTTGGAATCAAGTTAACTGAAATTTGCATCATTGGCGATGAACCAGACCACATCTTGAGCACCTGCAAAAGACTGAGTCTAACCAATGACTTCATTGTTACTACTGGGTCAACAGGCCCTACTCCAGATGATGTTGCTTATGACTGTTTGAGTAAAATATACAACGATACCCCTTTGAAACTATCGAAGACCTGTGTTGATAGAATGGAAAGAATCAATTCTCCTACCAAAAGATTCTCTGGACAAGCTTTGCAGGATCACTACAGAATGGCCACTCTACCATCAGGACCAAACACATCCGAGGATTATCCTATAGAATCGTCATGGGTTCCTGTGGCTGGTATCCACAACCAAATTTTCATTTTTCCTGGAATTCCTCAATTGTTTGAAAAGATGATCACTGGTATGACTGACAAATTCAAGAAGTTGTACGGGCTAAAGGAAAACCACTACAAAAGATATTATATCAAAACCAAGTATGGTGAATCCTCGATGTCTCGTTTTTTGAGAGAGCTTCAAGATAAAGCTACCAAAGTATCTCCAGAAATCAAAATTGGTTCGTATCCCCATTGGGGTATGGGTTTCAATACCATCTCAGTTTTGGGTTTAGAAGAGCATGACGAGTTGTTGAAGCAACTAAAATCAGAAGTCATTGCTAAGTTGGAAGGAGAAGAAATAACTGAGAAAGAAGAACAATCCTATTCAGAAAAAAGAGTTGAAAAGGAAACTGACGACGGCTACAAAGTAGTCAAGGAATCCGTTTAAGTAAGATAAAAGGTAAAGACAGCAAACGTCGGGGGTTGTTTTCTACATATTAGTGATAAAAAATATTATGTATATAATTAAATTATTTGGCTGGTTGTTCTTCTTCATCGTCATCGTCATCTTCATCGTCTGAATCCTTTGGCTTTGGAGTACCCTTTGGAGATGATAACCATTCAATGTATCTCAATCTTCTTCTTTCAACTTGCAACTTCTTTTCGTTTCTGGTTAGTTTTTTCTTTTTTTGTCTGACCTTAACACCCTTCAAGAATTCACCCTCAGCGTCTTCAACAGATGGAGTAACAGCCTTGGCAGCATGACTTAGACCGTGAGCATTTTCGTTACCACCATCTTCGAAACTCGAAGCATTGACAGCAGCAATACCTTTTTGTACTAATTTACCATCAGCAACATGCCATTGTTCAGGACACAAAGCACCAACGAACTCACTGTTGTGTGAAATCATAACAACACCACCGTTCCATTCTCTGATAGCAAAGGCTAGAGCACCTAAGGAGTCTCTATCCAGATAATTGGTAGGTTCATCTAAAACTAACAAATGAGGATTGTTCCACATGGCACCAGCAATAACAACCTTGACTAATTGACCACCAGATAAAGAACCTAATGGAGTATGGTTACAAATTTCAGAATCTAAACCAACATCTTCGAAATGCTTGGTAATAACACTTGGAATCAGTTCTCTGTAACCCAAACCTTCTCTAGAAGCTTCGTGATCATCGAACTTTTGGACTAGCTTGCTGAAACCTTTTTCTAGCAAGAATTCCTTGGTTAACCAAGTATTGGTCTTTGGCTTATAGTGCATCCATTTGATTTCATATTTGAAGGACTTTTTGTATTTTTGTCTACCAACAATAGCTTCAATCAATCTCTCTCCATATCCAGCGCCATCATCAATCTTTGTGGACATCAAGTCTTCTTCTTCCTTAGAGAACTTTCTAGATTCCTTTAATAAAACTTCTCTATCTTCACCAAATTGGTATCTCCATTGTAAGTACTGATTGGCGGTCTTTTCCTTATGTTCATTGACGTGTTGCAAAGCATGTTGAGCAATGTAACCATATCTCAAGTTAGGATGCTTTTCAACTTTACCGGAATCAGGAACCAATTCACCAGTTAGCAACTTGATCAAGGTAGATTTACCAGCACCGTTTGGACCTAGAACAGCAACTCTGGATGATAAAGACAAAGCACAAGATGCGTTGACTAAAGAAGGCTTTGGAGCATTTGGATAAGCAAAACAGACATCGGTCATCTTACAAACAGCTCTAGTGTTGGACTTAACACCAGATAAAATACCAGCTGGTGGGAAATGCATAGTGGCATTAGAATCAGTTAAGGTATAGTAGGCCTTGGCTTCAGGCTTTTGTTGGACAAAGGCATGTAGGTTACCTTTGTAGTAGGCTAACTTCTTGTTCTCGTAATGAATGATATCAGTACAAACGGTATCTAAGAAACCGGTATCATGTGAAACAATCAAAGAGGTGATGTTGGTGTTTTCCAACAAGTACTGTTGTAACCATTGAACATTGGCCACATCCAAGTGATTGGTAGGTTCATCTAGCAACAAAACATCGGCTTGTAACAACATAGCTCTGGCTAATTCTAATTTCATCTTCCAACCACCAGATAGAGAACCAACGTTTTGGGATCTTCTTTCTTCATTGAAACCAACAGACTCTAAAGCGTTGGAGATGTCCTCGTTAGATGTACCTTGTAATTCTTCATCTTGGGCAATGAAGGTAACCAAATCCATATTAGCTTCAGATTCTTGAATTTTATGTTCAACAAAACAGGTTTTCAATTCGTCAGCAGAAGGGAACCCTTCTAATTGACCATTGTTGATAGATCTCATTAAAGTAGACTTACCACAACCATTTCTACCACATAAACCGTATCTACGACCTTTAAGTAATCTTAATTTGGTTTTGTTCAAAAGCATTCTTGAGCCATAAGCCAAGGAGAAATCAGCATTGACGATTTCAACACCATCGTCTTCGTTGGCGTTGGCAGAACCTCTCAAAGAGTCAAAGATATCAGAGATTTCTTTAACAAACTTGTCAGTGGTTTCAGAAGAATTGAAGTTCGAGAAATAAGCCTTTAAGGCCTTGTAATCATTGACATTGGCGGCTAAAGTAGCAAATTCAATCAAGAAGTCCTTGGTGAACTGATTTCTGGAAGAGAAAGATTCACCAAAGTTTTCGATTAAAATCTTTTCAATTTCTTCCAAAGTAAATTTACCGTTAAATTTGTCACCATTAGCTAAAATTATTTCTTCGTCTTCAGCAGTTAAAACAGCCATAGCCTTGGAGGCCAATTCTCTGACTTCTTTGTTAGCAGCATTTTCAATTACTCTTTTAATACCAGGCTCCAAGGCAGGAACGAAAGATTCGATTTCAACTCTATTGTTAACTAATCTAGTTAAATTTTCAGTTATGATAACAGTTTGTCTTAATTGCTCTTGGGAAACAGTCGCAGAAGAACCGTTCAAAGATTTTGTCAAGATTGGGACTAATAAGGCTAAGGCAGGCTCAGTGACTTCAGCAACAAATGTTACAGAAGCTAAAGACTTGACACAGTTGGAAATATTGCTTGGGTTGGTTAAAGTATCAACAATTAATTCGTATCTTGGCTGTAAATCTAAGTTATCTAGGACCTTGACAAAGTTCAATAGAGTTTCGTGACCCTTCTTTGCTAATTCAGACTTGAAATCTGTGGCAGCATCACATAAAACAGGAATTGTTTGTTTGAAAGTTCTTTCTAGGAAATCAGGTTGAGAAGTTTCTCTGATTTGATCAATTAATTTCAAACAAGCTAACTTAGATTGCCATTTGGCACTGGAAAACTTCAAGTAGTCCAAACATTTGTTTAGCATATGAGAAACTTTGGAAACTTCATTGAATTGCAAAAAGATGGCATCGATAGCATGTTGACCTTCTCTTTTTAACTGATCTTGTTTGTCAGAAAAAGTATCTAAACAAACAGGTAGGAAATCAGCCAAAATGGCTTCATTTGGATTTTTTCCGCTTATTAAGTTACTGGCTAACTGTGTGATCAACAAAATACCAGATTCTCTAAGAATTATGTCATTTTTGGCTCTACAGACCTTCTTGACAACTTCGACTAGGTCTAAATCAATGATTTCCTTGACTATGTCTGAGCTTTCTTTTAGGGTAGCAATGATCTTTTCAATATGGACCTTGGAATCGCTAATGCTCTTGGAGTTCAAAATTTCAGCAATTTCATTAGAGATTTTGGTATCTGGCTTGATTTCTAATTTCTTCAAAAGATCAGTAATGTTAGTTTCTTCAGATTTTACTGGAGCAGGAGCTTGTTGTGCTGGAGCAGCAGTATTTTGGTAACCACCTCTGCCGGCACCTTGGTAATTGCTTTGGTAACCACCTTGGTAGCCGCCTCTTCCAGCGCCTTGGTAGCCCCCTCTTCCAGCACCCTGGTAGCCACCTTGATAACCGCCAGTACCTTGGTATCCACCTTGATAACCGCCAGTACCTTGGTATCCAGCAAATGCTTGTTTTTGTTGGGTTTGGTAGCTGTTGTATGATTGGGTTTGTGGTACACCAACTTTAGAAGCACCACCTTGATAGTTAGAATTCAAAACAGTACCAGAAGCCTTGTTGGCTTGGTTATTGGCTTGTTCTGCCTTTCTTCTTCTAATTTCAGCTAAAGTTAATCTTCCTCCGTTATTTTCCATTTTTGTATAAAACTTATTTGGTTTTTATGTTGAAAAAAAAAATCTTAAGACAGAATGAAAAGAATAAATTTATAGTTCAGTAAACGATAATTTTTTTTTGGTTTTTATTTGATGTTTTTAACAAAAAAGCTTTCAATGAGTTGAAACAAAGAACTAGAAAAGAAAGCAATTATAAAAAAATTCAATGAACATTGCAGTTCACGACGCTCAAGCATAGAAGAAAAAATAATACTTACAACCGGGTGAAAAATGTCTAAATGAGGTAATTCGGCTGAAATTTAACTCGTGGGAGATAAAAAAAAAACCTGGCACTTACAAAAAAAAAAAAAGAAAAGAAAAGTTCTACCAAAGAAGCCGGTTTGATTATCGGACATAAAATGCATCACATAATAAGTATATAACACAATCATTACAAAACAATTTGTAATGAGTTTCTAGAAACTTAAAAAAAGTTAAATAATAAAGTGCTGACTTTGCAGTAAAAAAAAAACTGCATGGATGAGGTGGTTTTTCTTTAGCACAGTTTGCTTGTGATAACTGATACCTAACCATAACTAGATGTAATCATTCACGTGATGTATTAGCGTAGGGCTTAATTTTTTGGTATTCAGTTAAAAATTTACAAAAGAAGTAAAACAAAACATAGACAAATAAAAAACTGCACAAGCATTATTCTATACAACTTACTGTTTGAAAAAAAAAAGGTGAAACAGCATTCTAACTTAGATACCTAAGCATTAGGTGGCCAATATGTGGTTGCCAATGCATGTTTGAAGAAAATTGGTATGCTTTATGTCCGAAATCATCTTCAAAGATTCCCTTGAAAAAAAAACAAAAAAATCAAAACGCTAAACTTATCCAAAAAAAAAAAACCCAGACGCGAAAAAAACCCCCAAACGTGAATCAAAAATGCCAAGCTAAAAAAAGTTTTCTCATTTTTGTTTTTTAAACAGAAACAAATTTTCTAAAAAAAAAACAACAACAAATGAAGATATTTTTTGTTCTCTGTATTTTCTGTTTAATTCACTATACAAAGTGTTATAGAAAATACTCCACCCAACTATCTAATGAGCACTAATACGAGGAAGAAGATCAGCAAAGATCTGATCTTAAAGATAATTTATATCATTGACAGTGACTTATCACCGTTCCTGTCGCGGTCTTTGAACCCTGTGCCAGTGCAATACTTTGACATGTCAAACAAAAACATTTTAAGTGACGATTATGAGGAAAATAATATGGTATTCGGATATGTATCATTCACCAAAATTTATGATTTGCTAGCTCTTAGCTCTCCTGAAATGTTTAATGACCAAAATAACGACTACAATGTCTACTATAGAGACATTCTTGAAAACAAAGAACCATATGTGTCTTGTGGCTTGATGAGTGAAGTTCAAGACAATATGGAAATATTGGGGAGAGTAGTGAAAAACTTTTCTGGAATAGTAAGAACAAAAGGCAACTGCAACGATATATTGGAAGTTAAGCTGAAATTCAGTAAAGTCCACAAAAGCCCTGTGAGAAACTTAATAAATAAGAGCTCCCCAATATCAAAATTATCAAAGATAAACAAGGAAGGAACAAAGAAAAATTTAAATACAGCCAATAAATCATCTATAATGAGAAAAATAATGGAAAAAGACAATTTTACGTCCACTATGAATAACACATTCTTAGAATCCTCACCACAACATTTCGACTATAATTCTAATATTTTGTCGAGTGGCCTAACAAGCAACAGCATGACTGAGCACTATTTTTCGTCAAGCAGCAATAACTCTAACATAAAAAGCGGACAAAGCTCCATGGATGATTATGAAGACTACTCGGATGTCAACAAAAGATTTGATTTTATGAAGATGAAACAAAACAAAGTATCTAAAAAGAAGAAAATACAAAAACTAAAAAAAGAAAAAGAAAACTTCATTCCACTGATTGTAGATAAAAATAATCAAGAGTTTCAAAACATGGCTCATCTTGGTGACTTGAAGATCAAAAGTACCAAAGGATTGGAATTTGATTTGAGTGAGATACTGGATGAAGATATTTACTTACCCAAGAACACAGAAAAATCTAAACTAAGCAATGAGATATTTGACTACGAAAGAACTTTGGACTCTTCCCCCAAAATTGATAGAAGTAGCAGTTTTAGCAGAAACAGGGCAACTAGCAGAAATAAAAATATACATTTAACAGGCTCATCACCTAAAAAAATAACAAACAGAAGTATTGGGATAAAAAACTCTTCGCCGAAAAGAAGAAAAAATTTGGAGTCGATGGATTCATCACCCAAAAGAAGCATTGATATAGATGTCATGGACTCATCTCCTAAAAGTCATAAGAATATAGATTTAGCAGACTACACAACCAAAGGGGACAAGAATATGGAGCTTTTAGATTCTTTCACAAAAATAGATGGGACTGGAAACAACGAAAGTGGGGATTTAGACCTTTTGGATTCAAAAAACTCTGAATTCTTCAATAATCTGAATAACATAGGCATAGACTTTAATTTGTCGGACATTATAGACAAAAACATAGGAATAACTAAACTAAATAATGAAATTTTAGAATCTGAGCTCTTTTTGGATGATATCTTTGACAATAAAAATACGGATAATTTATTGAGCAATAATATCAACAGTTCCCCAACAAGACTATAGTATAAGTTTTTTCTGGAAAGGAAATGCAGGTGTTAGGTGCTTTAGATAGCTATATAAGAACAAAAAATTAATCTTATTTATAATGAACCAATGTGACTTGTATATAACCTTTGTAAATTTGTTAATATATACAGCAATTTCTGCACTGACAAACAGAAAGACTCTGTGGTACAGTACTCACTGATGGAATATAATTGGCTGATTTCATTTACAGCTGTTGTTTTTTTTTTTTTTTTTTTTAATTAAAAGTGCATCCACATCTGCACCTACATGATTATGTCCGATGAAAAATCTATACGAGACAAATGCCCATGCTGTGATTAACTAAGAAAATATGAAATTTACAACTACATATATATGAGATGGAAGATCTACTAGCAGACTAAACTAAGCACAAGCTTATTTCTTGGCAAACTTGGAAGTCATATCAGTGGCCAAGTCCTCAAAGTCGTCGCTATTGTTTTCGCCGACGGTAGTGGTCTTTGAGCAGTTTCCTTTGCCTCCACAACATGACTTTTTCTTGACAACTTTAGGTCCGCAATCTTCTCTGCCACTGCAGCATTTGCCATTGACTTTATTCTTACCACCACAACAAGCTTTTTTAGGAGCTGGCTTGGTTAGAACGTTGTATAAGTAGATACCGAATCCAGTGATGATTGACAGTTTCAAAGAGGCTCTTTTAACAAAGAAAAGAGATGGGATAGTGGCAGCAGTGATTATGTATGTCAAAGGAGTATTTAGATTGTTAAATGTAAATGACTTGAACATCTTGATTTTATATGTTTTGTTTGTGTTTTGTATTGGTTTTGATGCCATAATATGAAGAAGTAAAAAAAAAAAAGCTGGAAAGAAATATTTTTTTATATGAGATCTCTTCCTCATTATGTAATCCTGCACACGCGTACCGCTGACGAATCAAATAAACTTTTTTTTGAAGGTTATAGCTTTCTTGATATTTCTTACCCAACTGTGTTTAGTATCATCCAGATCAGTTATCATGTATACCGACGCATTCTTTTCAACCACGTTATTGTTATATGCTTTGATATTATTGAAGTAGTTCTCATTACCGCTATCTCCGTATCTACAGACTCTTCCTATTCTGTGTATGAATGATAAGACATTTTTTGGTGGTTCCATTAGTATCAAGTTTTTCAGCTTTTTAAAATTTATTCCTCTGGACAGAATATCTGTCGTGATCAAAATATTTATATCTTGCTGTTTATTAACAAAAATGTCTTCAGGATACACAGTCTCTGATCTGAAGCCTATAGGGGTTTTGATGTTACTGTCTGGTATCCACTCGAAATTCTTCAATAGTTTTGGTATACTGGTCTTTGGCTTTTCACTGAAAACCTCATCTCTTGGAGAATAAGTCAAATATGGGTACAATATTCGCTTTCTTTCTTCCGTCGATGTCTCCTTGATCAATATTTGAACATTGGCGTTAGGCAAAAGCTTTTTCAAATATTCTTCTGTTTCAAGAACGGATTCCTTGGTATCTGCAAATATCATTATTCTGTTAAATATCTTCATGAAATAAGGATCATCATTATAATCTCTTTTGTTTTTTTTATAAATAGAAAAAATGATTTGTCCCAATGCTTTCAATCTGGAATCGTTCAATGCTCCAATGCTACAGTCAATGTTGTAGTAATTGATATTGTTGTTGATTTTATGCAGGTTTTTGGTTATAATTACCTTGTGTTTATTGTTTTTATTAGCGTTTTTTATGATTTCTATATCGTTCAGATTAGCCAAGTAGTTATCAGTGATTGTTCCTGAGCAATTTATAATTGTATTTAGATTTTGGCAGCTATTAAAAAACTCATTTAGCTCTGTTAAAGACCCGTTCTTGTCTAATAAAATATCTGTTTCATCTAAAACACAATATTCAACTCTCTTAACCAAATAGCCGTAATACCCTGGATTGATATTTTTTAAAGACTTTATTAACTTTTCAGGTGTACAAACAACTATGTCAATAGGATTTGCAATGGATTCTCTAAGAGAAGATACCATTTTTCCAGGCGATACCTCAACATCAAATTTCTTGATGTTTAAATTTATAGGTTTTCCGTTCTTCATTAAAAAATCATAAGTTTGGTTAACAAGTTCATTTGTTGGTAGAAATATCACTGATCTGACTATTGGTGCTGCATTAATATCATTGGAAAATTTACTTCCATACAATACTAAATACTCCAATAATGGTGTTAGAAAGGCAACTGTTTTCCCAGATCCAGTTTCGGCACCTATTGAAAATATATCTAGGTCAAGTTTGTCATCTTTGAAAACAACAGGATATGAAGGCTTGATCACATCTGGCAACAAATTGAAGTAATTTTTTTTGTCAAGACTAGTTATATTGTTATTTTCTTGAAAGTTATTCATAATGCCCTCTTCAAATGCATTGAATTCGCCGTTGTTCCTTTTTTTTATCAGTTTCAAAAAACTTCTTAATTCTGGTGTCTCGTTCTTTTCAATGATTTTTGGTATACATAAAGATTGAATGTCACTGCATTTGATCTCCTCCAAATCTATGTTTTTAATTGTTGTATCCGATTTAATTAAGTTTAAAACACAGTTCTTTACGACCGAAGAGACAGGTAAATTGCTAAATAAATTGTTTTTGGTCTTTGTATTGGAATGTACTTCAATCTCATCTAGCTTTGATAACGAAATAGCTTTCTTCTCTCTAATCCCGTAGAATAAACTATCGTTGGCTGCAGGAGTAGAATATGCCCGGAGACTTTTTATTCTAAGTATACTATTCTTAACAAACATAAAGTTTTCACTGGAGGCTTTCTTTGGTTTTGTTTCAAGGCATCTTATTATAATTTTTCAAATTAAAAAAAAAAAAATTAAAAAAAAGAAAGAAAATGTGGAATTGCGCTTACACTTCAAGAAATGCCATTTTGGTGACTCAAGCAGTGAACAATCTCATCGAAATTTCATAGCAAAAAGTTATATTAACTTAAATTAGTGGTAATAAATAATTATTTTTTTTTTAAGGCTTTTGATAAATAATAAATTATGAGTTAACGTTACTTTCATGTCGCTTTCTTTTAATTTTTTGATATTTGTTTACTGGCTCCCCTCACAAAACAAATGCATCATTCTTTTATTGGATTGTTGGGCCACTATGCTGCTTTGAAATCTTGGTAAAAGTTTCTATATCCGACTTATACTCAATATTAACATTGTTAATAAAAGACAATTATCATTATATACATCTCTATATAATCAAACAACTTAAGCAAATAATGTATCTTCATCTCTCAAGTACTCACCTATATCGGATTGTCTGAATACTATGATAGAAGTAGGATCAACACCTTTGATTTCGTTGGTAGATTTACTGGAAACACCGAATCCTAATGGTATATCCTTTTCATTGAATACTATAATACCTACATGTTCAGGGACATTATCACTGATCTTGGAAAGATGAGCTTTTAATATATGATTTCCGTATAGGAACGGCATTTCACCGTTTGGCTTGATCCATACTTTATATTTAGATAGAGGGGCTAATATTTGTAATGCTGTGATGTGTAATCTGAACTTCCCTGTCTTTGTGAACTTACCCAAGCAAATACCAAGAGACATCAAATTTTCTCTAGCTATGGAAGTAGCAAAGTTTGCTATAGTTTTGGACACGTAATATACTCTATCTTTTTGTAATCTGAATACATGGTCTTTATTGATTAAGTTTTTGATATTTTTTCCGATATAGTTGGCTAATTTTTCAAATACCTTTTGAGTTTCGTCTTCTGTTAATTGTCTCATATTTGGATAATGTGATGAGTTTAATGTTTGTTTTGGTTTTATAATAATGTTTGTAACATCAGCTATTAGAAAATATTGATTGATATTTCATAGATAAATTTAATTATGTTTAACAATCTATAGTATTGACAAAAAAAATAAAAATGTATAAAAAATAAAATATAACCTATGCTCAGGGTTTCCTTAATAGGAAAGTTTCACGCACAGCGATATTATAATTTGTTGCACCAAATTTCTTGGTAGAAAAAAAAAAAAAAAAAGAAACTTTTTAAAAGAAGAAAAAAAAATACATACATTGAAATCAATTTGTTCAGGAATAGTTCCCCAAATATATTATTTACTAAATAAATATATCTCATGTTTGCTAGGTTTTCTTCATTATTAAATAAAGTAAACCGAACCAAACTCAAACTAATACCAAAAATGTCAGCCGAACAAGAGCCACCTGTTAAAAAGCAGAAACCAAATTACATCTATAGAGAAGATGCGAACTATACTCGTTTAGAAGAAAAAAACCACAATCTAAAGAAAAGAAAAGTAGCTATGATCTTTGGGTATGCTGGAACAGGATACTCAGGTCTACAGTTTAACGGTGTTCACAAGACCATTGAAAAGGAAATTTGGGAAAATTTGATCTCGAATGGATACGTTAGCAAAGATAATGCAGTTGATTTGAAAAAAACTGGTTGGCAAAGATGTGCTAGAACCGACAAGGGGGTTCATGCACTAGGTAATTTGATATCTTTCAAGATTCAATTCGATGAAAAAGACAAGACCCCTGAAGAAATAGAAAAAGAATTTGTTTCCAAAATGAATGCTACTTTGCCTGAGCAAATTAGAATGTTTGGTGTTCAAAGAGTTACTGGTGGTTTTGATGCCAAAAACTCTTGTTCCTCAAGAATGTATGAATATTTGTTGCCTACTTACAGTTTCATTGGTCCTCAAAAAGACAAAAGTGGGATTTATAATGAATTAAGAGACAAGGACTTCAATGGTGGTTACGAGAACTATCAAGATTTGGAAAACGACAAATACTGGGACGGTCTAAAACAATTAGGTATCGATACATTTGGTAAAGAATTATATGAAGAAATTAAAAACTTTAAGTTTTCAACCGATAAAGAAGAAGCTCTTGATCCAGAAAGAATTAAACTGTACGAAAAGTCCAAAGAACTAAAGGCCTTAGAAACAAACTACAAAAACTCTTTCAGAATTTCTGAAGGAAAGCTTAAAGATTTCAGAATGATGATGTCTCAATACTTGGGTTACCATAATTTCCATAACTATACCATTGGTCAATCATTCAAAAGTGCTTCATCTTTTAGATACATGATCAACATTAATGTAGAAGACCCAATAGTAAACAACGGAATTGAATGGGTTAAAATCAAGATCCATGGTCAATCTTTCATGTTACATCAAATCAGAAAAATGATTGCTATGGCCGTTTTGTGCTGTAGATACCAGTGTTCCAAGGACTTGATGTTGGAAGCCTTCACCAGCAAAAGATTCAACATTCCTAAAGCCCCACCTTTAGGTCTATACTTGAACCATCCTATTTTTGATTTTGCTAACACCAAATTAGCTCAAAATGGTCATTTACCTATAGACTTCTCAAGATTTGAAAATGAAATGGACTTGCTACAAAAAAACCACGTATTTGACAAGATCTACAATGTTGAAGTTGAAGAAAACATTTACACAACATTTTTCAAGTTTATTGATGGTTTCAAGTTTAACAATGAAATCAGTCAATTGTCCGCTAAAGACAAAGAAACCAAGACAGCAGAAGAATTAGAACAAAATAGTGGTAATCCATTTGCTTTCTTTATAAACTGTAAAAAAAGATGGGATGATGACATTGAAAACGAAGTCTTGTATACCGATGACTCTAACTTCAAGAAAATGAAAGAAGAAGAAAAGGAAAAGAAGAGATTGGTTAGATTAGAAAAAAGAAACGAAAGATTGGCCCAAGAAGCTTTGGAACTGCAAGCTGCTGGTGTTGCAACAGAAGAAGCCAAGCCTGAAGAAGCTAAGTCTGAAGAAGCTAAGTCTGAAGAAGCTAAGTCTGAAGAAGCTAAGTCTGAAGAAGCTAAGTCTGAAGAAGCTAAGTCTGAAGAAGCTAAGTCTGAAGAAGCTAAATAAGTTGCTATATACTCACTTTATGTACACTCACTATTTAATACTTGATGATTATAACCATTATTGGTTTCGATATTCTATATAAATTGGCAATTTACTTTATATTGTGATTAATTGAACCAGAATAGCCGCTACCGTATTTACTGGTATAGAAAAAATTTTCAGCTGTATTTTTTGAAATGAATGGAAAAAAAAATTTTTTTGAATGGTTTATTTAGTTTGAACATCATGAATTTAAAATCTGAATCATTCTTTGGGTATAAATATACACAGGTAATACCAAAAAAAAAAACGACTATATAACGATGTTGTCTAGAAATTTAAAGTCAGTCTTGCCAAAGTCATCAGTTAATTACCCACATGTGTCGAAATTGCATACTACTTCGACCGGGCTTCAACACAAAGTTGCCACTAAAAAGCCTATTAGACCTAGAATTCCTCTAGACTCTCCATTATATTCTTATGAAAACTTGATTAAATCTAAAGAAATGCAAATACCAAAGCCAATAGTCGCAGTAGAAGATTCTAACCTGAAACTGTATACTAAAGAAGATAAGCAATACCTAATGAAATTTGAACAGCAATTTTTAGGAGATGTGTCCAAGCACATACCAAATGATCTATTTGATAACATTTTAATATTAAACAAAGACAGAGGTATAGAGTTGGACTATGATCATAAAAAGAACAATTGTGTTGTAATCGATGGTGAGATGGATTCAGGAAGAACAACTTTATTAAAAACAATCTTATTGGATCACTACTTAAAAAATGATAGCATCATCGTACCATTTCCAGACCCTGTAAGAATATACGCTGAAAAAGATAATCTAGATTCTTTCAATGACCAATACATTTTGTTAAACATTACCAGAGACTTCATTAACACCATCTTCTTAGCCAACAGTGAAGAAACTCTTAAAAGTATCAAGTTAAAAAACAACTACACCTTCAGTAATGTTAACTTTCAAATTGGTCAATCTTTGAAGAACAAGGAAAGACAATTCATACAAGATGAAAATACTTTATTTGATTTATTAAGTTTGAAGTCAACTGATGAACAAGTTGGATTATTGTTAGATGCTATCAACAAAGAAATACTACAAATAAAAGAAAAGAAAATTTTGGTTCTCCAAGACAAATTCAATGACTTGATAATAAACGGTAAAACAGAATACTTAGATAGAAATGTTAAGCAAATTGACTTGGTAAAGTTCCAAATTCCAAATATGTTACTGAATTTCATCAAGCTAAATAGTGAAAACTTCAGCATTTACTTGGCTAACAATGACTCCAAAAAATCCAAAACTCTAGAATTAGCTGTTGAAGGTGATTTAAAAAAAGTAAATCAATGGCAAGAGTCTGAATCATACAATGAAGAAATTTTGAATAACTTGATAAACTATGAATCTGGGGTTAAACCTAAATTAGTAAAAGTTAACAACGCGAATGTTTCTGAAATTAAGTTGTTAATGGAATCTATCAGCTCAACAGGTGTTATTGACAAATCTGGAATTCTGCCTGCTGAGATATACCACTTAGCTGGTAATGGTAATATTGGTGAAAGTTTAAGAATTTTGACTCAGTGGTTGAGATAATTAGGCGTTCATGCTGTTACAGGTATCGTTATTCATGAGTAATTTGCTTACAGAAAGCTATTAGACATTAAAGTATTTCAATACGTATTTCTGCTCAGTCCTTTTTAATTTTCTGTTTTTTCAACGAGTATTCAAGTTCTGGATAAACCGATATTGTAGCTAATTTTTATATAACCCCTAATATAAGCAATTCCTTGTATATAAGATAATAAAATTGTATAATTTTGATAACAGATCGTTACTGAAAAAAAAAAAAAAAAAAAGAATGGTCATATAAACATGTAGAAAAGAAAAAATGTATATAACTAATTAACATTTCCTCAGTTTACTTTATAGAAAAAAGCTTCTAATTTGGAAATTATTTTTACTTTTTCTGATGTCTTTCATCCCAATTCTTCTTTATTTCACCCACTATTTCTTCTAACTCGTCTTCTTGAACATTATCGTTAATACTGTAAATAATGCTGGAAACAACATTAATATGATTTCCTTGTAGCTTATCATCTCTAAATCTCAAGAAACACCATTGATTATTTTCATTTCTATAGCATTCAATGATTCTACCATTCAAAGGTTCGTTTAAATTAACTAATTTCTTCCACAACTTTTCATTCATATTTAAAGAATCCAATCTGGAATATGTCTTGCTCAAGACTTTCAAGTCTTTGCTGTTGTAAAATGTGTTAGGACTAGCAGCAAACGATCTGTCTTCGCCTCCTTTCCAAACATATAAATCTACGACGGGAATTTTGCTATAGTCTGGATCCACTGGATTTTCAAACTTTAGGATCATTTTAAAGTCAACACTGTTCTCATTAGAAGGTTTCCATTTCAACAACAGCTCATCCTTAGTGAACAACTGATATCTTTTGTTGATAGGAGTAAATATTAAACCATCAGAAAAGTGAGGAATTCGCTTAGATTCTATTTGCCTAAAGATTTTGACTAAATTATAAGAAAACTCCATTTTTTTCATACCAAATTTAAACTCGAATTTCGAATACAGCTCAGGATTTTTAATTTTCAATTCATTAAGTGGTTTCAAAACATCGTGACCAATATGCGCTAATCTACTAGAAGTTGGTTTGTGTATAATGGATTTGTTGTTGACCATTAGCAGGTCAAACATTAGAAATCTTAATTCAAACTTCTTGTTTATGTTTTGAATTACCAATTCACCATCTATCAAAGTCCCGTTATGCAAAGTTTCACTATTAAAAGGTAAGAGTATGTTCAACTCTTCATTCAAATAAAAGTTATTCTCTCTGTCAATAAAAAATATGTTTTGCTTATTTGTCATTGGATTGATGATCACAAACATCAACACTCTCAAACCATCAGTTTTTTCACAAACATAGTAATCTTGGGTTAAAAGCTTTTCACTTATATCATTTTTAGTAAATGAAACTGGCTGAGAACCTAAAAACTGCTTGTATAGTTTGTTTTGAATGATGTTTATATTGGAGCTGTCATTTGCAGTTATATTGTTGGCTATTATGTTCAAAATGTCTTTTTTAACGTTGAATGGTTGTATGATACCGGGAATAGAAGGCTGCTGTCTATTGTTGTCATTCAAAATATCATCTTCGCTATGGGAAAATATGCTTTGTTTTGCCATTGGTTTTGGTTTACTTATTTTTTCTAGGTTCTTGTTTTCAACTTAGTGGCTATTTTGTAAAAAATTCGAAACAAAAAATAAAATGAACTAAAAAATATAGTTGTCACCAGAATTTCAGTTATATAATGACACGTGACCATACACAACAAACTTTCAATATACAACCAACACAACTGATTAATAAGAGTATGTTTCTATAAAAAAAGTAATCGGTAAGATTAACATAAATTAATAAGCAAGATAGCAAAGTTTTGCAGTTTAATATTTGCCACAAACTAGATTGAATACACTGTACTTGGAACTACAGCACTTCAAGTGCTAGTGGTACGATTCCACTTCACTCCGAGTAAAACCACTAAACCAGTAAATATCTTTCGATTTTTTTCAATACTTAAACACAAGTGTAAATTTTTTTTAAAGATCGCATCTATAGTCTGACCTTGAAGATACCATTTGATGAAGAAGCTGCTTTAAAACAGTTTTTTTTTTGTTGTTGTTATTTTTTTTTTTTTTTGTCATATGTTGTCAGGAATAAATTCTTCTTTTCGTTTTTCTTTTTCTTTTTTTTTTTGGAACGTTAGACTTTCGTACTATCAAAGGTCTTTAATCACGGCTTAACTTCACTTAACAAACCAAACTGAAGTTGCCTTTACTCACCAATGATCAGCGACAACTCTGTAAAGAAACAGAAGTTAAATCAAAGCACGCCTGTTGCTGACAGCTTTATTAGTCTCTACAATGAACACTACACTAGCAACAATATAAATTCTCTTCCATTGTTAACAACTAATACCTCTACTGACGTCCATCTAAACATTGATCGCTTATCTGTGGATTTTGGTAACCAGAAAATTTATGATAATGCTAAAGACTTTTTGAAAATTGACGATAACATTTACTTGATAAATGAAAAAATTGTTCAGGATCCTTTTAATATGGGTAGAATCACTAAGTTTATCCCTAAACCTGAATTTGCTGAGATGATCAATATTTCTAAAACCAAAATTTTTCCTGCTTATACAGCGAACATAGTAATAAACGTATTCTACAGAAATGATGATACAACGAAGAATTCTAGAGAATTGATTACTTCCTCCTATTTGCAAACTGTGGACCCTATACTATACAAAGGTCATTTTAATATAGAATATAGAGAGAACATACCTAATCTTTTGGAATATATTAAGATTGCTGATAACTTTTACTTCAGTAAATTCTTTGATAGATTTTCTGGCGAGTACTTCACTGTATATTCAATTCAAAATCTGTTGTCAAAGTTCAACAGTAGTTTTCTGAAGCTGCTAAGTCAAAAGGCTCCATATCTGTACTCAGAAAAAGATTTTCCTTTGATGGATTACCTTAATTTCTTTTTGAGTGGTATTGTCAGCAATAAAAATTGGCGACAACAATGTAATGTATGTTTTAAATGGTGTAATTATAAACAAAATTTGGTCAAATGTGATAATTGTAAAGAAAATTATCACATTTACTGTATCACTGATACGCATATAGATAAAGCTGATTTTAACCATAAAAATTGGCTATGCACGAGGTGTGAAACTAAATCTGCTGAGATATCTACATTTGAGACAAAGTACAATCTGGATATTAGTAAAAAAGAACTCTATGCTCAAGAACTTTTGCCTACAGTGGAAAAGAATTTTAATAATTCTGAAAACTACTTGTATCAATATATTGGGTTTACCAATGCCGAAAGCTTTGCTAATGACTACTATCACTATGTTATAGCTGATTATTGGAACCCTTTGAAAGAAATTGAGGTTAATCAGAAAAAATGTCAGTATTCAGCTAAAGCTGATGATAGTGAGTTTACCAGAGGCACGGATGATACAATCACCACTATATGGACATCTGGAAATGTAAATGAAGTACAGCTTAACGATTTTATTCATAAATGTATCGATGAAATTCCCAAAAACAATAACTTTTCATCTGCCGATGCCAATTTCATAGATCATATTCTTCTTACATTATACAATAACAACAACGACTTTGAAAAAACGTATAGTTTGTTAAAATCTACTAATACTGATGATTTACAAATACCACAATTCAACAAGCAAGAATTATTATTATTTGAAAACGGAATCAAACAACACGGAGGAGATCCCTATAAGATACACAAGAACTACTTAAAGAACTATCAATCACTCAACAGTGTAGTAAGATTTTTTTACATTTGGAAAAAAACTAAAGACGGTTTAATCACAAGAGGCAAATACGATAAGAAACAGAATAAAACCAATGAAAAAATCAGCAACTTGAAATTTAAAAATGCCTTAATATGGTATGACATAATTGAGTTCAAAGATTATTCATTTTCCTGTGATTTTTGCAATACTTCAATATCTCCTGCATGGTATAAAAACGGTGGCAAAGTAGACAAAACAAAAATTAACAAAGCCTTGTGTATTAATTGTGGGTTGCTGTGGAAAAAGTATGGTTCTTTATGGAAACCTTTGGATGTCATTTTAAAGCAATTTTTTGGCAGAACAAACTTTAAAAGATTTTTACAACTTATTCTGGTGAATGATAATTACAGCTCGTTTTTACACGACATTAATATTAATTACGAGTACGAATACGAGTTGTTGATGCTGGGTATAAAGCATATCAAATACTGTAATAAGCTATTCAAAAATTTGGATATAGCAAAGGTAAAAAAAGAAAATGAAATTATTAACAATCAATATACAAAGACGCTGTATATCAATACTAGTGTTAGATCCAATAAAGATATCATTCCTTATCAGCTAGACGACAATTCATTGATTTACTCTATAAAACTGAGCTACGTTATTGATAACATGGATTGCTCTATATTTATTGACAATAACTATGATTATATTTTCCTGACTGATGATAACCAATTGTTAATAAAAAACAATATTGATAGCAAAATGGTTACCACTCAGCTGTCTAGTTCTACCAAAATTATACTGAAGAATTATAAGAAGCTAAAACAGCATCAAACTCTCTCAATGCTGGATATAGACATTAACGAATTGAATGTTATAAATCCTTTAGACTCACAAATACTGATAATATTTAAAAATTTGATGGTCCAACTGTTGAGTAAATTACAGCAAAGTATGCATTCCATCGTAAAAGTTAACCCAATAAGGCAGTACTTATCAGCAAGTACTCCGGACCTAAGAACCAATTGTTCAATATGCCTGATGGAATTTGAAGATTTATCTGAAGAAATAATATGTAACAGCTGTGGAATGAACTGTCACTATTACTGTTATGGTGAATCTAAGTCACAAACTACTAATGGTCATTGGGAATGTGAGTTATGTTTCAATAATGAAAAAAACAAAAGCTGTGAGCTATGTGTCATCAATGAAATTGATACTTTGAAGTCAAAGCAACTAGAAGACAATTGTACTCCGGATGCTTTAAAGTTGACTAACAACAAAGAATATGTTCACGTCATTTGTGCACTATTCAATAACATGCCCTATGGATCGATCAAAATGTCTCCTTTCATCATGCTCAACAACGCTAACAGCCATAAATGCAATATATGCTCTTCTAAAAGAGGAAACTTGGTCAAGTGTAAGTTGTGTAACATTAAAGTTCACATAACTTGCTGTCAAGACGAAGAAGACTATAAGATTGGGTTTTTAAATGAAAATGATTTGGTTCCTATAATATTATGCAACAATCACATTACTTTCAACTTATTCCCATTAGACCACAGTTATCAGGGCATCTCCCTTTGGAAACGATTCTTAAATCACAAGCTTGAAAGCTTTGACGGATCCAGTAACGTTAAGTACTGTCAGCGTTGTAATATTAGTAACTCTCTATATTGGTATAAAGAAGATGATCATGTCATTTGTAAAAATTGTCATCTGAATGATTTGTTTAAAGATCATAAGACTAGACAAGGTTTAGATCCAAAGAATTCAGATATTACTTTTTGGGATGAATATCCAATAGATAAGTATTACATCAAATAATTATATATTTGTTTTGATTATTATTATTTTTTTTTTGTTTTTTTTTGCTTTTTATTCAAACGTCTCTCCTCTTTAGTTACTTTTATTCCGTTAATTAACCTCAAAGATGGCATTATATTAAGCAGCTCAATTCTATAATCAGAAGTATCGCATATGGAATTATTGGATAAATCAATTTCTTGTATTGTTTTTATTTTTCCATTCCAGACTATGCTGTCAAAATTCTTTATGTTATTGGACCGACATGAGATTTTTTTAATGCTTCTAGGAACATTTTTTAATATCAAAATATCAAAGTCATTGTGATTCAAAATCAAATGCTTGCAATATTTTACATTTTTAATTTTATTCAAATGAAAATCACTATTGGTTAGTAAATTATTACTTAAGTTCAAAGTGTCATATAGCAAGTTATTTAGGATGCTTATGCGACCATTAATTTCCGATGTGGTACTGATATCTTTATTGCTCAGATCCACAACAATTTTGCCGCAAGTTTCGTTATCATCATAATATACAGATAAAGGTTTGCTCATAATATTGATCTGAATTGCCAAAAAAATAATTTAAAATTGTTAAAGTTTGAATCTCGGTTGTTGTTTTCAAAGGAAAGTGAAATTTCTGATTAATTAATCAGAGTGGTCTATAAAACAGAGTTTTAGGTCATTGTTTTTTTTTTTTCTTTTTTCTTATTTTGTGAAAATGCCCATCCTAGTAAAATAAACACACGTGACAAGTTGCAAGCTTTACTACAATTTAGTAAAGCTTAATTAAAGCACTGCATCTGATTATAACATAAATCAAAATGCAAAAATATCAGAAAAAAATATAAAAGGTTAATGATTATATACTTAATAAAAACAATTAATTTTTTTGCATATACATGGCACATAAAACACCCCAGTAGATACCAAATCTGTATGATTTCAACATCAGCACATTAAAGAATATCATAGCACCAAAGAGGTAAATCTTTTCTAAATTCCCAACTGAGACAAACAAGAATTGAGTAATGTAAAAAAACAACAAGTTAGCAATACTGTTAAAAAACATCTCAAACATCATAGAGTTGACTTTCGGTTCGTTGTTCAAAGTCTTCAGTATTCTTTCATGTAAATTTTGATTGACAATTTTCTTTCTAGAAAAGTTTTCTATGGCATATGTTTTACATTTAGGACCTATTTCTTTTTGATTAATGGTCAACAAACAATTCAATATTGATCTGGACCATTCAGTATACTTAGGTTCAATCAACCATCCGGTTTCATTTTGACTTATAGTTTCCAGTGGACCGCCATTATTAGGGGCTAAAACTGGTGTTCCTAATAACATACTTTCTAGAGGAACAATACCAAAGTGTTCGTTTGAAGGAGTGTACAGCAGCAAAGATGACTTTGAAATCAACAAGTTTTTCAGTGGGGTTGGGATAGACTTAATAAAGATAACGTGCAATTTTTCCTTGACAACTTTTGGTGTGATATTATTCAATTCCATGTTCTTACCATCAATGACAGTGTAGTTCAAATTCAGTTCATCACATAATTTTTTCAAGTCGTTTAAGTACTCTTTGTTTTCTTGTACTCTTTCATCATATCCACCACAAACATACAACTTCAGCTTATCTTTTCTTGCGTTAGACATATAGTCTAATGTTAGATGATATGATCTAATAGCTAATTCAAGATTTTTTTTCTTTTCAAATCTATTAACACTAATCAAGTACTCGCAATCCGAATCGGCTGAACCCAAGTGGTTGTTGAAGATGTCATGAGTTTTAGAGTCAATTGTTGGCAAATCAGCATCAATGCATGGATAACTGACTTCAACGTCGTTTCTGTCTCTCAGCATTTTAAAAGTTTTGTAGAAAACATCCTTTGTAAAATGAGAGTTAACTAGAAGCTTATCACTTGAACCTGTAGTTACTTGTTCTAATAAATCTAAAGGCATTCTGTACAATTGTTTGATAATGCTGGTCTTTTTGTTAGATAATAATAAGTCTGGGAAATGGCAGTAAAAAATTACTTTTGCACTTGAGAAATATTGCAAAAATGGTAATCCTATAGATAATTGATCAACAATAATAAAGTCGTAGTTATTCAAATCGTTCTTAAAAAACAAGTATAAAACTAACCATAATTGTCTTAAAATACTGAATATTATCATAAATTTATTTTTAAAAGATCTTGGAAGAAAATCTCCATAAACTTCAATGTCCAAGTTTTTGGTTTCTTCGAAACAGTGATGTTTGTCATAATGAGATGTGGCAATTTTAACGTCATTGCCACATTCTTGAAGGCCTAGAGCGTAGTCAATAACTAATCTTTCAGCACCACCAATCCCTAAATCAGGATGTATAAATAATATATTGTATTTACTTTCAGACATTTTGTATGGATTAGGAGTTTTATTAGTTCAAAGATTGAGTTAAATTAACCTAATTCTTAGAATATATCTGTTTTTTTTTTTTTTTTTTCGAAGGTTTTTTTTTTTATCTTAACCACACTAAATCCAATAGATTAAAATTGCCACTTGGCGGGCAGGGTTTAACCAACCGCTATTCGGAACACATTAATAAGGGTTCTTTAAACTTTTTCAAAAATAAATGTAGCTCATGTTTATAAATGATGTTTTTTGAAGTTTCTTTGGTAAATGCATATTTGCTCAATATTAAAACCTTTGAATAATAATATATAGGCAAATTCCTTGAATAAAAAAAAGTAACTAAAGGTATGAGTAACTATCAAATTATGTATTAAAAAATTGCATTGTAGGATTATTTCTTCATCTTCTTTTTTGCTGTTTCGTTGTCCTCATATTCTTCTAAGCTTCTTTTATTGAACCCTTCATTTAGTTCTTCTAATGCATTTCTGCTGAGCATGGTTGAGTTAGGTCTAGAAATGTTAATAGTTGGTGTGTTAGGAGCGGTATTAGTTTTCAAATAGTCATTCAAATCAAATGGATTGATCATAGGAGAATCAGTTGGTTTTTGTAGCCTTGATAAAATTTGCGAAAACCCACTTAATTGATCTTCTTGTTTCTTGATATTACTTTGCAAATTATTCAATAACTCATTATAATTGTTGCTGTCATCATCCAGCATTGAGTTATAGTTCTCCAGCTCAGGCATCACGCTGACGTTATTGTTCTTCAAATCAAACACATTGCTCTCGCTCAAAGGCCCATCGTCTTGATTCAGCAGGAAAGAAGGAGTTTCAGTGAATTTATTATGAGAATTTATGCTACCAACAGATTGAATGATAGGACTATCACTTACTTTTTTTCCTGAAGGTATTGACTGTATTGGTGATATTTCATCTATAATAGGAGCATTCATGTCATTATTGTGTTCCTCATCATCGAGCAATGCATCATCAATTATTTCTTGGATTTGAGCTGTTGAGCCTTTCCCTAGATTAATTTTTTCAGATCTCGAATCTTTTCTGAATTTTGGCCTGTTTATATCATCTTTTTTTTTGTTATTCAGCTTTTCTGTTGGATTGAATAAATCCTCTACATTTTCACTTATGTTGTCATCTTGAGACTGTATCATTCTATTAACATTAGGGCCAAAATAGTTAGACATAAATTTCAATATTTGTTGCAATGCGTTTTCTTGCTTTTGTAGTCTCTTTCTAGCATCGATGTTCTGTTTCCATAAAACGTCATTTTGATTTGCCAACCTTTTCAGATCCTCGGCCATAGTTATTTGATTGTATTTCAAAGTCTCAAATTCCTGTAGTAATACTGAGGTATCCAAGTTTTGTATGTGTGCTGGGTTATGATTTGGATTTATTAAGGTTATGGCTTTATTTTTTTGATTGACGGGATTGCTTTGTTCCTCAGTTCCTGCGGGACCTTCTATAAGATTCATATGATTTCTTGGTATATTTGTGCTTATTGGCATATATTGGGGCATTTTCCATGCCAATTGGCTGACTTGGTTATTCTGATCATTGGAATAAAAGTTTTGTTGCTCTGTGTTTTGTGTTGCACTCTTGCTGTTACTGGACTGTTGTGCTTTGTGTCTTGTGATGTTATCCAATAGTTCAGGTTTCCCTCTAATAAAGTTCTGATTGTAAAACTGCAATGATTCCAAGTTAGGGTCAGTTTGAGTTGGCGCACGAGCATCTTGAATTTTCTTCCATCCATACATATTCAACTGTCTAATAAAACTAGCTATTTTACAATGTTTGAAATGTTTTGGTAAGACTTTGGTGACAAAATCTATTTGGTGACTAATTATAAAAGAGTGTCCGTCATCTGCCCAATAGATACAATCATTTGTGTCATCGTCATTCACCATTATCCACACTTTATTAATAAAGGCTGGCCTTTGTTTTTTCATCATATTTTCTTTAGTTTCATTAGATGGTGCATTGTACACAAGTTCCTTCTTGTTGGATTTTTTTCCTTTTTTCAAAACTGAAGTTCTTAGATCTTTATTGTTACGACGCACCAATTCATTGCTTGTGGGTGTTATTGGTTGTTCCAGCAACTCGGGAGACGGTTCTTCAACTATCATATTCTTATCTGTTATTGGTTCACCTGTAGTGGTATTGTTATTATTTTCAAATATTTCATCGTGCCCATCGTTTAAAAATGGAGAAAAACTCATCTCAGGATGTTCACTATCAGGCATTATTTCATGCTCATTTGAGATATTCATCTTTGATGTTAGTATACGAGTATGATATATTTATTTTAAAAAATAAGCAAGGGGGTTATATCCTAGATAGTGAGTCAATTGAGGCTAAAAATGTGTAATGATCCTCTTTTCGCTTTCAAATGTCTTAAGCTATAGACCAATTATCTCACAAACTGTGTTTCTTTGGGCTTTTTCTTGGGTTTAATTTACCTATGTAAGGACAACGCAGATGAAGAGCATTCTCTAAAGACGAAAAGAAAAAAATGCTTTACAAAAGCTTGTTGAAAATCTGAATTTTGAAAAACAAGAAAAAAAAAACATCATAAATAAACGCTACCCAGTCGTTTTAAGAAACAAAAAAAATCAGATTTAATAACTACAATAATAAGTTTCTTTTATCGAAACATAAAACAACTTTACCAATTCTAATATCCTAATGCAAAAGTGCGTGTGTGTTTGATTTACAAAAAGATTATTACAAATAATCTTCTGTCATATATATTATGTTGTGAACAAAAACAAAAAATCACCTTTTAGTTGAAAATATGTCATATGAGTATTGGTATTTATGATTATTGATATATACAATTAAAATGCTTTTAAAATCACTTTTGGCAGCATTATTGAATATACTATAATTAAGCGTTATTATCATTTAAAAAAACAATAATGCAACCAAAACAAACAAAATGCAAGATCAAAAAAAAAGTGTGAGATTTTGTTCAATTCCATTAAAGAAACCGTTCGTTGGGGTTATTTATAAAGAGTAAGTATTTTTCATAGCAAAAAATTCTTAAACTTAGTTCATAGCCTTAACTAATTGGTTGATGAATTCTTCTCTGTTACCGAAAGAACCACCTTGGATAAAGTGCTTGAACTTTCTGGTAACACCCCAACCACCGTTAGGGTTGGATAACTTGAATGGCCAGACGAAGTTGTTGGCTTGCTTGAAGTTTGGACCAACAGAGACGATTTCGTGGATTAAGTCATCGATGGATAAGATACCGTATTGACCTAAAGCAGCTTCAACGATAGCGTTTTCAGATAAAGCGATTCTTTGCTTGTTGACCTTACCGAAACCTCTCTTGTAGACTAATTGTCTAACAGTGTGGTAAGATGGGTAACCGTAAGCAACGTATGGTTCAACTAACTTCAATAATTCGGTGGTAGCCTTGGTGACCTTGACGAAAACACCGGTGTTGATTTGGTTTAATCTTAGTAATTGTAAAACCTTTCTTGGCTTTGGAGCAATCTTGTTAATACCCTTGATTCTGACAACGAAGACTAACTTTGGTTGAGCATCAACGTAGTAAGAACCTTCCTTCTTGGCGGTTCTCTTAGCGTCAATGATGGCTCTTTCAGCGGCTTCGTATTCAGCTTGGTACTTTTGGTTTCTAGCTAAGATAGTAGCTCTCTTTTCCTTGTTAGCCTATTCGAAAATGTTATGATGTTAATTAATAATTGATTTGTTAGTAAGTTTTTAAGTTTCATTGATGTGCTATTTAAATTACTCAATGTTTTCAAATTCTTAATTGTTATAATACTATCATCCGGAAGATAATAACGTGATTTCATAAATGTTTTTATGTTTCATTTTTAAAGTTGGAAATATTTTTACTTTTAATATTTTATTTCAGTCGAAAGATGGTGTGTTGTTAAAGACAGCATTGTCACAAAGGACTAGTCGTAACAAAAAGGACAAGTTTTCATCATGTAAATACTATTATACCGTTTCCCCCTTTGAAAATGAAATGAATAAAAACAAACAAATGTTTTGATATGAAACCACCTACTATATTCCCAATGTTAATATTATAATAAAAAAACAATATGATCACATCAAAGTGTTTCTTATTCTTAGTTGTTTCTGTTTTACATACGGATTGTCTGGCAACCTTGTCAGCAGCTCTTTGTTCAGCAGACTTTTGTTGAGCCTTAGACTTCTTTTGTTGAGTTTCTGGTTTGATAACTTGACTATTCATAATTGCAATATTTATTTAAAAAAGGGACTTGTTAGTAAAAGCAAAAAAATAAAGTTCATATTAAATTTAATGCACCTGCATTACTATGTAGCATAATTGAGCATTGTGAACAAAATATACTTGTCAATGTCAATTAAACTCTTCTCTTAAAGAAAAAAATTATTATGATTTATTTTTTGCTTTTACTATTGAACAAACAACAAAAGGTCAGAAGAATAAGTTCCACAAAGGCTTTCAAACAATGAAAACAACAACTAAAAATATATTACACTTTAAATCAAAACTTAAAAACATGCGATATAATTTCAACACACCAGGAATTGGTTACCAGCCATTCCAAGTTAGAGGATCTGCAGAAATAGAAAGATTTGATTTATAAAGTATGAATTGGTACTAACCTTACAAACTCTTAGCTATTTTTGTCCATTTACACAGTAAATGAAAGTCCCCAGAGTGTATTGAGATAGTCTATAAAACTTTTCTCTTCTCTTGTTGAATGCTAAATTAAAAGAAATAAAAAAATAATTCTTTGAGTTTAATTTAACAATGAAGTGATTTTGCCATAATATAACAAATAACTGCTAATAGTATAGGTGTTTAACGCTAGGATTGTTGATTAATCTACATACGCAACGGCCATTTTATTAACTATTATTGATCTATTAGTGGTTTTTATATAATATTTTTTGTAAATCTAAACAAAAATATGTATCAACAACTGCCAAAATGTAACTAGTGCCAATGCTTAAATACATCGACAACAAACTAACAAAAAAAAGAAACAAAGATTAAAGCTTGGAAAAAAAAAGTTATAGAAAAAAGAATATCCATAAACAGAAAGTATTTCCCAAAACAGATATTATATCCAAGAATAGTTTTTTAAAAAAAATAAAAAAAATTGGGTTTTTTCTGAAACAGCAGATGACCGTAAAAATGTAGCAAAAAAAAAAAAAATTTATAACCTTTCAAAGTATTAAAAAAACGGCTCACATTACAATCACGTGATTTGGCAGTTTTAAAGAACGGTAACTAGACACCGCAAAAGCAGTAAATGATTATCCAATAAAAACAAATAAATAACAATATACATATTAATTAAGATTCATTCAATCATTATATTAATATATTCTGAGCTTCATGTAAATGACAAAAACAAAGACCAAAAAGCAATGTTAATATTTGGAAATAAAGTATCAGCCCCGAAAGATGGTTAAAAAATTACGACAGCATCGTCATTTGACTAGTCGAAGTTCGTATGAACTGTAGTTGTCATCACCTTTAATTCCAAATAATTGCTTTGAGGTTTTGTTGTAAAATCATTAGAGCTTGAATTTACTAACAGATTGAAATAAATTTTTAATATAGAATATTGTTTAATAATCGTTTTATTGTTCAGCTGAACTCCTCAGGAGTGCTAAAGTTGGTTGCTCATCATATCTATTTTAATATTATTGAATATGAAGTTGTAAATATATTCTAAGAAAATAATTAAAAAGGAAATGTCATCGTTAAGCTTTTATACTGCAAGTTTTACTTGGCTTTTGGCTCTCACCGAAAAAAAAAAGAAAGAAAGAAAAAAATTTTACGCTGACATTTCTTTTTTGTGTAGCAAGAGCATCTTAACAGTCAAGAGTGTTCTTGTTGACTAATATTTCCCTTTTAGGTAATTTTCTAAGAAGCCCATCAATTGTTATCTGCGATAGGTTGATACCCTTCAAGTGTGTGCTATAACTTGAACTCTTGATTGGAAAGTCACATTCTTTACTAGGACATTAAATTTACAGGAAGCAGTTAGCAGCTATCTCATATTTGGGTTAGTTCTTCAACAGGGGTGTTCAAGTCCAGCATTAGGGATACATACTGTTGAAAAATTCTTGGCTTTGAATGGAACTATTGCTGGTGTAATTGCAGAAACACGTCTTATTGCATTTCTTAGTATTCACAGCTGTTGGCTCTTGACTGTACAAAAAAATCTTTTCTGATTTTAAATTCCTGTTTGCACTAAATAATTCTATTAAATCTGTAAGTATCAGAAAATAGCAACTTTAATGGGCAAATAATCAGGCGTATAACAGCGATGGGTAAAAAAATCATATTGAGCATCATTGTCTTCTCACTAGCAAATCTAAAATGCCGTAACTTGTCGCATGTAAACAACAAAGAGCCAACTTTCTCCTCTTCTTTCAAAACTTAATATAGCTTTTAAGGAAACGAGATTATTTTTTAAAAGTCGGAACCATTTGCTTTTTAGTTTGTTTCGAGTGAATAAACCTGTTGTATATTATTTCAATTTGTTTGGAAAAAAAATCCTTCTTCCTTTGTTGTAAAAATTAAGCAACATTTTTTTTCATATGTTTTTTTTTTTAAAAAATTTCAATGAGTAATCCAAAAGTTGCAACCAAGAAATCTTATTGCAGCAGCATCCAGCAACAGTCGAATCACAATGGGGAAACAATTTGACTACAACCATGCTACAGATGAAACTTACACTGATCTAAGAGATCAAGCTCAAAAGGCTATGGAGCGCTACAACAGCTTGTCTCAAAAGTCGCAAAGCGCTTACAAGGAGGGAGATAAAGTTGAAGCTAAGGACTACAGCAACCAAGCGAAAAGTTATCTTTTAGATGCGCGTAGATTCAACGAGCAAGCAGCAAGCTATGTATTTAAGCAAAACAACCTTGACTCTGACCAAGATGAGCTAGACTTGCACGGTCTTTATGTCAATGAGTCTGAATGGATTGTTACAAAAACAGTTTACAACTATGTAAGCCAAAGAAGACCTTTGCTGAAAGTTATTGTCGGTAAGGGTCTCCACTCTCAAAACCATGTTGCGAAGTTGAAGCCAGCAATTGAAAACATCTGTAATCAGTACAATCTACCGCACTACATAGACCAGAAGAACTCTGGTGTTTTGTGTGTTGATTTGAGAACTGTTCAATTGGCAAACTTGCCTCAGCAATGGAGTAACATGAGCTTTGTTGACTTTGTTGACCAAAAGCCAGTGTCCAAACCAACACAAAATCACTACATTCAGCAAACCCAACCACAGTACAACAGTAACCAGCAGTACAACAACTACTCACAAAACAACTACCATCAACAACAAAACTATAATCAACACAACAACAACAACTCTGATGGATCAGTTATTTTGGTGCAAATTGTTAAAGCATTAATAAAATGTTTTCTGAAATAATAACAAATATAATTACTTTATAAACAGATAGAAACTTTGATACCGATATAAACTTCTTTTTTTTTTTTTTTTTTTGCGCTGAAGAACATGTGTGGCTGTTTTCGCTTGAACGCCGTGTCCAGCAGCTTGGAAGGGTGAAAAACAACAGGGCAGCGAGTAGTTCCGTGAACAATCGCTACTGAAACAAATGAATTAAGCCTACGGAAAAACAAATTCTCAAGGATCTGAAAGACTGTGTTTAAATATTAAATTTTCATGCACCAGTAATATGAAAGGAGGCCTTTATTCTTTATTGTTCAATGGGTCTTGGTGTATGAATGGCTTCAGTATTCTCCACAGTGCTCTGTAATTATCTGCCTTATTTTCGTAGTGGCTAACCAAAAAAAAAAAACCCATTTGGAGAAGCAAAAAAAAAGAAAAATGGGGGTGTAAATCTGTCAATACTAGATCAATTGCAGTCCATAGCCTAAGCAAGGCATATACCCCATTTGCACACTGTGAATTTTGACGTCTATCAATATGCCATTAAGAATACGGTATCCAAAAATCATTAAGAAAATTTTCACAATCTAAGCTGCTTCATTTATTTTTTTTTGTTTTTGATTATCATCCCAGTAATATTTCACCTTAATCTCAACATATTCAATAAAAAAAGGTTATAGTAGAGCATAAGGCATATCCCATCAAATCACCATTCTAAATATATAAAAAATATCAACAGTAGGAAAAAAAAAAAGAAGAAGTTCTCCAATCACCATCTTTAATCCACGCTGGCGCTTAAAAAAAAAAAAAAAGTCTTATATCTTAAACATAGTAAGTTATATTCTTTGAGACATTCACAACACTTAATCATCAAGTCAACATCAATAGAGTTAATTTATAACCATGGACAAAAACGATCGTCTTGATGATATTTTCTCGTATATCTTAAATAATACAAACATAGAAAATGATATAAATAACTTTCACAATTCCAACCTTGGCTTTGAACAAACACGAAATATAGACAAACAGGAATCAAAGACTTCACAGGCAGATTGTCAGCATCCCCTGGCATATCAAAGCGAAAATAAATACAAAAATCGAGCAAGCAATGGAGATACTTCCATTAGCACAGCAGCAACCAAATATTCAAGTACCTCTGGTGGCATAGAACTTGTAAATGATGGTGACAAAGACATTTATAGACTAACCGACTTAATGGAAATTCCTCATGCCACAAACGATGTAAACAATTTTTACACCCAGGTTTCCAAAAATCAGAGTGATTTTCTTGCCCAACAGCTTAACAACTTCACAGCCAACATAAATTCTCAGCATAATGATCTAAGCAAACTACTTCAAAGTCGACCAAACACAAATGGCCAAACAGCAGAGGGCCCAATATACAGCATGGATACCAATATTCTTGGCGATAGTTTACTCAATGAAAGCATGCGTGCTGCTCCTATGCACATAGATGATTCAAAGAGAAAATCAGCTACTGATGTCAGCTCCAACTACCACAACCATTTGACTGAAATGGCCATAGAGTCTTTGAAAAGACAAAGAAACCAAAGTAAATTGATCCATTTAGATTCTGTACCGGATTTTCAAGAATCTAAAGATGTCAAAATATGGCTTCAGAAAATATTTTATCCATTGGGGATAGAAATTGCTATTGAAAGAAGTGATAAATGTAAAATAACCTATAAGTGTAAGGCCCTGAAGAAAAAGGATGAAGTCTACCAAAACAGCCATGTCCACAGTGCGGTTGATGATTGCATGAGTTCTGGAGATATTGGGAAGAAAAAGAGAGTTAGGTCCCAGTACAATACTTGCCCTTTCAGAATCAGAGCAGCTTATAAAATAAAAAGAAGGAAGTGGGAGGTTGTTGTATTGAACAACTCCCATTCCCATCAATTGAAATTCAACCCCGATAGCTTCAACTACAAGCAATTCAAGGATACACTAAGAGAAATGGGTGACTTAGAAACCATCAAGAAGTTCGATGAATTAGAATACAAAGCCCAAAAGAACATTCCAGTTGACTTCGATACTATTCCCTGTGAATGTGGTTTGACTGAGGAAGTGCAATCGTTTGGTGTTGTTTTGCCATCGAGTTTTACTGGACAAAACAAGCCTCAGAACAGCTCAGTTAAGAAGTTTTCTCAGAAAAAAAGCAATAGCAGCAGCATAAGACTTTCTGAAGATGTGCTTACTAAAAACCTGCCTATTTCAAAGATCAAAAAGCAATCTTCCAAGAGTGTGTCTACCATTCACAGCAATGCCCTAGAAAACTTGACTACAGGAAGCAGCATTGAAAAGGAAGATAGCAACACAAATGCGTTTAGTGAATGGGGAAGTGAACAAGGACAGCAAATGATTATCACTTCCGGAAACAACACGGTTGATTCTTCTATCATGGGATTTGACAGTTTGCAAACAGGCAGATCTCCAGAAAGTAAGCCTCATCAAATGTTTGACTTCAATATGGACATCAACGAAGTTGATTTCACTGAGCTATTTTTGAAGCCCTCCAAAAGAGGTGATGCCAATATTCTAAAACCGTCATCAGACAACACTGCTACCGAAAGCTTAGAACACAACAACGATATAGCTAAAGACATGCATGACTTGAGACTGTTTGACATGCCTTCAAGCCAACATTTCTTATAGTTTTTTTTTTTTTTTTTTTTGTCAAATATATACAATTTCTTCTAATCTAAAAAAAAAAAAAAAAGAAGAAGGCTACTTAAAGTCTTTGCTCGAAAATTTCATCTTTTAAAGGAACATCAATTATGCTCTTTTATAAATTGTTATATATGGCCTATGAACCTAACCGAATTGGGTTCTTTTGTCTTTGCTGTCAGAAGTAAAGATGTTGGAGCACTTCAAGCATACATAGAATAAAACCATTGAGGTATCTTTACGTCTTTGTTGCGACTGGAAAAAGACGTTTTCTGTGCATGCACACTTTGGACATGATTTATTACTTCTTGGAAGAGTTGGATCGTTCCCTATATCTTTCACAACACCCGCGGTTTCACCAATGTTGGTTTTAAGTTCGTGTCTATATACTTTTTGAGAGCCTGCTTCTTCAGTGTATGAGCATGATCTGCACTCGTACAGCAATTTCTTTAATGACTTTTCCTCCTTTGGATAAAGCATATTGTTACAGTCTTGACAAAATCTGAATGTAGTCATTTCTTGTTATGTTTATGAGTATAGGTAGTTTGATACTGATTGTTTGAAAAAGTAAAAAAAATGTTAAAATAAAAAAAATTCAGTGTCTATTTGTGTGTTGTTTATTATTCAGTCTACAGAATGATAAATTTCTTTCTATGTTGAGAAAACGACTTGAAGCTTGAGTTTTTAAAAAAAAAAAAAAATCTCAGCTAATAGTGTAAGCTTACTAAAGGTTTAATAAGTTTGGTAAGAACAAGGTTTTTAAAATGTTTTCTTCGTTTTTGCTAATTCTGATTACATTAGTATTTTAAAATGGAAAAAAAAAAATCACCACTTTCATGTTCATTTATGGGGATTTGGCGAAAAAAAAAATGACACTACAAATGCACACTTTACGGCAAAAAAATAGGTTTTGACTCTAGGTCGGGTAACTCATCTTAAACTGAAAGAAATAAACGCTGAATCTTTAGCCTGAATCATCTGAAGAATTGGATGGCTGCTAGAGTTCACTACTAAATATTGAAGAAAAGCTTATATTCGCTATGTACAAATTGGTTATAATAAATGCAGAGTGTTAGTCAACACAAAAGCACCTTAAGATATATACTTTCATTAACATTTTACTTGATGAGGATCTGTCGTTGACCAGGCCACTACCGCAAAGCTTTGTGCTTTTGTTATTTTTTAAAAAGGAAAAAAAAAGTTAATTCTATTCTTAGTTTCTCTTATACTCAATTGATTTATTCTAAGGCTAACTTACCACCCAAGGCTTCTAAAGCAGCCTTCAACTTTTCGGCGTCTTCCTTTGGCATATTTTCCTTCAAGACCTTTGGAGCAGATTCAACAAACTTCTTGGCATCAACTAAAGATAAACCTAGCAAGTTCTTGACTTCCTTGATCATCTTGGCTTTGCTCTTTGGATCGAAAGATTCTAATTTAACGTTGAATAAAGTCTTTTCTTCGACTGGTTCGGCTTCTTCAGCGGCGGCTGGAGCAGCAGCTGGGGCAGCAGCCATTTGCATTGGGGCAACAGCCATATCTGGAATGTTCAATTTTTCTTTCAAATGAGTTATTAGGTCTGAGGTTTCTAGTAAAGTTAGCTTGGAGATATCATCGACAATAGCACTGATCTTTGGAGAGACAGCTTTTGGAGCGGTGGATTGGGCTCTGGATATGATGGTTCTGGAAACTAAAGGAGATCTTCTGATTAAGTGACGAGTGGCAAACATTATTTTTTGTAGTTGTGTAGGTTATGTGTCTTTCCTTTGGTGTCTTGCCTTTGTTATCGAATAATCAATTTTTTGATGAATAAGTTGGGAAATATAAAAATTCAAGATGAAAATTTTTTTATTTTCTTTTTTTTTTTTTGGCCTGTTGGCGTACAGTTTTCTTAAGCCAAAAAAAAAACATAAAGAGAAAATTTTTTTGGTTTTTTGCTAAATCTGTATGTTTACTCTTGGCGGGGTAAAATATGTTCTCAAAAGGAGCATTTGGCGTGAAGCAACATTAAAACACCTGACTCAGTAATCAGAACATCAATAAGACGAAGCTAAACCAAAAGCCTTCAACTAGATCACAATTCAAATAAGGTTCTACATCTATTCTCCTCTTGATTTTTTTTTTTATACGTTTAATTGTTATATTTAACTGTACATATTGTTTTGGTGTTTCCTCAATGTTTGGTTAGAAATCTACAAAGAAGTGTTCATATGGGTCCTCACACTGAATACCATAGTCTAACTGCTGCTCTTCAGGGTAGAAATCAAACAATGACGAATCACCCGTACCACCTTGAATTGGAGGTTCATATGGAGTTTCAATATCTTTGGTGACAAGCTTTTCCCAAACAACTTCTTGGAACCACGGGTGCGACTTTATGTCTTCGGCTCCATTTTGCAAGTTACCCAAACGTCTAGATAGGTCATTGGTGATCAACTTGTTCAATAAATCAATTACTTCAGGAACAAAAAACTCAGAGTAGTTTACCTTTCCAATCAAGATCTTCTCATAAGTCTTCATTGGTGTTGTATCGTAGAATGGGGTATATCCGGCTATCATTTCATATATCAAAACACCCAATGACCACCAATCAACAGACTTGTTATATGGCTTGGACTGAATAATTTCAGGGGCCAAGTAATCAGGGGTACCACACAAAGTGGAGGTAACGTTTTCAACCTCCTTAGCAAATCCAAAATCAGTGATCTTGATATGCCCGTATTTATCCAACAAGATGTTTTCTGGTTTCAAATCTCTGTATATTATATTGTGGAAATGCAAGTATTCAATAGCCAAAATGACTTCAGCGGCATAAAACTTTGCAACAGGATTTGGGAATCTATGAGACTTTCTTAGTAAGGAAAATAATTCACCTCCTTCGATATAGTCCATAACCAAAAATAGGTTTCTTGAGTCTTGGAATGTCCCCCACATTCTTATTAAAAAGGGGTGTTGTACTAGCTTTAACATCCTTCTTTCATCGCATGTGTGCTCAATTTGTTTCATCTTAACAATTTTGAACTTTTTTAATACCTTGACAGCATAAAATCTGTTATTGTGTATAGACTTGACCAAATGAACTCTCCCAAATGACCCTGTACCCAGTGTTCTCATTATTTGAAAATCCTGCAAGGTGTATTTTCCCTTTGAAACAGTTGATTTTTGAGGCAATAATGATTTTTTCAAATAATTATCATGATTCAGCATGTGTTCTTGTTGTTGCTGTTGTGACATCATATCTAATGTAATATCTTTGTGATCATACATCATATTGTGTTGCATCTTTTTTGATCCTTGCTTGTGTTTTTAAACTTCCAAAAAAAATAAGAATAAAAATAAGAATTGCAGATTCTTATATTATAAGACGATATGTGGTTTGCTTTCCAATGATTGTTTAATTTGGTTTGCAATATTTTTTGTTGTTTATATCGAAGCATGCACCTTACTGTGCTGTTTTTTTAAGGAAGTTTAAATTTTTTTTTTTTTTTATATTTTTTTTTTAAGGGAAAAAAACTACAGCCCTAAAGACGGTCTTTATCAGAGATGTTCATACTTCCGATCATTCTTATCAAAAAATAAATAATAATTCAAAATATTTTAAAGATGTTACATTAGAGAATGAGTAGTCGCCAGAATAAATTGATTGCAGTTTATTTTTGTTGACTCATCTAAAAGTTTTGTATACGTTAAAATGTTACCCATTTGTCTACTGACTGGGTGTAGCAGACAATGCTCAACAGTTGCTATTGTGTGCTTACAATCAGCTTTCGTATGCATCTTCAGTAGCTAGAAGCAATATAAAAATAATGCAGGTTGTAGAATTAAATAAGTAGTAAAGTTGCATATCTGTGTTGGAGTTATTTTTTTCTTTTTTTTAAAAACAAAGGACGCAAGTATTTAGCATTAGGTCCATTTTTTGATGTTGCTTGACAGAAAAGATAACAGCATTTGAATATTAAGTAAATCAAAAGAACTCTTTCCAAATAAATTGTCAAGTCGCTTTATTAATGCAAAAAACCCCCTTTTTGTAAAATATACATCATCTTTAGGATATTAGTCTTAAATTGAACAACACAAATGTGAAGCTGCTACAAAATCAAAAAAATTTTCAGTAATGTTTCAGAAATATCTAACAATCTTGCTTCAACAATGTATTTATAAACTTTTTTTTTTCTAAACAGACTAATTTTTTGACTATTTCAGAACATGATTTAATCTTCTGTTGATTAATATACCTAAGCAACTTAAAAACACTTTGTTGATGTGTAGTCACGTGTTTGTTTGAAATTTACATATAAAATATTTAAAGAATATTAACTATTGGCTAAGCAATTAACCAAAACCAACTAGCAAAAAAAAAGATGTAGTAATAGATAGAAATGTAAACATTTGGTTAATACCGCACATAACAGCCTGAAACTTTTTTTTTTTTTTTGTTCACTTTTTTAAAGCCCTGTTCAACAGTTCATCCCCAAAAAAAAGATGACACGGAAGTATACACCACTGGCAAATTTCCGTGGCTTTAAAAGCTGCTGAGTTGGCATATCTTAATATGAAAAGCAGAAGATAAATTTCTAACCAATACCAACACGAAGCTCAAAGGTGTAAATTAGTAAAAAATAAAGCCTTTAAAGCGGTTACTGTCCTTCTTTCCACAAGCCCTTGCCGTTGTTTTTTTTTTTTGTGGTTTAAAATTACGTAGAAGTATTTTCTGTTTAGTTCGGATTTTAGACGTCAATTCACCAAAATATAATTAACCTTTCCAGATACCCCGCACTGATTTTGAAAAAAGGAAAATAGTTAACACATGGTAAAAGCTCAAGTTGGCACAGCATTTGTTGAACCGTGTTTACCGTTATTTATTTTTTTTGTGTTGGATAGCTATGCTTAGTAAAAGGTCCTTAACTACTCCATATTTCCATGATCGTTGTTTGGAAAATTGGTGGGTTAATATAATATCCATTTTTTTTCCATTAGCCCAAATTTATTACCTTTTTTTAATGCTACTGACAATATATAAGAAAAGAGAAGTTTGCCACAATTATCTTCAACAAAAAAATGAATATTATTCTTCATTATCCTTTTTTCTGTTTTTAATGATAAACATTCATAAAGAAAAAAAAAAAAAAACCAGAAATCCCAAAGTATATACTTTACCCCCTCTCCCACCACAAAATGAACGAATTTGACGTTAAAAAATTATTATCAGAATTGACAGTTGATGAGAAGATTTCCTTATTGGCTGCTATTGATTTCTGGCACACCACCCCAATTGAAAGATTGGACATTCCATCCCTTAGAGTTTCAGATGGTCCAAATGGTATCAGAGGAACCAAATTTACTTCTTGGGAAGCTTCCAAGTCTGCCTGTTTCCCTAACGGTACTGCTTTAGCTTCCACTTTTGATGCTGAATTATTGGAGCAAGCAGGTGCTTTGATGGCCCAAGAAGCCAAGCACAAGTCTGCTCAAATCATTTTAGGTCCAACTGCCAACATTCAAAGATCTCCTTTGGGTGGTAGAGGCTTTGAATCTTACTCCGAAGATCCATACTTGAGTGGTGTTGCCTCTGCTTCCATTGTCAAGGGTATTCAAGACAACGGTGTTGGTGCTACCATGAAGCACTACGCCTGTAACGATATGGACCACGAAAGATTCGCTTATGATGTCCAGGTCTCCCAAAGAGCCTTAAGAGAAATCTACTTAGAACCATTCAGATTAGCTGTCAAGTACGCTGACCCATTGCTATTCATGACCAGTTACAACAAGGTCAATGGTCAGCATTGTTCTGCCCACAAACAATTATTAGATGAAATTTTAATAACCGAATGGAAGTCCAAAGCCGTCGTTATCTCCGATTGGTACGGTACTTCCCATATTGTTGAGGGTATCAAGAACGGTGAGGACATTGAATTCCCAGGTCCTGCTAGATTTAGAACCAAGGAACTAGTCAAGCATTTGTTGTTCTCCAAAGCCGAAGCCGCTGATGGAACTGTCTTCACTGAACATGACATTGATGTCAGAGTTGAAAGAATCTTAAACTTGGTCAAGTATTTTGTTGATATCAACGGTTCAACCAACTTCTCAAAAACCGAAGACGACAAGAACGATACCCCAGAAACCTCTGCTTTCCTAAGAAAGATTGCTGCTGAATCTATTGTTTTATTCAAAAACGAAAACAAGTTATTGCCTTTGAAGCCTGAAGATGACATTATTGTTTTAGGTCCAAATGCCAAGGCCAAGAACGCTTCCGGTGGTGGTTCTGCTTCAATGAAAGCTTACTACACCATTTCCCCTTATGAAGGTATTTGTAACGCTGTTGGCAAACAACTGCCATACGCTAAGGGTTGTGACAACCACATGTCTTTAGGTAACTTGTTTGAACAATGTTCTCCTAAGGGCTCAACTGAAAAGGGTGTTACCTTCAAGACTTACATTAACTCCGCTATGGGTGCCGATGGTGAAGAACCATTTACCAAAGAATTGGTTGAATCCTCCTTTGTCCCAATGTTTGATTTCGATCATGAAAAGTTGAACAAGGACAAAGCCTTCTACGCTACCTTCGAAGGTGTTTTCACTCCAGAAGAATCCGGTGACTATGAATTTGGTTGTCAAGTTTTAGGTACTGCCTTATTCTATCTAGACGGAAAGCTATTGATCAACCAAAAAGACAACCAAGAAAAGGGTCTTTCTTTCTTCTCCTCCGGTACTATTGAAAAGACTGGTGTTGTTGCTTTGGAAAAGGGTAAGTCTTATGACATCAGAATTGAATACGAAAGTGGTTACTTCTCCAAGATTGCTGATTCTATTGGCGGTGGTGGTTTACAAGTTGGTGTCAACAGAGTCATTGATGTTGCTGAAGAAATTGCCAAGACTGCTGCTCTAGCTGCCAAGCACGACAAGGTCATCTTGGTCATTGGTTTGAACGGTGAAATTGAGTCTGAAGGTTACGACAGAGCAGACATGGCTTTGCCAAGAGCAACCAACGAATTGGTTGTTGCTGTATTGAAGGCCAATCCAAACACTGTTATTGTCAACCAATCTGGTTGTCCGGTTGAGATGCACTGGATCAAGGAGGCCCCAGCTGTTTTACAAGCCTTCTACGGTGGTAACGAATTAGGTAATGCCATTGCTGATGTTGTCTTTGGTAAGACCAATCCTTCTGGTAAGATCTCCATTACCTGGCCAAAGAAGAACGAAGACAACCCTGCTTTCTTGAACTTCGAATCCCACATGGGCAGAGTTGTTTACGGTGAAGATATTTTCGTTGGTTACAAGTACTATGAAAAGAAGCAAATGCAAGTCTTGATTCCATTCGGTTACGGTTTGTCTTACACTACCTTTGAACACTCTAACTTGAAGGTTGCTGTTGACGAAGCCGAAGACTCATTGATTGTTTCTTCTGACGTCAAGAACACTGGTGATGTTTTCGGTAAGGAAGTCGTCCAGGTTTACATTGGTAGATCCTCCAAGTCCATTGTTCCAAGAGCCGTCAAGGAATTGAAGGGTTTCAAGAAGATTGGTTTGGACCCTGGTGAAACCAAGACTGTTACCATCAAGTTATCCTTGAAAGACTCTGCCTCCTACTTCAACGAGCTAAGAGACTCTTGGCACTTGGAAGCCGGTGAATTCTACGTTGCCGCCGGTGCCTCCTCTGATGAAGCTCATTTATTACAAAACTTCGATGTTAAGGAAGAAAAATTCTGGAAGGGTTTATAAAAGAGTGGCAGATGTAATAATTCAAATGAAAAAATAAAACACACTACAAAAAAACGCTTTTTATATTAAGTATTAAGTATATAATGATTAAATGAACTAATGTTTATGACCAACAATAAATGCAAAGATCTTTGTTGTTTTTTGTTTTTTTTTTTTTACGACGTATTACTCTACGAAGATTATAAAACAAAAATATAAAATGATATTATAATGAACTATATAAATGCATTTTGTTTGTATATCCTGATTGGAGAAAAGGAGCAACAGAAGAAGAAAAAAAAAACACTCAAAACCAGCAGTCGTACTGGCTAACATAGCCGGAAGCTGCGCACGGTGCTTACAGCCATATGTTGTTTGCTGGCTGAGGTGGTTTCTGTTGTGTTTGATTTACCATGTTACCAGTGCCTTCTGGTTTGATGATGTTTTGTGAACTTGAATTGTTACCTCCGGTGGATCCATTTGGTTTGCCTCTGGCTTTTATTTCTTCCACTGATGGATGATATCTTAAGGTATTGTCACAGTAGTGGAAGTGAGCAGCAAATCTTTGTAAAGTGGTTTCTCTTATCTTCTTTGAAAACTGGTCATCTTTCTTATTGCTTGAACCACTATTACCTCCGTTGGCAGTGTTGGCAATAACAGTTGCACGAGGAGCCATGCCTTCAGCGTTATTATCTTCACCATTTTCAACTTGCTGTTGTTGTTCCAAAATAGTCTTGGTATATCTTAGCAAGGTCCAGTCAAATAGATGATCGTTGTGGTACTCTAGCTTGACTGCTAGCTCCTTGAACATCTTTTCCAAATAGACGTAATCAGGCTTCTCATCGAACTTCAAATTTCTACAGTAGTTCATGTAATCACAGAATTCTTGAGGCAAACCATTACACAAGGTCTCCATGTTGATTTCCATCTTCTTTTGCATGATTCTATCGTACTTTTGTCTCTTGGTATCAGCCTTCAAACCTTGCCATGGTAAAGAGCCTTTGGCAAAGTATATCAAAACGTAGCCCAAAGATTCCAAATCATCTCTTCTAGACTGTTCAATACCCAAATGTGTGTTTAATGAAGCATATCTGGCTGTACCCGTCAAGTTCTTATTTTCTCTGTAAGGGATGTGGTTGTGTGTATGGAATTCCCTGTATTTTTTACTCAAACCAAAATCAATAACATGAATGGTGGAAGCCCTTCTTCCATTACCCAATAAAAAGTTATCTGGCTTTATGTCTCTGTGGATAAATGATCTTGAGTGGATATATTGGATTCTGGAGATCATTTGGATGGCCAACATGATACATGTTTTCAAGGAGAATTGTCTCAAACAGTAGTTGAAAAGATCTTCCAAGGATGGACCCAAAAGATCAATGACCATACAGTTGTAGTCACCTTCTCTACCATACCATCTCATAAATGGAATACCAATTCCACCTGACAAGTACTTGTAGACTCTTGATTCATATTCTAATTGGGGGTGTTTGGACTCAACGTTTTCCAACTTGATGGCAACTTCTTCGCCACTGATAAGGTTGGTACCGTGGTAAATGTCACCAAAGGAACCTGAACCAATTTTTTTGCCTAATCTAAATTTCTTACCTACTCTCAAATCCATGCTGTGTATGTTATTTTTGATGTTAAAACTAAAGTGATTTTGTTTGCTATTTTAAAAGATTTATAATTTTTGTTGGTTTAGATACAAATAAACTTTTCAATATGTTACTAGTGTTACTATTATTTCCAACTTGTTTATTAATGTATTTTTTTTTTTTGTTCCAACTACAACTTTGTTAAAAGAAGAAAAAGGTAACTTTATCTATTGCGTTTATATTATTTGGGAAGTTGTGATATAGTATAACTGTATCAACAAAATAGCGATAAAAAAATAAGAAAAAAAAAAAAAAAGAAAAATATAGCTTATGATTGTTTATTCTTTGGTGTTTCTATTAGTGCTTCTTTGTAAAGAATTGATATATTATGCAAGTTGTACAAAAAAAAATTATAGAATTTTCGTTAGTTTCTCTCTTTGAGTATGTGATTTTCATTCTCTCAAAAAAAATAACGAATAGAGTATTTTTCTTGATTTTTGTATTTGGCGCAGGAGTGCTTATGGCGCTTAACACCCTAGTATTGAGATTTATGCCCCAAAAAGATTAAGTGGGAAAAAAACAAAAAAAAAAAAGAAAAACAGGCAAGAAAAAATTTTCAAGGCACGGGAACGTCATGATGGAGCTGTATTGGTTTCTTGTTTTTGTTGTTCCTACCAGAAAAAAAAAAAAATACATAGAAATGATAAAGTGGTGTTTCAAGTGGTAGGCTATCGTTCTTGGCAGTTTTGTGTATCTGTGTGGCGCATTCTTGTTACCCGGACAGCAAAACCATAACTTTAATTCCTCAACAAACACAAAGAAAGTACTAAACTAAAAATAGTATATAGGGAGAACTGCGAAGAAACTTGAAATAGAAGTTAAGTAATAAGCTTGTACCCTTGTTCCACGTAGGAAAAAAAAAATTAGATTGTGCTGTTGCCTCCTTTTTGGCTTAATGAAAGTCTTGGCCACATGGCTCACATCGGTTTAAATACTTTTAGTACTATAAAATGAGCACATTAAGCGTACGATAAATGTCAAAAAAAAAATTACTTTATTAAGGGTGAAATATCATATGTTTATCATATACCCAAAAAAACAACCTGGCAATACTCCTTTTTTATATAAATGACATTAAGCATTGAAATTATGGGCCACAGAGGCAACAAGCAATTCTGTGATTTAGAGTACTCTGATCCTTCATACATCAAAGAAAATAGTATAGGCGCGTTTGATTATGCTTTTGTCAAGACAAATGCGTGTGATTATATCGAAACTGATTTGAGACTGACAAAAGATGGACAGATTGTCATCATCCACGATAACAACTTGCAAAGATGCTACAACATCGATATCGGATGCACCATTGATCAAGCAGAGTCAAGTCTGTTGACAAGCCACGGGGTACCCACATTTAAACAATTTCTAGATTGGTACTTGTGCACATATGGCGGGAACAAAAAAGTGATACTAGACATAAAGGCTGTTGTTCCTATAGAGATTCTACAACACTTGGAAAAAGAAATTATAGATCATGTTCAAGACAAAGAAGACTTGTTGAAAATACAAAAGAGCTTTATTCTTGGTCTATGGCTTCCTTCTCAAAAAGGCTACCTCAAAGAGAATTGTACTTTTTTGGCAAAGTTTGAAAAAATCAATATAACTTTGTCCATCCCAGGCTTTATAAAAGACTTTTATGAGCCCGCATTTGGAATTGTTGGCTGTTCAATGCATTATTTGAGTACATGGGATACACCCCACATAAAGCCATTGTTTGAGTTCTTGAAAGCTAATAAAGGCACTTTTAACAAAAACAACCAATTCGTCATGGTATTGTGGACCGTTAACGAAGTGGACGTCATTAACCAGACTTTGAAGCTTATAGAGGATTGCATTTTGGACGTCCTTGGGGTTGACGGGTTTGATGCATTGAAAATAGCATTGTGCACTGATAACCCAGACTTGATGCATAAGACTTATGTCCTAGAAGACGTATTTAATAAAAGCAACTACTCCTTGAGCTTTAGCAGATTCCACATAGCACGCAAAATTTGGGGTTTTAGGGTTATTACATCCATGCTTTATAGTAAATGGTTCAGATTCGAAATAATGGGGGTTTCAGCATTGAACTTGTTTAGAAAGCTTTCCGGTATCTAGGACGAATTAATCAAACAAAACGGCTGAAATGCACGTGATGGACATATGTAGGACTATTTTTTTTTTGTACATGAGAAAATTTTTTTTTTTTGCCATTTTTGTTCCTAATTTATTTACATGTTTTTTTTTTTTTTTTTTTTTTTGACTCTATCACATCTTATACTTTCTGGATAAGAAATCCACTTAGTGAAAAACCTAAAAAAAAAAAATATCATCATATATTAATCAAAGAACTCAACTTTAAAAAAACGAAGAATTAGAAGACTTGATATAACAATCAGTTGATTATAGAAGATACACACATAGACAGTCCTATCACAATATCAAAGGTAATAAAAAACAAAGCAGCGGATCTTCAAAGGGAATAATAATTTGTAAATAACCCTTCAATTTTTTTTTTTTGTTTATTTTAAATATTTTTTTGTTTGGAAACTTTTCAAACCATGAACAAACTAAAATTTAAACAGGATTTTTTGGCAAAAAGATCTAATGCAAGCAAATCTATTGACAATGACAAGGGATGGATGAACATTATTAGCTCAGTTCAAAACCAATCGAATGTTTCCTCGACCAAGAAAAGCACAGGTGCGGACAGTTACGGAGATGAACGCATAAAACAAAATGTGCTGAACCATGACTACTACATGCAGAACTCAACCCAATCAAATCTATTGAACTTGAACTTGAAGCAATGTAAAAACTGTCACAAACCTTTTAAGTCACATGAATACAACGAGCACCGGGAATTTTGTGAGGATACAACAACATGGGTAAAAAGAAACAATCCTAATCAAAAACAAACAAAGAAGAAGAGGTCAAATGCCAAACTGGACCCCTCATTTATTGATCCAGATATTGACATGTCCAAGCTAAGTCCCTATAAAAAAAGGAAACTCCTCCAGCAGCAGCAAGAACAAAAGGATGTAGCCTCCTCGCCATTGAAAAATGAAACACCCGTATCGGACATTTCAGCTTCAAAGGTTGAAAAGAAACCTATAAAGGTCTTGTTTCATGCGTTATTCAACGAATTGGACTTGGATAGGCAATGTGGTGTTGCTATAAATAATAAAGACGGTTATTATTGCAGCAAGCCTTTAAATTGTAAGACACACTCATTGCCTTTGAAGAAACAGGTCGAAGGAAGAACACAGTCATATGAAACGTGCTTGCACCACTACCAAAAGGAGATGAAGATGATCAAGCAAAAGTTATCAAAGGGAGAAACTCCAGAAGCTTTGTCGTCGGTGGAACAGAAAGAGTTATTAAAAGAACAGAAACTCAATGAAAAGAAGGAAAAGCTGTTGAAGAAGCAAGAGGAAAGAGCCATATTAAAAAGAATGAAACAGGAAGAGAAACTCAAGCAACAACAGTTGAAGAAGCATGAGAGACAGCTAAAGCAGAATGAAGAAAATACTTTGGAAAGCCATAAGAACATGGCCATGGATGCGGATGCCTTAGAAACTAAATCCAGCAAGAGCAATGCAGGGAACGCAAGCAGCAACAAAAACACAGCTCAAGTGCTGTTGAGGCAACAATTGAAAAAGTCAGGAAAGGTAAAGAAGTTTACAAAGGAAGAAGAAAACATAGCTGTGATGGCTGGTTTCTCAAAGTCCCTTCCTTTGCCTCTGGACTCCTTTGAGTTCAGCTCAACCAAGCACATGACCAGGAAATTCAGGTTTAAGCAAGCTTTGTACTCGGGTTTGAACAACAATACAATCAGCAACAATTTGAATCCAAAGGAAAAGAGCATCCAAGCACTGAGCACACCGATGTATGGGTCTATTTTTGGAAGGGTTGGGCTGGTTGATGTTAACTTCCCCAACGAGAAGCTGTTTAGTGAAAACTATGATGCTAAGAAGGTCAAGCTAATTCAGCAACATCAGATGATGCAAGAACAGAGCAAAAGAGAGGCCATGGAAAAACAGTCTGCTCAGCAGCACCTACAGCAACAGCTTTCACCAAAGGTACCGGGCTTGGGCTCTCCAAAAAACACCCTGCCAGGGCAGGTGCAGACCATAAACAACCTAAAGAGCTCAGCAACCCCTGTGTCGGCTGCAACACCTTTATCTCAAAGACTGATGTCGCCTAACGGGCAAAATCTCAAATCACCGCCACCAGCGCCCGCTGGTGGCAGCGGAAAGCCAAGCATAACTATTGAGCAGCTGCCGCAACTGGAGCAGCACTACAAGGGCATTTTTGTGAAGTACCAGACTATGTACGGGGAGCACCAGCACAGCATGACGACTGAAATCCAGCAGCAGCTGACAAACATGAAGCAGCACATGACAAAGCTCCAGCCAATCATCAAGAAGCTGCGAATTGAGAAGAGCTTACAGGAGGAACAAAAAGTCGTTGATCAAAAGTCCAGCTCAACTGCCGCGTGATTACTTAGATATATATGAGTACAAATGTTTTAATTTATTGTGTAGGAATCCTAAAAACGAGTTTGTTTGCTGTTTTTTGGAAGTGTACCACAGGCTCTCTTGTGGAAAGTCCAGGCTGGGTATGGCGTATGTGTGCTTTACTGATTTCTCGTTGTTGAAGATGGATGATGAATCAGTGGTGATTCCATAAATAAGCACACTGAGGAGAACAGAAAAAAATAGAAAATATAGCATGTTGTTTAGTGAGAATATTCTGTTGGTTTTTGGCTTTTTTGTTTGCTTCAAGAGCTCTATCTCCTTGACACAGTATGTTGTTTGAGATATGAGTTCTTGCAGTTGGCTAAACTGCTTAAGGTTCTCCAGCTCCAGGTCTTTTATCTTTTGTTGTTGCTGCTTGATTTTGCTTTCTCTGTCCTCATGGCCGGACTTGAAGAACGTTGAGGGTGATAAACGTCTTTTTAAAGATATCATATTATTGGATGTGTCTGTCTTCAAGCTGCTTCCATATGGCAAAGAGGCTGTTCTTTTATGTATAGGTTTCAAATGAACCTTCTCCTCTTCGCGATTCTCCTTATTATCTGTGCTGACATTTTCATTGGCGAACAACTTGTTTTCTGTGTCTGAAAGAGCCTTTAGCTTCTGCACCTCATTGATGGTGTCAATTTGTCCTTGATAGCTCCATCTCAAGCTTCTGTTTCTCTTTTTCTGCATAGGCTTGGAATTGACTATGTTGATGTCTATTTCATTACTGCTTTCACTCTTCTTAAAAGGAGATCTTAACTTTGGGAGTTGCAAAGGTTTGGTGCTATCATTTTCATCTGTCTCATAATTGCATGAAGAGTATGAGCTTCTAACACTGCTAGCACTAGTCTTTCTGTTTTCAGAGAACTGGGAATTTGCAGATGTGGTTCTGCTATAAGTATTGATGTTGCTGTTGTTTATATCATCATAAGATATTTTGAAATTATCAAATGGTTTAAATTGCATAGGACTATTGACAGATGATTCGCCTTCTTCATTCTTATCAAAAATCAAACTATATCTCATGACTTCTTCTTCAGTGCCATCTACCTGTTCATTGCCATAAAGGGTAGTAATTTCCCTACTATCTTCTTCTTGAATTAAGGAAATATCGCCATTTAGACCTAATGCGTTGCTATTAGTGCTTTCTACTGTTACAGACATAATGTTATATCACTTTTTTTTTTGGGTTTTGAAGGTGTTCAATAAGGAAAGTGTATCCTACAATAAGTTAAAAGGGGAAAACATTTGATTAATACATGCTCAATAGAACACATTAATTTTATAACAATAACAAAAAAAAAAAAAAAGCAAAAATAATAATAATACTCAACATTCGCGATTTGTTTACACCGCGCTTGCCCAAAAGGGAAATAATTGTGTAGATTTCATATAGGAGGGGTCTGAGTTATGTATTATAACCAGTTGATTTGAGGTTAATTATCATTTTTTGTTAATAAATGATTTTCGGATATGGCCAAGAACTTCAATTTGTTTACTGCTTATTTTGTATTTTGGGTTTAATGGGTTCAATCACAATCTAACAAAAAATACTCCTTATTGTTAAGGTTCTGTTAATGAATAATCATCAGCCGTTAAAAAACAGGGCTATGTTTTCTTTTATCAAAAGCCTCAAAGTTCTGCAAAAACATATTAATAATACTGCAATGAATTCATATTCCCATTAGGTAACAACGTTATTTTATCTTTTGATATTCAGTGATATTATCTGCAGATACCCAACTATTCACAAGGAGAGTGTGTCATTTCCCACCATACTGCTTGCCTGATGTTGCGCTATCGCTCAACACACTGAACCAAAAGGCCGAAGTCAGCAATAATCTTTTTTCGCGATGCTTCTTTTCTTTTCTTTTTTTTTTTGTGCGAAAAGAGAAAAGCTTCTAGGCATCTTTAGCCGCGTTTAAGGAAGATAATGAGCGACTTCACAACATTTTATGACTAATTTTTTTCTAGAATTGCTTTGGACTTGGTTACACGCTGTTTTATCCATACGAAGGAGAATTAACACCGTCCATAGCAGCATATAAGTAGACGTTGATCACTCAATTATTTTTTTTCATAATTTTAGTCTAAAGAAACATCTCAGCAACCATCGAAAAGCTCACTTTAACCATGAATAACCGCACTTTCAACATTCAGGAAAGCCAAGAAAACTTTGAAATAGAAGACACAGCCGCTCAAAGCAATGACAGAATAATAGTGGGAAATCCCAACTTCTACATGCCAAACCCTGACGATGTACAATTGGATAAGGTGATTCTCCACCCAGTCAGATCAGAGGAGTCCATTGATGAGCAGAACAAGATAGACAGTTATGTGAAAAGCGAGGAAAGCGGAAATGAAAAGGGCCTAATGGCAGACTTTGTTGCCTCAGACGATAGATACTATCCCGAGGGTGGTTTGCAGGCCTACCTGGTTGTGTTTGGGGCCTTTGTCGGGCTAATTCCTGTTTTTGGAGCCTTCAACATGACTTCAGTCATTGAGACTTACCTGCAAAACCACCAGTTGAAGCATGAATCAACCACTGCCATTGGTTGGATCTTTTCCATCTTCTCTTTTATGACATGTTTTACCTCTATTTTTTCTGGATTTATTTTTGACAACTATGGCTGCAGACATCTCATGATCAGCGGTACTATATTTTACTTTCTGTCTTTGTTTCTGCTTGGGGAATGTACAGAAATCTGGCAATTCTTCCTTTGCTACTCCGTTGTGAATGGTTTTGCATCGGGCATAATGATGTCTCCACTAGTCTCCGTTTCTGCACACTACTTTAAAAGAAGAAGAGGACACGCCATGTCACTGGCTCTGACAGGTGGGTCCATAGGTGGTGTTGTTTTACCTTTGATTTTAAAGCCATTTTTCAATAAAAATGAGTACAAATGGGGAATCAGAACTATCTCCTTTGTATCCCTAGCATTATTGGTCTTGTCCACTTGTTTAATGAAAGAAAGGTTCTACTCAAATGACAAGTTCAAATTATCTACAATTATTGATTTGAAGGGGTTGAAGGAATTAAACTATTTGTTTTGTGTTCTTGCTGTTCTCACAGGAGAAATGAGTTTTAACGCCGCTTTGACCTTCTATGGTTCCTATTGTAACCAGGTTGGTTTGAGCATTAATGATACAACCATTCAAATAACCGTGATGAACACTCTGTCCACTGTTGGTAGATACCTCCCAGGCTTGCTGTCTGATAGAGTTGGTAGATATAACTGTGCAATCTTCTGTTTGGTTCTACTAACTCTGATTCAATACGTCGCATGGTTGCCTTTTGGTAAACACGGTATTAAAGCAATGTATGCCATCTCCTGTCTTTACGGCTTAGGCTCCGGCTCCATATACTCCTTGTTGCCTGTTTGTGTAGGACAGATCTCAGACACTAAAGATTTTGGTAAGAGATACTCTACCATGTATTTTGTCGTCAGCTTTGGTATTTTAATATCGTCTCCAATTTCAGGTGCCATCATTGGCGATAAGTCATACTTCAACTATCAAATGTACATTGTCTTTTGCGGTGCTTTGTCTGGTGTTGCTGCTATCCTGTGTTACATCAGTAGATATGCATCAACCAAGACATGGGGCTGGATAGTCTTTTAAACTTCAAAAATATATAATAGCAATAATAACTAGGTCAACGGAAATATGACAATTATTTCTTTTTGTTTTGCATTGAAAATACTTCAGTGCAAGTTTTGTTTGGGATAAAATTCAACAGCTGTCCATTAACCGTTGTCAACCTTGTTATATCCATGATGTTGCTTCCGTCAATCAAAGGAACTTCATTAATGGGCAGGTCGTTCACTTGTGCATATGCAATGCTCAGAGGAATATCATTCATTCTCTTCAAAGCCTCATCAGAAATGGTATAAGGCGATGCCAATATCGATAGACTGTCTTTTTGAAAGTTTCTGGTCTTGTAAAGAGCTGTCAAAGCCGCCATCTGGTCTACATCTGACTTGGTAATGATTTGTGATTCGGGATTCTGCTTGCAATGGACCAAAAGAGTGTGTGTTTTGTCTATATCTCCTACAATGTCGATGCCTCTATCGTACCGCTGGCTAACCACATATGTAAGTTCATCATAATGCCTTACGTTCTCTATAATGTTTTCAATATGATTTTGTCGTAGGTATGGTAAGATTTTGAAAATAAGCTCTCTTTTTACTGCTTGATGGTATGATTGTGCTTTGAATTGTTGTATTGACACTGTATGGTCTATTTTTTTAATAAAATTTACCAGGTTATGAGCGTAAACGCTAGCAACCCCGTTCATGTTTATTCGTGGTATCTGGTTGTTGAATGAGACTTTTTTTGTATCTTGTATAGAGTCTATCTCCATATTTTGTCTGAATGTTAAATGGATATGTAAAAAAAAAAATCTCAAATTTCTTAAACGTGATACAGGCGTTAACCGAGATATAAGAAAAAAACCCCAGTTGTTCTACAAAGATAAAAGAAACAAATTATAATAATATTACAAGGTATATAATGGTTTGATATTACTTATTTTCATCCCTTAATAGCTTCTTTTTTTTTTTTTGTTTCTATTTTTTTCTAATTGCACCTAAATATTAATTGTAAAACATAACAGAGAAAGAAACAACCATGACCCTGATTGTTCTTCTTTTTTTTTTTTTTTGGCAAACTCTGAACTTACTGCTTAGCCTTTTTCTTTTCAACCTTCAATAGCAAGGCTTTGTTAATATGGGGCATAACACCACCAGATGCAATAGTAGCTCTGATCAAAGTATCTAATTCATCATCCCCTCTGATGGCTAATTGTAAGTGTCTTGGAGTGATTCTCTTGGCTCTTAATTGCTTGGCAGCGTTACCGGCCAATTCAACAACTTCAGCAGACAGATATTCAAGGACAGCTGTTAGATAGATAGCAGCCTTTGTACCTACTCTAATCTTACCAGTGACTTTATTCTTCATATATCTTTTAACTCTTCCGACAGGGAAGAGCAAACCAACTTTGGAGGAAGTGGATGACACTTTTTTACCTGAGTCACCACTGCTTTTACCTTTACCACCTTTACCACCGTGAATTTTACCAGTCATTATTAATTATCTTGTTTTTTTTTTGTTTTTGGTTTAAATGTTTTCTTCCAACAGATGAGATGTTAGAAACCAATTGCTTCAAGGATGAAGGTAATATTAAGGAGATGGTTAAACATAAACAAACAAAAAAAGAATAGTAAACACGCAATCTGCTACACTGTTATTTTTTTCTTCAATGTAAACAAAAACCCCCACTCTTGACGTTCTCCTTACTAAAAAAAATTTTTTTATTCCTTTTTTTTGTTTTTTGGTTGCTGCTGTTTATTTCTTAGCAAAGGTTATTTTAAGGCAAAATATTTCCTATTTAGGCAAAAACGAGTAGCTTATGGTCTGTGTATTCGTAAAAGATAGAAGACGACGCGCACGTGTCACATGATCATGGCTGTGCAAATGAGCAATCTGATCACAAATGAGTATATAATTACTAAGAACCTAGAGCGATCACTTAAATAGTTGGTGGAAGAACTCAAGTAACCACACCCATACTTTGTAATAAAAGCTTTCTTCACGTGTTCCATGGCTTGTAGTATCAACATGAGTATCTTCGGTTGTTTCCAAGATATCAGAATCATCGTTACTGTCAATATCTTGATCACTTGCTGCAGCTTTCTCATCATCGCTAAGGGTTGAAGAAGGTAATACTTGTGGCTCAGCTTTTTCAGCAGCATTGTTTTCTTTTTTTTCTTTTGCTGTATCAACGTTTATATAATTGTTCAAATTGTTGTTGTTATCCTTCATAGTATTGTAGGTTGTGGATGTGAACCAATTGTCACCGTACACAAACTTGAATATGATCTGCTTGTTGCTGCTGCTAGTTTGCAAATTAATGTAGTTGACCTTGCTTACAGGCTCATACTTCATAACCTGGGGATTCCAGTTGTTGAAGTTACCAGCAATTGAGATGTTTCTAGGGTCAGTGATTTTGATATTAATCGAGCACATGTCAGTTGATACAATATTGGATAGTCAATCTTTTAGTTATACAAGTTCTTGGTAAGACTAAGCAGAAGACTGTTTTTATTACATAGGGAAAATATATACACTCACTGAAGCTGAAAGGAAAAAAAGTGTTACACTTTTAGTATAGAAATCCCTCCCTTTTTTTTTTTTTTTTTGACTCTCTTATCAAGATTGATTAAAGCCTATTGAATGTGCTTCCTTTTTTATTTTTTTTTTGCTATCGAAGATATCAAAAAAAAATCAGTGGGGTAGAAGTCAGATCATTTTTATCAAGCGCACTCTGTTTTAAGTGAAAGCTAAATGAAAAAAGCTTATATCTAGGTAAATGTTTGTTGGGAAAAGACATATATATGTGGCACTCAACAAAACATACTTAGTATCAGATGTAACTAACTTAATATTGATTAACATTCACTTTGTTTGATATTGTACAACTATAACCTAAACGATTCTTCTGTAGAGGAACCAAAAAATAGAGTAACGGTAAAACAACGTGAACTTACAAAAACCACGTGAATAAAATGGTAGCGTAAACACAATAATTGAACCATAAATTTTTATTTTTTTTTTTTCCTTCAAAAACAACATAGGCTTCTTTTTTTTTCATAGTTTATAACACTTCACTATGATGTTAATGTCGAAAAATATGAATGAAAGCAATTTAGGAAATTATTAGAAGGAATAAAACAACAACCCAAAAAACATATTTACATTCTTTGTTTATTAATTACACATATACAACTTTTCAGCAGCCAAATAGTTTGCAGCAGAATGGCTAGAAGTAGTGCTAAAGCATCCAACAACAATAACACATATAACTCGTCTTCAAACAATGAAGACTTGAACTATTCTTTCACAGCATGGTCTCCGTTGCAAACCGTCAAAGACATATCTGATCAACTAGGTTTGAAAAACGTATCTAATGATGTTCTAAAGACCTTGGCCATGGATGTAGAATATAGAATCCTTGAAGTGATAGAAAACGCCAATAAACTAAAAAAGTTTTCCAAAAGATCCAAGTTGACTCACGATGATATACAAAAGTCTATGGAACTGTTGAACCTAGAGCCACTATTTGGGTATGGTCACTACAATAACAAATCTAGTCAAGTTGTTGGTAGTGAAATATTAAGCAAATTTAAAAAAATGGATGGTAACGTCGATAACTCAAACTCAAATAAAAATAGCAACATCTCTGAAGAATACAACAATCGATTCTATATTGATGAAGAAGAAGTTGACTTTGATAAGTTGATTAATGAACCTCTTCCTGAAGCTCCAAGAATAACCACCTTTACTTCACATTGGTTAGCTGTTGAAGGTGTGCAGCCTAACATTGCTCAAAATCCAAATATACATGAAGATATTAGATTGAAGTACAGTCCTTTAGTCAGAGGTAGCATAGTAACAAGTATCAATGAAAACACCTTGGTCTTGTCCAATGAAAATGACCAAAAGGACAATGACCTAAATAATGATAACAATGAAGATGACTTTGACAAGGAAAACAACACTGACGGCAACAAAGATGGAAAATCTGTCAACCAAAACAATAAAGCTATCAACTCAAACGTAAAAATAGATGGAAAGGATGTTGAAATTAAACTAAGAGTGAAACATGTTATATCTAAAGAACTGCAGATATACTTTGAAAAGATAACCACATCTCTTCTTGACCCATCAAAGGACTTTACTGATTTGCAAAAGGAATCTGTTAAACAAGCTGCTTTACAATCTTTAAGTTCTGACAAGGGAATCCATCAATTGCTACCTTATTTTATTGCCTTTATTAATGAGCAAATCACCTACAACTTGGATAATCTTGAGAAATTAACAACTCTGCTGGAAATGGTCTTTTCTATACTAGTAAACAAAGATTTCTCTTTGGAGCCATACTACAACTCCCTAATCCCATGTATCTTAACTTTATTGTTGGCCAAAAATATTGGAAAACCAGATGAAACAATCCCAGAAATGCCTGAGGAAAACGAGAACCAACAGGATACCTTATTGGATAACTCTCTAGCCATAAGAAACTTTTCAGCACAAGTTCTTTCGCATATTTTATCCAACAAGACCTTGAACAAATCTAACATGATAGAAAAAACCATAAAGCCAAAGATCATCCGAACAATTTTAAAAACGTTCTTGGACAAAAACAGATCAATGGGTACTTACTACGGATGCTTCAAAATAATGATCATCATGGGGTCTAACAACACAGAAATAATCAGATGGTTTTTGGGAAATCTTTACAATTGGTGTGAGGTTGTTTTGCCAGATACAACCGGCGACGACAATTCCGTTGAAACTGAGGAGAACAACAAGACCCAAAGATTCACAGATAAGGAAAAGGATATTTTACTTGATGCCATATTAGAGTTTTTGGACGTTTTGAACCAGGATCTGCCTGAACTAATTGTTGAAAATGCTAATAAAGAATTAGATGAAGATGAAAAGACCAAGCTTAAAAAAGTCGTTGGTACTTCCATATTTAAAAAGATAGATTCTGTAGAAACAGAAAGAAAGAGAAAGATATATGAAGCTATCTTCTTAGGAACTATATAATCATTGTCAGTTTTTCTCTGCAAATTTGTGTTTATCTCATAAACTTACTCATCAAAAGAAAACAGTTTTCTTTTCACTTTGATGTTACGTTCTGTATCATCCGCATGCTGTTCATGTTCCTCTTCAATTGCGCGTATCTGTGGGGTTTTCCAAGGTGAAGACGAAAGAATATTATTGTCTCCAGAATAGTTTAAACTACTTTTGACCAATGGAGACTCAACAATATCGTTAAATGCTTTGTTATCAACTTCTCTACCCCCACTAGAAAGAATGACACCAGAAAGAGGAGATTTTTTGAACTTGGAAGTAGAGCCTTTGATGCCTGATGACATGATGTGAGATTTCATCGGAGATTGAATCATCTCTGTCATTTTCTGGGGGGTTGCCTGTATAACCATATCAGAACCGCTGTCAGAGTCATTAAGGTTTGTGTTGACTCTTTGTGAAAATTTGTTGAGCAGGTCTTCCATCAACCCTCTTTGCGCAACGCCAATGTCTTCACCATTTTCTTCATGTTCGAAATTTACTTGTGGAGTCTCATTGGACTCAGTAAAAGTTTGCGCTAGTCTATCCAGTAACGATACTGTCCTGGAGCTGCCTGTTCTCAAAAAAGATACTTGATTGGTCTTCAGCTTCGCTCTTTTAAATTTCTCTCCGTTAATGTCTATCATTTGAACATTGGCTTTTGTGGGTGTCTCATTTAAAATATTTTTTGAGTTTAATGGCTCAGACGTCAGCATACTGTGGCTTCTCTTGATCGCCTTCTTCGTTTGATTTTGTGAGTACGACATAACCTTACTGTCCAAAGATGTGATTCTCTTTTCCAGTAGCTTGACTCTTTCCTGGGTAGACACAAAAGTTGATTCTTGTCTTTGCAGTAATGAAACGTCAGAACTCAAAAGTTCTTTTAGGTTTTTGTTGGGCTCCTGTCTCAAGTTCTTGATACCATTTCCGATTTCTTGAGTATTTATGTCGTTTTCACCTGATAACGATCTATCAAACGAAGTTCCTTTGAATTTAGTTTTAAAAAAGCTCAAACATTTAGGTAGCCTTTTCTTGTATACCGGAATCATGCAACTGTTGTAAAATCCTAATAAGGACTCATCGCTTTTTTCATTAAAGAGACAGTTCTTCAAGTACCAATTTACTATCAGCTTTGGAGGGATCTCACTTAGTTTTCTTTTATTGCTTATTTTGAAATTATGTTTATCTAAACTTAAGTCGCTTTGTATCTCTTGTTCAAAAGCATCAATCACCAAACTTTTTGATATTAGAGATTCAGTAACACATAGCTTGTTGACAAGAACATTTAATTTCTGGCACAAGTCAAATTCTGAGTTATCTTTGATCTTTTTTTTTGCTTTGTTTCTCTGTTTGACTTTATTTCCATATAAGCTTCCAGACCTCTTCCGCAAATCAGGTTTATTATAAATTTCATCAAACTTGCTAAAGTTGGAATCCAAGTTTGTAAATGTCATTAACTCCAAATAAACAATAATCTGAAGCTGAAGTTCTCTTATTTTGAAGATATTCTTCAAAGTCTGAATGACTTCATCTTCTTGTATGTTACCATTCTGGTCCTTTTGACTTGCCAATAACGATACATTCCAATTCTTCAATATAAATCCACTTCTCTGACATTTTAAGTCAAATTGGTATTCGTATTCATTCAATATTTTGTTTTCATTGTCTTTGTACAATAACTTGGTTGTTTTGTACTTGTTTTCTATGTCAGCATCCGACATTGCTGAGTTTTCAATTATTGTTTTGTATAGAATGGTATTTGTTGTGGTTTTCATCTTGTCTCCTTTTAGCACCACGTTATTGTTAATTGCTTGTTTACAATACTTGTACAACGAATGCTTCACTTGAGTTTTAATAAATCTTGTCAATCTTTCGTTATTGTTCAATGTAGAGTTTTTCAAGGGGAAACATGACCCATATAGTATATTATAATATTCATCAATGAAGAAAATCTTAGGATCTATTTCCTTTGATAACTTGTTGTCATCTTTTCTGGCCTTCTTTTTATTAGGGCTTGATATGTCTTTATAAAATCCCATTTTCATAACAAAAGTCTCATCACATCCGGTGAAGTCAATGTTTACAATAGGTTCCTTTGATGTTTTACAGACTTGGTCTAAAAACCCCAATACATTCACATTTTCCGTTTTTTGAATTAGATCAATTCTTTTATCACTGCTATCCAGATGAGGATCATATACCTGAATTAATGTCAAAAAATAATCATAATCATCAATTTGTATCTCTGTTAAGAGTAGCTTGTTGGGATTGAACATATGTTTTTCTATTAGCAAATACTTACTCTGCTGAGTAGTAACTTTCAAAAGAGCTTTGCTATGTGAATAGAAAAGCGTATTTGTTATTCCGTTGCTTAGCAATTCATTGTTTAAATAGTTTTTCAGTAGATCTACTGACAATTCTCTTGGTGGGCCCAAAAGGCTTGTGCTTGGATTTTCAAAAAGTTCTAAGTGGATGATATTAAAAAACAACTTCCACTCATAATAAGTGTTCAAAGAATTGTCATCATTCATGTGATAGTTATTACATGTGCTCTGGGTTGATGAGGTAAAGCCATTGCAAGCAGACTAACAATTTTTACTTCAGATTTTTAAAAAAAATATCAGATGAAGGCATAAACGCTAATTTCTTAGACAGGAAAAACGCGCTAGTCACGTGAAATAATAATCTAATAAAGCTTCTTCCAAAATAAGTAGTTAAAATCGTCTTTGTTGCGAAGCAGCATAATGATCCACCGGCTTAGAATGAGCAGTTCATTTATAAAAAAGATAGCTATCAAAGTTTATTAGAACATGAAAAATTGATAAAGCCTAAAAAAAAAATTATTGTATTTACAGTTTTTTTATTATAAAAATCAAACCAAACATTTTTGTATATAGAAGTGCTTAGCAGATGTTTTTGTTGTAGTGTTCACTCAAAGAAGGTTCCAGACAATTGAAATTTTTCAACACATTTTGAACCAAATAGTCGTATTGTTGTTTGTGGTCTCTGCAGTATTGTCTATACTCATTGTATAGTTGCCAGTAGAGTTCAATTCTGCTATTCTTTTCTTCAGTTAATGTATTTATTTTAGCTTCCAAATTTTTGATGTCAACTACAATTGGGTTAATAGATATGTCCGAGTTCTGTTCAAAGTTGCTATCCAAGTATACGTTTCTTGGAGAAGTCTCATAATCTGATGAAGCACCGTTCATGTAAATCGGAGTTTGACAATCAAGGTCTGAAGTTTCCCCTGAACTTAAGAATGAGCCTTCGCTAGTGAAGTTTCTGTTAACTAAACCAGATAAAGTCGAGGAACTAAAGTTTTCCCTTAAATGGAAATCTTCTTTGTCAGATGAAATATTGTATTTTTGGTCGATATCAAATGCTCCTGAAAATTGAAGTGCTTCCATGGTTGGATTGTATGCTTCTTCCATGTCCAGTTGTATCAATGTATTGGATCTGCAATCCGGATTAGGTGTTGTTTCAGATTCAAGTTCTATTTTCAATATTTCAATTCTGTTAGTCAATCTTGCAATCTCAGGTAAGCACTCGTTCTTACACCAACCCAAAGTTGCATCTCTCAGAGCAGCAAAGTCAGGATTAGAAATCATTTGGATTTTACCATTCTTCTTCAACTTGTTAACCAATTGCAACCATGTGTTCTTAATTACTTTAGTTGGCGTGTTGTTGATGTAACCCAAAGATTTCAAAGAAATTCTATATGGAACAATAGTTATCAATTGGAAGTTACAATAAGTTTGGTAGCATTTAATCAGATACTTGTAAACGTTAAAATCTTTCCATGTTTTTGAAGAATGTGTCAATAAAATGTTAAAGAATACTTCATTGTTTTCTGTCTTGTTGTTCTTTATAGTAACAGCATTTTCGTTAATCAATTCAATTAATTTCATGAAACCTTGCAATCTCAATTCGCTGTTGGTGGAGGAAGAATAATGCTCAAAGAAAATCTTAAAAAAGGTGTCATTTAATGACGAGATGACACCAGGATAAACATTGGTACCATAGTAAGACAATACTTTGTTCCAAACATAAGTAACTTTTTCCAGGTTTTTTTCAACATTCCAAATGTTCAACATGAACAAGTTCACATGGGATGCTTGTAAGTTATTTTTTTGTCCATTTTCGTTTTTCTTACCATCTTTTTTTTGAGTTATTAGCTTTTCAAAGAAGTTCATAGCTATTTCAATATTTTTACATTTAGAGATGAACTGAATTTCACTGATACTGATCTTCCAAAAGTTATTGGTGTTTGAATCCTTGGAGCATATTTTTAAGTTTTCCTCATATAGGTCCAAAGCAGAATTGACCCTATCGTTGTCCAGATAAACTTGAATCATACCTAAATTCAAAGTATCCATACCTTTACTGTTTGTGTTCATGGTGGCAAGGCCTTTGGACTCTTCGTAAATTTTGGCTATTTTATCCAATGGTACTTTTCCGATCTCTTGTAAAATTGGCAAAATTGAACCAATGACACCAGGGTTTAAGTAGACTCTTTGAATTTCGATTTGAGATTTGTTAAATAAATCGCTCTTAAATTCATATGTTCCTTCTTCTGTTTGATTATCAAAGACACCTAATTTCCATATTTTTAATGCGTTTTCGATCATTTCAAAGTCTTTGTAACAATTGATCAAAGTACCTATGATTGATTGGTCTATTTTGATCCCTTTAAATACTTTACCCTCAATCAAGTCGTTGTTGACCATTTCCAACAGTTGGAACAACAAATTGATTAAGTTTTTGTAGATGGATTGGTCATCATAGTCAGGTTTTCTCTTCAATTTTAGTAAATTGAATCTTACATTTCTGTGCAACTCCAATATGATTCTCAACAGATATACTATGTCTTGTTGTTTCATAGGATTTGGCTCTTTGTGAGATTTTAAGCTGGTATACATCTCTATAAATTGAATCATATTGTTGATATCCATTGCAGAGATGTGTCTTGAGGTAGAGTTGTTATTCTTCAAAGATTCAAAACATTTTTTACTTAATTTCTTAAAGTTGCTGTAGGTTTCTAAACGTGTTGGGAGTTTTGAGTTTGCTAGAATATTGTGTGTTTTTCCGTTAAATCCGTTATTGCCAGAAGACTTGAAATGGCTGATGGAATTCAAGTTGTTGCCATTGGCATTGTGTTTGTTGTTTGAATTGGTTAAGTATGGGTTGTGATTGTGGTGAATATGAGAGTTTAGATGAGGTTGAATTTTAGCATTTTTAAAAGTGTGCTGATTTTTTTCGTGCGGCTGACTTTGATTTAAAATTCTTTGCTCACCTGATTGTCCGGTTTTTTCAGGAGCAAATCTATTAATGTCATTAGAATGAGTATTATTGGTATTTGAATTTGAGTTCAACCCATATTGGTATCCGGTATTATCGTAGTAATTGTAGAGCTCAACGTTCTTATCTTGCTTGTAAGTATTTTGGTTATTGAAAACAACATTTTGATTTGTATATTCGTTTTCTTCTAAGTTATAATAGCTTGGCTTGTTTACAAAAGAGCTATTTGAGCTGTAAATGTCTTGTATGACTTGGTAATGAGTGCTTTTACCGGAAATACTGCCATTCAGAGAACTGTTTTTAGAAGTAAAGTTGGAGGCCGTTGTGGTTGCAAAGGCAGGCGTTAATCTTATCATTATTGAGCAGTGTTTGTATGTATGCTATTGATGGTGTGCTAGAGGCCAAATTTTATTTCAAGTATTAAAAAAAAAAAAAAAAAACATTATTCGATAGTTTTCAAGTGAGGTATTTTACAATGGTACCTTTTTATAAATGAGCATAATATTTATATATGATGTGATAGACAATAAAATATCTGATTCCTATTTTTTTTTAGGTTCACTTTTTTAATTTTCAAAATTTAAAAAAAAAAAAAAAATAAGGAGTCTTGTTGAATCACCTCACCACTGGATTCTCTGTGCGAAAAAAAAAAAGCAGCGTCACCTAGTTGAGATTTAAAACACTCAACAAAATTTAAATGACAATGTCATATCGCCTCATAACAAATACATGAGATTTTTTGCACTGTAAAAGAAAGTCAACGTGACTGAGACAAAGCTTCTATAAACGAAAGTTTTAACTTTGAACAAAAAATATTTGTTTGACTTTTGTTTTTTGTCAACATAATTTTTTGTAGAATCCTTCATGCTGAGCATCTCATCGAGAAAATACAAAAAATAAGTAGATATTAATTATTGCGTATGGAATATGTCAACATTTCCCGCAAGGCTATATTAATGAGCGTGATGCACCTCACAAACACGGAGTATATTGTTGTCAGGCCATAAACAAGGTTCAACACTAATAATGAGTGGGTAATAAGGAATATTCACCTATTTTCCTATACGTTAAACAAAACAAAAAAGGAAATCCAGCCATGTGGGTGTGGCTTTCAGCTAGGAGCAAAGTGTCAGTTTGGCGCTGCACATCCTCTGAACCGTCTATAGCGGTGTCTAATCAACATGACAAACTCTTTTAAAAAAAAAAACGGAAAAAATAATAAACGAATATTCAATATGGCTAGCATATTATATCAGGTGATGTAGTGGAACTTTCTCGACCGAAAATAACTTTTTTTAAACGTTGGAATTATCACTTGCTTTTTTCTTTGTCCCCGCCATCCGCTTCTGTTTACACCAAGTCACGTTAATACATGTTTAAGTTTACATTTATATTTTTTTTTGTAAATTTAAATTTAAATTGGAGGTTTTTAATTTTATATTTTTGCTAACAAAAAACATATGTAAACATGTGACTTGGTTAATTAATTATTAACAAATAAAAAGAATTATACCCATTGGTCAAAAATATATCTCACAATCTTTTGAAGGCATCAAACTATAGCCCACAATCATTGGCTATCCTATCAGATTGGCCTAGCAATGATCGCATCTACTTTGATGGCACACACACTATGTTCTTATCCAGCCACTTCGCCAATTTTTTCAAAGCTTCTTTTGGTTATCGGACTTCGACATCCGACGATAGGCGAGATATTCGAGCAGCCAAAAAAAAAAAAATAGAAAGTTGCCGAGGCTAAATCCAACAGCTCCGTTTGGCTGAAAAAAAACATAAAAGGCCAGAATTTGCATTTGGTTATCATTAAACACTTATTGACTTTTCTTCAGAACTATTTCTTAAGGAGATATCTATTCAGAGCCTGAAAGAAATAAACAACCATACAACCGAATAGCACAAATGGCAACCAGAACAGCAACAGAAACAAAAAACACAAACCAAGAAACAGAAACATACCAGGTATTCACCAATACCCAAGGTATCCACAACATAGCCGTTGGGAACAGCGAGTACAGACACAAGAAACCTGTCTTCAAAACTAAGGAGGAGGAAAGGGAACACCAACTAGTGCACATGGCTGCTGCTTGCAGATATATCGCCAAGATCAACGCCATCGAGGGGTCTGCCGGCCACATGACCATTAAGGATCCTGTTGACCCATCAACCATTTGGATCACTCCAATTGGTGTTCATTGGTCTCAAATGAAAAGATCTGATATGATACACATAAAAGAAGATGGAAGCCAAATCTTGGAAGACGGTAACACCACACATAACGCAAACATCGCTGGATTGACCATTCACACAGCCTTGCATGGAAGCAGAAAAAACGTCAATGCTGCAGTCCACTTTCACTCAATTTACGGTAAGGCCTGGTCCACCTTTGGTTTACCGCTGGATATGATTAACCAAGATGTCTGTATTTTCTATAAGTGCCATACTGTTTATGAAAACTTTGGTGGGGTAGTTCTAGAAAAAGAAGAAGGCGAAAGACTGGCCAAGCAATTGGGTGAAAATAACAAAGCAATAATATTGCAAAACCACGGCCTTTTGACCGTTGGTGAGACCATTGACGAAGCTATCTATCTATTTGGATTAATGGAGAGATCATGTAAGATCCAAATGTTAGTAGAACAAACCAACTTACCAAAGAAAATTATCAGTGATGAAGAAGCCCACTACACTTTCTACAATACATCTGACCCTGAAACTTTGTATGCCGAGTTTCAACCTGAATATGATGTTTTAGAAGCTGAAGACGATAGCTTTAAGAACTGATTTACTATTTATGTATTCTAGCTAAGAGCCTACAGGTAGTTTTCCACATTTATGTTAAATTCAAGCAGATACTCAACGCGTGCTGGGGTATTTTTTTTGATTAAAAAAAAAAAAAAAAAAAAGTCGTTTTTTTCCTTCTTGGATTCTTGAAGGAAAAATGAAAAAAAAAAAAAAACAGAGTAAGCAAATTGTAGTGATCATCTAATTTTTGTCACACTGCATATCTATCATTGTCTGTAACATTTTTTAATGACCAAGGGAATTAATACTGGTAGTATATATTTATAAAAAGAATTTTGACATTTTTTTTTTCTATTCCATTAGTATTTGCAGATACAACTGACAATAGTTTATTCGGAAAAATAAATAAATAAAAATCTATAACCAAAACCCTACTTTCAATACAGAAACAACATGCTAGACTTCGAAAACACTATTAGACATGTCAGTTTTACCAGTGTACGTGAAACATACAAAACTAGAGAGTTGGTCAATATTATCCGGTCCAAGCTGCCACACAGCTGCGAAGATAAAAACTTTAGTGGAAAAGTCATGCTTCACAACAAAACTAAAAACTCGTGTGGCATATACCTGAGGTGCCAAGAAAGATCGCACCAAGCAAACCATGTTTGTAACTTTAAGGTATTTTTTAAACTGAACTTGAAGGACAACATATATAGATTGTATGAGCGAAGCGAGAACACGTCGTTTTTATGCACATGTCCTGCAGATTACACATCACCGATAAAGGAAGATCGAGCCAAACACATGGACGTAGTGAATGAGGTTGAGGCAGTGGATAAAAAAAACCCAAACATCGAGACAAAAACCCAGATTCCAAATCCTATTTTTATCAAGGACGCAGACAAGCAGGCATACCTGAAGAATGTGACCATGATCAGAAATAATGTTCCCAACCGAAGCGTAAAAAAACCAAGAGTGTCTACCCCGAGTGAGATTACCAAATTGTCCAATGTCTTGAGAGTGTCCAACAGAAAAAAAGAGACCCTAAACATTGAATCCAGATCATCTTCTGCTGGAAATAGAGTCCTGGAGAGTACCACCGTGACTGATGACGAGGACACAGAAACGTCTCCTGAGTTGAGCCGGAAAGTCCCACTCGATTTTGAAAAGCTTTTTGATATCATAAGGTTTTCTGCGTCCAAGAATGCAGGCCATGGGATTGTCAGGGAAATGTGCAACGAGGCCATAAAGAATACAGGGGTGGACAAAGCATTCACGTACAAGCTGGGGATGGGGCGAGCAGGTGGCACATTTACTGCTGATAGTGTTTATGTGCGTTGTTGTAAAAAACAGGGGTTTAATGAAAAATGTCAGCTAAGAGCATTGTTCAAAAGAGACAAGACAAGTGATGTTTGGTCACTGTCGAGAAATACATCGCACGTGAACTTTTTATGCCACTGTGACAATTATCTGACCACTGAGCTGGCCATTGAAAAAGCAAGTATCAAGCCAAAACAGGACTCGAGTTTGCTGAAGAAGTCAAGCTCGGGCATGAACCTAGTCAAAATCAACTACAAAAGAGACAGTGAGGACATCGACAACAGTATCAGCTCTATAGAGGAAGTTCCTGTGAAGAGACAGAAGACTGCGAGGGTTCTGGAAGATGATGCAAAAGTCGGATACTTGCAGAAAGCATTCACAAACTTTGATTTCTCTTTAGGTAAAAAAGATACCTTCAATGAAGAAACCTTGAGGGAGATTATAGCCAAGAACATGGAGAATTTCAACATTAAAAGGAAATTTAGCATAGCCCTGTTTAGCGAACCCAAAGTTATGGAAAAGTTGATAATAAAAATACACATGGATGATTCAGACTCTCTCGATGTGGAGGAGAGGTTTGGTCGTCAATGCAAAATTAACATTTTTTGCTACAGAGACAACAAAAGCATGAAAAAGATGAAGGTATTGAATCAGAACGTTGACACAAACTTTGATTGTGGCTGTAAAACATGCATGAAATATAAGATGCAATCAAGTGACTATCTGAAGAGAAACGAAGGAAAATACAAAAAGACAGAAAAGGAGCTAATACTTCCCTTTGATTACGAATACAAGAGTGTTAAGGCCGACGACTGTGTGGACTTTAATTGTCAAAGGTGCGCTGAAGTAAGCGAAATTGGATTGAAGGCTGAAAGAGCGCTAGACTACAAGATGAATGCTCTGTTCAACAGATTTGATTGAATCTTTGGTATTGTATGAAAGAATACAAGAATATCATTGTTTTTATTATTGATTAAGAATGATGTAGATTATAAAATACTTTTTTTTTTTTTTTTGAAAAAATGTGTGAGTAGGTCTATCGTTGGGCCACACCACAATTTAAGTTGTGAATCTCCACCAAAAAAAAAAAAAAAAAATGCTAGTAGTGGATTTCTTCTACGTATACAAAAAAAAAGAAGGAAAAAGTTCAATTAGGATTGCAAATTCTTCAGACATATATCATTAAGAAATTAACTTTATCTTTGTAGAGACTACCCATAGTTTTTTTTAGAAAAGTTAGAACTAAGGGAAATCCAAACACAATCACTATATACACAATGTTAGAAAAGGAATTGTACGAAGCGCTAAAGATAGTCCAACTAGCTTGTGAAGTCACCTCAAGAGTGCAAACTGAACTGACCACGAATAACATCGTCACCAAGAGCGACTCATCTCCGGTCACTATATCTGATTTGGCTGCTCAGTTTTTGATATTTAACCACATTCACAAGCATTTCCCAAACGATGCGTTCATAGGAGAAGAAGACACTGCTGAGGAAACCCACACCTTTTTGAATGATGTTTTGACTTTGGTTGATCAATACACTGATGTGGAATACACCATTGAGCAGCTAGCTGAGGTGATTAATTTGGGTAACAGCCAGGGCTCTGTGAATGGAGTAAACAAAAGACACTGGGTGCTGGATCCAATTGACGGGACCAAAGGTTTCATCAGAGGGGATCAGTTTGCTATATGTTTATCCTTGCTGAATGAGCACGGGGAGGTCATTTTGGGTGTAATCGGGTGCCCTAATTTGACATTGAGCAAATACTACGAACCTGAAGTCCATGGAGAGCACAGGTATGACTATAAAAAGCTTGACGCTGAATGTGGCTCTGATGGGTACATTTTTTACTCAAAAGCTCAGGAACCCGAAGTATTCTTTGGCCCTTCCATCAAGTACGAGTTCCCAGATGACTCAACTTTCAAAAATGAGTTTTTGAATGTCATCACCAAGGAGGATAAGAAAATAGACCTGAACAGATTGGTTACCCTTGAAGGGTTTGAAAAGGGCCACTCGTCCCACGATTTACAAGGCGACATCAAAAACAAGTTCAACATCAACAACGCTCTTCACTTAGATTCCCAAGTCAAGTACTGCCTGCTAGCCTTGAATCTTGGTAACCTGTACCTAAGATTGCCTACTTCGTTGTCATTCAGAGAAAAAATCTGGGATCATGCTGCAGGCTTCAGTTTGTTGAAGTCATTGGACTGCAACCACACAGACGCCTTGGAAGCAAAGACAGTTAACTTCTTCGATGGTGGGAGATTTTTCTTGACAAAGGGAGTAATTGCATCCAACCTGAGCAGGGAACTGCACAATGAAGTTGTTGCATACTCCAAAGAGTTGGTTATGAAAAAGTTTGATGAGTGTTGAAATGCAATTTACATATATATCTTATTTAAAATTTAATTTTTTTTTGACTTTGTTCTCTTCACTGGAGCTATCATCCGATAAAAATGGGTTTTTCAGAACCGCGCTTTTGATATAAATTTCATCATCGTCATCTCGATCGTTGTTTAGTTTTTTGTTTTTGTTTGTAATGTTCTTTTTTGATGACTTGTTATGGAGATTTTCAGCATCCTCAAAGGTCATAATTTTGTTTGTTGGTGTGTGTGGGAGATCGTTGTCAGAGTCAGAGCCAAACTTCAGCTTCACCACTGGGGTAGTAGGGTTGTATAGATTTGGAGTCATGAACATGTCTGTGAGCAGTTTTTCTCTGATATCCTCGTCGTTATTCTGTGGAGTCTGCAACATCCTTTTAGAAGCGGTATTCAGCAGAAAAGAATTGCCAGAATTCTTTGGCTTTGGAGTATGCTGCAATGTTACTTTTTTCTTTGTGCTTTGTGTGTTTTTGAATCTAGAAACTGTCTGTGGAGTTATCAAACCATTATCTGAGGTATGGGTTCCCATCGAATAGCCAGTATTCCCATGAGATTTGGATGTGTGTGCAGATTGTGATCTGTGATTGTTGTTGAGTTTCTGATATTTGGTACCCTTCACAGGCGTGGATGGTGGGATGTTATGTTGCATTGCCTTCTTTTTATTTTTATGTGAATAAATATAAAGACTTGGACTGGAGACTGGTCAATAAGATATATGAGTGTGCTGATAAACAGAATGGTGTTTTTATCTCTGTTATATTAGTCTTTGGGGTTTCAATATAGCTATACTTTTATGTCTTCTAAAGAGGCAAATCAATCAAAGTAAAAAAAAAAAAAGTAAAATATATCATTCAAATTAGAATGTAAACTATGTGTCTGTTCTTATTTATTTTTGGAAGATGTGTGAAGCTTGTATATATTCTATAAGTTTTTTTTTATTTTCAAAAATAATTAATTTTTTCAACCATTAATTAAGTTCAATTCAGCATTAAAAAAAAAAGGAGAAATAAAGAACAAGAGAACTGTGCCTGGATGCTATCTCTACCAGCTTTACTGTCTGCTTTCCCCCCCTATATTGGTGTATTTTTTTTTTGCAGTATAAAATCAATGAACAAAAGAAACCCACAAAAAAAAAAAGAAAAACAAGTTGAATTAAGCGCGTTATTTTCCAATTTCCAATCATTTCTCCCTTTTGGGAAACAAAACCAGTTCAGCCTTTAATCTAGTTTTTTTTGAGGACACGACATTACCAGTTGACTTTATCAATGCAATTTTAAAACAGATTTCGGATATAAATACACACGTGACCACACAACCCAAAGAGACCACAATCATCTCAAGTACATTACCACCAAAATACAAAGAACAAGGAATATAACCATACTCACATAAAACCTTATTTTATCCTTCAACACAACCTTGTTAATTTTGTTTATGGTCTCGTTGTTTACACCCAAGGTCTTCAAGGTGCTTGTCATCCTCCCCTGGACCCTTGAAAGAATTTGGTTTTGATCCATTATGTCATCCAAAGTAGCTGTTCCCATCTCCAGAATCTGATCTAGTCTTTTGTTTGTCTTTATAAATATCGTTTTCTCATCGTTATAGTAACTACTGCTAAACATATTGTCCTTCAAAGGCGACTCAACATTTACAGGATTCTCACTAACCTTCCCTGTATTTCTATTTTGCAATGACGTTGTATTGGCATCATCGCTTGTTGAAAATAACATCTTTTTTTTAAAGCTGTCATATGTTTTTTTCATATCATTGAACTTCAAGTCAAATGATGCGTACTCCTTATTCAAAACATCTAACCTGTTCTTCATCTTCAGAATCTCCTCATTTTCACTCTCATCTGTTTTATCATTCTCTTTTATTACATTGTCATATTGCTGTTTATATTGCTCAATAGTCTTTTTCAAGGATATCAATGTTGTTTGTATACCTCCTTGCGTTGATAGAATTATATTTGATCTTAAAGCCAATTCTGATTCGTTTTCCAGAATGTCTTCTAGTTTCGTTAGATCTTTAACCAGAAGCTGCTTTTGTCTATTAGCATGATTATATAAAGTGTTCATTACACAGTTTTTTTTTGGTGGTGATTGTGTTATCATTTTATAAACTAAATTTTCAGAAAAAAATATATCAACCTTCTTCATACAAGATGTTTTTTTTCATTATTAAAGATTTAAAAAAAAAAAAAAAACAAAAATTAGTTACCAACTATCACGTGATCATATTTACAAAAGTTTTGAAGTTAGTATATAAGGGTACCAAAGTTCTTGGTAATCAATACATTGTTGTTCTTGTTTAATGCAATTTGCAGTTCTTGAACTTGGTTGTATCTCTTTCCTGTCATTACTTCTGGCAAGTTACCGTCGTTGTTATTACCCCAAACACATAGCTTGTATTCACCATTGTTTAATTCGAATATACCATATCTTTTATCGTTTATACCACCTAGCTTCTTGACGCTCTTGATATTCTCTAATCCCTTTTGAACAAACTTGGTGGCATCAGCTTGGTTGATTTTAAATTGACCATTGGCCAACTCACCCATGCTTCCTGAGCCACAAGACAAAAGCAACAATTGGTTTTGCTTATTAGAAGTGACATCCTCAACCAGGAAATAAGTATTATCCTCTACACAATAAACATCCATACACTTGACTGAGTTAGGCAATCTTGACAAAACTAATGGATATCCTTTCATGCTGCCTACTTTTTGCAAGTATACCTGACCAACTGAATTGTCTCCATATGCTATGATGGTAGAGTTAGAATCAATGAAGTAGGTGTGATTCTTACCACTGGACAATTTCATGATGTTTCTGTTTACAATCTTTTCTGACTTCGAAAAAAAGGAAGATGTTACCAATTCGTTTTTATATGGAACATCTTCTTCCAGTAAGTTGTTATCATAATTGTCTTGCAGCACTTCCCAGTCTTCTACGTCTTCCACTGGGTATTCTTCTATATCAGCATTTTGGACTTGAGCAAATGTTACTAACTTGGATGGAGGGTAATCTGGTAACCCAAATTGCCCTTTATTAAAGTTCTTGTTGAATTGCTGCTGTTTTGATAATGTTGTGGTTGAATAAACTAACCCATCTGCAGCCTTACCAACAAAATTGGTTTCACCCAAGTCATAATCTACAAACTTCATAACCTTGCCTTCTGCGTTTCTGATCTTATTGTGGTAGTTGGTGTATGTAGACCAAGGCTTTAAGATAGATCTTTTCATGGTTAAATCTTTGAATGTATCTTCATTGACAGGCAAAACAATTATTTCATCTTTGTTATCCTTTATGTACAGTTTTTGGTTGGATAACTTCAGTTCATTCAACTTCAAATTCTTTAATACCATCTCAATGCTTTTGCTTTCTTTGGAATATTTATACAAATCACCATTCTTAGTCAGCAAAAATAGATTGTTATTCAAAGAATCTTCAACTACATCTAATAAACCATGGTTTTTGACAAACTCAGTAAGGATAACTGAAAAGTTGCCCTTTTCCCAGGATATCAAACCATATTCATCAGAAGTCAAAATATCATTCAACTTTTTGACTTTTCTTTGCAGTTTATCTTGTTTTTTAGCAATCTTTTTATTTTGGACTTCCTTGATGTTTTCTCCCATTTCTACAAATTGTTCTTGATGCACAAAGTAGTTATAAATGTCATTTCCACCTACAATACCCACTAGCAAAACACCCGCCAAAACCCAAAGTTTGTAGTTCATGGATTCATTCAGCAGCTTCTTTCTTAGTTCATAACTTTTTGAACGGTCCGGTTGGAATTTGGATCCTATATCTGGTTTTGAGGCGTTTTCTGGACCTGTATAAGTGGTGTATCTATTATGAGTATTCAATTTCTTCTGTTTTAGTTGCTCTTCAGCTTCCTTCTTTTGCTGCAAAAACTTGTTGTTTACATCTAATCTCTCACTTAGCAATTCTTCGTTGACTTGATTAATCATTTCACTCATATTCTTTTTGTATTCTTTGATATCATCATCTTGATTGTTCTTGGCATAAAATCTTTTGCCACAAACATTTTTTAGAAGCAAAGCATAGTTATTAACGTGCAAAGATGTTATTTTTTTACAACAGCTATTTCTGAGCATTTTAAAACGGCTATGTTCTGTGGTTAATTTCCTTATTTGACTTTGTTAATATATGAAATAAAATGATTTTTTGTTTTAAAATTATAAAAAAAAAAAATTTTTTTTTTTTTGGGTTTGAAGGCAGCACGTGTTTATTAAGTTACTAGAATTATAAAGTGAAATGTGTACACATGTCGCTTATACCCTATAAAGGGATATGTAGACTGGTTCACAACTACAGTCAATGTTATATTTATATATGAAAAGTTGATGCTACTGCTAAAGTGGTAGTACCATATGTTTTGACTGTGCTCTCACTGTTGCCACTTCAATGAAACACAATATCGGACATAAGACACCTGTCGAACCCCTTGTTTGTTTTTATAACATTTTATCCGCTGAGCTTAATTATAAATATACAAAGGCAATATAAAAACACCATAACCATATTCAATTCAAACCACTGTAAATCCTTTCCACAATGCTAAGACTAACAAGACTACCCAAATTAAGAAATAATATAGGCAGATTTTATTCATTACAACAAGATCTGCCCAAAAACAGCAGCTTTAATGGATTTTTGGATGGTTCTAATATGAATGAGCAGTACATCGCTGACCAGCTGATTAAAGACCAAGTATTTTCTAAAGACCAAGTAGATAGATTATTCAAGGTATACAAAAAAAATATGGGTGCTGTGACTAAAAAAAGAATAGAAAAAGAGAACTTGGCTACAAGAGAAGAAATCATCAAGATGATTCAAATAAAAACAAACTCATTCAATAAAATTGAGAATGAGATTATTATTGATCATTTGGAAAAAATTAAAGAATACAAGCAAGAGATTATATCGTTGACTAGTGATCTTGAAAGGCTTCAGAAAAGCTTTAATATGGAAATTAGAAAATGTAACGGAGCTTTCAAACTAGACTTGTCTTTAGAAAAGGGGAGAATTAAAGAAATTAATTCCAACCAAGAATTGAAAATCAAAGATATAGATACAAAGTTATCTGAAGAAATAAATAACATAAATACCAAAATAGAAGCGAACAAAACCCAGCTGATACAATGGATGTATACAATCGTATTTGCTGCTATAGGTATTATCCTAGCTTTCTTCAGATTAATCAGCTAAATGTTATCTTATTTTTTAATGTTAAACGTTCTTTATTTGTTTTGTTATATAAATTGATATATCGAATATTTCAAATTAAATGTTGAAAGTTTCCTTTAAGATTCTGACAGTGTCATCTGGAGAGTTAACAGCGTGACCAATGGTTCTGCTATCTTCGTAGATTTCATAATCGTTACCACCCTTAAAAGACTTATCACCGAAGAAATGAATTTCCTTGAAGTTATCTTTTTCAACGTGTTGCAAACAGTAGGTTTTATCCCAACCAGCTGGGAAAACATCAAAGGAAATTTGACCACCGATGGAGTAAGTTAAGCCGTAGTCTGGGAACTCCTTTTGTAAAGCAGAAACCATGTTTTCTCTGATCTTATGTTCTTTGTCGAAGATTTCGTAGTCAATTCTTTCTTGAGTAGAAGCGTTTCTACCAATTGGAGAAACATTGATCATACCGTTTCTGAATTCAATGAAAGTACCTCTTCTGATAGGTAAATCTAATTGAGATAAGTAACCCAAAATGAATTTGGCTAATTTGTTGTATTTTTCTTCACCAATCCAGTTAATGAAAGATTGAGAGGCCATTTCCTTACCTAATCTGTAGGCGGTTAAACCATTTTCAGAGAAACAGAAATCAAAATCATCTAAAACAGTTGGTCCTAATTGTTCAAGTTGCTTGCTTAAATCGGAACCACCAACGAAACCAATAACAACCTTCTTTCTTAAGTTTTGTAAGGTTTCCTTGACTTCATCAGAGATGACTAATCTAGCTGGGGTTAAAGTTCCATCGACATCGAATAAAACTAGAGTTTCAGGGTTGGTTTTGTAAGCAAATTCAGACATTATTAGATATAAAAAAACAAAAGTAAGAAAGGTAAATATATCAAAAAGATAATATTATGTTATAAATAATGTTGTTTATTTTGGTAGAGTTACTAGTCTCTCTTTGTTTAGAATGTATATCTTGTGTCACGAAGTTGAAGGTCACAAGAAAAAAGTGCAAAAAACAAACCAAAACACCAACAATCATATCTGACACCACGAGTTGCAAAAAAAATTTTTTTTTTTTGCCTGGGTTTTTTCTTAAGCCAAAAGCTTACACGTTTCATTTTATTATACCTAAATTAAAAATTTTATTCATGGTAATCTGGTAATCTTGAAGTGGGGTTTAATAATTGATCGCCATTAAACTCGTGAAAACAGTTAATCAAACACGACTATCTTCAAAAAAAGAAAAAACAAAAAAAAACAATTGATGGATCTAACATCTTTAGGTTGAATCTTTATTATTATTTGCTTACTAGCAATTGAAAGCAGAGTTAAACCTTGCTTTCGACTGCAATTTTTGATATTATTTTATTCCATATATATAAATTGTTATTTAAAGTATTGAACTAAATAAAATGCGTTTAAGCAGATAAGTTTTGGAAGTATTCTGGGAATTCGTTGTAGTTCTTTTCCAAAGAACCCTTCTTGGATAAGAACTTGACGAAAGCACCGTCATCCTTGATTTCACCAGCATCTCTCTTCTTGATGTATTCTGGTCTGTCCAAGTTGGTGAAACCCCACTTCTTAGATAAAATAATCTTTTGTTGACCTGGGAATTTGTATCTAGCTCTTCTTAAACCTTCAATGACAACCGGTTGGTTGACATCCTTACATCTAACAGAGAAGATAATTTGACCGATGTCAACTCTGGCGGCTAAACCGTGAGGCTTACCCCAAGCACCTCTCATACCTTGTTGCAATCTATCGGCACCGGCACAAGACAACATCTTGTTGATTCTTAAGACGTGGAATGGATGGACTCTGACTCTCAAATGGAAAGCATCTCTACCAACGGTCTTGGTGATGTACTTGTTAGCACAAATACGGGCAGCTTCTAAAGCTTCAGAAGATAATTGTTCTAATTCGTTGGAGACTAAGTGAACACATAATGGGAATTCATCAACGGTAGCTTTCTTCTTACCTAAATCGTAGATTCTGATCTTAGAGTCTGGAACGGCTCTGTTGTATCTAGACTTTGGGTATGGTTTGTTCTTTTGGTATCTGTAACATCTAGCTGGTCTTCTGGCCATTTTGAAAAATTTATTTAAATGTAGTGATTGGTTTTTCAGTAAATTTCTTTATATTATTTCCAATTAAAATTCGAATTTGTTGTTCAATTCTCCAAAGTTGTGATTTCCACAGTAAAGTAAATTAAGTGGTAATTATGGTAACATGAGAAATTACCTAATGCCTAATTTTTTTTCTTCTGAGCTTGCTGAAATTTCCTAAACCCCGACTTTCTTACCCATTTGGTATTTTGCGTAGATAAGTGCTTTTTAATAACTCTTTTTGGTAATTTTGTTTGTATTTGTTGGTAAAAAAAATACCGCTTTAGGAAAATAAAAATTAATTTTTAAATTTTTTAAAAATACATAATGTGTTTCTTGTCTAAACATAAAAATGGAGCACAATTATTAAGTCCGCACAAAATATTTTTATTTTCTAAAAAAAAAAAAAAAATGTTACAACTTTGTACTGCTGATTATATAAATTATGAATAAAAAGAAATTTGGCAAGGCGTCTAAAAAATTTCCTATTATGGAAATAGATTGCAATTGCAGTCTCATTAAAAAAAAAAAACAACTTGAAATTATAATCGAATTGTAAAAGTGTAATTTATGTTAAGGCTAGCAGCAAGAGGACAACATTAAAAGGACCACGAAATAATTTAAAACCAAATCAAATATAAAATCTAAACAAAAATGGGTAAATACAGTGTTATGAGATATAAAACCAAGAGAAGAACAAAAGATCTTGATCTAATATACAACGAACTTACTTCTGCCGATAAAATATGGAAATTAACTAATCAACCATTAGACGAAACCAAACCTGGTTTAGGTCAATTCTACTGTATACACTGTGACAAATACTGTGAAACTGCATCAGCCTTGAAAACACATTTAAAAGGCAAAGTACATAAAAGAAGAGTTAAAGAATTAAAAGATGTTCCATATACACAAGAAACAGCCAATGCTGCTGTCGGGTTAGATATGGAAAAGTTTATAGCTAGAGTACAAAACTATCAAACAGTTGTCGGACCTGAAAAGCAAGTTTTAGAAAAGGATTTGAAGACTTTATTAGATACTCAATTAGTCAACGCCAAAGAATTGGATAAGATGTCTTACTTAGACAAGTTGAATATGGCTGAAAAGCAAAAGGAAGAAGAAAGAGCCTTTGCTGAACAACAAAAGAACGAGCTAGCTGTTGAAAACAACAATAAATAGATTTTTTTCTTTTTACTTGTTATTTTCATATATAAATGTACTGTTTTATCAAAATAAGCTATTCGTATATATGACATTAATGATTAAATTCCAATTTTAATCATTTTTCTTTATCTTAATTCTAATAATTTTTCGGACTTATCAACAAAAAGGAATTGCTTTTTTTTTATCGTTATGATTTTTGTTGACAATACACGGAACTTCTCTTTAGCTATATTTGTGCATTTTTTTTTTTAATTTTTTTTTTTTTGAGCATCGTACTGTACAAAATTTAAAAGAACAGATGATTATTAATATAATGGAAACTCATCAGTGTATCAGCTAAAACGCTACATTTATAACCAAAATTTAATACTTCAGAAGAACAGAAACTTATAAAGTGACGAACATTTTTTAAAACGTTAACTATGTCTCTACAATTCAAATCACTACAACAACTCAATGCTGAATCTACAAACTATCAATATAACGTGCAATTATCTTTGAATTTTTATTTTAAGTTGTGTGATCAACTTTTAAATAAAACACTTGCCATATTTGACTACCAGAAATGGAAACTTAAATTTAAATTTGACGAAAGTCTAAAAGATAATATGATTACTGATAATGCCATGGAATGGTGCTATATTTTGCAAATGAGGTATTTAGACTTAGTCAATAACAAGTTGACTTTGCATTCGGAGTTTTCAGCCAATGACAATACAATTCAGTTAAAGATTGTAAGAAAGGAGCTAATACACAGAATAAAGGATGAAGTTCCGCTGATCATGGAGAATGTAGAATGGTTGAAAGAACAATTGAAAAGAAAGTATGATGACTTGGAAAAAAATAAGCATCATGAATTTTTGAGTGATTTGGAAGCTAGAAAAATTCAAGATCTTAAAAAGCTTGTCAAAGAAGAAACCGACGTTCGTAAAGAAGCAATTATGAAATATAATTTGCTAAATACATCCGATGAATTTAATAGCAATATACAATTATCGAGACAACATCAAATAGAAAAAGATCAGTTCATACAAAGCATAAAAAGAAAAACTCAACTCCAACAGCAACACGACTCACAGAAGAAGAAAATTAAATATGGTGTTGAAGATCTGGTATCTTCTTTAAACACACATTCTTCTTCAGGGTATTCATTGCCGGTTCTTACTCCTCACCCCTCATCTGACAATCTAAGTATTCTAGACCAGAATACTAGAAATAATAGTAATGCTAGCAGAAATGAAGAAAACTGTATAAAATACACCTTACCAAAATTATAGAAAGCCTGTTTTTATCATTAATGTAAATATATTACCTTAAACGGAAAAAATGAGATATATATTTTACTTATTCATTCTTTTTGTTATCAATTTATCAATAACAGTCAAAAGCTGTTCTGTTATTTCTGCATCTGATAGGTCTTTAGACACAGTCGCACCTTCGTGCCCACTATTAATTAAATTCATCAAATTTTGTACCAAGTTTTCAGATGAACGTTTAAAAGTGATCTTGTAGTTTAGCAGTAGTATCAAAAAAATAACCATGACTGCTGTGACAATGATGTTTTGATAAAACATTTGCCTTTCCAATTTGCCTATTCTATCAGCTAAAACCTCACTTTCTACCTTAAGAGCATTGATGAAAAGACTGCTACCATCTAAGTTTAACTCAGATACGTCATCAAGTCTACTTCTCTTCACAGGCTGTGGAGATTTTCTAGGGGACTGTGGTTTAAACAAGGGTGATCTTAATTGCGGTGATTCAATAGTTTTCTCATCAACAAAACTGGTTTGTCTAGATTTTCCTGCAGTGCCCGATAACATTCTCTTCTTTGATGTCACAGATAATCTGTGATTAAATACCAGTGATCTCATGGCTTTACCCTTAGGCATTTGCTTTTCACTGATGTTATCTTCACAATATTTTAATAAAATATCACAGAACACCTTAGTGGCGTCTTTTTGGCCACTGGTAACGGATTTCTCTATCATTCCTTTAATCCAAGAACTCTTAACCCACTCAATCCAAAATGATATTTTTAAGAATGATTTACCATCACCATTCCATCTTATTTGATAGCATGTCTTAACATTGAATGCATTACCACTTGGTACTGATGGTGTTGTAGTGGTGTTTATTACTTTATAAAATTCCTCAGGATTACATGTAATCAAAGTCTCTTTTGCAAAACATGTAGTGGCTGAAGGACCAACGGGATAGTTAAGCTTTTTCTCGTATTGGTATTCTCTGTATCTTTGACCATCCTGATTCATTTTGTCAAATTTTCCAAAAGCCAAAGGAACAAATTTTGATGAGCTTTGATTTTCCAAAAACTCAATCAAGAAATCATTGAATTGTTCACTGAACATAATTTCAAATAGTTGTCCAGGAACACAGTCAACAATTAACTCAGCCATAATCTCCTCACTCTTGTCAATTTCTGGACTTTCTAAAAACTCTGTGTCTTCATGATATAAAGGACCTGTGTAATTGAACTTAGAGTCTTCTTTAAAATCGTAAACAGTAATGATCTTGTTATATTCCTCAGGGGTTAGTTTCAAAGCTGCATTGTAGTATTCTTCATCTGAATCAAAAGAATCATCATCATAATCTTCGTCGACAATGGCACTTTCATCGTTAAGAGTCTTTTGATTGGCTACCATAGTGGTTATACTCTTTTGGTCTTGTGAAGAAGAATTTGGCCCTGTGTTATCATCACTTAAATCTATTTCATCCAACTCATCAATATTACCGTTAGAAGAAGTTTCTATTTCGTCTATAGACATGATCTCATCCTCAATATCCGTTTCATCAGTTTGGTTAATATTTGAAGAAGTTCTGGACAATTTGTTAATCAAATTTTCATTACTCACACTCAACTTGCTCATATTAGAAAATGACATATTGGAGGATAGCCCTGGTCTTCCTATTAACGATGGATTTTTGAAAAATCTATTTTCACCGCCTAAAATTGGCGAAGATCGAATGCTTGATAGTTCTCCGTGTGAGCTAGGCTTTGTGTCAAATGATTTAAACGACATTAGTTGGTCCAGAGGAGGTGTCATTTCCTTATCTGACAAATATGACATACCCTCAGTTTGTATATCCCAAATAGTTTGAATAGTTCTTTTAACTAATCTCAGTTCAGAAATGTTATAAAATGCATATGTTTTGTCATACACTGTTGTAATTGTTATTCCGTTTTCATTTCCTTTACTGTTATTAATGATTGTAGCTTTCATTTTACTCAAATCTTTGTTGGCTCGGTGTTTATTAATCAAAATGGTGCCCCCGTTGTTTATACTTTCAATATCATGAATGTATATTAGTATGTTTTTGGACCAAAGATTCAGAATGTTTTTGAAAGATTGGAAAGCAATGTACTTTTCAGAAATGAACAATTCACCATTATTGGTTCCCGCTTTATCTTGGCCAGCGGCTGTTTCCTCAAACCAAAACATATCATTTTCTATTTTGTTTTTATCATTGATCCCTGATAATTCATCAGTGGTCTGGCTATAACTTGTATCTGCTGTTAAAGCAGAACCAATGGATAGGGCTCCGGTAAAGTTATTTAATTTTTGTCTTGGCTTTTCCTTTGCTAAGGTAACATTAAAAACATCACTTAATAAACTCTCGTCCTCAGGAACGTTTTTAAAAGTTATGTGAAATTTTTCGTTTAATGCAGGCTCTGCATATCTAATATTGTTGAAGCTAGAATAAGATATCAGCTTTTTTTTGTTTGATAGATCACTTTTCTTTGAGCCTGAAATTTCCTCTTTGTTTTCGATGGGTAATTCATCTACATCTTTTAAAAAAAGATCCTTTATAGTTTTGCCAGCTGCTGTAAATGACGAAGAAGCAGACGAAAGTGATCTATTTTTCGTATTTATAGCTTGTGTTGATTCAGCATTATCTAATGTTGTTAAATTTTCTTGAATGACGCTTCCATTACCGGTAATATTCAGCAGCATATTATTCAAATAAGTTGAAAAGTTCTCAGCTTTTTTCTGCTCATCATTGTTCTAAGAAATGGATTCAATGTCATTATTATATTGGTCAACAGAATCTTTAAATTTTAAAGGGCTGGGGGGCATAGAAGAAGTCAAAATTTCAGGGGTTATAGAGCTTGTGGGTTTTGCTTGCAAATCAATAGAGAGTCTATTTGTTAGAATAGGACTGCTTTTAATACTGGATGTTTCCATTGTTTATATAAAGTTGAGGCTTAGGAGTAACGAGGGTGTTTTGGTATTTATGAATTTGATCTGATAACCACTTAAGGAATTGATAAATATATGCCTTTTTTTTTGGGTCGTGGACTTCAGCATGATTATCACCGAATAATGCTTGGTAGCGCTTGTTGTACTGTGTACTTTTTTGTTTTTGTTTCCAGGGGTTTATTGTTTTCCCTCACGCTAAACGCTTCTGACAAAAATATATAAAATTTTTTCACGAAGCAACTACATTTATGAAGATTAATACTGCACCAAAAAGAATACATAAGAATATTATAGATTCTCATAAGACCAGTAAAGGAATAGCATTTGTTAGGTTTTATTAAAGATCTTTGGTATTTTTGAGACAGAAAGTTCTGACCTTTTTTTTCTTTTTTGAACTTTATACTTCTATTTTTTTATAGCCACAATGACCACTGTTGAAAAAGCTGTGAGTACCGAGACTCAACCTGACATTCCACATGTTGAGGTCAATCAAATACAACTATCTGTTGTCATAAGGAACTTGTGTGTTTACACTATGACTGAAATCAAAGAATTCTTTAAATTAGAGCAGCCTAATCAAAGACAGAATATGCTAAAACTTGTTGTTTATCTGAGAAATCAATTTTTAAGATTGTATGTTTTGGTCAAGTGGGTTAAAACTATAAAAAATAACAATTTCCATTTGCTTATAGATCTTTTAAACTATTTAAGAGTCAAAAATATGAATGTGGGACAAGTTATATGGAATTTAAAAAATATTGTCATTAACTCAACTATAAACGCCAAACTACCAAAGCCTGATTTGGAGACATCATTGGAGGTTTTTACTTTAGGAGTTCCCCAAGTTAAAGAAGATGTTGAAGTACTGAACAAATTGAATATAATAAAAAACACATATGGTGAAAAGCAAAATTTGATACCCAATCATTTAATCATAAACAAACTGGAGGATTTAGATGTGTACTTATCCATGAAAATTGCATTGGCTGATGTACCTGAGAGCTTTAGAGTGGGAACTAAATCTATAAAAGACGGCAAATGGACTGTTGAAATTGAAGGCGAGTTTGAAATTATACTTACTGTCCTTAACGATTCATCTCCTTTTCATTTGGTTGATATCAAGTTTTTACTTTCATCTCCTTCTTTAGATTTATCTAAACACCAAACCAATAAGATTCTATATCAGCAATTAAATCTAATGCTGTCAGCTGATAAAGCCAATTCGTTGTATGAAGTTGAAGAGCTTTTATCAAGAAAGATTTTGTTTTTAAGAATCTTTTTGTGTAAACAAATATTAGTAAACTATAACCAAAGCAAAGGGCAATTTGAAAGCCCATTGAAAATAGTGTATGACGAATCATCAATTACCATCAACTACTGGTTATCATCAACTCTTGTACCGCCCAAACAAGACCACTCCATAGTTGTAAACATAAAAGAAAATGTGGAAGGAAACAATAAGTTAAAGCTAGCCATGAAATGGAACTTAGACATACCCGAAAACATTAAAAGTCATTTGAACATAAAAACAGAGTACTCTGAAGATTTGTTTGAAAATATAGTTGAGTATATCTCGGAAATAATAAACAATCACATAAAATTGATAAAGCATACTCTGTTTATGAATGGCAAATCTGTCTTCAATGGATCCGAAAGCAGATTAACATTTGAAGTACCGGTAACTCCAAATAAAAATTCTGTTATAGGAATCGACATTGACAGAAAAACAGGTAAATATTACTTTTTTGATACAGATAATTGTTTCAATAGTAATGAATTGTTAATAGCACAAACTTATTCTATTAATCAGCAAAACTTACACTCAAAGGAAGTTTTATCTGCTATCCAAAGCTTCAAGACTAAAAACTCTTTGATTGTCCTTCAAAAGATGTTTTTGACAATTGGGTGGTACGTATTTAATGATTCCCAAATAGTTATAAATGAGCTAAATGCCAATTTAAAAGCTAAAAAGAGTTTTATCAGAATGAAAAACTGGCCACTCCATTGGTACTTAATCGTTTCCACAAGGATAAACTCTACAAATGATATTATAGTCTATATTCAAATAGCCAAGCTGATGAAAGAAAATGTTCAGTGGCAAATAAAGCACTTATCTGAGTTCTTAATGTTTGATGCTGATGTTCAATTGAATTACATTTCCATGAAAGATATCAGCTATAAGAAGATATTCAAATTGCAAAACTCCATATTGACAAAGATAATAAGCCACAGTATATTGGATATATTCACACAGTTGAAGTTGGATGCCAAACAAATTCCTACAAGTTCAGTTGGTTTGAAATACTTACCATCTTACATTGATGAAAACTTGAGAGCACAAAAAATTGACATTGCCAGTTTGTCAATATTTTGTATCAAAGCTGAAGACTTTATGACAGGAGACAAGCATTTAAATATAATAAAGCCTGTCTTGTTTATGGTTATTGATTCTTCTAATGATATCAAGCTATACGGTAGCTTTGATGAGTCGTTTGAAACAACTTCTCTAACTAGTTGCAAACCTGAAGATTTACACATAAACTTTTTAGGCCAAAAGGCATTCTATATGAAAACAGATCAAAAAGCCATTTCTGATATTGCACCTGTGGAAAATGATGATGAATCCTCGACTTCTTTGAATGCAATGAAGCATGTTATCTCCAACTACAAAAAGGATTTGCAGCATTTAATTGTGTTAACCTCAACAATTACTAGACTGACGACTATATTCTCATCAAACAACTTTAGCATCATAAAAGTAAATGGAGACGAGATCTTGTTCAACTACCTGCCTAAGTACCAAGAGAATTTAAATTTATTGGAATACGACTGCAGAATAGGGTTGAAAAACGTTGACTCGGTAACGGAACTGAAATTTGAATTAAGCCCAAACAACCCACAAAGAGCTTTGGATAGCTTTTTTGAATTCACTGGTAAAAATGCAGTCAACCAAAAAGTTCTTTTTGAATACTACCAAAATACTAGTCAACTATTTTCAGTAACTGAGCAACTGAAGCATCTTTATAAAAGTGGCTCTCCAAATGGCAGTAATATGAACTTTAAGTTATATGTTCACAGTCTGACTGAATTTGAATTGGCATTTTACACTATCGGGGATGACGAAGCATATGAAGGGATCAGCATAAAGTTAGATATGCGTATAATGAACCGTGGCCATGATGATCCAGCTCTGCTTTATGAAATAAAGACTCGTATAATAGATGTCCACAAAAATATTAAAAAGGCCAGTGGTACTTCTCCAAATAGTACGAAGTTTGAATTGATTAATGATAGAATTCATAAAGAATGCTTTATTGCTAATAAGACAGATCCAAATAACAAATTTGGTATTATAGAAAAAAACAGCAAATTGCTGTTACAACTGGAAAAGCACGTTTTGTGTACTCCTGATGACGTTTATGATGTTGTAACATACATTCACAATATAATTTCCAACTAGTTTAAATATGAGTTTTTTTCTTTTTTAAAATGCTTAGGTTTAATCAATACATATCTCCTAAATAGGAAACTGAAATGTTGAATCATTAATGCGCGCAATTTGTTTTTGTATTTCCATTTTTTTATGCAGAGTTTTGTTTTATGGGAACTTAAAGCAATGGTAAAAACGCAAAAAAAAAAAAAAAAACAAAGATGAGAAAAACAAAACAAAAAAAGAAAGGTGGTTGAGTTTGGGATGCTACTAGATTGTAAGACATAGAAGAAAGGTTAACATTAATTTTGGCCAGACCTCCAGTAATATTCAAAAGAAAATGTTTACGCTTCTTTCTGTTTTCAAAGCATTCATAGATTCCATAAAAGATCATTCATATAAGTTTTACCGTTCAATAATGATAAGAAGAGAAGGAGAGTTTTTTTTGCAACCTATAAGTGATTCCTCAAAAATCACCAACTCTTCTTTTTACTTTTCTGACTACTCAAGGCCTCAGCATTATTGTGTTCTTGCACAAACCAAATTTATCATGATACCCAATGTGATTGACAGGAATAAGAATTTAGAATACCTTCTATATTATTCCAATGTATCCGAAACATTTAGCAACAGTTTAAGCTTTTTATCTTTTTACAACAATGAAACCTTTGCCTCTGCTGTTGTGATTGTTCTTGTGTTTCTATATTTTCTAATAAAAAGTGACAACATTAATTTGAAAGGATTTTGTTTAAAATATTTCACGTCTTCAGTCAAAAATTTTTATACTATTGATAATGACTTTTATAGCAATATCACTTTAATAAACAGCGGGAATGATATGTCTGCAACCAGCGAACCTTCATTAAGCATCGACAGTGACTTTATTAGTACAGTTAAACGTAATCAGCTCTCTGAAGCTTTACTAACGCCTGTTTCTTCAGAAATCATAAAACCAAAACCATTATTTTTACCTCTTGATTTTAATACAAATACAAAAATTGGAATTTCTGATGTTGTTAAGAAGTTTTATGACCAACAACTAGACCAGAAAAAGTTTTTGAACAAGAATCAAAGAAATAAAAAATTAGAGAATTTTTTATTTGATATGCTAGATTTCAGCGAAGAGCATAGAAAGTTTTTGGTCATTGATTTGTCTAACCCTTATAAGTTAGGCAATAAAAATATGGCATATAACAAAATTATCTTATGTTTCGAGTCTAATGATATTGAAGGTTTAAATCAAGTTGATATCTCCAGCTTTGGAGAAGACTTGATCTTAACTAATAATTTAAAAGATCTTAAATTAACTCTATTTTCAATTAATATATTACTCAATTACACTTCAGCAGAGAGAAGCAATTCTATCAAAAAAGTTTTGGTAAGTAATCTATCATTGATTTTAAAGAAGTTTCACAAGATAGCAGAGACTTACGGCGATGAAGAATTATTCAACTACTTTTTAATAACCATTATTAATTTGTATTCTGGGCTTTTTGAGAAATCAGTTCACATAACACAACTAAAAAAGTGTATAAAGACTTTAGCTGATGTTAGTTGCTCTTCAAGCATATGGAATTTGAGACCCAAGAAATGTTTCTTTTGTTGTGCAATAATGATATGCAGTTTGAGGTTTAACAGCATACATCAACATTTTGATGATTTGTTTCCTTTTGAAAGCATTTACGAATGTGATGCTAAAGAAGATACCAAAATTAAACAAGCGCTTTTTTACTTATCAATTTGTAAAACATTGATGTTGAATTACATAGGAAGAAATATTAACAGTGTAGAAGAAATTGATTGTTTTGTGCAAATTATAACAGCAAAAGCCGATAGCGAAAAAATAAATGCTTGGCCAACAGTTAAAAGCCAATTACAAGAGATTCATTTTATTCAGGAGTATTATAGTAGTTTGAAATTCTATGCCATATAATATATAGCCTTTAAATATGATTGCAGCAAAAAAAAATATTAGAAATTAAATGCTTTCAACCAGAGTTGAACTGATGACCTCCGCATTACTAGTGCGACGCTCTACCAACTAAGCTATGAAAGCGGGGTTTAATTTCTTGCAAAAAATATTTTTGTTTTGAACTAAATTCAAGAAAATCCCGGAGTTAAAACACTATACAAGAAGAAGATTGTGGTCAGCTGGAGATGAGTTTTTTTTAAAAGATCCAAATTTAAAATCATTTTTGTATGAATAAAAATTCTGTATAAACTCAAATATTTATTTGATATAATCGTCACTGTCTAGCTTAATTGTTTAAATTCATTTAAATTTTTACCAATTAAATGGAATATGAGCCAAGGTTTTTTTAGGTAAAAAAAAAAAAAGTGTCTTTAAATCACAAAATCATAGATCCTTTTTTTTTTTTTTTTGCACCCTTTTGCCTGACAAGGAGATAGTCCCAAATCAGATATAAGTACAAATAAGCAATTGGACCATTTATTTAAGATTGAGTGGTTAAAGATTGTTAAAAAAGTAATGAATTGGTAGACCAAGATCTTTCAATAAATAATATGAAGCTATCAATACCTTTGCTCTTTGCACTAAGTCATATTTGCTTGATCTCAAGTAAAGTGCATAACCTCAGTTTTAATGTATCATGGGTGGATACAGCTCCTGAAGGTGATTACATCAAAAAACAAATAGGGGTTAATGGCCAGTGGCCTCCCCCAGAAATCCATGTTGACAAATACGACAGAATAGTGCTCTCACTTACAAATTCGTTATCTCCACTGGATAATCCAGATCAAGTTGGGTTTGTCAATACGAGTTTACACTTTCACGGATTTTTTCACAATATCACAAAAGTAGAAAACGAACAGTCCATACAAAATGATGGTCCGGAAATGGTAACTGGGTATGGAATACCATATAATGAGACTTTGGTGTACAATTTTACAGTTGACGAACAAGTCGGCACGTATTGGTATCATGCTCATTCAGGTGCTCAATACATTGATGGATTCAGAGCGCCTTTGATCGTGCATGATCTTGAAAAAGAAAAAGAGTGGGAAATCACCTCTGACAGAGTTGTAACGGTTTCTGAAATTTACAAAAAGAATTATTTTGCTGTTATGAAGAAGTTTTTAAGTAGATATAACCCAACTGGTGCGGAGCCTATACCGGATGGATTCCTCTTTAATGACGCAGCAAATGGAACGATAGAAATTAACTATAACAGTAAGAATCTATTAAGATTTGTCAATATTGGTGGGTTTGTATCACAATTCATATATTCACCAAGGTTGGAATTTCAAATTGTAGAAATCGATGGTGTTTATGTGGAGCCATTCACAACCAACTTGTTTGAAATAGGAACAGCTCAAAGAGTAACTGCTATTGTTAATGGATTGTCTGAAGAAGAATTCAACAAAGAAATAAGTAATGGTAACTATTACGGTAGTCAATTCCCAATTTACCAAGTAATTGCAAAATCAATGTTAGATGTTATACCAGACGGCTTAGAATTGATCAAAAAACACAGATTCTTATTTCCTGGTCAAGATGAAAATACCAATTTGATGGAACCTGAGCAAGAAATTGACTCCGATGAGTTAATCTTTGAAGACTTTCAAATTAGACCACTAGGTTCGATAAAAAGATATGGCCAACCAGATAAACAAGTTGAATTGATCGTTAAGATGGAAAATCTAGGTGATGGTGTTAACTACGCCTTTTTCAATAATATCACTTATACTCCTCCAAGAGTACCAACCTTGTACACTGTCTACTCCTCACCTGCGGAGCATGTTTTTAACAAGGAGATATATGGATCCAACACTAATACATTTATACTCAGACACAACGAGGTGGTTGAAATAGTATTAAACAACGATGATGACAACAGACATAACTTCCATTTCCACGGACACAACTTTCAAATCATCGAAAAAGGAGAATCCGATGTTGGCCACTACAATTTATCGGAGTCCTTTGACAAAAAAAAAGTTTACAAGAATGATTATCCAATGATCAGAGATACAGTGTTTGTTGAAGCCAATTCCTACATTGTCCTCAGATTTGTAGCCGATAATCCAGGTGTTTGGTTTTTCCATTGTCACATAGACTTCCATTTGGAGCAAGGTTTAGCTGCTGTTTTCGTTGAAGCCCCTGATTTAATACAAAAATACGATGCGAACGGCGTGTCCTCCAGTATGAAGGAAATTGCAGACAAATACAACTATCTGCTTGAAGGAAATGCTGCTGGTAACGTTGATGACTGGCTATCTTTGGCTGGCGAAAACGTTCAGTCAGAGCCCTTGCCCAATGGTTTCACTCTGAAAGGATACGGTGCATTGTTGATAAGTATGATTATGTGTTTGTATGGGGTTTACAGTATCGTTGATTTTGGATTGTACGTTGACAATGACGAAAACAATGAAGAAAATAAGCTCCACCAAACTAAGATGCTTGAAGAATTAGAGTCCTTGGTGCGGTAAACAAAACGTATATACCTTACAAACTTAATGATATACAACTAAAAAAAAAAAAAAACAAAAACAATCGTGGATGATTTGACAAATATTAATGATACACGTGTATTGAGCCGAGCAAAATATATATATGTATTTTTTTTTTCTTGAGAAAGTAAATGATAAGAAAACTCCACATGGGGTCTACAAACACAAAGAACAGAATCCCTACAGCAGTGTACGCAATTTAAGGGAGTGTGGCTTTTGAGTGGTGCCTTTCAAACTTTAAATGTATATATATGCTATATGATTTCTTTAGATAATTATATAATTAAAGCTACATTGCTTTGACAGCAGGGTAAGATTAGTATCTATGATACCAGCGCTTAATTCAAATGTCTGTGCAGGTATATAAAATGGGTCTTTTGAATAGTGAAAAAGATAATTCACAAAAATCAAACAAACTTTCTTTGGATACTCCCAGTGAGCATACGATCAAAGCCACAAAAAATTGTCCAACGAATGCTTCATCGAAGAGCTTGCCTATAAACACCTCTACATCTCCACTACTGCTTAGTAAACCGCCTCCTGCAGATGGAAGCAAAATAGTATTACCAAGTCTTTCCGCTTTGAAAGCTCAGATTTCAAACAACTCTGAGAAAACAGTAGTAAGCCCCAGAGTGCCATACATGCACTATAATAACATTTCTCCTAGAGCTGAGAGCAAAGTGAGAACTACTATTGACAAGCCCGGTAGTTTTTCGCTCTCAATGAGAGAGTCCCATTTATCTGAAAATGGTACTGCTAATATTGACAAATCTTATTTTCAACCACTGTTGCCGCCATCGGCTATACCTATAAAATCTTCACAAGGATCAATTATTGAGGATTCAAACCCTTTTTACAATCATCATAGGAACTCTCTGAGTTTTGGTAGTAATACCTTCAATACACCAGTTGCGTTACCGTCACTGATGTTTCCTACACCGTTTTTAAACCCACAATCGCCTCTTATATTTCCAAACACATTTCCGGATAACATCACAGCTCAAAATAGTATTGTTTTACCGCCCATAACCCAACAGTTTAGCACAGTGGGTGATTCTTCTATGTCAAAAAAAATTTCTAGTGTGTCAATTGAAAAACAGCTATCAAATTTTGCTATTCCAGAGGCAAGTTTATCGAATAAAGAAAAATCTAAAACCTCTGGTATTGAAATAAATTATGATTTTGGGAAGGCCATGAAAGCTCCCAAACAACGCAAGGAAGAGACTACTCAACAAGAAAGCTCAGCAATATCTCGTGTAAAAGATGGGGAAGATGCCATGTGTCCTCTTGACATCTCCATAAAGACTCCAATCAAAACTACTCTTTCCTTGAATGCCAAGAATAAAAAAAAGGTTTCGAAAAAACCTGCAGCAAAGAATAAGAAACATGAAGCGCAATTGCTGGCAGCTGTAAGAGATGACAACAGGCAGCGTACTGGGTCAAGTTGTAATCTGTGCCAATTGAAAAAATGCAAATGCGATGCCAAAATAGAAGTGTTAGTGCAGAATGACCTGATATTTAAACTCAATAAAAACATGGAAGCTGACGACACCGCAGCAGAGTTACATTTTTTGCTAGACTTGGCAAATCCTAAAATCTTGAGTGAATTAAAGACATGGATGATTAAGGAGAACATCACTATTCCAAAGGAAATTAAATTATTTAATGAATTGCATTTGGAAAACATCGCTTTTTACAAGCATCTAAGCAGTATCATCAAAATTACTTCGTGCTCAAACTGTATTGATTACAAAGTGGGCTGCTACTTTAAGTACGGTTACAGTAAAGAAGATAAACGACTTTGCTATAAATTGAACTTAAAGGTTAAAAACACATACTCCCAAGAAAAGGAGAAGTATCTTAAAGGGAATGTGAAACAATTGCCCACTGAGACGTGTTGCTTGGGGAAACTCACTGTTGCTGACTACTATGAGCTTTTAGGACTATAACAAAAAAAAAAAAAAAATTAACTAGGTATATATAACAGTCTTATAACAACTCTTTAGCAATGCTTAATTCGTCCACTTCAAACTCCTTTGTGGTCAAGAAACCGAATCTTGGCTGAGCATCGTACATGACCTTGAACTTGAAGTCTTTTTGATAATCAGATATTTTGTTCTTTAGATGCCAAACACTGTTGCTTTCTTTCTTCTTTATGACCAGATCCTTGGTGTTCACTATTTCGTCTATTGGAATAATTTGGTCGTATATGACAATGGAGGTGTTGTCGTACTCAAGAACCAAGTATAGGAAAATCTGCTTTAGGTTGTATTTGTAGTATGACAAGTAGTCGGCAAAGTTGTTGATTTGCAGGTCAAAATTGACCTTTAAATTTTCAGAGTTGGAACCTCCAAAGTTCTTACTGGATCTGTTTCTATAGCTGTATTTGTTTATGTTTAAGTTGGTTTGCAGGCCACTTTCTGCAACATATTTTGTTTGGTTGAAGTATTTTATGTGGTAATGGGCTATTAAAGAGAATGCTATTGAAATAAGAACAACAGCTGATAATGCCGAGTTCAAGTATGACTGAAATATGTTATAGTAAAGACGAAGCATTGTGTGTGTATATGGAGAGTCTGGGGATATATATATGTATACTTACTGTTGGAACACACGAAACACCTGAGTGTGAGGAATCAGCACACCATCAAAACAAAACAAAAAAAAAAAACCAAGAGAAAAAATTACAATATTATGCTTTCGGATTTAAAAAATAACTGTGCGTATCAATAAAAAAAAAAAGACATTAAATATTAATTAAAAATGTAAAAAAACAGCTCAGTTGATTTTTTCTTCAATAACCTTTTTAGGGTTCTTGATTCTGTTTTCCTTTTCGTATTGCTTTCTCAAAGCTCTACCAGAGTTAAAATCTTTATTGATAATCTTTGAGCACGACAAGGTGTTCAAGTGGTTTTCATACCAATTCTTCAAAGAGGTAAATTCATCACCACACTCGACACAAATGGCGTAGTCTGGGTTTTCTTCCAAATCTGTGATAACATGGAAAGATTTCAAGTGGATCATAAATTCGTCTTTTCTGGTGAAAAAACCCTTTTGGTGACATTGCATTGTTGATATGTACTTATTCATGCTCTTATCAGGAATGCTTTCCAACAAACCACGTTGTCTCAGTTTACCTTCGAAAGGCAGGAAAGATTCACTTAAGGAATTCAAACCAGAACCAGCCTGGTGAGAAGATTGAACAAAGTTTGCAGGATATGCGTGTCTTTTGGTGTGGACGTGTTCACTCCAGAAAGGACAAACATGGTCTTTGATTGGCAAGTGCTTTTTCATGTGTCTAGATAAATAAGCCTTCTTTTTGAACTGGGCATCACAGCCTTCGTGGAAACACTTCATTTTGTTGGTAACAGGATCAACTTCAATGGTTTTACCTGAAATATGAGTTAATCTTTTATTAGCATCGATCTTGGATTTCTTTTGGTACTTCTTTTTTGGCTTGATTGTCGATGCCTCAATCTTGTCCTCAGTGACTTGTGGTTCGCCAGCATCAACCAGCTGTTCGTCTTCATCTTCATCATCGTCTTCTTTTCTTTCACTTATGCCCATAATATTTTCATTTGGGGTTTCTGAATGAACAACTTTAGGAACATTTCCGTTTAATAATTCATTGACTAAGATGTTATTCAGATTGGCAATCGAAGATCTGTGGCTGTATCTTCCAGGACTTAGCAAGTTTGGTGTATTGACAGAAATAGGGGACATCATATTCTCCAAGTTGTTGATAGCAGGTTGTTGGCCAACAAAATTTAAGTTATTGATATCAGCCAATTGGGACTGCTTTTGCAACAAGCTGGTTTTTATAGGATTCGATTTGAAGTCGTAGTTCTCTTGATCATTTCGAGGATCAAAGGAAGATTGGAAACTAGACACGTGAGGTTGTTTGGTGGTTTGAGAATTCAAGTTAGAATTGTTAAGCTGTCCGAAATTGTGCATCCCAGCCATAGATGATGTTTTGCCAGATTTAAATCTTTGAATGTTAATGCTTTTCATTTGCTCATTAAGCAATAGCTGTTGCTCATTCAGTTGTTTTTGAAGTTGATTTAATTGGAACTGTACGCTAAACTTATTTTGAGATTGATTGGCACTACCCAATGCTTGATCAAGTCCTTCTGGTTCTTCATTTTGTTGGTTATATTCAAAGCCCTTGGACTGGTAAGTTGAGTTGGATGAGGACGTGCTGTTGACATTAGATGGTGAATCTTGAGATAATTTTTTTGGTCTTCCTCTGCGTCTTTTCAACTTAGAGTAGTCATGAATCCCAATGCTTTGACATTTTTCCTTTAGAGCCAGTTTAAAAAGATCATCAGCGGTTTGGCAGCACTTCATCTTTCTGCCTCTGCCTTTTTTCTTACTATTTCTATGAACAGCACATTGGTACTTATTTTTGATATCATTGAAGCCTGGGATGTCTACCAAAGCTTTGTGGACCTTCAAATCCAATAAATCTTTTCTGTTAAACTTGGTAACATCGCTGGCACTCATAGTGATAGAGGACTCGAAGTTGTTGCCCGAAGAAAAATTTGCGCTATCGAAAACATTACCCTTTAAGACAAAGTTGTTTCTTATGCTAGCTTCAAACTTATTTGAGAACATGCCGTTGTTATTGAAATCCCATGTAAGCTCTTCGTCCAAGCCCAATGGAACATGTTCGCTATTTGAAGGATGCTGTAAAAACACCTCCTCAGTGCTGACATTTGAAGGGTGGTAAACTGTATTGTCACCATTGGCGCTTGTGAAAGGGGAGTTGGAAGGACTCTTTGCTTCATTTTCAGGGTTATTGTTAAGGACAATGCCATGTTCTCTTAATAGCTCATTAACGCTGGACAATTGAATTGAAGGATGACCCGTTAAAAATTGAGTTTTCTTGTGGAATTTTGACTCTGTCAAATTGTAAGTAACCCATATTGATTCTTTTACTATGATTATAGTCTTATTGTTTGGTTGTGAATTGTTTTTTTTGTTATGAAAGATCAGGTTAGTGGAAACAATAAATGTTGTTGGATTTAATATATTAACTGTAACAACTGTAAAAAAGGAAATTTCTGTGTTTTTACTTTTTTATTATTTTGAAGCTGCTAAAGATCAGTAAATGTAAAGACTTCAAAATATGACTATTACAGATGTGGTATATAAGTGGATTATTTGGAAATAATTATATGATTTTTTTTTCTTTGGTTGTTATTTACCGTTTCTTAGGTTTTTTTCTGTGAAACGGGATAGACAAGGCTATATTTATAAAATCGAAAAAAAAAAAAAAAAAAAAAGAAGAAGAAGAGAGGAAATTGATAATAGGAAAAATTAACAAGAGATTGGTAGGAATCAGTCATCCCACTGCTGAGTAAGAAAAACACAGAAGATATTCGCTTAGTAAAAAAAACAGAAAAAAGGATACTACACCACGAAAAAAACCCCCTCTGATGTTATTGTGAGTAGGATGATTAATTAAAAGGACTAAAGGCTGATAAAGCAAGTGGAAGTGACAATCTATTGTAGTGAGCCGAAACTTCTCTTAGAACACTTTTTAACGGTAGATCTTTCAAAAAATAAATAATCAATTAATGATTAGTTTTTTTTTTTAAGGAGGTGGAAAACCTGGTGAATTATTTTGTTGCCTCCTTTGCTAGCAATTATTTCCTATTTGGGACATTTCCAAGGCACTTTTTTCTGATTTTTGTTTTTCTCTTTTTCTCCTAACCGGTGTTGCTTGGGTTTAGCGCATTAACCTCCCCCATCAATTATTCACTCCAATCTGTGTGTATTTTTTTCTCTTAGCGCAATTAAAACACACCTCTTATTTCATTTTTTTTTGGTATAGCACGCAATATATAATAGGACTTGCCGGAGAGTAATCTCCGCTGGTGGTTTTTATTGAGTAGACACAATGGCTAGACAAAATCATTTCTTTATCTAGTTCAGCTTTTTATTCTTCTCCTTATCGGAATTATACAAATTATCAATTTCAACTGGTTCTGCATAGAATCAAAATATTAATAAGAAAAACCCCTTATCGGTTAGTTGCGTAATGAATCAGTATATAACCCTAATCAGAATAACATCGCAACACTACCTGCTATCAAGATAGATAACACCACAGCAGTTATGAATGCAGCTCCCACCTTGTCACCTTTCGTGATTTTCAGCTGGTTCTCCAGCAGAGCCTCTTCGTTATTACTCGATGACGTTTCTGTTCCTGCTGATGAATCACCCTTGGCCATGTACTCATTACTGGATTGGGTGTACAGAGCAGGTCTACTGCTTCCTAATAAAGATTGAATACATCCTAGGGCCGATAGTTGTTCCCCCAGCCCGTAGTATCCATCATTGGTGGCATTGAACCAATTCAAACCACAAGTGTGTGCATCGTAACCACCGTCACATGACCCGGCAGCAGCTACAGCTGAGGATGTTAGCTTGGTGTAAATCTCACTCTTTATGGATGGCACCAACATATATGTGTATTCTAACATCATGGAAAACAAGGACTTGAAGGCTCTTTGATCGTTGTTACAGTTCTTGGATGCTTGGCATTGCTGCTCATACATAATACCATCTTCATTGAAGAAAGCGGTATCAGCACCCCTCCACAATTGCTCAACTCTGTCTTGCCAAGTGCTTGATCCATTGGTGGCATCGTACATAAATGCGGCTCCACCCAGAATGATACCGTAATTATAAGACCATTCAATAGCAGTGATATCAGCACAGCTATCCCCAATAGTAGCACCATCATAAACCTTTGATGAGTCACCATCCAATTGAACAAAGTTGACGTCAACCAGCCAGTCAAAGACCTTCTCGGCTTCAGCCAAGTAGGTGTCGTTGTTGAAATATCTTCCCAATCTTGCAGCCAAGTTGAACAAACACCCGTTGGCAATGGTATTCTTGTAGTTGTAACCGTTGTTCCAGGTATAAATTTGCCATCTTAAACCACCCCCACACGTAGTAGCATCCCATCTGGCATACATGGTATTGTAGACAGCTTGGACCATAGTCACCCACTCAGGAATGTTCTTTCTGCCAGCGGTACCGTTAGCAGCACGGGAAAAGTTTCTCTCAGCAGCGGTCATCAAACTTAACCCCCAAACACCTTGATCATCGTTACCTTCAACCATTGTTTGAGATTCAGGCATGAAGTTCCAGTTGGTACCTGACTGTTCGATAAAGGAGTTTGTCAGCATTGATTCATAAGTGGTGTTTTGGCATAAAAAACTGTTTTCAACCATCAACCCAAAGGCCAGACCACCTTCCCACCAATAGTAGGGAGCCTCGAATTCACCATTTCCGGAGTAATAATCCATGATACCTTGTTGAATCAATGCAGTGTCTGCACATATGGATGAGTTTCCCGTGGTTACCAAAGACATACCCTTTGTGAACGGTGTTATGGCCAGCAGTATAACTAGATTCCAAATCTGTAAAAGCTTCATTTTAAGTTAGTTTTTATTTAGTATTGCTTATAGATATGATTGTCTATTTTGTCTAAGGTATGCACTGTTTATGTTTTATACAGAAAAAAAAAAGAAGCTTATTGATAATATTGAATTGCGATACTTTTTTGTTTGTTTGTTTTTGTTATTCCAAAAGTTATATATCTGTATTTACTATATTTCTGGGTTTTTAAATGTAATTATAAATACTGCTCACTTAGTTTTCATTAGTTAAAGAGTATTAATAAAGTGTCATATCAAATTCAAAATAATTTTTATTTATTTATTTTTTTTTTTAAAAAAAAAACACAGGGTAACAGATAGTAATAATATTCTAAGGTAAAAAGAAAAACAGCACAGGGTAAAAATTGTTTGCATTTTTCATCCTACATGGGGGGATTATTAATAGAAACAGCCAAAAAAAAAATAAAAAAAAACACTCTACACACACAAATCGGCTTTGTATCGGACATAAGCTAACAGCCTACCAGCAATCATATATGTGTCTATTAATAACTATAACAACCATGACTCATATTCACGTGTAATGGTTCAGTATTTGTTCCTTGACCATCTCTGCTACCTGGACATTGTACTGTTCTTTCATTTCTGCATACATTAGGTCCATTTTATCATAACCTCCATAAAGCTTTAATATCTTTTTGAAACTGCTTACTACAAAGATCGAAAACTCCATGTACCATCTATGTCTCCATATGGATAAATTCACCAAGTGGGTTATTATTTGGTTATCTACACCATCAATCAGTTTGGCTGCTGTCTCTGGAGACAACACACCGGTGAAAGCCTTCTTTACCAATTCGTCTCTCTCCTCAAACAATATAGGAACCATGTTCTTGGATGCTATATTTGAAAATCTAATGCTCAGGGCCTGTTGGTAGGCAAACTTGCTTTCGGACTTTTTATTCAATCTTGAGCTCAAGTTTCCCAACAACTCGTATTCAAAACAAGAGCCATTGAAGATGGACTTGTCTGCTTCTTGTCCCAAATCTTCTCCATTAGTCAGCTTCATCAGCTGGATTTGCCACTTGTTGAAGTACTTCAAGTCCTTGTACAAAATCATAAACATCGAGTCCAACCACCTGCTGCATATTCTCTTCTGCTTGTTTTCTATTTCTTTGGACTCCATGGTCACTGTGAAGGGCCCGTATTCTTCATCCATAATGAATATCTCGCTTCTTATGTCCAATAATTTGTCCCACGAAATCTTGGAAGTCATTTCAACTAACAAGTTGTAGCACAAGGCGTATCCTGTTTTTAAGTTGTTACCTGGCAAGTCTCTCAAAATGGGATCAATTTGGTCCTTTTCCCCGTATACTTCTTCGGATGACAGTCCTGTTATTTCATCGATAACAACATCAGTTGGCAACGGCAAATGAACGCTCTGGCTGTCAACAACCGACTTGAAACCTGTTCTCAATAAAACAAAAGCATCCTTCAAATTTTCCAAAGGGGCGTTGTTTAGAGCAATTAAGGCATCTTCAATCTTCCCATCAAGGATCAATATTCTGGACAAGAGAATCCAGGGCTGAATTTCCTGGGGCTGGATCTTGGCAAAATGAGTAGCTAAAGATTTGAGCTGCTCTAGACTTGGAAGCTTGGGATCTGTTGAGTTATGTTTCATTTGTAGTAAAATTTCTATCTGCATTTCTAGCAATTCAGCGTAATACTCAATGCAGTACTCTTTATCTTGCTTTGACAAGCTGTTAATTTTATTAATGTCATCAATGACGGCAGCTAGCGCGTCTGTGACTCTGTTACTGATTTGCATCAACTTGATCTTCAAGTAGTTCAGCTTCAACTTCAACAAACCCTTCTTGCAGCCCAAGATTATGCCATCAACAACTTTGAAGGCTAGCTCGTAACCTTCACTTAGCTCAACAATCTTCAAAAAAGTGAATACAGCATAGTTATTCAAAATCGTTGTGGTGATTCTGTCTTCTGGAGAGCCTGTTAAGTGACCGTAGTTAAATATACTTTTGAAATTCAGAATAAACATCTCAGCTGTGTTGTTGATCGTGTCATCCGCCAAAGGATTGAAGATCTTACATTCAACTATGGTGTTGTTTTCAGAGCCAAACTGGTTCCCATTTAAGTGAGCAATCAATCTTATGATGCTCCCCATGTAGCAGTTCATCCACAACTCTTCAGGAACTTTAAAGTAGCTGCTTTCTGGACTCATATCGAATTTTCCAAACCTCAAGTCATCAACAAAGTCACAATGCATGTCTGAATAATAAATGCTGATTTGACCTGAGAAGTACATCTTCACATGGATGTCAACAAACTTGAAGGGATCATAGGTGACGTACTCTATCCAACCAACTTTAAATTTTTTGACTGATCCAAACCACAACTGACCTTCCTTGACATCGGACAACTCGCTTTCATTTCCATTTTCAATAGCGTCTTTTACTTGCTTCAAATAAGACACGATGCTGTTGGGGTCAGAGTTGTCAATTCCAATGCTATAAAAATGTGTTGTCAACTGTTCTTTCTTCTTCAAGTCAAATAAAAAGTCTAATGGCGAGTTCTTGGGCAAGTATTTGCTTTCGTTGGTGGTGTCTGATGGATCTTGTAGATACTTGTACACTTGGACTAGATCCGGAGGTCCTAAATACTCACCATCTTTAAGGGACTTGACTTCAACAGGAACTTCCTGAAGATGGTTTGACCAGAGCCTTAAAGATTTCTGTCTTTCAAATAAGGCTTGGGAAAGATATTCGTCAGTTACTTCTGGGATAGTTGATTGGTTTAATAACATTTTTATTCAGAATGATGAACTTGGTAAAATGAATATCGCAAATTTTTTTTTTGGTAGTTTGTATTTCTAGAAGGCCTCCACCAAATACAAATAATAATGGCTTGTTGTTAAAGAGCAAAGGTTTTAGGGGGTGACACTTTTACTGATTTCTTGAAAGTGTAAATTGTGTTTGCTGTACACAAGTTTAAATAAAAAAAAAAAACGTTTTGTTTTTTTTAGAATGTTTATTAGGGTAAACAATAACCTCGTTCTTGTGGCGTTTCACTAAGTCACGTGTATAAAACCCCATAACTAAGGCAAAAAAAAAAAAAAAGGCACTCAAATGGAACTTTGAACAATGTTTTAGTTACAAATTATTATTGCCATGAGTAAAACACTCATATATAATCTACTGCTTCAACTTCTTTGCTGGGGATTGCATATCTTCATCACCCTCCATATTTTCAACATTTGTCAAACAGTACTTTTCTGGAGGAAGTCTCATACCATATTGGGTAGGTAGTTTTGGCAATGGTTTTTTATTTCTTTCTTGGGCCAACTGCAGCATCAACTCTTTTGGCTGTGAAACCTGTTTGAATTGGAACTGTGTTTTTGTGTTGATGGCAAGTCTCAAGTCATCAACTGTCATTCTTGATCCGTTCAATACTTTTTTTCTCAATTCTTCGATATTGTCTGTGTGGTTTATGTCAATTGTGCTTGGTTCCCCTGTTACATTGGATCGTGTGTGGATAGGCGCAGGCAGTGGTTTAGGCTGGTTTACCACGGCAAACTCGTTGTATTCCAAAGCTTCTTCCAGTATCTCCTTGGTGTATCTGTATGAAAAGTCCAGGAGTTGTAGTAGCACAGTGTCTTCATATTCATCAATCCCGTGGGCACCAAGAAGTAAATGCAAGGTCTTTAGATCTCTAGGTATGTTATTCTTTAAAAGCTGTTCATTTGCTGGTGTATTTTTTGTACCATTGATAACGTTTTTGCTATCACTGCTATTCATGATGGGGTAAAGCTGTTTTTGTAGTGTTTTCTGGGTATAGGAGTGTTGATTGTTAATATTGTAGAGAAAAAGAAAACATCTACCTAAGAGCTGAAAAACTGAGTATTTTATTTGTTAGGAAAGAAATAGTCGGGTAAATTCTTTAAAGCAAGAAAAAACCTTTGCACGTGACTGTGTTTTTAGAACCCTTACAAGTTTAGCCATTTATATCTATATTGTGCATGATAAACTGTGCTTTTTTGATATGTTATGCATACTTAATTCATAATTAAACAATAAGCAACGTATTAAGATTGCCAATAACAACAGCTTCTCACGTTTCTATACAAAAACAACAGCAGCTTACAATTTCAAATAGCATCTATAAGCTGCCCCGTATAATGGAATGTTCCAGAATGAATTTTTTGTTTGCACTGCCAAGGTTATCTCCTACACTAAAAACATTGTCTACGCAAACAATTTTTTTTTTGGGTGGTTCCCATCATTATTTCATAAAGGGGCAAAATTTTTTTTTTTGATATACGTTGACTCTTCCTAGTTTTCTTCAACAGAAATATATTGATATCAAAAAATAGATTTATAAAATGCAAATACAAAACCATAAAAATCAAGATATATAATCTTATACATAAAAAAGAATGTCTGACTGGGATAGTGAAGTTATTATTGGTAGAAAAGCTAGAATCGGTGGCGGTGGTCCAAGAGCCAACGTTGCCAAGTCTCAATCTCAAATCAACGCTGCCAGAAGATCTGGTTTAGTTGTTGGTGTTGAAAAGAAATATAACTTCGGTAACAAAAAGGGTGATGTCGAAGGCCAAAGACTAACCATGATTGAAAGATCCGAAGGTGACATCATTGCCACCAAGAAGCTTGATGCCGCCATTCCAATCGCCATGCAAAAAGCTAGACAAGAAAAAGGATTATCTCAAAAGGAACTAGCCAACAAGGCCAACGAAAAGCCAAATGTTGTCAATGACTACGAAACCGGTAAGGCCATTCCTAACCAACAAACTTTAGGTAAGTTTGAAAGAGTCTTAGGAATTAAGCTAAGAGGTAAAGATATTGGTGCCCCACTTTTCAAGTCCAAAAAATAAATTAGGTGAATGCTTTTAACTAAATATGCAATCCGATTTTAGAATAAAACTAATAGACTTTAATGAAACAAGAAACAAAAGATTAATGAAAAGTAGTAGTCTGGCTCACATGATCGGAATTCAGGATTATTCAAACAGCATATTTTTTTTTTTTATAATTTAAACGAAAGCTTCTATAATCAGTTGAAATTTATATATTTAAATGATTTTGCAAGTAATTAAGCATCAATGACAGCCGGGTTGTTGGTGATTCTTTATTAAAAATTAAATGGAGGTTCTATCTCTTAGCAGATATGGGTTGTGTATTTCCAAACTCGAATACTCTTCAAAATGTTTTTCTGTTTTTTTTTTTCTTTTACAAAAAAAAATCAACCCAAGATTTTTTTTCTTGTTTCCTTGTCAGGAAAGCTCAAATCAACGATTTTCCAAAATCTTTTGAAGACCAAATCATAAACAACACAGAAAACCACAAAAAACACGAAAACAAAACTGTAACAAAATGTCCACTAAATGCTCTTTCACTTATAAACATGAAGCCAATGAAGTTTACGACATTTCAGGCAAAGCTCTTAAATTAACCACTGCCGATGACATTAAGGAAATAATCGAAGACTTATCCAAGTATGAAAAAATTACGAAGATCGATATCTCTGGTAACACCATCAGTGACAAACCTTCCAAGGTTTTAGCTGACTTTATGAAGTCTACTCCAGCTGTATACGAAAACTTGGTTGAATGTAATTTTGCTGATATCTACACCTCCAGATTAGTCGATGAAGTCGTTGAATCCTTAGACTTGTTTGCCGGTGCTTTCTTGAAGTGTGACAAATTGGTTTACATCAATTTATCCGATAACGCCTTTGGTTTGAGAACTATTGATACCTTGGAAAAGTTTATTGCTGAAAAGACATCTTTGGTCCATTTAATCTTAGCAAACAACGGTATGGGCCCATTTGCCGGTGAAAGAATTGGTAAGGCCTTATCTTTGCTAGCCATCGCTCAAAAGAAAAGATACAACAAGACAATTTTGGAAACTTTCATCTGTGGTAGAAACAGATTAGAAAACGGTTCCGCCAAGTACTTATCCACTGGTTTCTACTCGTTCGCAGACTCCTTAAAGACTGTAAGATTATTCCAAAACGGTATCAGACCAGAAGGTATTAGACAATTGATCGAAGGTTTATCCCATTGTAAAAACATCGAATGTGTTGACTTACAAGATAACACCTTCACTTCTGGCCCAGGTGTTAAGTTTGCACAATCTATGGCCAAGTGGACTGACTCCTTGAAAGAGCTAAACTTGAATGATTGTTTAATCAAAGATGCTGGTTCCAAGGCTATTTTGGAAACTTTATCCACCAGCGGTTTCAATAATTTGGAAATCTTAAAGTTGCAATTTAACGAAATCAAACAAAATACTCTAGAAAACATTATAATGCCAATTCTGAAAGAAGAAAAGCTTCCAGCTTTAAACTTGCTTGAATTAAACGGTAATTTCTTCGAAGAAGATGGCGATGCTATTGAGGAATTGAGAGAAATTTTCAGTGGTGAATTGGATGAACTTGACGATTTCGAGGAAGAAGACTCTGACGAAGAATCCGAAGAAGAAGAGGCCGAAGAAGAAGAATCTTTAGACTTCAATGATTTAATTGACGGTTTAGCCAAGCTATCAGTTTAATTTGTTGAAGAGCTATAGAAGTGCATCATACAAATTAGGATTAAAAACGTTTTTTTGCTTTTCTAAAGACATTATATATATAACACTAACTTATAAGTTCGATATTTCATCATTAATTTTCTTGTGTATTTGAATGCTTTTCATTAGATATTGGAATTGAGCTGTTCTTCAAAGAACGTTTTTTACTTTTTTTGATTTTTAAGCTGCTTTCAAATTGATGTATTATGTCGTCTTTAGCTGCAAACTTATTCTCCAAAAAGACTTCAAGCTTCTTTTTACTTTTGCCTTTAAGCAATATCATTGAGTTCTTTTCAATATGAACTCTTACAATTAAAGGCTGTTTTTCTGATCTGTTAAATGCATAGAAACACTCAAGCAAAGATGGTACAATTTGCAATAGTTGGTATTTGCATTTTCCTGTTTGTTTCATGCTCTCAGTTCTTGCTTGCCTTTGTTGAGTAAAGTTTATTACAAATTTGTACCAGCTCAATGGGGGTTTCAAATAAGATCCATGAGTTTCTTTGCCATGGGCTAGACAAATGTGGCTGCTTGTCTCCACCGGAACTGCCTCAAGCTTGTAGTACGTCAATGTAACATTGTAAAAATACTTATTTTCTATGTTATCAGACTTTGTTGCTACATCGACCAATTTCAAAAAGGTATCGTATCTTGGACTTAAGCTTTCTTTAAAAATCCGAATTCCATTTTGCAAGCACAGTTTGTCATGAACAATTTTTACCTCACGGGTCATTACATTAACTTCAGGAAACAATATCACAGGTGTCTTGTTGTCATATTTTTCAAGAGCTTTGTCTGGTTTAATTTTATAATTTTCACTTTTTTGAAACATTTTTACCACGGTTTTTATTCCTGGAATTTTAACTAGATGTCCCCAAGTTAGCATATAATTTGGAGTTGTCTGGGAATTTTGATTATCTTGCAATATGTACTGCAATATAATGTAGTCAAAAATTGATCTGTGATTAGAAACAACAAATTTCAAATCTTTTAAATCAACTGTGCCATGTGTATTCAAATCACCAGTAATCACGAGTTTAATATGTGCTTCTTTATTTAATATGCTTCTGCCAAATAAGCTGTTCCAATACAGAGACTCTATTTTTGTTTTCCAATTTGAGTAAAAGTTATTGTTGAAAGGAGGATAATGTTTTGCTTTCTTATGAATCATGATTGCAATATTCCCACAGATGGGAATGCTTATCACAATTCTTTTGAAAACAACAATGGCCTCGTTAACAAATAACAATTTTTTCAGTGCTGCAAAGCATTGTACAAAAGAATGAAAATAAATAAGAGAACTGTAAAAAAAATAATAAATTGATTGTGTTAGCAATAGTTCGGCAATAGAAAGAAGATCTTGTGCTTTTAATTGAAACCAATATGTGTGGAAGTCTCCAATAAATAAGGTTTGAAGTGAAGACAAAATATGCTTGATTTCTGAAATCATAGTATAAAATAAAGTTGGTTGGATGAAAATCATGATTGTTTAATAGATATCGTTTGTGTGCTGTTTATTATAAGTCCTAAAAAAAAAATCAGCAAAAAAATTTAAGCGCGTTTTGATTAAACACCTACAAAGGTTACCATTTTCGGTAGCAAAAAGGTTTAATCAACTCAAAATAAGAAATAAAAACCTTTAAAACCATTGTGCAAATGAATAATAACTAAGAACCAGTTTTTTTAAAAAACACATGCCTTTAATAAACTATAAACATCAGGATGGGTGCATAAACTCTAGTACAGCTGATGTAAGCTGATTGTGCTCAAAACAGTTTCACTTTTTCATTCAGGGTTTTATGTTTTTTTAAAAAAAACCTATTATTACTACCATCACACAAAACCAAAATTTTAAATCAATTTTAAAAATAAGAGCGCTTTTTTTAAACACACAGAGGCTATGGTAAATTAGACTTGAGATGTCAATACAAAATCTCAAAGTTTTAATTAATGGAATTCCGCTAACTTAGAAATCAAAGTAACTTCTTTGGATGCAAATAAAATAAGCTTGTTAAACCAAAAACTAACTCAGCCAATTCCATCAATGACATCAGAAGCACTAGCCACAATAAACACTGAAATTACAGCAAAGATGATAGCTGAGAAAGCAGATGCCGCTTTAAAGAATTTATCAGAAAAAACTTTCTGTCTTGACTCAAGCAAATCGCCAATATTGGAGAGAAGTATGTCAAAAACACTTGAGATGGATCTCATTGGCACAGATACTTCAAAAAAGCTAACTAAATCAATCAGTTTAAACTCTGAATTAAATACAGACAGTAAAAACTGCTCAAACACTGTATTAGAAGAACAAAATACAATCATAAATGTAAGATGCAATGCAAGTTCACCATCTAATACATCAAAAGACATTAAAAGTAGTACTTCTAAAGAACAAGGTATAAAAAACAGGTCTACTGAGTTATTAATTGATATTGGAGAGTTTGAACCTCCAATTTCAAACCTAAAAATTAACAATAAACTGGATTCTCTAACCATAATGCAAGAAGGCAAAAATGAAAGTTTGGAAAAACCACTGGAAAATGATACAATGCCTTCTAGTGACAATAGTGATTTTACATTGTTTAAAAGATCCAGCATTGAAGTGGCTACTGATTTGGAATACATTGACAAACCTTTATTACCCAATACTGGGATTATTTTGATTAATTCAGCTGACCCTATAGTGGAAGCCCCAGTATTAAATCATGATGACGATAGATTATCATCTGACACTGAACATAGCACAATTTTTATTACAAAATCGTCAAGAGCACTAAAAAGAAATCCTAAAAAAGATATTTCAACTGAAATTTCCAGCGTCAAACTTTATTTGCCAAAAAAGTTTGTAATGCAATTAGAGCAAAATTGGTTCTTCAATATAAGAAAGGAATTCAAAGTGACCATTGAACTATCTAGTTATGAAGACGATAAAAGAAGTATAGCAGTAACTATTATTGGGTTACCGAACAATATTGCAAGTGCATGTGGTAGAATAGCTGAAGCAAAATTACGTATATTGCATAAAAATAGCCAAGACTATAATGCACACACATGCAGGATCTATATGATTGAGTCCAAAAAAACCTGTGAAATGCTTAAAACTACTCAGGAACAATTCTTGCTGTTCACAAGCAAGAAATATCAGTGTTATATCACTGTTGGAAGTGAAGAAGAGCCATTAGGAGAGGAAGATATAATAGCATTGAGTGGAAACTCCATCAGTATAAGACAAGTAGTTTACGAGATTGTCAAAAAAATAGAGTTTGGAGTAATAAAAAAACAGGGAACAGTGAAAATATCAAGCAAAAATGAGGGCCAGCAAACAGCTAAATCTAAAAAGACAAAATCAAGACCTACATCAAAGAAAGAAACATCAATTGATAAAATCATTGGTAATATAGCAAAGGAAGATGTTCTTACATATTTGTCTGAAAATTCAAAAGCTATAGTGGAAAAAACCAAGACTCATCCATTTAAAGTTCCCGAAATTCCAGAAAACACTTTCGTCAGTTGTGTAAATGATTCTTTATTTTCGAAATCACTTTTGTTTTTGAATGAGTCGTCAGTAAGAGCAGAGCTTTTGGGATACAGCAACATCAACGTTGTTTACTATAAGCTTTTCCGCACA